>CM031240.1:321657618-322899181 GCA_018340775.1 Taxus wallichiana var. yunnanensis | reverse complement strand
ATTTTTAGATGGTCCCCAAAAGTAGAGACCCCAAACAAGCACGGGCTCAACACGTGTCTCAATCAAGTAGATTCCATTTAAAAGTTGAAGGATCAGCGGAAGGTGCAAAGTGTCCAGGATCCACGATAGTTCTCCTTAGCTGTTTAAAATTCCAAAAAAATGGTAGAGTGAGCGGAAGCCTCCAACCTCCTCCTGTCAGCTTCTTCGAAATAAAACTTAGGGGCCGGTCCCCAAATAGGCATGGTCCTCCATGTGTCCAAGGCCTTTAGAAATTTACTTGAAAAGTTGACATATGGTAAGACATGACAGAAGCATCCATGTGTCTTCATGACACAATTTTGAGATGGTTCCCAAGAGTGGAGACCCTGAACAAGTGCAAGCTCACCACGTGTCCCAAGCCTTAGAAAAATTCTTTGAAAAGTTTAAGTACAAAGCAAATCCGGTGGAAGCCTCCACGTGTCTCCTTATCACAATTGTTAAGGTGGGACCCTGAGGTAGATCCTCAAATGAGTTCCAACCCTCCACATGTCCATAGTCTACCAAAATTGTACTAGTTGCATGAATTTTTTTCTAAGTCTGGGAAAAGTAGCGGAAACCTCCACGTGTCCCCCGACGCAACTCCAAGGCCAAACCAAAGGTGAATTTTCAAATGAGCATTGTTCCTCCACGTGGACAAGTTTTGGGTTAAAGCGCCTTAGAGTTTTTAGAGTACCCTACTGAGCCACATCCAACCAGAAAGGGCCACGTTTCCATTGATGCTGAGAAGTAAATTTGACTAGGAAAATACACCCATCAAACCGTAAAATGTAGGAAAATCACCATTTGAGCCCGGAAATGAATCTTTCTTCAAGGATAGAGAACTTGGAAATGTTATAAGGCTTCAAATATGATCCTCGAGCTACATCCAATCATGTTTCCATAGGTATTTGGGACAAAAATGATAGGGAAAACAAAACGTGACTATGGAAAATGGAAGGAAAGGAAAACCCAAGTTTTATGCCCAAGTTACAGACTCTTTCAGATGGACAGAGGAACAAAAAAAAATTTGGACCTTTAAGTGTTCCTCAACCAAGGAAAGTACTGATCATGGAAAAAAAATGGAGGATAGAGTTTTAAGCACCAATACGGGGAGATAAAAACATGACAGGGGCCGTAAAATGAGGAATTTCAATGAAAAACGAGGTGAGACTAATTTGAGCATGAACAACGGATCTGACTCGAGGATGGGCACTCCTTGTGAGTGCCACAAGAAAAAATAATAGACCATTGGGAAATGGAGTCAAAGGATAAGCTTACATATCATAAAAACCATAACCATCCTCCAAAAAATGAATTGAGAAACTAGTAAAACCAGGTCACCAAGGACAAGAATGAATAAAAAAAAGTAGATGAGAACAAAGAACTATACAATGTACAAATGGAGTATACCTTGTGCCTAGAAATCAATCAAGGAAATGTTTCAAATTCCTGTCATTAATAGGAAATTCAAGTAGTTCCTCATCTAAGTCTTTTAGGAAGAAGGTATTTTCACCAATTCAAATATCAATTGAATAAGGGCCCATCCACAATGCATCAAATTTACCATGATTGCCCTTATCTTCATGCTTGCTATCCCATAATAGCACAAGATCCCCAATGTTGAAAGCTCTTGGAGTCACCTTCTTGTCAAATAAATTCTTCAAATTTTCTTTGAAATTCACATGTCGCTGATGGGATGCCCTTCCTTCTTTATCTAACTCAATAATTTGATTAATTAGAGCATCATATGGACTAACTTCTTGATCTTCAATTCATTGAACAAACTGAAATGAAGACAATTGCAAATGAAGGGGCAAATAAAGCTTGAGTCCCATATACCAAATCAAATGGGATTTTACCAAAGTAGCTCTTTTGTGATGATTCTCATCATCCTAGACAAAAACTTCATTGCTCACCCCACTTCTTTTTGTTCAGATCCAAGGTTCTTCTAATGATCTTCAACGAGTTTTTATTGTTGGACACAGCTTGTCCATTTCCTTGGGGATTGTAGTTACAAGCATATGTCGATTGATTCCATACTCTTTGCACATTGCCACCAAAGGTTTGGCTTTGAAACTCATGACATTATCAACAACAATTTTAGTTAGCACTCCAAATCTACATATGATTTTATTCAACATAAGTCCATGATAACTTGTGTGTTGCCTTCTTGGTGGGGATTGCTTCCATCCACTAGTGAAATAATCAGTGGCTACAAGAATCCATTTATGACTAGAACTGGAAGCATCGAAATTTCCCCAATGAAATCATTTCCCATTGTTCAATGGGGGTTCAATCGACATAGGTTGCAAAGGAAGGGATCCTGAAGCTTTCATTCTTCCATAAAAACACTGGAAAATTTCACATTTCCTAACCAATAGAGTTGTATCCTTGAAGAGAGTTGGCCACCAATAACCAGCCCTCAAGATTTTATGTGTTGTAACTCTTCTAGAAAAATGTCCCCCGCAGATTCCTCCATGGAGATTAGCAATTATTTTGGGGGCCTCATCTTCAAGTAATGCATCTCAAGAGCACTCCCTCGGGGTTCTTCCAAGCTAACCCAAAATTAGTAATGACATACTTTTGAGAGGCTAACTTAAGATCTCTTTTCTAATTTTTACTCAAATATTTAGGGCAGCATAGATGTCTGAGATAAAAGATTATATCTTTGTACCATTCAGAACTTACCAAATTTTTAAGGACATCCACCCTTTATCCTTCTACTTCATTCACCTCAACAGTTTGCAAGTTGCTCTCAGCCATAATATTAGCTAGGCCCAAACCTCTTACCAATTTTTTGGTTTGGATATCCATGTCATACTCCTGCAACTTGTTCACCCATCTACATATTTTTCTTGAGACCTCCATCTCTAATAAGATGTCTTTCACCATGGTGTGGGGAACATAAGCAAAAACTTTAGAGCTCAAGATGTAGGGTCTGAAAACCTTTGTTTCTTTCACCAAGGCAAATGATTTCTTCTCCATGATGGTGTACTTCAACTCATCTCCCTACAATGCCTTACTAAAAAGGAAATTGGTCTCTCAACCCCTTCATCATCCTTCTATAACAAAACAGATGCAATGGTGTTTTCTGAAGAAAAGAAAACACTTGAAAAGGCTTCTTATAATTTGGAGTTGCTAAAATAGGGGAATGTTTCAATGCTTCTTTGATCCCATCAAAAGCTTGAATGACAGCCTCTTCCCATTTGATAACCTGGTCCTTCTTCAACGCATACTAGTAATGGGGATGGTCAGCTCAACAAAGTTAGACACAAATCTTCTAATAAAGTTTATTTTTCCAAAGAAGGATTAAAATACCTTCTTAGTTCTTGGAATTGGAACCTTACTAATGGCCTCCACTCTCTCTGGATCAATCATGACCCCTTCTTTTGATACAATGTGACCAAGTAGTATTTCATTTTGCACTCCAAAGTGGCGCTTCTTGGGATTCAATGATATGCCATACTTTCTACACCTTATCAAAATTCTCTCCAGGTGTTGCAAGTGATCATTTCTATTTTTGGAAAACACAGTTACATCATCCTAATAAACAACAATGAAATCATTGATATAACCAACAAATGCTACATCCATTGCTCTTTGGAAAGTTACTCCAACATTCATTAAGCCAAAAGGCATCCTAACATAGAAATAAGTTCCCCAAGGAGTAGTAAAGGCAGTCTTTATTCTTTCTTAATCCTTCACAACAACTTGATTATAGCCAAAGAAACCATCCAGAGTAGATAACAATTCAAAACTAGTTACCAATTGTAGCATATTCTCCATGTTTGGCAGAGGGTAATTATCTTTCAGTGATGCTTTATTCAGGTTCTTGAAGTCTACGCATAGCCTTATGTCACCATTATTTTTTCTTACAGGCACTAGGTTTGTAACCCAATAAGAGTACCTTGTGGGCTAAATGATTCCTCCATCCCTCAACTTCTTCAGTTCTTCTTGCATCTTTAAAGAAAGGAGCAGATTGATGGGCCTCTATTTTTTCTTGAAAGGCTTGGCATTAGATTCAAGAGGAATCTCATGTTGGAACAAATCTTCCCTATATGCCTTTAACTTAGAGTAAGACCAAGCTAGGCAGTCTTGATATTTCCTCAACAATTGAATATAGGACTACTTCTCTTCCTTGCTGAGATTACTTCCTAACCAGATTTTACATGGCTTTTCCTTTTTACCTAAGTCGTGCTCTTCCACATCTCTTGAAACTGACATACTCCTTTAATTAATGCTATCAACATTATCAAAGTTTGAATCAAGAGCCACCAAACCTCTGGGAATCATGTTTGTCTTCATTGGATGATGTATTTTCCAAATAAAGTTTCCTTTCCTTCGGCAACACACACCATTGGTTCCCAATCTATATTTTGGTCAGCAAAATCACCTTGGTTCTTCAGAAACCATTTCACCTGGGCATCATCATCAAACACTTGCCAATTTTTAATGTTATTAGGGATAGATGGCCTTGTTATTATTTCAACATCATACTCACAAAATGGAGACACTGTACAATTCCCAAATCTGGATCCTAAGCACTGCTAACTTGTCTCAACAACATTAAACTTTCTATCATGGTGCACAATATTAAAAGAGTCAAACATTTCAATCAAATCCTAGACCGCATGCTTGTATTGTTTCATTCTCTGATTTTTAGTAGCATATAGTTTTCTAATTTTCTTGACAATCAATTTTGAATCCCCTTTGACAATGATATCCTTTATACCATATTTCCATGAAATTCTCAAGCCTAATAACAATGCTTCATATTCAAGAAATGTTGTTAGTGCATTCAAAGTTAAGTTTGAAAGAAAAGACAAATTCTTCTTGGCCTGGAGAAATCATAACAATGCCAACACCATTTCCAAACTTGGAATAGGCCCCATCAAATAAAAAGGCCCAAGGTAAACCCATTTTTTCAAGACATTTACACTGATCAATCTTGTTCTCCTTTCCATCAACAAACCCCACAAAGTTATCTGCATCTACATCAACATATAACACTTCATAAGAAGCATTATTTGGATCTTCAATGAGGTGCAACATTTTCTTCTCTCCATACAACTTTACAAGGCTACCTTCAATTGGAATGGTGGAAAAAGATATATCCATATGAAAAATTCCACCAACACTTGCAGCCCACTTTCTTGATAACAACATGCCCCATTTGGCAGGGACAATCAACAATGACAACATCAAGTTTTAGGTTCTTACCCGGATAAGTTGCAAGTTGTACCACCAAACCTTTCACACACCCTACAACTGGGACCTCTCTAGAATCCATTGCAGTACACTTGCCATAAGTTGTTGTCACTTTAATGTTCAATTCATTCATGACTTCCAGAGGCATAACATTGCATGATGCTCCATGGAGTCAAACATACAATTGTGCAACAATCTATCTTTAATAATCAATGTTGTAAAAAATGGATCAACATTTAACTGAGACTCAACTAAAGATGTCCCCAAGTAGACTTCAGGTGGTTCACCTATCTCCTCTAATGCTTTGGTGGTTTTTCTAGGTCTGCAATGGTTGAAGGAGGGGTGTTTACATTATTTATATTTCTTCCTTGGGAACTCCTATCTTCTTCCAACCCCAAATACTCAAAGGCCCTCTTCTTGTGCTTAGGAATCCTAAGAAGTTCAACAATTGGGACAAAAATCTTGATCTGACTCAAGACTTGGGCAATGTCATAGGGAATGTATTTGGGCAAAGCAACATTTGGAGAAAGGTTGAAAAACTCATCAGATGGCATAAGGTTTTTAACATTTTGGGCATGGGTGGGAACACCAGTTCTACTTGAGACAATAAGGCCTTTTCCAAATGCATCTTTCTTTGGAGCCTCTTTTGGGACATTGGTGAACTAGGATCTTTGGTTTGTCTTGAGGCCTTGCCCCTTTGACAGCTTTACTTCTTTTGTTATACTCTTTTTCTTAGGCCATAACAACATTCATTAGCAGTTGTCTATCCTCTTCTGATGGGATTCCTCCATCATACTTCTTAATCATTAGAGCTCTTAGGTACTCAAAATCATTATTAGGAAGTTCAAATGCTTGTACCATATCTATTTCTAAAGCATGAGAGGGAGGAAGAAGAGGTACTCGGTGAATGTAGTCCCAAAAACTTGCAGCAATTCTTGTACTTATTACCTCAATTGAAGTTTCTCCTTGTTGTGAGCTTGTGGAGAAACCCATCATGCAAACATCATCATCAGTATCATCGCCATTATCAGCTTCTTCAAATTTTTGATCTACTTCACATGGAGGATGGGGCAGAAAACATCTATCACACCAATCAATTTCATTAGCTTCATCAACCAAAACAACCCTGATAGTTATAGTATTAGGCACCATTCTAATTTCAGGTTCTTGGGCTATCTATTTCCCATGGGTCCTTTACCTCTGTCATCAGATCTATGATCACCCCTAGGATAATTGCCAAATCTATCATGATTTTTGCCTTGTGTTGACCTTGTGAACTCTACCAAATTCCTTTTGTATGATATTTCTTTAATAGCCCCTGCCAAAGTCTTTACAACTTCCTCAAGATCCACAACCTTACTTGATTGAGGCTTCTTTGGGTTGATCATTTTAACACCTTCCCTCTTAGGAGGTTTTCTAACTACTTTAATGTTGTTCTCAATTTACAGAGCCATGGTAAAGGCCTGCCTCAAAGTTCTAGGGTTCTTATCCCTCAAATAGTAAGAAAATTTATTATCAAATGCATCTGAATACTTTATCAGACATGATTGATCACATGGCCTCAAATTAACAGACAGTCTTCTCAATGTTTTGTTAAATCTTGTATTGAAATCATGCACTGATTCATTAGGATTCTTCTTAATGTTTTCAAACTCTGATAAAAGAAACCTAAGGTCTATTTTATCACCATACTGCAATCTAAAATCATTATTCATTTCTATCCAAGAATCAATGGAATTATCTGGAAAATATTTGTACCAATCCCTTGCATCTTCTTCTAGAGTATGGATAAACAATTTAATGTACACATCCTCAAATTCTATTTCAAAGTCCTCCATCATATTGACAAAGAGATTCAAGTGCTGATCACCAGTGATTGCATTATTTCCTTGGAAATTTGGTAATCTACTTCTTACATCTTGGGGAACTGCATTTGGGTAACCAACCATCCCTCTAAAATTGATAGGACCAAAGGTATTAACAACAAATGGAGGTCTGGGTGGAGGCTGAGCCATGTTGTTTTGTGGAGGTGATCTTGGAGGAGTTGCAAGATGATGAGGACTGAGGGGTCTGTTAGGAATAGGAATGTGATTTTCAAAATGAATATCCCCTAATGGCTCTTTTTCATGGTAGACACTATCAGATTTGGAAAATACAGGGGTAGAATGAGATGTAAATCTTTCAAATACAAAAGAAGGACCCTCTCCAGTTGGAGAATTTGGATTTACAAAGAAACTACCTAATTCAAAAACACTTGAGGAAGAACTACAAACTTCAATGACAGGCTGATCACTTTCAACAATGGAGATCCCTTTTCTTGAAGTCTGATCTCCAACCACTTTCCAAATTCCTCTTCCTTCAGAATTTGATTTTCCCAGCTCTAGAAACAACCTTCTAGTAGGGTCCTTAACAAAGAAAGATCTTCTTCCTTCTAGATTTGCAAATATTAGTAACAAATTCACATTGACAGAGGTCAAGACATTGGCATTTATCCAAAATAAATCAACACAGAGTCGCCACTAAGTATTTTCACCCTAGTTGTGCACTAAAATAATATGTCAAATGTCTATGAGCACTAAAAAATCATGCAAAGCTTTACAAATCATACCTTCCTTCACCAAACTTTATCATTAGTGAGGAAAACTTAGTAAAATAAGTCCTAGAAAATTAGAAATACTACACGAAACTTATAAATTTGTTCAATCTTTATAGATATGATCAGAGAATGATGTTTACAAAACATATTTACACACAAAATTGTAAGAAACATTACCAGGGTTTGGAAAACTTTAAATTCTTCAAAGAGTCCCCAACAATGACGCCATGAGTGTTGGTATCCAAATTTGTTCTCCTTTCAAGCCGAGCAAGCAACACAGATTGGATGTGGAGCTTAGAGGTAGATAGATCATAGTGTGTGTCATTTTGTAGCTAGGGATGAGATCTAACTAGCCCTTTGTTACTTAGATTTGTGGAGAGATGGATAACACCTTTAAGAGGATTTGACCTGTCCTCACTACTTTAGGTCATGCCTCTTTGACCAGGGTGAGAGGACCCTTAGTGTAACCTCTATTTGATGAAGGAGATGGAGATATCCTTCTTTTGCACAAATTCTATGAAGAGAACCTTGGGAAAATATGGTCAATACTCCATGATTTAACTCTTAAGATTTGTCACTTCTAAATGATGGAGATACTTTCAACACAAGGCTAAGGTTACTAAAGACATTAAGAAATCCTTATTGTTTTGCATATTTTTGCAAGTAGATTTTGTTCCTTTGTTGATACATAGGAAAACAAGGGTAATTCAGGGTGGATTCATGGTTTTTGAATGATTTTGGTGGGAGATGAAGCAAGATAAATTTGATTATACCAGATCTTCAAAGGGACTTCACAACAATGAACAACTCAACAATAGAATACTTCAGAATAGTTAAGATGTTCCTTCAACCAGAAGGTGTGCTTCAATGGAGGCCCAGATCAACACATTTTCACATAATCTTTGAGACTCTAACATGAAGGCTCAAATTGAAAGACTTAATTAAACACCAAAGTCTTTGATCAATCACGCCTAAGGTACACCCAAAGACTTACAAAAATATTTATCAACAAATAATAGTGAATTGATTTTAAATTTATTTATCTCATCCAAGATGAAGGCTCTTCTTGAAATGAAATTACAAATACCATTAAACTATCACAGGAAGAGATCATGTGTGATTTCACAAAGATTTTAATGTAATATTGCAATAGGAATGAAAGAAACTATTTACAGACATTCTGAAACAAATCAGACACAAATTTCTAGAGATTAGACACAAATTAATTTCAAAATTTCTTAAATTCATCAGCAAGGGAAAGATTCCAGAGTAATATCAGTGCTCATCAATGGCTATACATCTATAACCAACTTGACATGATAGAAAATCTAACACAAAGGAAATTAACCAGGTATCTCAGACGGCTTCTCAGAATAAGGCTTTCTCAAATTTTCTCTTAGGAATTCAAACTCTGACCATTTTCAAGAGTATTCTCATTGCATTTATACATTTTTCTCACTCAATTTTTCCCCCTAAAAGAGAATAATATTTGAGGGACCTTTGCTTGTTAACAATTTGTTTCAAAAAGTGACGTTTAACAATTCAGATCCGAAAACTACCAGGTGGACCAATTGTGAACTGATCACATTTCTTGGGCCCTCAATTAATGACTAGGATGCCATGCCACAACTTTTTAGGAGTCCTCTAATAATTTTGATTCTAGCATGTCGAAACCCCCTTTTAATCATTTTCTGAGACTCTACATAGTTGGATATGACAGTAATCTTTTTTGCTCTTGTGGCAACACCTTTTTCATCTTTTACACTTGCACTTTCATCATTTCATCCCTTTTCCCTCTTTTTCCTCTGTAATTCTACCCCACATCCATTTCCTCTGGTAATTCCCATTTTTACAAGTGCCTAAGAAATTCCCTCTTCAAAATATCAACCTTAAAAATCCTTGGACTCATAATTTAAGTTTCAAATCCATTCAATGGCACCTTACAGACAAAGATGACAAGGAATTTCATCAAAGAATGATGAAAAATAGTGCGTATTCACGTCTCCAGGAGTCTTGGAGAAAAAATGGTAGAAAAACAAGTGAATGCATAACAACCATTTATTTTTCCCCTTTTCCACTTTATATCACATTCATCCATGTGTTTCCTAGGTGTAACTACAAAGGAGAAGCACAGAGGCAAGTCCCAAACAAGCACGAGCCTTCCACGTACCTGGGCCCAAGAAAAATGCCTTTTGGCCTTTGAAAAGTCTTAGTGTAAAAAGGAGCTAGCGGAAGCCTCCACGTGTCTTAATGGTGCATTTTGAGATGGTCCCCAAAAGCAGAGACCCCAAAAAGCGTGGGCTCAACACATGTCTCATCCGGAAGAGTCCATTTAAAAATTTAAAGGATCAGTGGAAGGTGCCAAGTGTGCGGGGGTTTGCAGATTCTCCTTGGCCATTGAAAATTCCAAGAAAAGAGTAAAGTGAGCGGAAACCTCCAAGTGTCCTCCAAATGCTTCTTTGAAATAAAACTTAAGGGCTGGTCCCCAAACAAACATGCTCGATCCCTCCATGTGTCCAAGGCCTTTAGAAAGTTACTTGAAAAGTCCAAGTATGGGAAGACCTGACAGAAATCCTCCATGTGTCTTCATGGCATAATTTTGAGATGGTGCCTAAGAGCGAGACCCTGAACAAGTGTGAGCTCACCACGTGTCCCAGGCCTTAGAAAAATGATTTGAAAAGTTTAAGTACAAAGCGGAGCCGGTAGAAGCCTCCACATGTCTCCATGTCATAATTGTTAAGGTGAGACCCTGCGGAAAATCCTCAAATGAGTGCCAACCCTCCATGTGTCCATAGTCTCGCCAAAACCGTACTAGCTACATGAAAAAAAAATCTAAGTCTAGGCAAAGTAGTGGAAACCTCCACGTTTCCCCCCAATGCAACTCCAAGGCTAAACCAAAAGGTGAATTTTCAAATGAGCATTGTTCCTCCACGTGGACAAGTTTTGGGGTGAAGCAAGCGTTAGAGTTTTTAGAGTACCCTATCAAGAGCCGCATCTAACCAAAAATGACCACATTTTCATTGATGATAAGAAGTAAATTTGAATGGGAAAAATACACCCGTCAAACCGTAAAATGTAGGAAAATCACCATTTGAGCCTGGAAATGAATGTTTCTTCAAGGATAGAGAACTTGGAAATGTTATAAGGCTTTAAATATGATCCTCCAAACTATATCCAATCACATTTCCATAGGTATTTGGGGCAAAAATCACAGGGAAAACAAAACATGGCTGTGGAAAATGGAAGGAAAGGAAAAACCTGAGTTTTACACCCAAGTTAAAGAATCTTTCAGATGGATAGAGAAACGAAAAACAAATTCTAGACCTTTAAGTGATCCTCAACCAAGGAAAGGATTGATAATGGCAACCAAATGGAGGAAAAAGTTTTCAAGCACCAATACGGGAGATAGAAAACATGACAGAGGCCGCAAACTGAGGAATTTCAATGAAAAATAGGGTGAGACTAATTTGAGCATTATGCGACATTAAAAATTTTCTCCGTAATTTCTATTTTATTAATGTATGTATTAGGAATAGAATGTTGTTAAGTATAATTAGTAGTGGCGTCCAATAGAAGATAATGGCGCCATCAATACAGTGCCACCAATAAAGTAGAGTACGATAACAATCAAAGTACAAAAGGAATGTTGTGGTAAAAAGTAAATATTTGTCGTAAGTGGTCCGGTAATGTTAAAATGTCAAAGTTGGGGTAAGTAGAGAAGTAGGGTCTACATGATTAGGAATTATAAATATTATATTTGTAATAAGGACAAGGAGTGATGTCATAAATATTTTGTGTATTTTATTTGTAGAAAAGTCTAAAAAGGTGGAACCCATGTGAGATGATAAGGTTTATCTTATCTTAGAAGATAAGCCTACATGTAAAGGAAAGAGTTTAGGCATGGAATATGATTGGCTAGAAGAGATTTCTTATCCTATCTTAGAGATAGGGTGGATAAGCCTGAATTCCTATAAATAGAGAGGCCATCCCCTCTCATTTATCATAGAGCAAAGTTGTAATAATTATTTTATGAATAAAGGATTCTTTGTGAAGGTGTGTTAAGGAAGTCATCAAGAGGAGTAATGGTGAAGTTTCTCCCATAACCATTATTGTAATCAAGTGGATTTGGTAACACTTTGAGTAATTCATGGGTGAGATTGTAATAATTCCATGTTAATAATATATTTTACAGTTTTCTTTCAGATTTGTCATCATTCTTTTTTTTTTTTCATAGTCTGTGGTATTCTTGTGTTATGTTTGTTGTTGTGTTTCCAGATTACTACCACCAAACCAAAAGTTGTGCATTACTAAAATAATCATAGCACGAGGAGTTCCTGGTGAAATATTATCAGAGTGCTAGATTCATGTTCACATTTTATGAATAATTATGAGCAAATTTGTAATCATTATTTTATAAATAAGGGATTCTTTGTGAAGGTGTGTTAAGGAAGTCATCAAGAGGAGTAATAGTGAAGTTTCTCCCATAACCATTATTGGAATCAAGTGGAGTTGGTAACACTTTGAGTAATTCATGGGTGAGATTGTAATAATTCCATGTTAATAATATATTCTACAATTTTCTTTCAGATTTGTCATCATTCTTTTTTTGTCATAGTCTCCGGTATTCTTGTGTTATGTTTGTTGTTGTGTTTCCAGATTACCACCACCAAACCAAAAGCTGTGCATTACTAAAATAATCATAGCACGAGGAGTTCCCGATGAAATATTATTAGAGTGTTAGATTCGTGTTCACATTTTACGAATAATTATGAGCAAAGTTGTAATAATTATTTTATGAATAAAGGATTCTTTGTGAAGGTGTGTTAAGGAAGTCATCAAGAGGAGTAATTGTGAAGTTTCTCCCATAACCATTATTGGAATCAAGTGGAGTTGGTAACACTTTGAGTAATTCATGGGTGAGATTATAATAATTCCATGTTAATAATATATTCTACGAGTTTTCTTTTAGATTTGTCATCATTCTTTTTTTTTTTGTCATAGTCTACGGTATTGTTGTGTTATGTTTGTTGTTTGTTTCCAGATTACCATCCACCAAACCAAAAGTTGTGCATTACTAAAATAATCATAGCACAAGGAGTTCCTAGTGAAATATTATTAGAGTGCCAGATTCATGTTCACATTTTGGTTCCGTTGCCAGGACCATTCCTCATTGGTGGATTTTCTGGAGAGATATTCCCACTTAGTCAGAAAACATTTGGAGGGTAACCTTGTTTTTATTGTGCATAGTAGTTACCATGGTAAAGTCACTTTTATCATGAATAGTATTTACCGCAGTAACTCCACTTTTTACTGTGAATAGTGTTTACCATAGTAAAGTCAATTTTTACTACAGTAAGTCAAGTTTTACCATAGTTTACCATGGTCATTTCTATTTTCTATTATAGTGATTCCAATTATTTGTGCACATAAGTCTTATTGATTGTACTTGTAGGTTAGTATTTCACTGTGGTTACTTTTGAAAATGGGGAAGATTCCTGTTTTTTCAGCCCAATCTAATGAAGATGCTTCCTCTTTGATTCAAGAGTTTAAACAATCTTGTATTTGTAATGGCCTTATAAGAAGGGAACAATGAACTGAATTTTTTCCTACATTTTTGGATGGTTCAGCCCTTAGGTGGTTTGAAACACTAGGTGATAATGTGAAAAACTCATGGGATTTATTAACTGAAAGTTTTCTTGAAGAATTTGGTGAACAATAGAAATATGTAGATCTCATGATTGATATCACAAAGCTATCCCAAGGAGAGAAGGAGAAGATAAGGTATTATCATGCTCATGTTCTAAAGCTAAGGAGGAAGCTTGATGCCTAGATTCGGAAGGAAGGATTAGTAGATGGGTTGATGAATAACATGGATAATCTCCTCTGTAAGCACTTCATTCTTGGGATGAAGCCAAAGATCAGATAATGAGTGAAGTATGACCGCCTTTGACTACCATTAAACAAGAAAAGAAGATTGCAAGAAGGCAAGAAGAAAGCATGGAAGAGGAGCCCGAAGAAATTGTTGCTAAAGTAGAGCCTACACTAGCACCTTTGGTCCGTAATCCACAACCACTCTCGGTAGCACAAATATTTCTCCTAGTACATCTACCGAGTATGAAGATCTCGCTCAGAAGATGGGCCAATTAACTATTAATCTTCTTCAAGGAAAAGAATTTAGTTCTCGGGAGTAGATAGAGGTCCAAAATAAATATTTATGAAGTCCGTATGTTATGGTTGTCATAAAAGGGTCATTATAAGTATAATTGTCTAGATAGAGCTTCTACATCTGGTACAAGAGATAATGATAAAGGAAAAGCACCTGTGAATTCTTTTGATGTAGTAGATAAGAGCATAAATAATGAAGTAGATGTGTTTGTAACAAAAATAAAAGAAAGAAAAAGATAACCAAGATGGAAATGATCCTAAGAAGATGAAAGGAGAAACTAGTAAGAAACATAGGAGAAGAAATTTGGGTGTGCAGGATTTTCTGATTTCACAGGGACAAGGACCATACTCCATCTTAGAAGATCTGTCCAAAAGGCTTGCAAATATTACATATGGTCAAATCTTGGCTATGTCTTCTAAGAAGAGGTGGGAGCTACGAAGTGGACTCAATGCTCGACGAAGGAAGGAGGTTGAGGTCCCTTTGGAGGGTAGATGCGGATCCCTACACTCCACAAGCTGAGGTATTATGTAATGGTATTTCAATTCATGATGTCTTAGTTGATGGAGGTGCTGCAGTTAATGTAATGACCAAGTCTGTAATGAATATGTTGGGTTTAAAAATTGATCACCCCTCAACACTTATGTTAAGGTCATTAAATAAGGGAAAAACTAAACTAGAAGGTGTAGTTTCAAATGTGGCAATATCTATTATGGGTGTTGTATGTGTGGTAGACTTTCAAGTGATGAAAAATGGTACTATTGCGTACCCAATGTTGTTGGGAAGACCATGGCTAAGGAGAGTTCATACAAGAAACTACTGGAATGAAGATTCATGACATTTGGACATGGTAGAGAGAGGGTGAAGATAAATGTGATCCCTCGGCATCATAAGACAGAACTTGTGGATTCAAGTGATGAAACTGATGATTGGACATCCTCTTATTACTCTAGTACCAATGAAGTGGACACAAAAGATGAAGAAAGTGAGGTTGATGTTTCGGTCATGGATATCCTTCCAGTCACACCAACTCATGAACCCATAAGATTATCTAAAGAAATTTTTTTCGATCGTCTCCAACAAATAAAGATTGGTGATGCTGTGATGGAGAATGAGAAGGAATCCTACCTCCAAATCTTTCAAAGGTACATACACCTATTCACTTTTGATTACAAGGAACTCCATCAAGTAAGTTGGGTAGAACATTTTATTGAGCTGGTAGATGGTGTTAAGCCTATAAAGTAAATGCCATATAGAATGAATCCTAATTTTTCCAAGATTGTAAAAGAAGAAATAGATAAGTTGCTTAATACATGATTCATATTTTCTATGGAGAATTCAGAATGGGTTTCTCCCATTGTGATCTCAATAAAAAAGAATGGGAAATTACGCATTTGTGTTGATTATAGGAAGCTCAACAAGGCAACAAAGAAGGATCATTACCCTCTTCCATTCTCAGATCAGATCTTGGATGAAGTAGCTAGCTAGGAATGTTATAGTTTTGTTGATGGATATAGCGGATACAACCAAGTTCGTATAGTAGAGAAAGATCAGCTGAAGACTACGTTCACCACTCCTTGGGGAACATTTTCTTATAGAGTTATGCCTTTTGGGTTGTGTAATGCTCCAAAGAATTCCAACTTGATGAATAGGGTGTTTGAACCCTACATTTTAAATTTCATCGTAGTATTTCTCGGATGATTTTTACATCTATGGGAGCAAGATAGACCACCTGCACTGTGATGGAGACAACATTTCAAAGTTAGATGAAGCACAAGCCTCACTAAACCCTAAAAGTGTGTCTTTGGATGTTCTAAAGATGTTTTGTTAGGGCATGTTGTATCCAGAGATGGTATTGGTACTGATCCTCGATAAAGTTTCAAAATCAAAGAGTTACTATTTCCTATGAATAGAATTAAGTTGAGATCATTTTTAGGCCATGTGGATTACTATAGAAGGTTCATCAAGAATTTCTCAAAGATTACACACCACTAACCTAGTTCTTGAAGAAGGATGTTACTTATGAACCAGAAATAAGGCGCATGAAGCTTTTGAAAAATCAAGGAAGGTTTGGTGTCTTCACCTGCTTTTACGTAATCCATATTGGAGCAAGTCATTCATTGGTATGTTGATGCCTCGGATGCAACACTAGGAAGTACTCGAGCCAAAAGGATGAAAATGGGAATGATCATTCATTTTACTTTGGGAGCGCATAAAATGAGCAAAGGCTTGAGGTAAATTATACAGAATCGAAAAAGAGGCTCTAGCTATCATTTTTGTTGTAAAGAAGTTTAGAAATTACTTGTTAGGGTAGAAATTTATAGTTATAACAGATCATCAAGCTCTAAAATATATTGTAAATAAGCCTAACCCATCAGGGAGGATAGCAAGATGGATAATTTTGCTACAAGAATTTGAATTTGATATTATAAATAGGCTAGGAAAGAAGCATGTCAATGCAGATGCACTCTCTCGAGCCTATGATGGTTTAGGTTCATCTTGTGATGATGATGATTTCCCGATACAACATTGTTATCCTCGACACAATCCCTAGTGAATACATAAATATTTGGAATTATCTGAATGAATTCAAGTTTCTGATGGTGCCAATGCAAAGACTAAGAGGAAGATTACTCAAGTCCAGTCGTCCATATTCTATTCTGCATGGAGTATTATTTCAAATAGGACTTGATGGACAATACAAGAGGGTAGTTGGATGTGATCAAGGGAAGGAGCTGATAGAAGAATTCCACAATGGTACATGTGGAGGACACTTCTCTGACAACTTACAGCAAGAAGGATCTTAGATGCAGGTTATCACTGGCCCACTCTTTTTAGAGATTGTTATAATTATTGTAAGACATGTGATATTTGTCAAACACATGGTAACCGTAAGACTTCATCAGCTCCATTATGCCCTATTCTTCCACTTGGTCCCTTTGAAAAGTGGGGAATAGACATTGTAGGTCCACTTCCAACTACCCCATGCCAAAATAAGTATATTGTAGTTGCCACAGATTATTTAACCAAGTGGGTTAAAGCTAGGCCATTGAAAACAACTTCCATGGATGAAGTGGCAAGGTTCATATATGAACGCATTGTCACCAGATTTTTTGTCCATTAGAAATTGTAATAGATCAAGGAAGCCACTTCATTAATGAGGTGGTAGAAGCCCTAGTCAATAAGTTTTCTATTAAGCACAGAAGGCAACAACATACAAGCTAAGCATAAATGGACAGGTGGAATGAACAAATTTTGTGTTGTGTCAAATTCTAGCAAAAGATGTAGCCTTGCAGGTACATAAGTGGGATAAAAGGATTCATACAAAGCATTGTGGGCATATGGGGCAAGCATCAAAGTCAACAACATACTCCCCATTTCAGTTGGCTTATGGCATTGATCTAGTTCTTCCTATTGAGTTTGATATTCTCACCGTGAGAGTTATGAAAATGAAAGGATGGATGAAAATGATTCAAGAAAAGAAAGGTTGGTACATCTTCATTTAATAGAGGAAAAGAGGGAAATAATGAAGGATACAAGCTATAAGAAGAAAATGAAGCGAAGAAATACTTTGATCAAAAGATCCGTTGGTCTCCATTTCATGTGAATGACTTGGTTCTAGTATATGATTCCAGATACAAAAAGAAGGTAGAGAAAATTTCTTCCTAAATGGATGGGGCCTTACAAAATAACAGTTGTGCATAAAAATGGTACATATTGACTGGAGGGATTGGATGGTACTCCCATTATGAAATGGGTCAACCATGACAAGTTGAAGATTTTCCAGACACCAACTTTAGAATTTCCATAAGAGTCTACTCCGAGGATGGAGTAGAAGCTAGGAAGGGGGAAAATGTCAACATTAAAATTTTCCTCCGTAATTTCTATTTTATTAATGTATGTATTAGGAATAGGATGTTGTTAAGTATAATTAGTAGTGGTGTCCAATAGAAGATAACAACACCATCAGTACGGTGCCACCAATAAAGTAGAGTATGGTAATAGTCAAAGTACAAAAGGAATGTTGTGGTAAAAAGTAAATATTTGTCGTAAGTGGTCGATAATGTTAAAATGTCAAAGTTGGGGTAAGTAGAGAAGTAGGGTCTACATGATTAGGAATTAGAAATATTATATTTGTAATAAGGACAAGGAGTGATGTCATAAATATTTTGTGTATTTTATTTGTAGAAAAGTCTAAAAAGGTGGAACCCATGTGAGATGATAAGGTTTATCTTATCTTAGAAGATAAGCCTACATGTAAAGGAAAGAGTTTAGGCATGGAATATGATTGGCCGGAAGAGATTTCCTATCCTATCTTAGAGATAGGGTGGATAAGCCTAAATTCCTATAAATAGAGAGGCCATCCCCTCTCATTTATCATAGAGCAAAGTTGTAATAATTATTTTATGAATAAAGGATTCTTTGTGAAGGTGTGTTAAGGAAGTCATCAAGAGGAGTAATTGTGAAGTTTCTCCCATAACCATTATTGGAATCAAGTGGAGTTGGTAACACTTGGAGTAATTCATGGGTGAGATTGTAATAATTCCATGTTAATAATATATTCTACAGTTGTATTTCAGATTTGTCATCATTCTTTTTTTTGTCATACCACCAAACTAAAAGTTGTGCATTACTATGGTATTCTTGTGTTATGTTTGTTCATGTTGTTTTATGAATTTCAAAGTTGTACCATTATTTTATAAATAAGGGATTCTTTGTGACCAAGGAAGTCAACCAAAGGAGTTGTACATTATTGTAATCAAGTGGAGTTGGTAACACTTTGAGTAATTCATGGGTGAAAATAATCATGTTAATAATATATTCGAGGAGTTCATTCTTTTTTTTTGTGAACTATTCTTGTGTTATGTTTCGAGATTACCACCACCAAACCAAACGTGCATTACTAAAATAATCATAAAGACGAGGAGTTCGAACTATTATTAGAGTGCATTCGTGTTCACAACCAATAGTATGAGCAAAATTCCTTCCCACCCATATCCATCCCTTACTCTCTTCCTATAAAGTGGTCACCCTACTACTTTGTTACGTCATCCACCTACTTAAGGGAAAAATCCTCTACCATTTTACTAGCTACGGCATCCAAATGCTTCACATATTTATGCTTGCTACTTTACATGTGTCTACTATCTTTAAAGTGTTATTACTTCACAATAACACTTTAAAGAGGGGTAAATATAGACACCCCAAAATTACATACCAGATTCTAAGTACTATCCCGGTTCACTTCGTAGCTCATATCCCCTTGTCAATAGATTAATCAAATCAATTACTCATGTGTATACACCCTTTGGATTAATTAAATTATTCCATAATACACTTTAGCTAAGTTAATTAACATTTATTAAATAAATGGTTAATTAATTATGTTGCACATTGTAGCTAATTAAATTAGTTACTTAATTAGGAAAATACACCTATTTTCCTAGTCAACAACCACTTCCTCATTCCTAGTTAACTCCCAGTTGAGCTCCACTTCCTCATCCCAAATCGATGCACTTGGAACTTAACTTCCCAACTCAACTTGCACTCCACTTCTAGGTTCTCGAGAAGTGTGGGGCAATTAGACCGTATGTATAATTCAATTTCCGGACGTAACTTCTTCCATTCCAAATGTTTATTTCTTCGAAAAGTTGCAACTCCTAAACTTAATCTACTTTCTATTCCTAGGTGATTACAATTATTACTTGGATCTTGGTCAAACCTCCAACCATTACTAATCCTTCATAAAAAGAGCATGTGATTTCCTTTGTAAATACTCTTGGATTCTTACAAAATAATGTTGTCCATTTTCTATCCAATAATTGCATATTGGAAGCCATATCCAAGCCAAATGTGTTCATAACATTGCATTCATCCACTTTGGAGGTCATTTAAGAGCACCCACAAATCAAAATCAGCAAGATTCCAAAAGCTCATAATCTTCTACAATCTTATTCTAGGTTTGCAAGGGACAACTGATTGGAAGGTTTGCAGTTGTTATTGCTTGTCTTTCATTTTAATTGAGTTTTGAGTTTTTCCATGTTTACACTACACATCTTTCATGTTTATAGTTATTTTTTGCATTCACTTCTAACTCTAACATACACTTACTTTATTTAGCTTTCATGAGCTTATATGTCTTCCATATTTAATTGTGACATGAATTAAGATTTATGTATTTTCTATGTTTTTAATTTTTGATTCATCAATACACAAAATAATCAATCATAAATTTGCATAAACCATTATTTTGATAATTATTTTGATATTACATAGGGCAATATTGAGGTATTTAATGTTGAATATACTCTTATCATTTGTATATTCTCCTAAACATATTAGTGTATAATATCATGCGGAAAACTATCATCTATGTGGTAATCATTATCTTTAATATATTATTTAATTCATCAAATTATAATATTTTTATCAGTCCATTGGAATAAAATCTAGCAAAATATATTTTCTTGACTCATATTACAATGAGGAACAAGACAATCTTGAGGATAAATAATTTTGTAAAATATATGCAACACAACATCTAAAGAACATGTATAAATGATTTTATTGTGAAAAAATATAAACATTTATGCAATGTGGAGAGGATATATCTCATGTAATACATCATCATTAAATTATAGTATTATAGATCACTTGATTAGATATATCTTGAGAATTTGTGGTGATAACTTCTCATACAATGTAATTTTCTAAAAGCCTTTCAAGTTTGGTTTTCAATCTTGTAATTATCATATGATCAGTAATGACCGTAAAAACAACGCTCTAAAAATGTGCTAACTCCCAACACTTAACTTGAAAATTGTGACTAATTTATTTTTGTCATAAGAACAAGGTAGAAGGATAAAACAGGTTATAAGGATGTTAATCCCCTAGGGTACAACTAACTAACACCACTAACTCAACTTTTTGATTGAAGAACCCGGTCTAGAACAAAGGTTAACATATTATCAAATTTATCTCTAGATTCCATTAATCAATTATGCATTAGAAAGTACCCTAGATTAATTTACTTAATTAAATGTTTTCTTCACTTAAGTTAATGTTCCCTCCTAATATGGTTAACCCCTTATTTAAATAATTAAATCCATTATCTTATTAACTTAGAGGCCTTTATGATAACTACCTAAAGCTTGCTAAGGACTAAACATGGCTTAACACTCTATGGAAATGTTAGGAATTAGAGAACAAATATGTGAAAACAATTCCTCAAACCACAGTAGTAGGAAACTATATAGCAGAATTATACTTGCAGAAATATAACAACATAAATGAATAATGCAAAAACAAGACAAGACAAGATTTAACGTGGTTCACCCAATGTGGGCTATGTCCACTAAGAACTTGCTCATATTTTATTATCAACAAGATTAAAACAAATCTTATAGTCTTCTCTCAGTTATGAACTCACAACAGAATTCCAAAGATGTTAAACCACATCTAAACCACAATTGACACCCAATTACATAACCTTGATCACTCTTGATCACCTCTTGATCTCTAAGACTCAAGACCTCTTGAACACTCAAGATATCTTTAAGATACCCTAACACCTCTATTTATAGGATTAAAATCCTTCTAAGAATCCATAAAGCCAACCCTAGAAGATTGAAAGTCGCGATCTTTCAACTTCCCACGGCTGAAAAATAGTCTCGACGCTGACAAATGCCCGCTAATGTAAAGAACGCCGCAGCAATGTCACAACAACGTCACGACACATGACTACGAATGCTCCTAAAGTCTCCAAACTTAACTGCTCGAGCTCGAGCACTTCAACACTTCAACAAGACCAAAAAAAGCTCCACACCCCAACAATCTCCCACTTGAGACTATTTCACCGAGAAAAGTTCTTAACCCTTCATTATCAACCATAAAGGCCAATCAAAGTTGAACAAAAATTCAAATTCTCCCTTATGACCACCTTGGTCATCATATCCACAGGATTTTGACTGGTATGAACCTTTTCCATCTTCAACTTATCTTCTTCCAAAGTTGTCCTGATGAAATGATATCTCAGCTGAATGTGCTTCATCCTAGAGTAGAAAGCGGAGTTCTTCGCCAAATGAATAACACTTTGACTATCACATTGTAGTCTCCCAACTTCCTGCTTATTCCCCAACTCATTAAGCAACTACTATAGCCAAATCATCTCCTTGCTTTCCTTCGTGGTAGTAACATACTCAACCTATGTGGTTGACAAAGCCACAACCTTTTGTAACCATGAAATCCAACTCACCGCTATATCACCAACCGTAAATACATAACCTATCGTGCTCCTCCTGTTGTCCAAATATCCTACCATGTTTGAATCTACATATCCACGTAATGTAGTGTCTGATCCACCAAAACACAATGTTGCTCCCATGGTCCCTCTCAAATATCAAAGGATCCACTTTACTTCCTATCGCAGTTTCTCTACCGGATCACTCATAAATGCCACTCGCTCCCCACTGCATGGGCAAATGTCAAGCCTAGTGCATACCATAGCATACATCAAGCTACCAACTGTTGATGAGTATGGTACCCTGGACATCTAGATTCTATCCTCCTCAGTCTTAGGACTCTATTCCTTTGATAATTTAAAGTGACTTGTCAAAGGAGTACCAACCGGTTTAGAATCCTGCATACTAAACCTCTCCAAGACCTTCTTTATGTACTCTTCTTGAGATAATACCAGCTTCCTCTCCTTCCTATTTTGAGTTATTCTCATACCAAGGATTTTTTTGCTGCCCCCAAATCCTTCATAGCAAAGGATTCACCTAGTTGCTTCTTGAGTACCTTTATTTCCTGCATGTTCTTCCTTGTAATAAGCATATCATTTACATACAAGCATAGAATAATATAACTACCATCAAGAAACTTCTTGATGTACACACAATGGTCTGAGTGACACCTGGAGTAACCCTGCTCCTGCATAAAACTATCAAACTTCATGTACCACTATCGTGGAGCTTGTTTCAAGCCATATAAGCTCTTCTTCAATTTGCACACTAACCTCTCCTTCCCTTTGACCTCATAACCCTGTGGCTGCCACATGTATAATTCCTCCTCTAACTCACCATGAAGGAATGTAGTCTTCACATCTAACTGTTCTAAGTGCAAGCCTTCTACTGCAACTAAACCAAGAACAGTCATAATAGAAGTCATTTTAACAACCGGAGAAAAAATTTCATCAAAGTCTATACCTTTCTTTTGTGCAAATCCTTTGACTACCAATCGGGCTCAGATCGTTTCCCGCCTCCATCTTCCTCTTTGATTCTATACACCCACTTTTTTTGTAATGCTCTCTTGCCCTCAAGTATAGCCTACTCCCACTTCTTCTTCTCGGCATCCACCTCGCACCGCTTCCTCAAAGCACTCTAGCTCTCCATCACAAGGAGCAATACATAATTCAAAGATGGAGTAAATCATTCAGTTCCCTTCTTACCCTAGAATACCTTCTCACCTCAGGAGTTTGGGGTTCCTGATGAGTAGGTACTTGAACCGGTCTGTGCCGAACATGTTGTGCTGATCCAGCCCTTGACACCTTTTTGTTGTCCGCAATTCCTCTAAACTATGTATTCTTTCTTTGATTCCTCTTTATGTTCCTACAACTGATCTTTATACATGACTTTTTTCATTAAAGATAATATCTCTAGACCGAAATATTTTATTTTCCTTAAGACTCCAAACACGGAAACCAAAATCATCTTCACCATATCCAACGAAGGTGCATTTCTCAGACTTAGCCTCTAACTTGGTCCTATCATCTTTATCAATGTGAAAAATACCTCACATCCAAATACTCTAAGAAATGAGTAATCAATTTTCTTACTGCACTCAAGCCTCCTCGTATATACCTCCATCCAAGGCCATAGAGAGTCCTCTATTAATCAAATAAATAGCCATGCTTACCACTTCCACCCAAAACATGAGTGGTAGCCCCGCATGTAACCTCATGCACCTAGCACACTCCATGATTGTCATGTTCATTCTCTCTGACACTCCATTTTCCTATGGAGTATTTGGAACTGTTCTTTTCCTACGGATCCCATTTACTAAACAGTAATCAAGAAATTCATTGTTGTAATATCCCCTCCATTATCCGACCTGAGACATTTCAGCTTGAGACCTGTTTCATTCTCAACCAAGGCTTTCCATCTTTTGAAAGTTTCAAACACATCAAATTTCTTTCTAATGCAATATACCTAAAATTTTCTAGTTGCATCATCAATGAAAGTGACATAATAACATGAACCACCAATATAGTTTACCTTAGCTAGCCCCCATACATCTGTATGCACTAACTCCAACTTACCCTCCTTCCTAGTAGGTCCAACCTTGAGGAATCTCACCCGCTTCTATTTCCCATAAACACAGTCCTCACAGAAGTCCAAATCTAACTCCTTTAATCTGGGCAAGCTTGTCCTTTATAATCTGCATGCCCTTATGACTCATATGATTGAGTCTCTAGTGCCACAAAGTTGCATCTCCATCTGCAGTAACTAAATTGTAATAATCAACACCACTGGTTAAATACAAAGTAACATTTTTCTTACCTCTTACAACCATAAGAGCTCCCTTGGTAACCTTCCAAGAATCTGTCAGAAACTAATCGCATACGTACCATCACCGCCAACTATCCCGTGATATCAAGTTCCACCTCAACTTAGGCACATGCTTGACGTCCTTAAGCAACCATGTGTTCCCATTTTTCATTTTCACCCAAACACAACCTTTCCCTACTATGTTGCATGGTTCATCATCACCAGGATATACATGTCCAAAATCACCTTGAAGAAAATCAGTAAAGTAATGTCTATGTGGGGTGGCATGGAAAGAAGCCCTTAAATCTAATACCCAAGATTCAATAATATTATCTAAAGAAAGAATTAAGGTATCTTGACAAACATCACCTGCTGCCACATTTACCTCTTTAGTTTCCTCCTTGTTCTTCTTATCCCGAAGAGCCCAAAAATATTTCTTAGCATGACCAACCTTCCCATAGTGCCAACATTCTAACTTACTCTTGGACTTTGACCTTCCATGATCATTCAACTTCCCACGGTTACCTTTCCCTCTATTATTTTGTCTCCCTCTACTCTCCACCGTCAAAGCGTTTCCAGAAGTAGAAGAATCTCCAGTGCTCTTCCTTCACATTTCCTCACTTAGGATCACACCTATTACATCCTCAAACTTCAACTTTGAGTTATTAGAGACTGAATTACTTACAACCATAACCAAGCTGTCCCAACTATCTAGTAAGGAGCACAAAATCAACAAATCCCTGACCTCATCATCAAATTCAATTTTTACCGAGTTTAACATACTCACAACCGTATTAAATTCATTCAAATGATCAAAAACATAACCATTCTCAAACATCTTCATATTAAATAAATTTTTCATCAAAAATATTTTATTAGAGGCAGAGGGTTTTTCATATAACTTCCCCAACGCACTCATGAGACCTTCCATGGTCTTCTCTGATATGTTGAAAGCAACCAAAGATGCAAGGCATAAATGAATTGCCCTAAGCGCCTTTCTATCCAAAAACTCCCAATCCTCATCCGACATGGTTATAGGTTTCTTTTCTTTTCCAACCAAAGGAACATGGAGGTCCTTCTCTCGATATAAGTAATCCTTCATTTGCATCTTCCACAAACCAAAGTTCTACCCATTGAACTTCTCAACCTCGATCTGTCCTCATTTGCCATAGCTCCCACTCAAGCTAAACTTTCCCTGTGATTTATAACTTCAGCAAAAACCACCAAAGCTCTGATACCAATTGTTAAGAATTAGAGACCAAATATGTAGAAACAATTCCTCAAACCACATCAAGAGGAAACTATATATAGCGAATTATACTTGCGAAATATAACAACATAAATGAATAATATACAAAAGAAGACAAGACAAGATTTAACATGGTTCACCCAATGTGGGCTACGTCCACCAAGAACTTTCTTAGATTTTATTATCAACAAGAGTAAAACAACTCTCACATTCTTCTCTTAGTTATGAACTCACAATAGAATTCCAAAGATGCTAAACCACATCTAAACCACAATTGACACCCAATTGCATAACCTTGATCACTCTTGATCACCTCTTGATCTCTAAGACTCAAGACCTCTTGAACACTCAAGATATCTTTAAGATACCCTAACACCTCTATTTATAGGATTAAAATCCTTCTAAGAAGCCATAAAGCTGACCCTAGAAGATTGAAAGTCGTGATCTTTCAACTTCCCATGGCTAGAAAAATAGTCCGATGTTGACAACTAGTTAACAACATGTTAATAGCAACATCGCAACAACGTCACAACAGATGACTGCAGAATGCTCTTGAAGTCTCCAAACTTAACCGTTCGAGCTCTAAGACTTCAACATAGATTCAAGAAGACTAAAAATAGGCTCCACACCCTAACAATTTAAATGGCCCCATTCCCCATTTACACATACTAAATTTTTTTAAAAACATTTATAAAAATCATTCTCACCTAACAAAAGTAGGGTGAAACCTCCACCCTTAGATCAAGTCAATCTTGGCCACTAGATCCTAGGGTTCCCATCTAGCCCTAAATTTCCTTATGAGTTTTTATTAAAGCCTTTCCTTTGTTCATTTCCCTCATTTGGTCTATTTGTTTTGTTGAAAATTGCAGGTTGGAGAAGAGGAAGACATGGGAGAAAAGGAGGAAGAACTATGGAGGATTCTACAAGGAGATCTAGTTTAGATTAGTTTAGTTGTAGTTTTATTGTTGTTATAACTTCCATTCAAGGATTGGGAGGGTTATTCCTTTTACCAATCTAGTTTTGTTTCAAGCTTTTGTATTTGGGTTTTTAATTTGGGGCAAACCCTACCCCCATGAATAAAATGAGAAGAAATGTTTTAGATCCACCATTTGTATAATTTATTGCTCAAATCCATGGGATTACTCTTTGTTTACATGTTGGTAGTCATTAGTTAAATTTTACATCTTATAAATTAGTAAAAACTAGTTAAAGTTTTCACACGGCGTGGATCCACGTAGAGTTCTATCATAAGTGACAAAACCACCGCCCACTGACCATACCGACGGTCCTAGGACTACCGCCATGCTTGCAGTGGTGACAAACCACGGACCGCCGCCCTACTGAGTGGTGGTTTTGAGACTACCGCCTTAGCCTGAGTGGCGGTTACAGGGACTACCGCTCTGCACAGGGTGGCGGTCCTATTTCTGAAAAAAAAACCTTAAATCCAAGGTTTTCTCAAAAACTAAAAGTTACTAAAAGGTACTAAATTGCATTCTAAGCTTAATTTTGAACATATAGAGTTTCTAGTTTTGTGATTTCATTCCTATTGTTCTCTTCTTAGTTAAAATTTATTCATTTAAGCATTTTCCATTCCAAAAATAGTAATACAACTACAAGGTCTATTCTATCTTGTTCAACTAAATTTTCTTCATTATCAAGAGTTAAAAGAAATTTACATCTACTTCTAACATTGTTATCACCATTTCTAAATAGCAAATACTTTCAATTTGTTGTCTCTTCCATTCAATACAAATTATAGATTCAAAAATACTACAATAACTTTCTTTTTCTATTGAAAATGGCTCAAATCATTTAACACAAAGATTTACTTTTCCCACAATACAACCAAGATTTCAAATAAAATAATTACTTTCTTTTCTATTTCTCAAAACAATCTCCACAATACAAATCTTTCTTCTTTTTCTTATACAATAATACAATGCCACAATGAAAGTAACTTTCCTCTTTTTTTTCCAACTAAACTCTTACATAATATTTTCATTTTGATTCTTTCTCTTTCCCTATTACATTCTAATGAGAAGGAAATTTATTTCTTTACAATTCTACAATGAACTACTACAAATATTAATACAACTTGTATTTCAACATTTCCTTTAAAACATGAACAAATTTACAATCTTCCACTTTGAGTGGGAAACAAAAGGCTTCTCTCAAGAAGGGATTTCTTCAAGGACTCCAACAAACTTCCAAGCTCCTCAACACCAACAAGAAGGCTCCAACATGATTTATTTGATTCACAACAAAATGGGGGAGGAGCAACACTCTCCACCCAACCAAGATATCCAATGAAGAGGAGAAGTCATCCTCTTCATTGGCCCCCAAGCCCCAACCACATTACAATGGGAGATGATTCCAACACATGGAAATAACAAGCTTCCACAACACAACAATTTTTCCAACCATTTCAACTACACTTCAATCAACAACAACACAAAAAGAAGAACAACAAACAAAAAAACAAGGCTTAGAATGAAAGCCAAAGGAGCAAGACCTATGGGGAGGCCACTTATGCCTCCTAATGGGAATGGGTGCCCACCTTAAAGCCTCCAATGCATATCTCAAATCCCCTACATACTCTTATGCCTCCCTCAAGTACCCCTTATACCTCCCACATACTCTTATGCCTCCCTCATAAAAGAAACAAGTAATAAATGCAAGCATTCCTTATCTTAGGTGGGGAACCCAACCCAAACTCCCTCCAAACAATAAAGTAAACTCTTATGCCTCCCCACAAGAAAATCCCCAAAGTCTCCTCATACTCCAAACTTAGACAATCTACTCACACCCAACATCATTCCAAAGAAACAATACACAACACAAACACATAAACACAAAATAAAGCATAACATAAACAAGGTAAAGCTCCTACCTTTCCATAGTAGAGCTTGTTCCAAGAGTAACTCTCCAAGCTCCTCATAAAAATTAAGCATCCACAAGCACTCCCAAAAATCCTCTAACTCTCCAAAATACAAGAGCACAAAATGATCAAGTAACCCCCAAACAAGCAAAAGAGCATCAATAAATAGAAAAGGGAGAGAGGAGGATGAGGTGGCTCCATGTAGGATGCCACATCACTCATCCTCAACTCCACCTAAGAATTCAAACCTCAACCCCAATGCACCATAAATTGGTGGGTGAGAGGAATGACAAGATACTTACACACACAATCTAAGCCCACACCCCCTAAGGACAAAATTAATTACTTGAAAGAAAGTGCAATAAACATTTCACCTTTTTATCTTCCCAAAACACCTAATGGGGTCTAATTTTGACCCCCCAACCCATAGGTAGGGTTGGTATAGAATTTAAGAGGTGTGGGACAAGTTTAACTTGTCCCACAAGCCTTCAAAATTGGCCCTTAAGGCCAAATTCAAGTTTCCCATGAAGGGTAGAGTGTACAACACTCAAGATCTCAAGAATTCAACACACAACACAAAATTCAAGAGAAAATCAAGTCTAATAAATGAACTTATTTTGGTCACATCTTTAATTAATTTAGGACAAGATTTATTAACTTTAATAAGACACTTAGACCCACTAAGATAAAGGGGAAAAACATACATCAAAATCTAAATAATTAAAACAAGTAAATTACATCACTCAAAGGAACACATACTAACATTAATAAAAGGGAAACTAAAACAAAAGACAACACATGACCCCTTGGTCATAATTTTCCCCTAACAAAATAATTCTAACACACACACAATTACATGTTGCCATGGTGACCCTAGTTGAATTCATCTAGAATTCCAATGTGGTTGGTCTCCAATCCCCCAATGTTGTTGTTGTTGTTGTTGTTATTAGAATACCTCCTTCGGCCTCATGGTCACATTAAAACATCCATGCCAAAATATGTAATATAAATCTAAAATCATCTATATACGAATTAATATCATCTAGGAAATTACGAATCATTTACAAATTTCTAGCAACATTTCTATCCAATGTTTCATCCATGTCAAAATGATCACAACATTAATTCAATTATCAAAGCCTACTCATGGCGACGAAAGTATATCGCATGTCAGAAATATATATAAATAACCATGTCCATAACATATCAACATCAATATCAAATGTCTCTAATAATCCACATGCATCATATATGAATCAAAATCAACAACAGTCCAATATCTCTAACATCTAGTATCATGCTAAATCAAAAGGCTACAACAATGTCCATAAGTGTAGTCGATAGTATCAAAATCAAAGAAAAAGGTGTCAAAGGGAAGTGGGCACTACATCCCCTCCCTTAGACTCGACTTCCTCTTGGAAGTCACTGGAACAGTGTGGGAACTGCACTCATAACAATGTAGCATCCTCCCATGTAGCTACAGTCTCATCATATCTGTCCCACTAGACCCGAACTTGGTCAATCTCTCTTGCAAAGGTCCGTGGTCCTGCGCTCTATAATGAGACAGGTTCCACCATCACTTACCCCTAATCCTACACCTGCAATGTGGTCCAATCTAGCACATGAGAAGGATTAGAAATATATCTTCTAATCACATAAATGTGAAACACATCATGGACGCACAAGACAAGCTAGGTGGCAACGCTAGACGATAGGCCAAGGGACCGATGTGCTCCAAGATCTCAAAGGGACCCACAAACCTAGGAGCAAGCTTAGAACCTTTTCCATAATGGATAGGGCTCTTATGTGGTCTGACACAAAGGAACACCTTTGTGCCCACCTCATAACTATGATTTGTCATATGCTGGTCCACATACTTCTTCTATCATCGTCCCGCACCTCCTATACATCTTTGTCTGATCAAAACAACCTATTGCTCCATGTCCTGTAATAAGGCTGGCCCAAGAGAAATCCTATCCTCTAACATGTCCCAACTAAGAGGTGTCTTGCACTCTCTCGCCATATAATGCCTAAAAGGAGCCATGCCTATCAAACTCTGGAAACTATTATTGTAGGAAAACTCAACCAAGTATAAATACTCCTCCCATCTCTACTAGTGATCCATAATGTACATCCTAAGCATGTTCGTTAGGATCTGATTCACCCACTTAGTATATTCATCTATCTCAGGGTGATATGTCTTGCTAAATTGATCCTCATCCCGAGAGCATGTTGTAAGGTGGTCCAAAAATGGGAAGTGTACAAAGGAACGCGGTCATAAATTATCTTCCACAAAATCTCGTGTAATTTGACAATCTCATCAAGATATACCCATGCCACTACACTAGCTATGTAGGTGGTCTTCACCAGAGAAAAATGAGCCACTTTTGTCAATTTATCCACCGTGACCATGATGGCGTCGTGGTGGTATCTCAACATCAATAACCCAACAATGAAGTCCATGGAAATGGTGTCCCATTTCCACTCGGTATAACATGAGGAAAGAGAAGGCTAGTTGGATGTTGATGCTCGGCCTTCACCCTCGAAACTCTAAAAAAATGACACAAACTAAGCCATGTCTCTCTGAAGTCCTCTCCAATGGTACAACTGTCTCAAAGTGGTGTGTATCTTCTTCACCCCGGGATGGGCTGAATAGGGTGCACGATGAGCCTATGTCAAAATGTCTATCTCAAGCCTCCATCTCTAGGAACATATATCCAAACTCTATGTTTGAGAAGACCATCTACCTCTAATGAAAATCCATTAAATCTCCCCTCAAGGGGCCTCTGAGACTCAATCTCTTCTCTGGCTGCAAGGTAGAAATGTCATGAGGAAGCTACTGCAAAATCCTACTCTGTAAATCTATAACTACTTGAAGTAGCCATAGCCACATGTATCTATTTGCTCAAAGCATCTACAACCACATTATCCTTCCCCTTCACATGCTCTATCTCCATATCATACTTACAAAGTAACTCCATCCAACGCCACTGACGAGCATTGAGATTGGGATGCGTGAAGAGGTGGCAAAGACTCAAGTGATCAGTCCTGAGTGTAAATCTCCGGCCAAGAAGGAAATGTCTCTACTACACTAATACATGCGCTACTGTTGTAAGCTCAAGATCATGAGTCAAATAATTGATCTCACAATCCTTGAGTTTTCAAGACTCAAAAGCAACTACTCTGCCCACCTACATCAACACACCTCCAAGTCCTGCCAAAGAAGCATTTGTGCAAATGTAGAACTCACACTTGAGGATCTAACACTACTAGAATAGGTGTTGTCGTAAGGCATTCCTTCAGTGTCTTGAAGGCTTACTCACATCTATTTGACCAAACAAACTTATTCCCTTTCCATTGAAGGGAAGTGATGGGGTGTGTAATCCGAGAGAAGTCCTGGAAAAATATCTTATAATATCCTACCAAACCCATGAAGCTGCGCACCTCAGTCACACTGGTGGGTGCTAGCCAATCCATAATAGCTCGAATCTTGGAAGGATAGACTACGATGCCTTCCCCAGAAATGATGTGGCCCAAATATTGCACCGCTATATGAAAGAACACCCAATTCTCTAGGTTCCCGTAAAGATGCTTCTCACGAAGACACTAAAGAACCTAGAAAAGGTGCTCCTCACATGTATGCAAGTAAATTAGAATGTCATCAAGGAAAATGAGCATGAAGTGATCTAGAAAATTCCTGAATACCCCATTCATCAAGCTCATGAACACTGTGGGGGCATTTGTCAGACCAAAAGGTACCACTATGAACTCGTAGTGGCCATATCTCATACGGAAGGCAATCTTATGAATATCTACCTCCGTAATCCTCAGCTGATGATATCCTGACTTAAGATCTATCTTGGAGAAAACTGTGGCCCCTTCATCTGATCAAACAAGTCATCAATGCATGGAAGGGGGTAACGATTCTTGATCGTTACTTTTTTCAACTAGTGGTAATCAATACACAACCGTAGAGATTCATCCTTCTTATTCACAAATATCACCGGTGCACCCCAAGGGGATACACTAGGATGGATTAGGCCTTTCTCTAGAAGGCCCTCAAGCTGTAACTTGAGCTCACATAGCTCAGGTATTCATCCGATAAGGTGCTTGTGAGATAGGCTCTGCACCCAAAACTAGATCTATGTGAAAATCTATCTCACGTGGGGAGGTAACCCCAGTAGCTCACCTAGAAAAACATTAGAAAACTCTCTAAAAATGTGATAGTCCACTAGATTCATCCTCGATTTTTCACTAACCAAATAAAGATACATACATCGACAACCTCGTCGCACACACTTCACTTAAGTTGTATAGTGGAGATGGTGCGAATAGAAATGGGCCTCCTAACCCTACTATCACTGACTCCACTCCTAGATCATCTGTACAAGCAATAGTCTTATGGTAACAGTCCACTCTAGCTCTGTGTGTAGACAACTAGTCCATGCCTAAGATGACACCATAGGAACCCAATGGAAGGATTCAAGATCCGAAGTAGTGGTGAAGGGTCCCAAATCCACTACACACTCCTTAACTAAGGAGTCTAAAAATTTTGGCTCCCGAAGCCATCTCAATGTCCCAACTACAACCCTACCTAACTGCCACTAGCCTGTAACGCTCTACTAAGGATGGTGTAATAAAAGAATTAGAAGATCCAGAATCAAACAATATGGGTCAAAGCATATAACTACGTGTCCCACTTTTTTGTATTTGTACTCTTTAAGAAACTATCATCCGACAACCAAAACATGACCAAACACATATAAAATGACCAAACATGCATTTTAAGAGGCTATAAATACCAAGGTGCAAAAAACTGCCACAACCCGATTTTTTAAACTTTATAGTATTTTTAATTATTTATTTACTAAATCGATTTTAAAAATTTATGGCCACAAAGGGGACACACTTCAGATGACTTTGACCCCAATATAGAGGCAGAAATACCACCAATACTACATGTCATCTCTATCACGGTACTCTAGGGCTGGTGCCATCCTGACGCTCTTGACCACCGCATGCATGATCAATGGCTCGTGCCATATCTCCAATAGTGGGCTCTAAGATCTCTCTTACCCTTGTTACTTAGGGTTTTGTGGGGCTCTCTCCCAATGATGTCCATGAATGCCATAACCATAACGATTACCTAGTCCTCTCCAAATGGGATGTATCTCTACCGGGTACTGGATGTTCTGTATGTCGGACCCCGGACTGGCTGGATATTCATGGACTCGCTGAGGTCTTTACATGCTCCTTCTCGACCGCTCTTCTTTGTGCACCATGTGTCCCGATGGGACCCTGGAGGAGGCCCCATACTCCGCCCCCTTTGTGTGTCGAATCTCTAAGGAGCTCTATAAGGTGGGTGGGTTTGTTGTTGTTGAGGTGGCTATTGAGGTGGCTCAAGGAAGATTGTCCCGAACTTTATGCACTTACAAGGAGGAGGAATTGATCCCTCGATCTCAAGTTATCTTGCATCTGTTGTCTTGGATGCAACTCAAACTTTTTCTCGAGCCTAATGCATCTTTCCCCATGTCTCCTCTGTAATATAGGCCTTCTCCACAGACCTCTACTAATGTCTATGGGCATTGAATGCACATTGTACCACCAAAATCCAAATTCAAGCCCTGGATGAACATGTGAATTTGTACCTTCTCATCTTGCATATAGTTGACATACTAGAGTAGATCAAGAAATCAACTCTCATACTCGGCTATGGTCATAGATGCCTGATGAAGGTCGTGAAACACATCTATCCGCTATTGAATAAACCTCCTAGGTAAATACATGCTCCTAAAACGCTCCTCAAAAATCTCCCAGTAATTATTTTTCAGTCAACATGGATCTTCTACTCCTCGATCCTCCTCCACTAGACTCCTGATCCATCCCTCAGAAGATGGATCACAACATGAGCTTTCGTGTTGCTAGTACAAGGGTAGAGCTTGAAGCATCCGCTCAAGCTCACCAACCAGGCCTCTGCTGAAAACCTCCTATATCTCTAGAATAATGAGATGGTTGTAGCTTTCAAGATCTCCACGATATGGTCTCTGACCAATGTTTTCCAATGACACAAGCCCTAGGTCTCTCTACATGCTCCTCCCTCTTTCTAGGGCTCCGAGATCTGTCCCTATGTCCTGAAATCCTATCTCCATGCCCTCTCTGTGGTGACTCTTCCTAGCCATCTCCGTGGATTGTAGAATTTCTCTACCCCATGCTCCTTGCTATATCAAGGAGATGCCCTAGCCTCAACTGATGGCTCCATATCCTTCTAGCAAGTCATCCTCCTAGGGACCCTCTGCGTATAGTGGAATTGACATCCTAAAGCATCTATAAAATTTGAGGAAGGATGGCTACTACAGGCTTCTTTGATCTAGTGGTGGTATACCTAGGTCTATATGAAAAGACCCCTCATCTGGTCCACGCCTCCTACATAGACCAAGGTGAGAGTTATTTCATCATTTTGGTTTTGTTTCAGTTTTCTATGTTTTCTAAAATTATATTAATATCAGCTAGTGTGGTTTTCTAGATTTAAAAGGAACAATTTTGCACTAGGTTAAAAAGTTTCATGTCTCATGTTTTCTAGGTGTGCCCAAGGGTCCAAGCTTTGAACCCATGGCTTTGATACCAAATGTAATGCCCATAAAAATGATGTTCTAAAAACATGCTAACTCCCAACACTTAACCCAAAAATTGTGACTAATTTTTTTTTTTGTTACAAGAACAAGGTAGAAGGATAAAACAGGTTACAAGGATGTTAATCCCCTAGGGTACAACAACTAACTAACACCACTAACTCAACTTTTCGATTGAAGAACCCATATCTAGAACAAAGGTTAACATATTCTCAATTTTATCTCTAGAGTCCATTAATCAATTATGCATTAGGAAGGTACCCTAGATTAATTTACTTAATTAAATGTTTTCTTCACTTAAGTTAATGTTCCCTCCTAATATGGTTAACCCCTTGTTTAAATAATTAAATTCATTATCTTATTAACTTAGAGGCCTTTCTAATAACTACCTAAAGCTTTCTAAGGACTAACCATGGCTTAGCACTCTATGGCAATTAAATGGCCCCATTCCCCATTTACACATACTAAAGTTTTAAAACAACATTTATAAAAATCATTCTCACCTAACAAAAGTAGGGTGAAACCTCCACCCTTAGATCAAGTCAATCTTGGCCACTAGATCCTAGGGTTCCCATCTAGCCCTAAATTTCCTTATGAGTTTTTATTAAAGCCTTTCCTTTATTCATTTCCCTCATTTGGTCTATTTGTTTTGTTAAAAATTGCATGTTGGAGAAGAAGAAACCATGGGAGTAAATGAGAAAGAACTATGGGGAGGCCACTTATGCATCCTAATGGGAATGGGTGCCCACCTTAAAGCTTCCAATGCATATCTCAAATCCCCTACATACTCTTATGCCTCCCTCAAGTATCCCTTATACCTCTCACATACTCTTATGCCTCCCTCAATCTCTTATGCCTCCCTCATAAAGAAACAAGTAAGAAATGCAAGCATTCCTTATCCTAGGTGGGGCAACCCAACCCAAACTCCCTCCAAACAAGAAAGTAAACTCCCATAGTCTCCTCCTACTCCAAACTTAGGCAATCTACCCACACCCAACAAGCATTCCAAAGAAAACAATACACAACACAAACACATAAACACAAAATAAGGCATAACATAAGCAAGGTAAAGCTCCTACCTTTCCATAGTAGAGCTTGTTCCAAGAGTAAGTCTCCAAGCTCCTCAAAACCAAGCAAGCATCCACAAGCTCCAACAATCCACAAGAACTCCCAAAAATCCTCTAACTCTCCAAAATACAAGAGCACAAAATGATCAAGTAACCCCAAATAAGCAAAAGAGCTTCAATAAATAGAAAAGGGAGAGATGAGGATGAGGTGGCTCCATGTAGGATGCCACATCACTCATCCTCAACTCCACCTAAGAAGTCAAACCTTAACCCCAATGCACCATAAATTGGTGGGTGAGAGGAATGACAAGAAACTTACACACACAATCTAAGCCCACACCCCCTAAGGACAAAATTAATTACTTGAAAGAAAGTGCAATAAACATTTCACCTTTTTATCTTCCCAAAACACCTAATGGGGTCTAATTTTGACCCCCAACCCATAGGTAGGGTTGGTATAGCAATTTAAGAGGTGTGGGACAAGTTTAACTTGTCCCATAAGCCTTCAAAATTGGCCCTTAAGGCCAAATTCGAGTTTCCCATGAAGGGTAGAGTGTACAACACTCAAGATCTCAAGCATTCAACACACAACACAAAATCCAAGAGAAAATCAAGTCTAATAAATGAACTTATTTTGGTCACATCTTTAATTAGTTTAGGACAAGATTTATTAACTTTAATAAGACACTTAGACCCACTAAGATAAAGGGAAAAACATACATCAAAATCTAAATAATTAAAACAAGTAAATTACATCACTCAAAGGAACACATACTAACATTAATAAAAGGAAACTAAAACAAAAGACAACACATGACCCCTTGGTCACAATTTTCCCCTAACCAAATAATTCTAACACACACACAATTACATGTTGCCATGGTGACCCTAGTTGAATTCATCTAGAATTCCAATGTGGTTGGTCTCCAATCCCCCGAATATATATATTTTGTGTTTTGCAGGTTATTATTATATATATATATATATATATATATATATATATATATATATATATATATATATATATACACCGCAAAACACAAAATACCTCCTTCGGCCTCGTGGCTGCATTAAAACATCCATGCCAAAATATGCAATATAAATCTAAAATCATCTATATATGAATTAATATCATCTAGGCAATTACGAATCATTTACAAATTTCTAGCAACATTTCTATCCAACGTTTCATCCATGTCAAAAATGATCACAACATTAATTCAATTATCAAAGCCTACTCATGGTGACGAAAGTATATCACATGTCAAAAATATATATAAATAACCATGTCCACAACATATCAACATCAATATAAAATGTCTCTAATAATCCACATGCATCATATATGAATCAAATCAACAACAGTTCAAGTATCTCTAACATCTAGTATCATGCTAAATCAAAAGGCTACAACAATGTCCATAAGTGTAGTTGATAGTATCAAAATCAAAGAAAAGGTGTTGAAGGGAAGTGGGCACTACAATGATACTACTATATTATAATTAAGGAATTGATACGTTTTCCACAAGAACCTTTTTTATTTCTATGATACATTATATAAATGGAACACATTGATCAATTATATCCTTTTCATGGCAGATTCATCATTATCAAAGGTAATAAAATAATGATAGAAGAAAATTGAAAAGGATAGGTATAATGTTGTTTTTCTTTTTGGAAAGATGTGTATGGAGTATCCTTGAACACTTTATATTTAGTAAATATTTCCAAGATAGATATCTTAATATGTTTATTTTGAAATTGGTCTTTGACATTATAGTACTTTTCCCATTTAACCTAAGAGAAGGTTTTTGAGGAGTTTTAAGTTTACCACACTTAAGGTTGAGGTAAGATAAGAAGACCTATAACATGTTTTGATATATTCCTCATTTGCATGATATGATTCATCTTATAGGTACCTAACATATTATGGGAAACATGTATTGTATCATTAGAGGTTCTATAAACTCTAACATATGTGAGGAAAGTTAAATGTGGGGCATTTTCATCAATCAATTATAATTCCATCATTTCCATGAATGTGGAATAATAATCTATGCTATACCATTTGAATTATGAATAACAATGTGCTACATGATAATATAAACATGAATTAATATGTCATATTAATAAAAACATTGCATTGCACATCAAAACCAAATTGTAAATATAACACTAAAAAATACATAAGTAAAAATACATGTCACAAAGAATGATTAGGGCTAACAACAATATGACACTAAAAAAATCCTAAAAAGAGTCATAATACAAAGATGGTTGAAATAATTACACATTGTAACGAAATCCCTAGAGAAACCAAATATATTCTGGAAAGAACATGATATTTGACTAGAACATAGAAGCTTATGAAAAAGAAATGGTTCACCAAAATGTAGGTGTGGAAAGTTGTTTTGCATTAGTCAATACAATACACCAACCAAAAACATTGCATCCCAATCTCAATAGATATAAATTAGAACTATTACATAAATCAAAAAGTTCTAGAACATATGAAAATAGAAATTATTAAAATAATATTTATAGTTAGGCCTTTAAGATTATAATTGATGTATTTATAGTCCTAAGATGATAGTCACCAAGTAGAACTGTGAAAAAGACCCATATCTTAAAGTGAAACAAACCCAAAATAAAGAACCTCAAACAAATTCATACGATTATGGAAATGGCTTTACTAGACCCATAGGAGTATACATATGGCTTCCTATGACAACGTTGATAATAACTTAGAGATTACAACCACCCAAACACCACCAAATTATAGGCTTTGCAAACCTCACACACTTTTTCAAATTTTGCTATAGATCAATAGGAAACCTTTCCTCATGCTCCAAGACTTAACCCATCGTCAATACCTTGCAATATGTTCAAAACATGGTTTAGATATATGGACTTATCTCAATCAAACCCCTTTTCGAAAAGAATCTTGAAATCTACAATTAATGCAAGTTAGTAAACAATGCATTGTATGCAAGTGTCACAACCCTAATCTTTTAGCTTATGCAAAACACGTTCAAATGCTATATGCATTTCAAAATGCTTGAACTCTTATGTTTCCATAGGGACACTTTAGAAATAAAATAAATTATTTGATCTTATAACTTCAATTTAATTAATTTATAATCATTCTATCTTTCCAATTACACTAATGAACCTATACATGTTGACATATAACATTAAGGCAACTAAATCTTAGAATCGAGAGGACCTAGAAACGCTTGAACAAGAACCATACCAAATACTTGAAAATATAGAATAAAAAAACTAAATTGAAGTTATCTACCAACCATAAGTTTGCAAAGAAATTGATAAATTGGTATTGATCTCTATGTGTTTTGTACATAAACTTATGTATCATATATGTACCAATTTTATATTTAAAAGAAAACAACATGCATCAGAAGATTAATCCATTTTGGTCAGTTTTCCATCCATAAGGAAATAATGCATTGGCACTTATATAACATTTTATATATCAGATTCGTTTATTGAAGTACGTTGTCGGCCACGTTTTATGATCTTGAGCCCTTGTATTACATTTTGCCTGGTCTTGACTTGATGTAAAATGGCAGCTGGTATCTAAACTACATTGGCTTTCTTCACAACTTGCTGGTTTCCAAGTGGAGACACATGTCAGTGGAGTAGACTTCCATAGTAGAATTAGGTGATTATTGCCCTCTATTTCCGTTATGTAGTTTTTTCCCTGCTCTACAATGTATTTTGCATATATGACATTTTTCTTGCTTATTTCGCTTTTGGTAAAGCCACAGCTGAGAGGAATGTCCACTAGGCCGATTGATTCTTCATCGTCCTCCTTTGACGAACATTTAATGGGCCTGCACATCAGTGGACCCATAAACAAGCGTTCCACCATTACTCTCGCAACTGCATATTGCTCTGGTAATCCTGCTTCCACAGAATCAAACACTGCACACACATTTTTCAAACACTGATCAAAACGATCCATGAAACTGAGCTGTTTTTCATTAGTTACAGTGCCATTAGGTCCACCGCCCACAGTCAGGATGGTTGGATTGAGGCGGTGGGTTCCATCAATGAATTGTATTAACTGTTTTCTATTGCGCTCAAACATATGCGGCAATCCCCACATACAATTCGCTATCACTATCTCCTCCTCATTTGAATTTGCCATATTTTTCTTGACATTATCCAGTTGGGTTTCCTGGAATGAAAATGGAATCCCCAGAGAGTCTGCACACTCCCGCAACCTTCTTCCTGTGTGTTGTGAAGATGGCTCTGGATCATCATCCCATATCACCGCTGTGATTTTGAGAAGACCAATTTTATAATTTTCACTTTTGAGGGCTTCCATTAATGGCGGCCACTGCATGCCCTCCATGATGTCGAAATCAATGATATGTATCACTTTCTGTGTCTGACTTGGGATGGCTTCCAAAATGCTCTGATTGGCAGTGAAATGAGCAAATCTGATGTAAGGATAAACTTGGTTTAATAAACTAAAAGCCCCCAGATAATTGGGATCTTTAAATATATCTTGGTAGCCGACCTTCAACAGATTATCATCATCACCAAGATGATACCCCTGCTGAAGGGATTGAGAGAGATAATAAGCCACCCTCTCCATGGTAGACCCAGTTGCAGAAACCAACTCTCTCAATCTGCACAGTATGATCTGAACAAGGTCGTGGGCACCATCTGAAATCGCTTCTGCACAGGCAGTCAGAAGATGTACGAGGCATAGTCCTTTGTATTCTTCTGAATCAGTACTGCACGCTGATGTATTGAAGGTTTCACTGGATATAGAACTGCTTTTATAATCTTCAGCTCCGTCAGAATCCACAGGTTCTTCCATGGTTATTCCTTCGCTCTCATTTCCCACATCCATTAATAAACCCTCATTCAGAATCGAACTGAAATCTGAGAACATCTCATCCTACACCATTAAATCTTCAATTTCAGGAGGGTAATCATCGATGATGAGGTCCTCATCTCCACACTTATTTGGCATGAAAGTGTCTTCTGATCCATTTTCTTCAAGGATTGCATGGTTCCAACCGGGAAATCAGCAGAATTTAAACCAAAATCAAAGAAGGCGGTCTCCTCCTTAAAATCTGGAGCAGTGATAAATGCAGCGTAAGAATTGCAACTCCATCCTTGCATTCCACTCTCCTCCATCATAAATCTTTTAACGTAACACCCACTAGGGGAAAAGTGGCCTGAACAATTTATATCCATATTGAAGGAATTTTTTCGATTTTTTAAAGGTAATAGCACACTATTTTAGTTGTGATGTAGTGAAAACATGCGCTGTTCAAGTTTGACTGTGAAAAACAGTAGACACATTAAATATGACGGTCGACCCTGACTGGTACCACAGTTCATGTACAAACAAGGCAAGATAAAATATTAAATTTATATTTACCCTAATTCTTCTGTACATATTTCGACGGTCTCTTTTTCCCCCCGAATTTTAGGGTTTAAAATGTGAAACACTCTTACGGCCATCAAACTTGACCCCATATCTGTGATCAATTTGAGTTGTGCACATGATCGAACACTAATTTAAAATGTATGAGTCGCTCAGGAGAAGCGTGCGAGGTTCGAGTTTGACCGTGTTTGCACGAGGAATGGCTATCGGCCAAAAATTTGTTGAAATAATTATAGCTGATGATGGAAGCGGTCAGCCAAGGCAGCCATTAGTATGGTTAGAAGGTTAAATATTCTTTAGACTAAATATGAAACTTGCATTTGGTCTCATCCATTATTTATTGGCATTTATTGTAGACCGCCCATTTGATGATAGTTATATATTCTAGTTTGAAGTACTATTTCAACTCTCATATTCCGCCATCAATTATTCAAATTATTTTTTAATTCTTATTTGAATATATTTAAGTTACAAAGCTCTCTTGAATAGAATTATGTAAGGATACGAAAAGATAATCAAGGCTGTGTATGCTTATTCTTCTACTCTTAACTCTTTTTATGATGTAAGATAGTAAATGAACTCAAATTCTCATGGATCATACTATTAGGATAAGAAGAAACATGATCCCTTTCGCATACATGCTTCATAAGGTCTTGAATGGATAAGCCAAGTTTAACAATCTCAAGTGTGCTAAGTCACATTGCATCCTCAACTTCTTGCCTCTCCATTTTACCGAGATTCTTTGTGTCATGTTCTTTGTGTTGTCTTTCACATGCATGAATATGGAACTTTAAAATTTCTTCATGCATTTTCTCTAGTATATGGTTCTTCCAATCTACTTTGACACATCATCACCACTTGTATGCCCTTTATAATAAGGGTATAGATCCACAATATTGAAGATAGGTGAAATTTATGTAGATTATAACCACATGTTCCTCAAGGGAACCTCTCTTTGCATAGATGTTCAAGAAAAACATCTCACTTTTAAACTATAACTCTCTCCTTCTTAAATATGCACATTGTTTTCATTGATTACTTCTCTTCTCCAAATATGTGAACTCTTGCTAGCGCAAATATCATATATTACATGTCGATATCACGCCTCTGCACTCTTCTATATTTCTTCCTCGATACCACACAATTCTATGAGATCTTTTCGACTTAGTGTTTGGTATAACCCTTTCAAACTCTTCTCCTTTGCCAATAGAAATTCTAAATCTCTGTATCAATATACTCACATCCATCGCCATGTCCGGCTGATCATACATGTCCCTTAGCCAAGCCAATGTCTATATTAATACCAAAGTGACCGATTAGTCCTCCATAATGCTTCTCCTTGATCAAGTTCTCTCGCATTGACCCTTTAGGTATACACAACTATGTGCCTTTGAAGAAAATAATTCCTATAATAAGTGTATTAAAGAAGGCATGCAATCAATGTTCATTGGTTCTTGTGCATAGTCTCCATGCCTCTATGAAATCTTCATCTTTTGCGTAGATCTCTTTCATCGAGTTGAATTCCGTAACATCCTTTTGCACTCCACTCAACAAGCCACATATTCTAGTTAATACATCCACATTTTCCTTTCAACTTATATGCTTCAAGACAAATGAGTAACTCTATGAGAATTCAACATCCCTTGACTATTGATGAATTGTATTTCTTGAAGTGTTTCGTATAACACAATGCCTTTTGACAAACTGTAGTTCATCCACTTCTTCAGGGATTTCATTATGGAATTATATTCCTAGACATACACTAAATATTTTCTATGTTCCTCACTAAGTTTCTCATTGAAATAAGAAACAAACCTATCTTCTTGACTCATCAAAGCTCTAGTATCTTGGTTATTCTATTTGTGTCGCAATCAACCTAAAACACTTTATTGAAATCTAAAAATATAATACATGTTGTTTCATGACCCTTTTCTTTATCTTCTAAAGGTCATATTCCTTTTCTTGTTTCCTTGCAGCACTTCTATGATTGGTGTGCAAATCCCATTGAATTCCTATATGAAATTCTTGAAGAATATTTCCAATGCATGAAAACATCAAACTTTAAATGTATTCTTGGTGACAACTATTCAAATATAGCTTGTATCTTCTTATGATCCATTTTAAACCCTATATAAGACATCTAATATCCCAAGTATACCACCTCCCTCTACATGGAGTTACACCTCTTCAATTTCACACGAAACTTCTCTTCACACAAACGTTATAACACTAAGTAGTATTCCTACGTATTGTGCTAAAAATCAATATATCATCTAGATACATAATGATAAACTTTCCTTGAAAAGGATTCGACAAATTGTTCAAGAGTCTCATGAACATTGTTAGTATGTTAATTAGAATAAATGACACGAATAACCACTCATATAATCCATTATTCATCTTAAAAGAAGTCTTCCACTCATCACCCTCCTGTGATCTAATCTAGTGATACCCACTCTTCAATTCAATCTTTGTTCATGTTTGGATCTGCTTTAACAATCCATAAAATTATTCATGTGTAACACTAGAAAATTATACTTGATGGTAATATTGTTGATGGCTCGGAATCAGTGCACATCCTCCACTCACCTCCTTTTTAATTTCAATAGTGTAGGTACTATACATGAGATGAGAGAATATAATCAAACCATTTTTTAGTAACTCTCAAACTTACTCCATCACTAATTCATAATCCATAGGCATTATCCTATTCATGGCCTTTTTTAGTAAACTAGATGATGGAGTTAGATCCATCTAATGTTTGATACTATACATAGGTGGTATTCCATTTTAAATATCCTATAGCATGACATCCACATACTCATCTTACATCTCCTCCACTTCATGCAATTTTATTTCTTACTACATCGTCTCACTCTCCTTCTTTTGTGAAAGATTTAAAAATGAATGTAAGATATTTTATCTCCTTCATCATTTTTAGGAATCGAAACACTTTACGAATCCTCTCCATTTCAACACATACATCCTTCAAGGGAATCAAAGTGTACTATTTATCATCCTTTACCAAGGTATACTTATTTTCCTAGTTATTGTGATACACATTTTTTCAAACTACTAAGGTATACTTAGTAACACATTACAAGTGGCCATGTGCATTATATCACTCAAGACGTATTCTGATATGCGGTAATATTAAAGAAAAATTTATTTTTACTTAATAACAACTTTATGTCCATTTAACAATCATGATATTTATCCTTATTCGGATACAAAATCCTCTTCAAACCAATATTTAGAACACTCTCATTAGAAACAATATTATTGATACTACCACTATTAATTTCATATCTACATATGGGTATGAATATATTCTTCCTTTGCATAGGTGTAGTTTCCAATTAATTTGTCTTCAACAAAACTCTCCTTGTCATGAAATATTCCCCATACTCGAATATTTTACAAAATGAATTATCACACCAATTATTGTATTTATGTGCACAACATAGTTTCTAGCATTTTTCCATCACGCCAAAAGTGTATTGTTCTTGCAAATATCCAATAAAACAATATAAGTGAATACCCTACCTCTTCCACATCCTCTTCCTTTGAAATAAGATCATCTTCCTTTTCTATATACATGTTTTTGATCATGTGAGGTATTCAATTCACCTTTTTGCATGTGATCTCCTTATCACTACACACTACTCTACCTCTACCCTAGAAAATTCCTCTTTCATGCACGCTACTTTATTTGATGACATAAAAATTTCTTCTTCCTTTAGCATGCATTGATAGGCATCTTCCAAACTATGTACTATAAAGCCTCCAAAATCATCTTGAATGGAAATTAAAAATCCATTTTCATAAATTGATATGTTTTTAATATTTCCTTCTAAGTGATCCACATGATTCTTGAGGCGATATAACTTTTCTATTTATTCATTAAGGAACCTTTCCTTATGTCTCATGTTTTGTAACATCTTGAACAAGTTCTTGATAATCCACTATATAAGTGAGTTTTACTGCAACTTGAAACCATCCCCTTTACAAATTTAGTTTTATCCTTTCCTTTTCTCACTCTATATCATTCTAAATGTAATCCCACAATGAATATGTATGAACTTCAACATCTTCAAAGAAAAAAACTTATTAATATCTTCTATTGAATAACATCCACAATACTTCTACAATTATCTTATGTAATCAACTAGATTCGCATGACACAAATTTCTTGAATAATTTGTGATATCCATGCATGATCTCCCTCTGATCCTTGAAATAGTTTTTATATAAACATATTCAAATTTATTAGTCCAATTATTCTTCTTCAATCTATGGTGTTGTATTTTTAATAGAGTCGTCATTAACAACTCTCCCTCTTTGATTCATTTTCATAGCTTTGATCCTTTCATTTAGATATCTTGTAAGATAATATAACTCAAGTACTCTAGTGGTCTAGTTACCTACCTTTGACAATAGTTCCTCAAAACCATATGAACAACATAATACTACCCTCTACACATTCTACCCAAAAACCCGAATGTTGGAGGATTCCTAAAACCACTTTCTACTCAAACTCACAATCACATAAGGGTGTTCAATTATGAACTATATAAGGCCATATAAGCCAAAAAAATTCATATAGATGGCCCTGCACATGAAAATATCGCTAAATTGAAAGACATAACAAAATCTTCTTCAATTTATTTAAGATGAAAATTAAAGACTTGGTCATAGTAAATTAAAATCTTGGTATGTCCTTAAAATTATTCCTATGAACCATTCTTTGAGGGATTTGATTTCTAATACTCTAATTCTAACTATTCTTGTTGAATCAAAATAGTATAGTTCACCAAAACTCGCCCCTAGATAATGGATATTTTTAAAATTTGATTTTTTGACCATGATAGTTTATAATTACTAGGATGCACAATTCTCTTGGACAAATATTTTTTCCATCTCATTAGAAATAAGATTATCATCTTTGACACTATTAATTTCAAATATATTGATAGTTTTAAATAGATTCTTACTCTATATAGGTGTGGATTCCATTGTATTTGTATTCAATACTCTCTTCATGATGAGAGCTTCTACATACTCTAAATATTTTACAAAATTAATAAATGCATAAATCATTGTATCTACATGAAAAATATGGTTCCTTTTATTTTTTCCTTACACCGCACATATATTTATATTGTAGATATCTAAATGCATGATTCCCATCTTCTCAACATTAAAAATACATAAAAATGAATCATCTACATCTTCCACATTTATGCATGGGCATCCAGGGACTTAGTAAAATGTTTAGTAGCGAAGGAAGGTGCATGCGAGAATTAAATGAGGCATGATAGAAGGGAAAGGAGAGCGCAAGGAATATGCATGACATAATAAGGGGAACTTTCAAAGGAATAGGAAAGGTCATGAGAGAAAGTGAGGAGGATATAAGTGTATTCCAGGTTTTGATCATCTACAAGATGTGTTAGCTGATATAAAAATCACCAAATCAATGCTACTAAAAATAATGGGCTTATGTTGCCATTGAAAAAGTGAGGGACAATTATGGGTTCTTTCAATGAATAAAGTGGATAAACTTCTTGATCTGAATCTATAACCTACACACAAACACACTTAGAAAAATGTTAGTAGTGTTTTTTTGTTATTGGACTTTCCTCGGTCGGATCCTAACCTTTTAAGGAGATAAAAGACATTTTATTGAAGTAAAATGACAAAACAATGTATAAAAGTGAAATAGTATATATGACTTAGATCATAGGAGAGTCATAGTTGCAATTCATTGAAAATCACACAAATATCGCAAGCCTATCATAGTTACGAGTGACACCTGTGTTAAAATTTCACTAAAAAAATGTTGCAGCAAGTTGCACCTATCCTTTGTTATACATCTTCACTTCTGTAAACCTCCAATACCAAAATATGCGAGCAAAGAAGGAAAAAATAAAGTATGCGCTCAAGTGTAAAAATATTCATGGGGTTGGAATGATGGAGGTGAATAGTGTTTTATAGTTTTTGAATTCATATGGGAATCAAACACATATGAGTGCAATGTGCATAGGTGGGTGAGATGATAAAGAGTCCATAGTGCATTGGGTGTGCAAATCAATAGTTGGGATTGACAAAATTAAATGAGAGTGGGTGAGGGATATTAAATGAGTGATAAGGTGTACAAAAATAACTAGAATATGATGCACAACAAGGGAAGCTTCAAAGGTGTGTAGCAACACATAATAATTTTTCATTAGAAGATAATACTCATCTATATATAATGTATCCACCTATGAAATTGTAAGGTAATTAGGGATATCATGTAAGAGATACCCAAAACATGGAGCATGGTACCTCTTACACAATATTTTTCATAGTCTCAAAGAAGAAAATTTGGTGGCATCACTTGTTGAACACTCAAAGTTTACAAATGAAAGATGATAATGAGTTACCTAATATAAATTTGTAAATATTGGTTACATGTGATTTCATCGACTTGTGCCATAATTTGGATCCTTTGGTCCATATTACTCATTTAATATGTGTGATGAATTTACTATTTATATTTTTAAAATTTAGTGGGTTGAATATTGTAAATAATTGATGGTGTCTCTATAAAATACATCATTGTACTTTAGAAATGAATTTGTAAATCCTATAAGAAAATATTGTATGTAGTTGTAGGGAATATTATATTAGAGATTTGTGTACATGTATGGGAAATGTCTAATGAGGTTGAATCACTTCGAAACACTATAATGTTGGATGGTTGTAATCCTTTAGGCATTTTGTGTGTAATCGAGATAAATTTGGGAGATTTTATGAGATTTTGTGTAATTTGTTGTTATTAAATAAAATATTGTGTTGATAATATAAGTCTTGTTGTAATCTTGTACTACATAATTTTAGTAAGGAATAATATACTAAGGGATCCGTTACTTGCCCCTAATAACAAATGTATCATTTGATATCAAAGTGAGACAGATGATGTACAAGATCAATAGGCTAAAGTTATCCATCTTAGTAATGTACGTATGAAACTAGAGAATTATGCAAGTGATTTAACATACATAAGTTTTCAACAGTGAAATAGTATATATAAATTTTTTGGAGAAGCCAATATTTTTCCAAGAAGAGTAGGGTGAGGAGGCTCATTAACCATTAATGTTGTCGAATGGATCGATGATATTATGGAAATTTTGTGGAGAATACATATTATATTGAATGTTATAGTGGAAGTTATAAAAATAGGATCTATCCCAATGGGTGATTTGAGTGGTACAAGAGAGGAAATGGAATAAGAAACTAAGTGTGGGGCAAAAATTTAGTTTCAATAAAATAAAATTTAAATGATGGAAAATAAAATATACTCAAATCCATGTCATATATTGATATGGGAGAACAAATGAGGTTCCTTATTTTTTTGGGAACTAAATTCAAAAGTCATAATTGATTGATTCATAAATATGGAATACTATTTTATTTGTTATGATGTCACATGAATGAAAGGTGAATATTGAAAATATCGAATTGAAGGGTCATGTAGTATTATAGTTAAAATAATTTCAGCTAGAGTGGAATAGACAGGGGAAAAATGATATCACCCAATGGGAGTAGATGGTTAAGAATATGAAAGGAAATATTTTGCCTAGTGATCACTAGTTAGGTATATTAAATGGGATGCCATATTAATAATAATAATAATTGTGAAAGAATACACACATGATCTCTACAAGATCACAATTAAGGATGTTCATATGAAAATTGATCAAGAGATATAATAGATTTAAAGTGTGGAAGAATGGATACCATCACATTCTAAAATGACTAAGGAAGAATCTATAGTTGTATACCACTCATTTTGTTATGACTCGGGAGAAAAAAATAATGTAGGATGAAAATTGAGAATACATATAACTGAAACAAGCAATTTCGAAAAGTAGAGCATATAAATGATGAGTCCATAAATTGACCCATTAAATCATAAAATAATACAACTTTTTCTATTGAAAATATTAATCAATGCATTGGATGGTTCGATTGATCAAGTCCAAAGTAGGGAAATAATGCATCTTATCCTTGTTGAATTATGTGGACTAATGATTAAGGTTTTTCTAACTAACTACTTTGAAAAGATGCATGGTGATGTGTGTAGGTCAATAAATTCATGATAACCACCAATGCAAGGTGTCATAGTCAAGAATTGGACATGGTCTAATCCATCATTAAAATAATTTTGAGTGAAGTTATTGAAGACTGATAACAAGGAATTTGGTTCCTAGTTATTTTATGAGTTGTAACCAACTCCCAAAGTTTTCTCATATCCACCACTTGAATTCATGAGCATTTGTTGGGAGACATTAGCTATAAAATACCTATCTTGACTGAATTGAAAAGATATATAATGTAATAGGATACAAGAGTGCAAGTAGTATAAAAGTTATTATTATTTCCATTTTTTGTCATAATAAACTCCTTTTCAATAAATAAAAAGCATGTTGTTATGATGAAAATTATGTCATTAGTCCAATCCAATGGAGATAAAGGGCCCAATCAATCGAGGAATTGGTTTTTCTTGTATTTATATTCTTTTTTTCTCACATTCTTGAATTCTGAAGTTTTCTTAAAAACACTCATTTCTACCACTTGCAATATTCTAGTTGAATCAACATTTATCTTTCAAAAATTACTTCACCGTATCTTATTTTCAATTCTAGAAAGTTTCATTTAAAATAATTTTCAATTCTCGAAATTTTTCATTTTAAAATATTTTCAATTCAAGAAAGTTTCATATTAGATTAGTTTCATTTTGTAAAGCATTTATTTTCTATACAATGGTCTTGAAGTAGAATAAATTTTATTTATGCTTCTATTTAATTATGAATAACTTAGAGTTATTACTTTCGTAGTTATTTTAGTGAATAGAAAGACTCAATTAGAAAGACAAACCCCCTACAAACTAGAACCACCACCACTAGTTATATATTTGTTATCTTCATTACATATTTATTTGGAAACATCATTGGTTAAAATGACATCGAATACGAGACTTGTTGATTAAATTATTTAAAATTTCATCAACCCGTCATTTTTCAATCCATTGTTGGGTATTGTTTCATTAAAGCAAGAATATGTAACTAATAACGATCCTAGCCTTTATCTAAAGATAAAAATTGATGTACATACCTCGAGACATTAAGGGAAGATAAATACTTAGCAACCCTAAACCAATATCACCAAGTGGTGACAACATAGAAGAGTTTGATAACAAAACTTGTGAAATTTAAATTTAAATTGAAATTGAAACTCGTTTGTTACATAATATTTTAACGAGACATGGAAGAATGATTATAATATCCTCCTCAAAGGAACAAGCCCATGGAATGAAATTTTACTTATCCCATTATACTAAAAATTGAAGAATAAGCCCCTATGAAGAACATTTATCCATCTATACTGCCTACCTTTTGAGGATTTTCATCCGAGGACCCAAACCAATTTTTGTTTGAGTTCAAAGTCTTATGTCATACATATGACTACAAAACAAATAATCGAAACTCAAACTCTTTCCTTCCACCCTCAAGGATTCTTCCATGAGGTGGTTTATGGGGTTGGAACCTAACTCCATTCATTCTTAGGAAGAAATGGAAACTTGTTTTTAGAAAAATACCGAGGATTATTGTAGAGGAAGGGATATGAAGGAGGAATTCTTTCAAATTTAATAAAAAAATTGAAATTAGAAGATTACCTATACATATTCGATACAATGAGTTATTAGTTCTGAAGAATTAAGTAAAATAGTCTTTCTCAAATGGTTCGATGAAGAGGTTAAGGAATATCTCAACCTAATGGGAAGAGGAGATGTGAATAATATTACCCTCCAACAAATTATTAATTTTTGAAGAATTTATTCTAGAACAAGGTGAAGTGTTAGGAGGAATAAAACTATGAAAACTACCTCTGACACTTCACAGCTCATGGAAAAAATTTCCAACATGAAAATAGACATCTTAACACAATTAAATTTTTCTTTGGGTGGGTTGAAGTCCAAAATTAATGCTTCCACAGAACCTTTTAATATGTATTGTCTTAGGTGTAGGAAAATGTATCCTTTAAATAAATTCTCTTTAAACCACACAAACATGTGCTTGAATTGTGATTTCAATGAGTAGGATACCAATAATTCTATTTTTCCTCATTTTCTGAAATAAATATTGAACAAATTTGCTTAGCCAACAAGAGACTTAAACTATGTCTAGATACATACCAATCAACATGATTTTCCTCCAAGACTAACTCCAAATTCTCGGTCAATGCAATGGCCCAATAAGACTCCTCCATCCACTTAGGTACAACCTTATTGGACACATTAAAACTAGATGATTTTTCCAAATCAACAACCATGGATACGTCAATTTAATCAACATTACTAGATGTCACCGGTTAACCCACAAAGTGGCCAAATCAACAATGGTATCACCGGTGAAAATTCAATCATCTAGGAAAATGTCCTCCACAACAGATTTGATGCCCCCACCTCAATAAAACCCACAAGCAAGAAAAGTAACTCGGACCCAAATTTTGGATTATCTACTCCCAAATCAAAAAAATCAAAAAACAACTTCAATTAATAAAGTTGGAAAATAAAAGATGATGTAAGTAAAATATATCAATAACCTACAATTGAGATTAGGAAAGACATTAAATAAACCTCAATTTTTATCACGAAATGACTAAGGACAAAATGAAATATGACCCTATTGTACATAAACAAAATGAGGGAAGTGCTAAAGTAGTGGCAAAAATTTCGCATAGCCCCTATCTAAAGAGAATAAAAGAAACAATTTCCAAGGAATAATCTACATTAGTGCAAAGATGAGTAATTTACATATTGAGATTCCATTCTTGAGAGAAATCAGGGATATCCCATAACTTAACCAAACTATTAACATCCTTTACATAAAGATAGTAGGAATAAAGAGACATTACCCAAAAATAGTGCAAGTTGATGGAAAGCTAGCTGATCTATTAGCGATAAATTTTATATTACCCAATTGTGGGAATCCGGAGATTCCATTCATCACTATTACCATAGATGGAAAAATAATATCTAATTTCTTCGTAGATCTTGAAGATGGTATTAAAGTAATGACGATAGAAACATTCAATCTACTTGTTTCGCATAGAATTTTGTTCCAGAATAGAGTTATTTCTATCTTTTCATTCTCTTGAGAAACAGATAAGGGTTAGGGCTAGGAGGAATACCTATTGAGTGTTGGGAAGGTGTGCGTATACCGTAGAGAGATCAAACCGATTGTGAAGAGCTCCTTTTTGTCTAGGAAGGACTACCTGTAAATAAGAATGCAAGACCACCAGATTTTCGTTAAACAATAAGTGAGGGAACTACCTTGGGCCCAGGAAATATTAGACTTCCTTTCGAAGGTGGTCAGTTCCCTTTTAATACAAATTAATGCAAATGATAATAAAGAAGCTATTGTGAAATCATGATTTAGGTACCTCGTTACTAAAAGCAATAGAGACTAAACTACCAATAATAAAATGTCATGTTGTTTGTTTGGTCACTGGTTATTGATATGTTCAGATCAAGTTACAGGGATAGACAAGGTTGGATATGAGATTGTTTGGAGGTAAATAGGTGAAAGGTTGGTTTTGGTATAAGTCACAGTGACCGCGGTTATAAAACCGGTACTGGTAGGGGATAACCGATATCGGTAGGGGCAGTGATTTAGGGGATTTTAAATGGAGGTTGGTTATAAGGTGGTTATGGGGTTTAGAAGGTTGGTAGATGGTTGAGGGGAGTAGTAGGGTGATAGAGAAGACTCAGAGAGTGAGAAAGTTGTCTTTGGGGCAATATAGAGATGGATGAATGAAGGTTAGGTGTAGGGTGCTGCTGGGTGGTAGATCCAGGAGTGAGCTTATAATCACTATGAATCAAAAGTTCACAAAGTAGTGTCTAGAAGCATACAAGGTAATAAAAGAGACTACTTACTAGTTTTTGATGCGATGCAGGTCCAAGGAATGCAGTGGCGAAGGCAAGGCTCAGTTGGGATGATCCGAAAATCGGAAGTGAGTTGATGAAGCTATCCTCTGACTCTCCCAATGTTTGGATGAGTGTGACCATGATCTAGTTGCTCAGTTACAGTCTTGGGCTCAATACTCCTCTCTGCAACCTCTTCTCTCTCTCTCACTTGTCCCTCTCTTGCAAAATGAATTCGGATCCCTTTGTTTTGGTTGGGGGAGGTCATTTACAGGGAACCGATGGCGGTTACCTAACCGACGCCGGTCGCGTAGGGACCGATGTCGGTTAGGTCAAAGTTGGCTATTTTTAGTAAAATAGCCAACTTTCCCTCCTTTTCTCCCGAGGGGTCAATTGTGGGCTTGGTCAAGTCATTATTAGGTTCATTTTGGTGCGGGTGAGGGGTGATGAGTCATGGGTGTGGGTCTGGACCAAGTTATAGGTCTTAATTAGGTTAGTTTAGGGTTAGGGCTAGGTCATGGTGAGGTGGCGAGGTGAGGTGGTAGGGTTGGAGATGTGGATTTATTAATTATAAGGTAATTAATAAATAATTAAGTGTGTAAGGTTTAGGTGGTGAGGTAGGGTTAGGTTGCGAGATGAGATGCGGGGCACAGGGCGTCGTAAGACCCAAATTTGGTGTCTACACTACTATCTTTAATAGGATTATAATCAACCAACACTATACTTCAAATGATAAACCAATCCATTTTCGTACCATATGGAGTCATAGGATATATAATCGTTACAACTAAATAATGGGAATATCAAGTAGAATTTATGATCTTGCATACCAAAAATATGGCTATCCAATTATTTTAAGAAGACAACGGCTTGCTACTATTGTTGCATTTATTGATTTTGGGTCTGGAAATATGAATATCTAAAATAGATCTAAAGAAAATAACATTTCTCTTTATCCTCCTGCTCAACCATGTTTAGGAACTTGTGAACATATGTGGGTTGATGGACCAAATTATAATTATATGAGCCCTTCTTATTTATCCATGATTGCAGTAAAAAACATGTGGATAAAATAAAGGGAACATATAGGAACCTATATCATAAGCTTATTATTGCTCAGGAAATAACCATTCTAGCTTTGGAAAGAACCATTCTATCTCAAGAAATAACCATGCTCACTCAAGAATGAACTAGAATAGCTTTGGAATTGTGTACTCTAGCTCCTGAAAAGGATAGTAGGGTTCTAGAGGGTGAAACTTATAAATAAGGTCATGTTGAAATGTATGATTATGCCCCTTCTCAACCATGTATTTATCATGAGAAACAAATATCAAATGATTTTCATTGTCCTTTGGCTAGAATCATATCTTCTAAAATAAAAAAATCTTTCACAAGTTGTAACTTCATATTTATCCTTTGAGTTATCGGTGAATGAAAACAAGAAAGAAAATCTAGCTAATATTAAAAATATACATACATATAGGAAAGGAATTGAACATTGGTACAAATCTAATTAGCAATTTTTGGTGAAATAATTTGTCGTACGAAAAATTGGGTGTGTCCACTAATGCTCACGGGCTACGCCTCTCCTTCTTGTGCATGGGAGGATCCCATTATTGAATGTAAACTAATCTACTCCTATTTAAATTATTTGGGGTGGCCAAATATGCCAATGATCACACATGAATTCACTGAACTTGTGATAAAGTTCTTGTACGAGTGGTACAAGGAAGGAAATTACAGTGGTTAGGGGTGAAGGAGAGAAATTAGGAAAGGGGAGGTTATTTTTATGAGTAGGAAATTGTATATTTCACACCCAATAACTAGATTAGTTCAACATTCAATTAGAGGAAATAAAAAATGAAGCCATTAGTGAGACTAACAAATCCAAACACATAGTTCTTAGATTCATTCATCAAAGATACAAAGCTCTTTCTTGATCACTATGCTTACAAAGTGCATAAAAGAGAGAAAATAGAGGAACACATGAAAAGAGAAATGGAAGAAATGTAGATTTTATTTCTTGTGTTGGTAATACAAATCTCAACACCCAAAACCACAATCCACAATTGCTACAAAGAATTAAGTTTTCAATATTTCATGATCCTTTAAAATGGAGGATCCATTCCAATTTATAACATTGTGAATTTCTTCTTCCTCTACCCTCCACATGACTCTTCATTTCTCCACTCAAATTGTGACTTTACATGTTCCTAGGAAATGAGAAACAAGTTCCCTTTTATAAATCAAAGGGACTTTTACAATTCAAATTTAGGAAGTCACTTAAGTGAATGAGATGAAGTACCATGATTACACACAATGAAGAGTTAGAAAGGAGGAAGAAAAAGATGGAAGGAGCAGGATTTGAAAGATTTGATGAAGAATCTCTTCCTAATGAATAACTTACTAATGATGATCACAATCTCCTCCTTCTCCATGATGCACAGACACCTCAAGATCTTTGAAATAGTGTTTAGAAAAATTTATGAGATAATTTTTTGATGTGAGCTCAAGGTGACCATAAGCATTTCTTATGATTATCCCTCTTTGATCCGTAGTGAGAGTGAGGATCACTCTTTCACTCCTTAGGTTTTCACAATTATCCCTTAATAGTTCATAGTGCTCAAGTTTTTTGATGTTCCTCTTAATGATTGGTTTGTTTGATCAGCTCACCTAGCTCACTGAGCTCACTTCAACTAGCTCCTATAACTTGTTTAGCTTTATCAAATTTTCTAGCTCATTTCAACCAGCCCACCCATATCACTTGACTGGTTTACTTTCATATGCTCCTCATGGAAAAGGATGAGTTCTTAACTAGCTCACCTGACTTGGCTCACTCGGCTCACTGCAACCAACTGCAATGAGATCATCTCATCTCAACTCACCAAGTTTAGCTCAACTCAGCCACCAGAGATGATATGTGACCTCCTCTGATGAATCATGGGTTTTAATTATGTTCATAAAACTTTTCAAATATGTGACACTGTCTGATGTCTCTATATTTTACCCGTTGCGATTCGAATGATTCTTTCAAGATTTTTGTGGAGATTGAATTTCCTTTTTTAGCCATGTAACCACATTAAAACTCTGTGAATATGTCAAAAATCAGTGAGATTACTTCAAAATCAAAGCTAACTGCAACTTTTTGCATCTAAAATAGGTACTTTCTATTTTTGGCGCAAAGTCAAAGTCTTTTTTTTTTGGAAATTTTACCCCATTTACATTCCCTAATGCTTCTTTCTTGTTTGTAGGAACATAAAATTTAATCATTTATATTATTTAAACACATTTTTATTTTTAGACAAGTTCCACCATAGACACATGTTATTTTTAGTAAGTGCATTACATGTGTCAAATTATGATGAAAAAGGTCTTGAAATTATGGGTTTTATTCCAGGATTCCCCACTCCAAATTTTGGATGATTCCTTTACTAAAAAAGTGGGAAAATGAATTTTTCATCAGAGGGAGAATAATACTGAGAAAAACTCATTCCTCCATATCTCAAAAAATCAGCATCTTCATTGTGCAAAAACTAGTTTCAATGAAACTAGATTTTTCAAGACCCTTCCTCCGATTGTCAAATGATTTCACATGACAAATATTTGGGAATTTTAAAATTTATTCAAGGAGGGAAGAATAATGATGAAAAAAATAGTCCTCCATATCCATAAAAAATAGGTTCTTCATGGCACGAAAACTAGTTCATGTGAAACTAGATTTTTTAATTCTTTCCTCCAATTTTCGGATGATTCCGCTTGTCGGATCCTCGGGAAGTGAAGAGGTACCTAACTGTCATTTTACTACTTCAAAAGGGAATAAATTAATGGTGGATTTAATCTTTGAACATATTTTCATGAATTCTTCCATGAAAAACACTTGATAGTTATGCATTTTCATGCTTTGATGATCATCCGCGATTAACTTTGAAGGCTGATGATAGCTAAGGCAAAGAGTAAGGTTTCAATGCCATGTGGGATAAAAATTTGGTTACATGAATAATATTGAATATTGGATGAATATTTGAGCACATTTTAGTTTCTCCATTGTCTCCACTATCCCGAGGGATAGTTGGGACATTTGGGACAATAAAACCTGCCACCCATCTAACTGAGAAAATGGCTACCTTGAGAACATATTTCCTAGAGCTCCAGAAGTATTTTCATGCAAAAATTTATATCAATGGGATGTTTTATAATACCTTATTATTATTTCTTCTCCAAATAATTACCATTTTTCATTTGGAACCACAAGGTATATCTGTGAAAATCAAGTTGCCTTGAAAAGTCATTGGGCCTTGTGAGGATGACTCCAAAATAAGATAAGAAACATGAGGGATGAATTTTATCATCCCCACTATCCTAAGAAAATTTGGGATAGTCCTTGGGATAGTGGGAAAAATTGGGATAGTCGGGACGGTAAAACCCATCACCGAACTAACGAGAAAATGACCAAGTCCTTGAAATTTGAGAGAACTTTTACTGGGCTCCAGGAGGTATTTTCATGAAAACGTGTATATAAGTTTGAATCCCAAGTTCATTCTAAGATAAATGGAATGGTTTTCAAGACTTGATTATTCCTTATTCTCTAAATCAAGCCCCTTTTTAATTTAGGACAATAAGATGAGTCTGCAAAACTAAGTTTCCCGAGAAGTGCCTCGGTCTTGTGAAAAATATGAAATTACCATCATGTAGAGGGTTGAATTATATTTTAAAGGACTAATTTTTTTACTCCTAACTCCTTATGGATCTCCCAGTAAATCCACTATCAAAGTTCATGTGCCATTATAGACTACAAACTATTTCACCCTCAAAAACCCACTTTCATTGTTCTTGTTCTTAAACCTCCAAAAACTTATTAAATCTTCCTAAACCCGTTCCATCACTCTCCAAAATCTTCAACAACAATCCTGGATGGTTTTGAGATTTTAACTTTTCTCTAGAGGATGCACACCTATCCTTGGAAAGGCTAAAAATAACCTTTTTAGGCCTATTGAAAAATCCATCTTCATAAACATTGTATTGAATGGAACAAGTCACCTTGTTTCAACATTTAAACAAATGAGAAAAGTATATACAACACATATAAGGGCTATAGGGTTAGGATAGGCATGATACAAAGGATATACTGATCTGGAGGGGTGTTTAGGAGGGTTTTTAAGAAAATTTTGACATTAGGGTTAAGTTGTCGTGTTTCATCATTGATTTTTCCCTTGCAAAAAACATGACAACAATTGGATCTAGCTTGAAGACTTATCATGGATCAAGCATAGTGATGATAGGGCAAGCATGAATCCCAAAATATCAAGTCACTACATGGACTAGTGTCTTGTCCATTGGGCTTATGGAGTCATTTCTTCAAAACACACACAAAGAAACAAAATGACGGAAAGGGAAACACATCAAAAGCATAAAACAACACATGATAGAAAAGGAAACTATATTTACAAGGGAGGGATATTTTCGAGAGGTGGGGAAAGAATATATACATACCCGACAATAGGTTGGAATAATTACATACCATCATGGAACAACAAATTGAAATATGACCTTTGAAGCATGAAAATCACTATATGATCATACCATGCTCTGTGATGGATTTGAGCGATTTAAGAAGAAAGATACTAGCCAAGATTCCATCTTCATACTTATAATGCACTAAAAACATTCTTGCATCTAATGAACACTTTTTATGTGTTTACAACTCTTGTATCTTGCAGCTTTCTACGTGATGCTCTGTGATCATGAGGTGTCATTCCTATATATTATCAAAAGTGGAAACATTGCATTTATCCTAGAAAAATTCATCATCATTGAATTGTAACATGAAAATCCTCTCTTGAATTAGTGAGGAACTTAGAAGAACTGAAAATAAACTAAAAATCTCTTCTCATTTAAACAAAATCTTCGGATCTCATACTTTGTTTATTTGAGCAATTTTTGTTAGAAATAGAGGCTACACCATCAATGGTAGAAAGGTTTTCATCATCTCTAAAAATGTTGCAACATGGAAACATGTTCAATACCAATGGGGGCTTTAGAAATGGTGATTGCAATCGATTCGAAACCATTTAGAAGATTCTTACACATTCTCATATAGTTATCCAAAACAATTTTGGTCAATACCTACCAGCCCAAAATTGACTTTGACGTCATTTTTAACACTACAATCCTTGTTTTTTTCATAGAAGCATTCATCATCATTGAGTGAATATTTCAACATGGATCTTGTTCCAAATTGATAGGAAATCTAAAGGTGGTGAGAACAAGTTGATCTTGACTCCACTCATAAAAATCTTACACCTTTTCACTTTGTGTTGAAAAATCACCTTCAATACAAATAAACTCTATATTTTACTTACTATCATCCTCCGTGATAGAGATGTTTTCAAGATTGATAATTTTTTTGTAGGATATTCAAGAATTTACTTTCATTTTCATTCATGGTATTCTTCATAAAACATGAAGGAGAAAGAATTACCTTCACGTTCATCTCACTAATAAAAGACTTGGGGAGGACATCAAGATCATCCATTTTCTCCATATCATCATCGAACATTGGTGCATGGAAAGGAGAAACACAAATTACCTCATACCTATCTTGAATTTCCATGGCCCAGGTCAAGATCTCAAGACTAAGTTGAGGGTCTTAAGTTTCTTCCGCAGTCCTCGGATGTCTTGCAGGGGTTTCTCTTCCAAGTTTGATGTACACTCATTTTAACCTTCATTAGAGGATTATTGTAATGGGCCTCTAGGAGATTATTGAAAATTTGATCCACACATGGCCAAACTTCTTCTGAAACATATTTTTTCTCCTACTCTACATTTATTTTCATCCAAGATTCATTTTTTTCAATAATGAGCATACTTGGTGTTTAACTTCTTTGACAAGGATAAGAGATCCAAGTTACGTGGGAAGGGAACACCTTTGAGGTCAAACTCCATTAGATCATCTTCATGACGAGAAGTGGAGAAACATGTTGGGAAATAATATGAGAATATTTTCAACTCCATCTTGATCATTTCTTACACCATCTTTGTGTTCATAAGGAAAAGGAGATATTTCGTAATTACTATGATGATAATCATTGCACTCATTTAATGAGGGTGGTGAAATCATATCTTTGAAGAGATCATGTTCAATTCACTCATCCTCCTTTGTTTCTAGAAAAAATTGAACTCTTCAATTTTTTCATTTGTGATTGATCCGAGAAAAGAATTCAATTCTCTAACTATCTCCATTACTTCATTCAACATTTCTACATCACTTGAAGAATGAAAATTTAAAAGGAGGTTATCCATGATTACCTCAAATTCATTATCTTTAGTCCAGGGATGTGGGATTGATTTATGACACATATTCTAGGTAGATGGAATCTTTAGAATGCACTAAGCTATCTATCATAGAACAAAAATATTCCTCTATTGAATCCATTGTTTCTCCAATGGGTTGTGCCTCAATCTAGAAGGAGTTGATGAAATAAGGTTCCACTATTACTTCTTATTCTCATTTGCCATGATGTTGATTTGATTCTCATTGGAAGATTCAAGGATATGACATTCATCAAAAGTACACAAGAATATTTTGGGAATAAACACTTCATAGTATGGATAATATTCAAGGTCTTCCTCCAAAGGACAAATCTCCTCTTCTTCCTCCTTTCTATGAAGTGCTTCAAGTTGTTCGTATATTTCTTGCATGGATTCAACATAGTTTAGAATTTTAAGGTAGATTTTGGGATCTAAATTTCCTTACACAACACTCAAAATTATTTGCACATACTCAATTTTCAAGGCTGTCATTTCTTCATTTCCATATGCAAGGAAATCATCCCAAGGAAGAGAGATAAAAGACATGGCTCTGAGTTTCTTATTCAATTGTGTGAGATTAAAAACATTACCTTTAAGAGATTATTCATCTTCATTGACTTCATACAACATCTTGTACCTCCTTTGCATATTTTTCATTAGGTTCTTACCTTCTTCCTCATCAACAAGTCTCATTTTATTTCCTTTAGCAATAGTTTTTGAACTAAGCCACCAAGATTTGATGATAGGTTCTTCAAAAATAATAATTTTCTTCATTCTACATAGTCTTTCCTTGATTTTTGGAGACATGCCACTAGCCTTCTTTCCCTTGTCTAATTATATATTTTTTCTTGAAGCAAGAGATCCTTTTTTTGTTCTTGAATTCTCATCCTTACAAGAACTAGTCCGAATGATGGTTGATTAGACATTTTCATTTCTTGGCAGTCATCTTCTTCTTCTTCACTGTCACTCATTGGTACCAAACTCCAATCTTCAAACTTTTTCATTGTGTTGCAGGAAACAAACGTGACATGAATTCATTCCTTGATGGATTTTCCTTCAAAAATTATTTTTCTTTGAAATCTGATATTTGTGTTTTCGTTTTTATACTTTTTTGTATTTTGCAAAGATCTTTGTTAGTGCACACGGGAAAACCTCTCCCCAAAGGAGTCACCAAAAATTGTTTGTGAAATAATTTTTCATATAACAAATTAGGTGTTTCTAGCAACGCTCATAGGGCTACACCCATCCTTCTTGTGTATTGGGAGGCTCCCATCATTAAATGTAAACTAATCTACTTCTATCTAAATGTTTTGGGTGGCCAAGTATGTCGGGGATCACACATGAACACTTCATTAAACCTAAGATAAAGTGCTTGTACATTGTACAAGGGAGTAAATTGCAATGGTGAGGGGTGAAGGAGAGAAATTAGGAAAGTGGAAGTTATTGTCGTGAGTAGGAAATCACATATTTCACACCAAATAATCGAGTAGTTCAACATTCAATTAGAGGAAAGAAACAATGAAGCCATTAGTGAGACTAACAAACCTAGACACACAATTCTTAGATTCATTCATCAAATATACAAAAAAATCTTGATCACTATGCTTACAAAGTCCATAAAGGAGAGAAAACAAAGGAATACATGCAAAGAGAAATGGAAGAAATGTAACTTTTATTTCTTGTGTTGGTGATATAAATTTAAACACACAAAAACAAAATCCATAATTGTTACAAAGAAGTAAATTTTCAATATCTTAGGATCCTTTGGAATGGAGGATCTATTTCAATTTATAGCATTGTGAATTGCCTCTTCCTCTACCCCCCACATGACTCTTCATGTCTCCACTCAACTTGTGACTTTACATCTTCCTAGGAAATGAGAAACAAGTTCCCTTTTTATAAATCAAAGGGACTTTTACAATTCAACTTTAGGAAGTCACTTAAGTGAATGAGATAAATTACCATGATTACACAAACAAAGAATTAGAAAGAGGGAGAGAAGAAATATGGAGGAAGAGAGAAGAATGAAGGATTAGGATATGACAGTTCTAAAGAAAAATCTCTTCCTTATGAAGAACTTACTGATGATGATCATAATCTCCTCCTTTTCCATGATGCATAGACACCTCGGGCTGCTGAAAGAGTGTTTAGAAACATTGTTGAGATATTTTTCTGATGTGAGCTCAAGGTGACCATAGGCATTGCTCATGATGATCCCTCTTTGATCCACAATGAGAGTGAGGATCACTCTTTCACTCCTTAGTTTTTCACAATTATCCCTTGATAGCTCATAGTGCTCAAGTTGTTTGATGTTCCTCTTAATGATTGGTTGGTTTGATCAACTCACTTAGCTCACTAAGCTCATTGAGCTCACTCCAACTGGCTCCTCTAACTTGCTTAGCTTGCTCAGCTTGGCTAGCTCATTTCAACTAGCCCACCTAACTCACTTGACCTAGTTCAATTTCATATACTCATCATGGAAAAATATGAGCTCTTAACTTGCTCACTGACCTAACTCACTCAACTCACCGTAACCAACTAAATGAGCTCACCTCAACGTAACTCACAAATCACACCTCTACTTAATCATTATAGAGATGATAGTGACCTCCTCTGATGAATCATGATTTTCAATGAGGTGCTTGATGCTTTTAAAATCTGTGACACTTGCACAATGTCTCTATATTTTACTTGTTACACCTTAAGATGTTGTTTGCTTCTGACACAAAATGCAATCGAATGATGCTTTCAAGAATTTTGTGAAGAGTGAATTTTCTTATTTGATAAATGAAACCACGTTAAAACCATGTGAAGATGTACAAAATAATTCAGATGAGTGAAAGTCGAGCTAACTCTAACTTTCTGCATCCAAAACCGAGACTTTCTATTTTTTTGCGGTGTCGGAGCCAAAATTGTTATTTTTGGAATTTTTCCCTATTTACATTCCATGATTCTTCTTTCTTTTATGGAGAAACACAAATGTTGAGAATTTATATATTTTACCACTTTCTATTTTTGTACATTACCTTCCATAAACACATGCTATTTTTAGTAAGTGTAGTATGGGTGTTAGGCTATCGCGACGAAAAAGGTCTTGAAATTATGGGTTTTATTCCAGGATTCCCTACTCCAAATTTTAGACAATTCCTTCATTCAAAAAGTAGTAAAATTGATTTTTCATCATAGGGGGAAGAATGATGAGAAAAAATAGTCCTCTATATCTCAAAAATCAACATCTTCATCGTGCAAAAAATAGTTTCAATGAAACTAGATTTTTCGAAGACCCTTCCCTCCAATTTATGGACGATTTCACATGATGGATCTTAAAAAATTGAAAATTTATTCAAGGAAGGAAAAATAATAATAAAAAAATATTCCTCCATATCCCTAAAAATAGGATCTTCATGGCACGAAAACTATTTCATGCAAAACTAGATTTTGCAGGGATTGTTTCCTCCAATTTTCAGACAATTCTATCTGTTGATCCTCGAAAATGAAGAGATACCTCATTTTCCTTTCAATAATGTTTCATGAAAACCGTTAATGGTTGCTTGAAGATTTAACTTGGCATGAAATTTTCCATGAAAAAAACTTGACAATTATGCATTTTTATGCTTTAACGGTCGATTGACGGTCAAATTTGAAACAACCACGACCCAAGGCATAGACTAGGGTCTAAAATGGCTTGGGGGATAAAAAATTTGGTCACATTAATAATATTGAATATAGTCTAAAGATTGGGGCAGATTTAATCTTCCTCACTTTCCCCATTGTCCTAAGGACATTTGGGAGAGTAAAATCTACTAGCCATCTAACTGAGAAAATGGCTAAGTTGAGAACATATTTCCCGAGCTCCAAGAGGTCTTTTCATGAAAAATTTTATATAACTTTGAATCCAAAGATCATTATAAAATCAATTTTATGGTTTCCAAGACCTGATTCTTCCTCCTTTAAAATTAAAATTTTTCATTCGAACATGCAGGGTATATCTGTGAAAATCAAGTTGTCTTGAAAAGTCATTGGGCCTTGTGAGGATGAATTAAAAAATAAGCTAAGGAAGGGGAGGGGAAAATTTTATCATCCCAAACATACATACTATCCCATGGATAATTGGGATATTTGAGATAGTTAGGATAGTCAAGACAGTTGGGACAATCGAGACAAAGAAACATGCCACCGAACTAATTGAGAAAATGACTAAGTCCTTGAAACTTGAGAGAACTTTTCCCGAGGCTCCAAGAGGAATTTTCATGAAAAATTTTACATAATTTTTTACTCCCAAGATCACAATATAAATTTTATGGTTTTCAAGAATTCATTCTTCCTCCTCCAAAAATTCACCTTTTTCATTCAGGACAACAAGATGAGTCTACATAAACTAATTTTCCGTAAGAAACTCCTGGGTATTATGAAAATATGAAATTACCATCATATAGAAAAATTTTAATTATATTTATAATGACTAATTTTTGACTCCTAATTCCTTACGGAGCTCTCATAATCCTCTATCGAAGCTTAGGTGTAATTATAGACTGACTCCTTCACCCTCAAAACTTGTTTTCACTGTTTCTTGATCCTAAATCTCCAAAACCTTCCTAAATATTCCCAAAATAGTTCCATCACTATCCAAACTCTTCAACAACACTCTGATTGGTTTTTATATTTCAACTCTTCTCTCAAGGATGAACACCTATCTCGAAAAGGATTAAAAAGCCTTTCTAGGCCTACTTGAATAATCCATCTTTATAAGCACTGCACTTAATGGAATGGGTCACCTTGTCTCAAAATTTCAAACAATGGGGAAAGTATATATAGCACATATGAGGTCCTTCGATTTTATGATAGGAATGACACAAAGGATAGACTAATTTATAGGGGTGTTCAAGAGTTTTTACAAGAACTTTTTGACACTAGGGTTAATTTGGCATGTTTCAAAGATTGAATTTTGCCCTACGAAAAGTGATCAAAAAGTTGAGGTTATTAATTTTTGAGAGATCATTCTAAATCCTTGACATGGGATCAAACCGATATTATATGAATACACCCCAACACTCATACTCATCTTATTTATACTGAAAATGTTAAACTAGTCAAACATCCTCAACGGAGGATCAACCCAACACTCGTAGAGATATTGTTAAAAAATGAAATTGAGAAATTTATAAAAGCGGGATTTATCTATAATATATTTTATATTCATTGGGTCTCCCCACTTATTATAGTTTCAAATAAGAATGTTAAATGGATAATATGTATAGACTACACGGAGCATAACAAGGATACAAATAAAGATTATTTCCCTCTTCCTATTATAGACCAAATTATAAGCACCCTTCATCACATTCACCTAGCCATGGCCCCCTTCACCCCACTAATATTAATTTAATTAATCTAATTAAATTAATTCATTATCCTCACCATATTTATTATTTAAATATCTTAATTTAAATAATATCCACACATACACTTCACCTAGACACCTCATCAAGCCAACTCACCCTAAGACCTATTCTTAGTAAGTTGCCATAACTAACTAAGACTTACCCAAACCCTAAAAATCAATGCCTACATTCTCTCTAACCACATTCCCACATGCTTACAAGAAGCTTCCAGTCTAATCCATGGGTTAATGACACGAGATCCGAGAAAATCAAGAGGATCTCCTAGTTTAGTAAACCTAGAAAATCCCACCTTGACCGACACCGGTTACCCTAACCATCACCGTTAAGCTTAAACCACCATTGCTTACTCTACCCTTTAACCCCAAAACAACCTTATTTTCAAGGTTGGAAAAGATTGGAAAAAGTTGGCAAACATTAGCACATTCCAAGAGAGATATCACATCTTCTGAGAGTGAATTTCAGTGAGAACATGCATGCAAGGAAGGAGATCAAGCATTTTCTCCTACACAGCCACCCCAACAATGATCTGATCTAACCAAGCAAAGAGGAATGCACATGCAGCCCATGCAGAAGCTCTCCTACAATTGGTGATCACCTGCAGCCTTCAACCTCTTACCAGCACCTCCATCCCTCATTCACAAGTGTCCAGACTAGAATCCAAGTAAGTAAAATGTTATACTTCTCTGGTTCATTTCATTTCATCATTATATTATCACCTATTGTTTACCTAGCCACCCATTGACCTCCTTCAACACTCCCCCTCCATATACCCATTAAAACCTCACTAAATCCCACCCAAACTACCAAATACCTCATTCTGACCAACCAAAATCCTTTGTGCAATCACAAAGGAGACCCAAAACTCATTCTGTGGCATTCCCAGTTTTCCATAGAACCGCACCTGCTTACACCCAACCGTCTTGTCACCCTTAACCGCATCGGTTTCTGTATTTTCCCATACAACTCAAACAATGACTTATCCACCTAATTCCACATCACCCTTATTCACTTATGACCTACCTGAGACCTCTGTCAAACCTACAGAGACCCAGAACTAGTTATTTGACCTTTGATCCTACTTCTAACCTAGCCTGTTAGATTAGATCTTTCTTATTGTGTTTTAAGTGAGATACCTAAATCATTTCAAATTACAATAGGATTTACTTTATTTCCACATTAAATTGTTTAAAATAGTGGACTGACACCATCTAGGAAGTATCACACTTCCCAGATCTAGCACATGCTAGGTAGTTCACTACACATATTGTTTAACTCTTTCTGGTGGTCTTGCTTTTTCATTATAGGTAGTTCCTCCTAGCCAAAAGGAAGCTCTCACAATCAGTGGATTCAGAAGTCATACATGCACAACAACCCATCAACCAACATTTGAATAGGTATTCCTCCTATGCCCATTACCCTATCTGTTTCATCAATACTTCAAAGAAACGTCTAAGAATCAGGTGAAACATTTTGGCACGCCTGTGGGACCCATCCGGGGTTCCTTGCATTTTATTCATTCCTAGGAAAAGTTGTGTGTTTGTTTCCCTTCTGAAAAGCATACACATTAATTTTCTTCCTTGGTAACCTACCTTTTCTTTCTATTTTCTCTAAAAGAAACCTTTCTTTTGGTGTAATTAAAAAGAACCATTTCTTCATGTTTTCTGCATTGTAGTGAAAGAGCATCCCTCTTCCTCTTCATCTTTTTGTGTCATCCAACTTCACACTTCGATTTGGGCTTAAAAATAAGTGCATTGCATTCTGATTTATCACATTAGCTCACATTAATTGAGGGCAACCTATACGCTGAAGTCATGACCAACTGATGGTTGAAAAATGAACCATAGAAAGCACATCTCTCTCTCTCTCTCGAGTCTTGCCAAATTACACAAATTCAAAACAAATACATATTCTTAAACAACATCTTTCCTGGGAATGCCTGTCAATGATCACACTAATATGAGGATTGGCAGGTACTCCCCAGCTCACTGCTCTGTCGAGTCATACTTCAGAGTGAAGCCCACCCCACCATAACATACCTAAAACCTCACCTTTTAGATCTCCTTCTTTGTAGGAAGCCATCCTCACCAAAAAAATCTATTTCATAGTTCATGTGTCAGTCCTTAAATAACATAAGCTAAACAAACATAATAGAAAAGGCACTCCTAGGATCACATTTTTCTTAGTGTTTCTACTTGGCTTGTGCATTTTGAGGTGAGAGATCACGTTCTTCATTTTTCTTGTTCATCCTTGCACACTCCTCATCATAGCTTGGTGTATTTCGGCTTCACCTGAGTGTGCCTGACCATATTCTCATCATTCTCAAAATTCTGGGTCTGATTCCACATCATATTTTAATTCACAACCACTATTCTTTCATCACTATTTCAATTTCACAAAGGACCGTGTCGTCCAAAGACCATCATCGCTGTTACCCTCTCGACCATCGCATTGGTTATACCCAACCAAGCATCGGTTCTAGGTCCTTTTGTTAACCTACCCAAAAGGACATTTTATTCATCTTCTTCCACTTTTCATAGTCCCTGTCACTACCATCATTCCCATTGATGTTGTAAACTCATCAGATTTGGCATACTTGTCAGATTTGACCTTATACCTTGTTTTTCACTCACTGTCCATTTTCTACAGTGACCAAGCAATGGTTACCCCTAACCGGTGTCGTTTTTTTCCCTAACCGGCATCGGTTAGCCTGTTTCACTTTCCAACCAACATTTGGTACCTAATCCACTTTTTACCATCAGATTCACCTGTTCTATTTTTTTTCGTGTCATTTACAGAGAAGTAACCCTACCTGATCAATACTTGGTTCACATGGTGCTGACCCAAAAACAAGCAAGCACACTCATATTTCATGCCAGTTGTCAACCACTCCCACCTAGTCCTTCACCACCTTCCATTTTATCACCAACCATGGATCCCATCCAACCTATCACTATCACTACCAGAGATGAGGAGTTCACATGACTCCTTGACCAAAACCCTACCACTTTGCAGTTTTACCTTTCCCACTCATCCACTCGAGATGCCTCAGTTAGTTGATATACGACATGCCCATATCTATCCCCCCAAATCTCGCTCCCACTCCTACATCAGCCCCATCTAGCTCTATGCTACCCACATCTACTTTACCCCTAGTCATTTCATAGCTAGGTCCTATACCCACTATGACTGCCATGTCTACCACCTCCGTGGCACCCGCCACATCCACCATACCCTCGACAACTACCCAAAACAACCTCATCCACCCCTAATGTCTCACACATACCCATAGCTACACTACCACCTCCGTGTCAATGACCCCTACCCCTTTTCAGAACGTGGTCCTTTCCATTCCACAATCATTAGCCCCCATTTCCACTAGGGTTACCACAACCCTTCCACCTCCATATACATACTATCAAGCAGCCTCCCATTTCATCTATTATTCACTCTGGTACATACCCCCTATTTCACTACCTTCTTCTCAATCAACCTACATGGAAACACCATACACTAGAGTGCCACCCCCATTATATGCCCAAAACCAACCCTCTCACGCTACAGAGGCACCCAATCATCGCAACCTACCAACGACCTAATCAAATTAATGTTGGACAAGATGCAGACATTGAGGCATCGGTTTCTGGCTCCCACAACACTCTCACCTACGATGAGATTTGCAATGAACCCATCCACCCATCCATTCCTATCCACCCATACCCCGTGCATTGGGAAATGCCTAAATTCAATCATTTCAATAGCAAAGAAGACCCACAAGTAACATTTGTGGTCATTCAAACATGGGTGTTATCTGATCACTCACGATGATGCTTTGCTCTTGAGAACCTTTCCCATGTCTCTCACTGGACTTGCATTAGATTGGTATAGTGGGTTACCTAGACACTCTATATTCTCATTCAATCAGGTAGCCCAAGCCTTCTTGATCATTTCTCTATCAATATCATCAAGAAGGTTACCATGACCAACCTATACTCCACGCATGTATAGTATGAGGATGAATCTATCACAGATTTTGTCGCTCGCTGGCGTAGCTTGATCAATCAACTCACCTTCCAACTGCCACAAAATAGAACTCATCGAGCTCTTCACATGGGCTTGTGCTAGACATATCTCACCACCTTCAGGTCCAAACCTTCCGAACATTCGATGAAGCATTCACTATGGCACATGAAAGTTAGAGATTCGGGCCATCAAAGAGAAGAAAATCCAATTACGCAATAAGAATTCGACATTCAAGTCGAATGATACCTCTTCTTCTTCCAAACCACAAAACAATTATTCAAAAGCTAAGGGCACCACTAACGCAAGTGGTACTCAAGGCCAGCCCACTCATCCATCAAATCAAGCTACCCCTCATCTAATCTCTCACCCATCCAGACTTTTCAATTCAGATGAGAACAATGGAAATACACCCCAATTGGGGAACCTTACTCTTCTGTCTTAGAAAAGCTTATCAAAGCCGAGCCATCACCCTTCCACCTATAAAACCACACTAGTTTTGACCCTACTCGCCCCATGCCCGCATGGTATAAAGAACATGACTTCTATAACTATCATCGAGTAAAGGGTCATAGTGATGGAAATTACATCACTTTCAAAATATTGTCCAAGAAATGCTCAAGAAAGGTGAGTTAACCATGGATAATCCTAACACACCTACCAACCAAAACCTACACATCTTCAAGAAACCATTTCCCAACCATGCCCCTTCATCTGATCAAACCAGTGAGACCTCAACTCATGATACCCATACCCGCGAGGTCCACGCTATTTTTAGTGACGCACCGATGTTTCCCAATTACCTCACATTCCTTCCATAGAGGAAATCCTAGCCCAAAATCCTCCTTCCGCATTGGAACCCACCGCACCTATTCCTCCACCCATAGAGGAACACCTTTCATCTCCTTCATCACCTATGGAGGAGTCTTCCGCTAACATCGAGACCATTTCACCTTTGGCTTCTCCACTTAGAGAACCAATACCCACAATACTTCTTCAGTCCATGGAGGATACTTATTTACCTCCTCCACCCACAGAGGAGCACCCATCATCTCCTCCACCTACAGAGGAGCTTCCATCATCTCCTCCACCTATCATCCCATCATCTCTCCACCTATCATAGACCCAGTTGAGATACCTTTTCCTCTTGGTGAGCATTCTCCATCAGCTACCCAAAATCCTGCAGACCTACTTTCGCTCTCTTACCCACTAAGTCAAGCTAAGCTAGCCAATTTCCCATCTCTAAGACACATTTTACAGGAATTTCCATTAGGTCCTCATCAACTCCACCTACATAGACATGTTGTTTCTCATGTTTGGCCGATCACTTAGATTATGTGGATAGGGCTTTATTATGGGGGCATCTTCTACTTCCGGTCTCAACATAGATGCAGATGTCACTTACTAATACTTCCACTATCTACCCAAAAGTATTTCAACCAATCAAACCAAACACAACCACCTCTATCACAATTCCTTCCATGACACCCATCATAACTCAACATACACCCTTACCCATAACCCAAACTACATCTAAACCCAAACCCACACCTACAACATTTTCCTCGACTAAACCTATTACCACCTTAGGGGTCACCCCAACCACCAGCCTTACTCATCCACCTATCAAACTAGATTTAGCTACATCCTCCAAAGTCAACACCACACCTACTCCAACACCCAAACAAAGCACCAAACCCATAAACTCATACCCCTGCCAATCACAATCACACTTCACTTGTCCCATCTATCTTAGACCTCAACTTCCCAACATGGTCAAGAAACCTCCACCCATCAATAAACAAAAACACAACAACCCATTCCTTCCTCACAAACCTCTAACCTACCTAGATGCCCAACATGACTTACACCCACACCCACAACATCTTTACCACCCATACCTCCAATACCTTCAGCAATTCCTTCACTACCCACTACACTTCAATCTCTGTCCCTTACACCTCCTGCATGACCCACATCCTCTACCTTCATAGCACCTCTCATTATCCCCATGGGTAACTCATCCTCTTCCCCCATCTACCTTTCCTTCTAGACCTCATACACCCATATCACCTTTACCCAAGAAGGTGCAACCCAAAAAAAAACTCCACTACCCCACAATAAGGTAGTCAAAACAACCACACACCCTCCTACCCATCCATCTACTATACCCCTACCTAAACAAACACGACCAACACCCAAAACCACGCCAACACCCAAAACCATAGCTCGATCCACTCCTCCTCTTCCAAAGACCATTCCTCAACAATCAACCACACCTACACCCAAACCCACATTCACTTCCCATTGATCCACTAGCAGGGTCCTATGCCAAAATTTTAACCAACCTCCTTAAGACTTCTGTCATCACATTACCACCACTCAACCTTATGACCCCTCAAACCCAAGCCAAAAGGGTTTGATGACACTAAAATTTGCACATACCATCATGTGCCAGGCACACGATGTGGAGAACTATAAGGCCTTTGAAAACCATCCTTATCTAGTTGTGTCCTCCTGAAGCCAACTTTGATGATGACGACCTTCTCGACAAGGACCTACTTCACCGACACCCATTCCCACACTTCCCACTCAACAACCACAACCTCCACCCTCACAACTCCTAGAGCCACCCCCAAGATTTGAAATTAACATGGTTCACATCAGAGAACTTGCCACCATCACCTAAATGTCATTGCACTCAGCTCACTTCACAAGGATTTTCTCCTCCAGTAGGTTTTTTCCCATCATGTCATTATACCACTCATCCTACACCTTCTCCATTTCATGCCTCCCCTCAAATCAACATGATACACATCACTACACATGCTCAAAGGATAAGGGAAAAGAAAAGGCAACCGACCCACCAACCAATCCTATACCCAACATACCATCTGCACCCATACCTAAAATCACTATCTGTGGCCCCACATATCCCATTTCTAATGGCAGTCACACATCGCACCATGCTCAAACAATTACACCAATCTCCCCTCAAAATGTCCTTATATGACCTCATCCAAACCTCGGAATCCCATCATCAAGCTCTCATGGAGGTTCTTCAATCTATTGAGGTTTTACCCAATGACCCTACACCCGTAGCCTCCATTATCACACCCCATCATGTAGCCTCTCTCACCAAATTACCACCTTCATCTTCACCCCACCCTATTCACCAAGTAGCCTCCCTTAGCTTCTCATAGAGAAGAGATCGCACCACACCAAAATGATGACCCAAACCCAACCTCTCTTCATCTCTGTCCACATCGATGACATATGGGTACGCCATGTGATGATTGATGGGGGCGCTAGCATTAACATCATTTCATCCCATGCATTCACTCAAATGCACATACCTGAAAATTACATGCATAAACATCCTATCATGTTGTGTTCATTCAATGATGCTATCACCTCTACACTAGGCACCATCATCCTCCACATTCACGTGGGCCCCGCACTGTTCCAGAATTATTTTACATCTTGAGGGGGAATTCCAATATAACTTGTTGCTTGGTAGACCTTGGATTCATGTCATGGGTTGCATTCCTTCCACTTTGCATCATTGTGTAAAGTTTGAACATGAAGGACACACCTATACCATTCCAACTGACCCATCACCTTTTAAAACATGCAACATGCTTTACCACCCAATGATGTGCTCATACCTATTAAAGCCATCTACCTCCATGACAACCACTACTTCTTCACCTACACCTCCACTTACCAAGATAAATCACTACTTCACCACACATACCTCCTCCATTCCTACCACTACCACAACCTCCATGGCTGACCCATTAGCCTCCCAATCCATTAACTCTACCTCCGCATCGACCTCCAACACATCATCCATTCCAGCTACCTACATACCAACCACCGATCCCTTGGAAGGTGTTTTTCAATGCCTCACTCTAGGGGAATACCACCTATATAGTGTCAACACATTCCTTACTCCACAAGAGTATGGAAGCCTTCACCAACACCCATGTTATGATCACCATATAGGAGAACATCTCCTTTATGGTCCTCCTCACCTTCATACTAGTCTCACCTATGGGGGACTTGATACTACCACTTACACACCCAAACCACCATCACAAACTCACCCATTTTCCATTGACTTCCAATCACTTACCAATCACCATTTTTCCCACACCTTCCTACACCGATGTGCATGGAAGGGTTTTGGTTTTGGATTTTATGAGAAAGGCCGCCATACTATCATTATTCCATGTACCACCCATAAACATAACAACCGTAGTGGTATCGGCTTTCCTAAACCACCTACCAAACAGGCCCGCATTGAACTCATTAAGGACACTAGCCCTTCTCCACCTTCTTCACCCACTCCACCTTCATCACCACCCTCACCGATGGAGTCGATGGATCCTGAATCTATCCCTCCTAACTTTTTTTTTTTTTCATAAACACCATTTCCTTGGGGCCTTGACTTATCAATGTGAGGGCGAGGCCCCTTCCACTCTTCCCTTCCTATATCCTGAAATGATCGATGACGATACACCTTCAATTAATGTCATTCAATGTCAGGATGATGAATCTATACTCACCTACCTTGGTGCAGAAGACTCATATATTCATCGGTCATTACCTTCTGAGATGCAAACCATGTTGAATGAATCGACTATCGAGATCAACATTCATACTCAGGATGACCCACACATCCTAAAGATCGGTCAATCTTTAGATGTTGCTAAACAGAAGCCATCACTTCTTTTCTCGAGATCATAACCACACTTTCACTTGGTCTTACGTAGACATGCCCAATATTGACCCCACCATAGTGGTCCACAATATCATAACTATTCCCGATGCCAAACCCATCAAACAAAAGCTGAGGAAAATGCACCCTCGCATTGCTCTTCTCATCAAAGAAGAACTTCAACACCTTCTTTCCATTTCCTTCATCTTACCCATTGATTATCCTCATTGGATTTCTAACATTGTCCCTATCACTAAAGCGACAGGGGACTCCACATTTGCACAGACTTCCATGACCTCAACCTAGCATGTCCGAAAGATGACTTTCCCTTACCTGGTATTGATCAACTGTTGACCTTACCGCTGCCATGAGATGCTATCACTCATGGATGGCTTCTCGGTTATAACCAAATCTTTTTTCCCTGAGGATCAACACAAAACCTCATTCATCACCCCTTGGGGGACCTTCTGCTATCGAGTCATGCCTTTTGGCCTTAAAAATGTTGGTGCCACATATCAATGGGCTATGACTTACATCTTCCATGACATCATGCATCGCATATTGGAAGATTACGTGGATGATCTCTTGCCAAATCTAAATGCCACTCTAAGCACCTTACCATCCTCAAAACCATCTTTGACCATCTCATTAAATATTACATCCACCTTCAACCAAAGAAGTGTGTCTTCACGGTCCTCTCAGGAAAGCTCCTAGGCTTTATCATTTCCCTACGTGGTATAGAAGTTGACCTTGCTAAAGTCAAGGCCATTCTCAAAATGCCTCCACCTACTAACCTTACAACTCCGTAGCCTACAAGGTAAATTACAGTCTATTCACCATTTCATTTCACAATTATCTAGATCGATGTCAACCATTTCATCATCTGCTCAAGAAGGATGTCTCCTTTAAATGGGATGATGACTACCACAAAGCTTTTGAGGCCTTAAAACAATACCTTCTCCAACCACCCATACTCATTCCACCTAAAGACGATCAACCTTTTTACCTATATATCTCAGCTACCGATCATTCCTTGGGAGCCATGCTCACTCATCACGATGAACAACATAGGGAGCAGGTGGTTTATTACATAAGCCATACTCTTTTGGACTATGAAACCCGATACACCCATCCCAAAAACTTTTTTTCTTAGCCTTAGTTTTTGTTGCCACCAAACTCCGTCATTACCTACTCAACCACAAAACCTATGTTGTGACCAACACCACCCCTTACACTTCATGTACGCCAAACCTTATCAAAATCAGCATGCCACATGATGGCTTATGCTTTTAGCTGATCTTGACCTTGAATTCATTCATCAAAAGTCCATCAAGGGCCAAGCTATCACTGACCAATTGGCCGACGCACCTATTTCCGGGATCAACCTCTAATTTTGACTTTCCAGATGAGTCAATTGCTACCTTTCCTGGATGAACCCCTTACCAAATGACACTCTTCTTCGATGGTTCCAAGTGTCAGCATGGGGGTGGGGCTGGTATTATCCTCATTCCTCTTGATGGTGAACCCATGCCTTTGTCTTTCAAACTAGATTTTGAATGCACAAACAATATTGCCAATACGAAGCACTCGTATTAGGTCTCCAAGCCACCTATGCCCTAGATGTCAAATCAATCAACATCTTTGGTGATTCTCAATTGGTCATAAACCAAGTCAATGGTATATACCAATGTCATAATGAGATACTTCAAAAGTATAAACATCATGTAGATGTACTTTTGACCACCTTTGACCATTACACCCTTCAAACCATCCCACGTTCAACCAACAAATTTGCAGATACCATGGCCTACTTAGCTTCCCAAATACCCACTTCACCCACCGATTCTAAAATATTTGTCACCGTACAATGCCTCCAATCACCTTCTTATTTACCTCATGATGTTTACTCTATCATACCATCACCTCCGACCCGAGTGACCTTTGGTACAAACAATACTCCGACTACCTTTCTCTCTCCATCTTACCTCCTGATCTCACCCATAATGGACAACACGCCTTCCTTAAAAAGGTCTCTCATTACGTCATCCTGGGGGACTCCTCTATAAGCATGGCTTTGATGGTATTCTCTTACGATGCCTCACAAGTTCTGAAATTCCTTATACCATTAAGGAAGTTCATGATGGCATATGTGGAGGTCACTTCAGTGGCCTTGTTGTTGCTAAGCATATTCTTCACCTAGGCTATTACTGGCCAACCCTTAACCATGATTGTTGTGACTATGTCAAACATTGTGTAAAATGCCAACAACATGCCAATCTTCATCATACACCTAGTCATGCCTTACAGGTCACCCGTGACCTTTGGCCCTTCTCTCAATGGGGTTTGGATCTTGTCGAGAAATCAACCCCATTCTTCCCAATGCCATCAATGGATCATCACTGCTACCAAATACTATACAAAATGGGTGGAAGCCATACCACTCATCTCCACGAAAGCTGAGAAAATATGTGAGTTCATTAACACCACATCATTTGTCACTTTGGTGTTCCTCATCGCCTCATCACTGATAATGGAAAACAATTCAAAAACAAAACATTACAAAAACTTTGTGACGCCTTTGGCATTCAACTTAGTTTCTCATCACCTTATTACCCACAAACCAATGGCCAAGCCAAATCCACTAACAAAACCTCAACAAAATTCTTATGAAAGTGGTTAATGATACTAGGGAAGGATTGGCATACGCACATTCCTTTTTCCCTATGGGCATACCGCACTAGTATTCACACTTCCACTATGGCCACACCCTTTTCTCTAGTCTATGGTATAGAGGCTGTTCTACCTCTCAAGTCCAGATTCCCTCACTCCACATTTCTCTCCATGACATGCTCAATGATGATGACTTTCATCAAGACCATTTAGCACAACTAGAGTTATTAGATGAACGTCGTATCTTAACGCTCTAGATCACCTTCAAGTTTACCAAAAACATATCAAATGTGCCTATGAAAACGTGTCCATGCATGAACCTTCCAAGTCGGTGACCTTGTCCTAAAAGAAAATCAACATGTAACTAAAGCGAAAAAAAAAACGGGGAAAATTTTCTCCTAATTGGCTTGGACCATACATCATGACTCATACCTATGGATCAGGTGCTTATCATTTATCTTCACTCGATGGTAAACCCAAACTTGAGCCCCTTAATGCCTTACATCTTCGACCATTCTATTGTTGACTTTTAGTCCTACCTCACCTTTTGTCTCTTTCCATGCTCATCCCTTGAGTGCTATTCACTTCATACACCTCACTAATGATTAAACAAGAATCATGTGAGTACCCATCACTTGTTATCTTCTCTTGAATATGTGTACCACGATGCTTTACACATAGCATGATTCTCATGGATACTTTTCATCTACCTTTAGATGAGATCCCATGGTCATTTCACCTTGCCTTTTGACAAGAGTCCTATCCTCCACCTTGGTCTTGTCCATGACTTCAAAGCCCTCACATGGGATATAACTCCTTGAGTCAAACTTCCACTCAAAAGATGACTCCCTCAAAAGGACATCTTCCTCTCGACAATTGCTGCTATAAATAGACTGCTCCCTCAAAGGACAACTATGTAAAGCTCTTAAAAAAAATGAGAGCAACCAAAGCTTCCCGCATCGATCAGCTTCACGAAGACCTCAAGGAGTTAAATTTTCTTCATCCCATATAGACTTCCCACATCGATCAGTCTATCTCAACTATAAGTCAAAACAACAAACCTTTTAGTCATGGACTTGCCCATTGTGACCTAGGTTCTCTTGCCCAAAGCGCATGCTACCTATACCATATAAAAATTAACTACCTTTCACCCTTCTTACCATTCCCACTCCCATTTCCTACTAGCCTCAAGGGACTTCTTGGAACTTAGACATTTGGTGATCATGTGACTACTTTTCACCATAGAACAATCAATCATGCAATGTCTTTAGGGTCTTACGTTCATCACCTCCTCCAAGGTATGATCTACTCGGTATGATCCTACCCAATCAGGTGGCTTTATTGCCCCCTCTTATCTTTTAACCATCTTTGTTTACATTTTGATTACCTTATATAGGACTTGGTCCTCGACGCTTACCTTTGGGGTAATCTTCTTCTTTCACCACAATCAACCCCACCTACATCACTTTACCTATAATCCACCCACACCTAACAATCTAAAACCCACACCATGCCTAAAACCTACTAACTCATTTTCATACCTCCTCATATTCTTCCCTAGCTCATGGGAGAACTACATCGGCCTGAGGTCCCTTTTCACCGGGACTATGTAGGCAACACTCCGAGGGCATGGGGCCCTTGGAGGTTAGCTCGGCCATTCTCTACCCTAAACAATTCATCTTCCATGTTCCTCACATTACATCACACCTCACTTAGTTTCCTTTTTATACCCAAATTGGAAATTAAACCACATACATAACAAGTTGCTTCATATTTTAATCCTTATCACAACATACATTTATTATGCCTACCATTTCTTTATCATCACTATGCATAGATTATACCACATCTCACATATGACCCATATTATCATTCATTGCATAAAATAATGAATCACAACTTCACCTACTTTCTAACTCAACCATGCCTATAACTAACTCAACCATGCCTAACCTAACTCGACTCAATCCATGCCTAAACCAACCTACTCGATCCATGCCTATAACCTAACTCAACCATGCCTATAACCTAACTCAATCCATGCCTAAACCTAACCTAACTCCATCCATGCCTAAATGCCTAACCTAACTCATCCATGCCTCCATCTCATGCCTAACTCACCTAATTTCCATCCATATCCATGCCTAAAACAACAAATCAAAATCTCATCAATGCACCAATAAATCAAAAATCTCATCACCACATCAAAAAATCAAAATCAATATATATATATCTCATATATAAATAAATATATCTCATCATATAAATAATGGCTGTATCTCATCATGTCATATCTCAAAAATACATGGCTATCTCATCATGTCCATCATCTCAAAATCTTCGCATGCACGCAGGCCGATACACAATACAAAATGTCATCGGCATGCAGGCCGGTCTCATATATATAATAAAATAATGAATCAATACAAAATAATGAATCAATATGCTCAAAATATACAAAACCTCTCATACATCCTCACTATCTTCGGCACGCAGGCCGGTATGTGATAAAAAATACAACTATCTCTCGACACAGCTTTGGTATATATCACAAAAATGACTATCATACATCAAAACTAGGTGCCATATCAAGCATCTCGGCGGATGTCCTCCATCTCTGTATCACCTATGTACCCTCGCCTCCTGGGTCCCTACTGGTGCCTCAACTAGAGCTGGTCTCCATGCACTGGTAGCCTCTTCTTGATCTGGCCTCGAGCTCGCTGACCCCTTGTGCTCTCCACACTGTGAGTGTGGGATCTCATCCTCTCACTAGATGCCTGTTGTGCCCTATACTCGGCATAGGATATGAAGTCTATCCCGGCCACCATCAGTTGGTCCTAGTAATATCTAGCCTCACCTAGGGCATCCCATAACCTAGATATAGGCATGGTCTGTGGTGGTCCCATAGGTCTCGGCCCCTGTACCTATCCTGCGGGACCCTACCCTACTCTTTCCTGTGAACTGGGACCTAATCCCGGTGCCTGTGGTGGTGCCCCTTGCCCCTGCCTATATCTAGGCATGTAAGACCCCAATATGCCTTATGCTGTGGCTTGGCCTATAAACCTACCACTGAGCCTATAAGGCCGCCACCTACCATCACCCTCCTCTCCATCTCCATCTCCTCCACCAGCCATCTAGGCCTGCAGACTAGCCACCTGTACATGTAGCTCTACTACCTCCACCTCAGAGCTCTCTAGCTGTGTCTGTAGTATACCCAACTAGGTAATCAAAATAGCCACCTGCCCCTATAGGGTGTCTCTCTACACCATGATGGTGGCTAGATCCATTACTCCTGGGTCCTGGGTGGTATGGCTCAAATGAGCCACCCACCACTGCTCTTGTACTCTATCATGACCCCGCATCATCTATCTATCGGTCCACTTTGCTTCTCTCTCCTCCTACCCTATGGGCACTGTAGGCTATGGTAGAGGTAAGGGCCTCTCCATGTCATCTCTCCAGATGGGAAGGGTAGGAGGTACGTCCTGTAAAAGCCCAAACTACCACCAACTCTATCCACCGGGATCATCTCGTACTCCCCGACATGACGACCCTGTATCCATCTCTCTAGCTGGAGCTCAACTAGCTCCTCATGCATATGCCTATATGAGGGGAATCCCACATACGGCCTCCAGATAATGTCCACTCCAAACAACCCTCTAAGTAACTACCGAAAATAGGCCACATCATGTGTGGGCCTCTTAGATCTCCACTCTCCAATAGCTGGCACCCATCTCCTATACCCCACCCACACAAATCTCGGTGGGAATGCATCTACTCGGGGCATCCCTATAGGCCACACACAAACTATGTGCTCATACGCCCAACAGTGTAGTAAAAATGTACAACACAGGTTGAACTGCACAGCAACCCCATATGCCCACAACTCCTCAGTATAACTACACCAAGAATGTTGGTGCCTAGGAAAAGTGGGTCTCATCTATCATCATATCATGGAGTACCCCATCAATGATTAGGGAAAACATCCACCCTCTACATCTGGCAGTGCAAAGCAACACACTACCTCCATCAAAAGAACCACTAGCCTCGTCTCCTCCTGGATGGGCTAGGTACATCTCTCCATAGCTCAAGTTGGCACTATGGAATCTCAGCTTAGCCATCCCCTCTCCAAAAATAGTCACAATCAGCTCCTCTGAGGCCTCGAGAGAGACAGAGTAGACCTGTGTACCCAATATGGGTAACCATAGAATCTAGAACATGTCCTCCAGGGTGATAGTAATCTCACCCATCGCAGGTGGAACGTGTTGGTCACGGAATCCCATCTATCAATGAGTACGACCATCAAACTAGGCTACCGACTACATGTCGATATATCTCCAAACTCCACTCAAGCCCACTTCCTCCACATGTTGCAGCTCCTCCGGGGTCACACGCACATCTATCACCACCAATAGAGGTGGAACCCTATCCCACATATGTAGCTGATCTCTCCCCTGCATCCAATACAAAAAAAACATTAATCTACATTTACCATACCCATACTCACCTACTATCATTTTCCCACAACCTATTTTCACCCTACCCATCTCAACCACCTAGCCCACATCACTTTTTGACCCGTGTCCCCCAAAACCCGACCGAGTGTCGGTTCCCCTAACCGACCCTCGGTCACCCTTTAACCAACATCGGTCACCTATTTAGTGACCGATACTGGTTCAACCTAACTTGACCCCTTACATCCTTTAACTCAACATCGGTCACCTGTTTGGTGACCGATACACGTTTACCTTACCGCCGCTCAAAATCTGACCGACATGCATCACTTTCACAATAAAACCTATGATTTCCCAAACCCCTTTTCTAAAAAAAACCTCCCCCTTTCCCCTTTTACCCACCTACAATGACCTAAACTACCCTTACACCTCCACCCACCCCCTATCCCATTTATTACCCTCCCCATTCCTCTTTTTACCCACTTTTCCCCCCATTCCCAAATTTAATCTTTTCCCACCCACAAAAACAAAAAAAAACAAAAAAACTACAAAAACAATTTACTAATCCCCTAATCTATCTAATCAAATACACCTAGAGTAGGGCACTTACCTCATCACGCACTACCGTTTGTCATCTCAAAGGCACATCTCAGCTCTGCTGCACCGATGGCCCACCCGATCCCTCTCTAGCCTCCGCCATCACCAAATCGCTACCCATAACCTCTACCCAATCAAATCCCTCACACTGATCCTGTGGACCCACTTCTCACCAACCAATCACCATCATTCACACCACCAACTCAATGCTCCATTCTGTCTAGACACTTTTCTCTTTTCTCTCTCTTTTGTCATTTTCTCACTTAGCTAAATGACAAATGAATAACAAAAAATGCATATTTTTTTGTTTTTATAACAAACCCAACCTAACCAACGTTGGTTACCCTTGACCGAACATCAGTCATGTGCCCTACCTAACCATCATCGGTTGACCTATACCGACATCGGTTATCCTTGACCAGCATCGGTCACCCTCACCTACACATTGCCCTAAATTTTACCCTTTTACCCTACCCCTACCTCCTTTTTTTCCTCACCCAACCTTCACCCTGATCATTTACCCCACCCCACCTTTACCCAAACCATTTACCTCACCTTCCTAACCTCATCATTTACTACCTCCCTTTTTTCCTCCTTTGGGGACTCATTATTTTACCCCTACCTTGGCCTTACCCATGCCATGACCTAGATATTTGGACCTGACCATCGCTAGTGACCTTTGACCTCATGTGTTCACTATACCTTGTGGCACTATTACCTATGTTGTTGACCTAATGACCTTACCTAGCCTATTACCATGACCATTTATCCTAACCCTACCTTTGGTGTACTGAAACATACCTAAACATTCCTGCACCTAACCTACATTGTGTTTCCTAACCATATCCTATACCTTGATACTGGAATCACTTCAACCTCATTTGGATAAACCTATCGACCTTAGAAATGTAGAGTTTGCCTACTCTTCAACCTAGTAGTGTGTTGTAGTTTATACATGTGCGTGCATTTGACTATTGACTACCTTTTCCCCGACCCATTACCTAGATTACCCGAGTAGACCTTTAACCCTTTTTCCCCGTGCCCACCTGCCTTTTCCTCACATTTACCTTTTATCAAACCACTCACCGATTCTGCCTTCACCTCGTCAGTTCCCTTGGTTTGAGGGGATCACCTTCACCCACACATGGGGCAACCACATCTTATTTTTGTTAACGTCACTTACCAATACAAGCTACGCAACAAAAAGGGGCAAAATGTAGACACTAAAATTAGGTCACACTCCCCTTTGGTCCCTCAACAAATAAGCACCTTCATCACATTCACCTAGTCCATGGCCCCCTTCACCCCACTAATATTAATTTAATTAATCTAATTAAATTAATTCATTATCCTCACCATATTTATTATTTAAATATCTTAATTTAAATAATATCCACACATACACTTCACCTAGACACCTCATCAAGCCAACTCACCCTAAGACCTATTCTTAGTAAGTTGTCATAACTAACTAAGACTTACCCAAACCCTAAAAATCAATGCCTACATTCTCTAACCACATTCCCGCATGCTTACAAGAAGCTTCCAGTCTAATCCATGAGTTAACGACACGAGATCCAAGAAAATCAAGAGGATCTCCCTAGTTTAGTAAACCTAGGAAATCCCACCTTGACCGATGCCGGTTACCCCTAACCATCACCGGTTAAGCTAGAACCACCATCGGTTACCCTTTTAACCCCCAAAACAACCTTATTTTCAAGGTTGGCAAAGATTGGAAAAATTTGGAAAACATTAGCACATTCCAGAGAGATATCACATCTTCTAAGAGAAAATTTCAATGAGAACACACATGCAAGAAGGAGATCAAAATTTTCTCTGCCATCAGCCACCCCAACAATGATTTGATCTAACCAAGCAAAGAGGAATGCACATGCAGCCCATACAGAAGCTCTCCTATGATTGGTGATCACCTGCAGCCTTCAACTCTTACCAACACCTCCATCCCTCATTCACAGGCATACAGGACCAGAATCTAAGTAAGTAAAACGTTATACTTCTCTGGTTCATTTCATTTCATCATTATATTATCACCTATTGTTTACCTAGCCACCCATTGATCTCCTTCAACACTCCCCTCCATATACCCATTAAAACCTTGCCAAATCCCACCCAAATCACCAAATACCTCATTCCGACCAACCAAAATCCTTTGTGCAATCATAAAGGTGACCCAAAACCTATTTTGTGGCATTCTCAGTCTTCCACAAGAATCGCACCGATTACACCCAACCGTCGTCACCACCCCTAACCGGAATTAGTCTTTGTATTTTCCCATACAACTCAGAACCATGACTTATTCACCTAATTTCACATCACCCTTAATCACTTGTGACCTACCTGAGACCTCTGTCATGCCTATAGAGACCTAAAACTAGTTACTTTTGACCTTTGGATCTTACCTAACCTAGCCTCGTTAGATTAGATCTTTCTTATTGTGTTTTAAGTGAGATACTTAAATAATTTCAAATTACAATAGGATTTACTTCATTTCCCATTAAATTGTTTAAAATAGTGGATTGACAACCATCTAGGAAGTATCACACTTCCTTGATCTAGCACACACTAGCCAGATTCACTACACATATTGTTTAACTCTTTCCGTGGTCTTGTTTTTCATTACAGTAGTTCCTCCTCCTAGCCAAAAGGAAGCTCTCACAATCAGGTTGTGGATTCGAAGTCATACACGTGCAACAATCCATCAATCAACATTTGAACATGCATTCCTCCTATGCCCGTTACCCTATCTGTTTCTTGATACTTCAAAGAAGCGTCTAAGAATCGGGTGAAACAGTAATCTTGGCTATTTTTTCAGATCTCACTAATGATTATGTTGAAGTATACATGGATGATTTTATTGTCCATGGGGCTAATTTTTAGGAATATTTGAGTAATTTAAAAAATTTGTTAGCAATATGTGAACAACACCAACTCTCCTTGAGTCATGAGAAATGTTTAATTATGGTTGATCAAGGAATTGTTTTGGGTCATCATATCTCTAATAAAGGTATTCAAGTTGATTCTAAGAAAATATAAATCATTAATAACTTTCTTGTACCATAAAATTAGATTTTCGTTAATATTTTTCTAGGAGTACGTGAGGTTCTATAGATTGTGTTTTAAGGAATTACAACAAAATTGTTCCACCCATGTTCTCTTTACTTACAAAGGACTGTGTTTTTAATGGAACTCTCAATGTTAAATTTTTTGAAGCTATAAAATACAAATTATCTACTACCTAGTTTTGAGATGACCCAATTGGGAGTCTCCCTTTCATATTCATACTGATGGATCCAAGAATGCAATGGGAATAGTCCTTGGTAAAAAAAATATGAATAAGAATATATGTATGCAATTTACTTTATTAGTAAGAACTTGACCACTATATAGAAAAACTAAAAATTTTTTTAGCTTTTGTGTACTCTCTTAATAAATTCATACATTACATTACTATCTCTAAAATTTTATTTTGTAAATAGACCATTTATCAATAAAGTATTTAATGAATAATCTAGTGGTAGGGGTATGGATTATCATATGTTTACTCTTTTTACAAGAATTTAATTTGACAATCATTTATAAACTAGATAAGGCTAATGTTGTTGCTGAATTCCTCTCAAGATTGAATTTTTTACGTGGAGGAGAGCTTTGTTGAGGACCATTTTCTAGATGAACACTTATTTGTAATTTCAGCACACTCACCATGGTTTCCTATTTATTTTACAAGAAAAGAAAGAAAAATATTGGTTAGAAATAGTGCTACTTATACATGATGTAATGAAATTTTATTTAAATGTGGTCCTAATATGGTGCTTCGTAGGTGTGTTAGGGAAGATGAGGTGTATGACATCATAAGAGCTTGTCATGATGAACTAGGAGGAGGACATTATTTAGTTAAGAGGACAATCCACAAAATCCTTGGAGCTGGGTATTACTAGCCTTCCCTTCACAAGAATGTCAAAAGATACATATGGCAATGTGATGCATGCCAAATAATGGGGAATCCTACCTTGTCTAGTGAAATTCCCCTTAATCCTCAACTAGTTTTAGGACCTTTTGAGAAATGGGGAATTGATTTTATTGGACCACTATACCCCTCATCTTATGGAAATTATTACCTACCGATGTGCACTAATTATGTCACAAAATGGGAAGAATTTCATGCCCTCTGTTCTTATAATGAATAGGTTGTAGCTGATTTCTTGTACCACATGATCATGTAGATATTTAGAGCACCTAGAGCCCTAATGTCTAACCAAGGACCTCAATTTATGTCTAAAATGATTAAGGAATTTTAGGAATCTATCCAAACAAGCACAAAAATTCATCACCCTACCATCCTCTAGCCAATGGGTAAGTTGAAGTCACAAACAAAGAATTTTAAAACATCCTTAAAAAAAAATTGGATGCAACCTTAAAAGATTGGGTACTAAATATTCCTAAAGAATTTTGGGCATATAATACAACATGGAAAACCACCACTATCTTCTCTCCATATGAACTTTTGTATGGGAAGAAACCACTGCTTCCTATAGATTTTGAGTTGCAAACCTTAAGGATAACATTAGAGGTGGGAATTGAGATTGATGTAACCCAGAAAGACAAGATTCTTCAATTGAATGAGTTAGATGAGATGAGGTTGGAGGATCAACAATAGTATGACCTCCTCCAACATCAAATAAATTATGACATGACTCTCATATCAATACTAGAAGATTTAAATAAGGATATTGGGCCCTTTTGTTTGATTCAAGGTATTAATAGTTTAAAGGAAAGTTAAGGAATATATGGTTGGGGCCCTATCAAGTATAGAATATTTATGATAATAAATTAGTCAAACCAATACATATTGATGCGAGATAAGAGAACTCTATTAGTAAATAGACATAGAATGAGATTGTATAGGAAGCCTTAGAGATAAAATATGAGTTTACTAAGAAAATTTAGTCATGTGTTGAATTTTATTTCATGGAAGAATGTAGTTCTTCCACCCTGATGTGATAGATGAAAGAGTGCTCAAAGATCAAATGGAATGGTGTGCAAATCAGAAAATTTTTACTCGAACAATATCATGAATTTCCTCGAAGTAATTAGCAAGCAAAACATGAACTCAAGGAAAAGAAAATGCATAAGAGAGAGGTATACTCATTCTCATTAATGAAAAAGAGGGTAAATATAGGAGTGTTGTGTAACTCTTGTTTCTAGAAAATCATTCCCTTGTGAGGATAAAATGAGTTATAATTCCTAAGATGGAATGTAACTACCATATGACATTAATGACACATGACAATGAAAGATTCTATAATGGAATTTTCATATGTCCAACCTTGAGAAACTTTACTCACTTTTATTTCCTATACACACAGTTCTCACATAAATCCAAACATGTTTCTATAAATCCAAAAAAATCTTCTTTATGATCTGCATGCCCTTATGGATTGTATGACTAAGCCTATATTACCTCAATGTTATATCTACATTTGAAGCCATAAGATTATAAACATTAGTTCTATTAGTGGTTAAATATAAGGTTCCAACTTTCTTTCCTCTTTCCACCATAAGAACACCCTTTGTAACCTTCTAAGAGTCTACTGTAAATATAATAGTACAACCATCATTTCCCAACTACCTCATTGATACCAAGTTTTATCTTAATGTAGGCACATGTATGACATCCTTCAATAGCCATATATTCTCATTTTGCATATTAACATGAATAGAACCTTTTCCAAATATGTTGCAAGGCTCAACATCACGAAGAATAAACATGCCCAAAATCTCCTTGAACATAATCAACAAAATAATTCCTATGTGGAGTAGCATGGAAAGAAGCCCCCGAATCTAAAACCCAAGATTCAACAATATTATGCTAAGAAAGAATCAAAGAATCCTGGAAAATATTACATGTTGCCACATTCACCTCCTTATTTTCTCACTGTTGTTTATTCTTGTCCTGAAGCTCCCAAAAATCCTTTTTGCATGCTCAGGCTTTCCAAAGTGCCAGCATACCATCTTGCTTTTGAATTTTTGCCTTTCCCAATATTTCGATCTTCCATGACTTCCTCTATTATTTTGTCTCCAAATATTTTCCACCGTCAAATAATTCCTTGAAGTATAAGACTCACCAAATCTCTTTCTTCATATTTCCTCACTTAGAATCATCCCTAAAACCTCCTCAAACTTTAACTTTGAGATAATTAGAACTGAGTTACTTACTTGCCATTACCAAGGTATTCCAAATCTCGGGTAAGGAGCAAAAAAATTAATAAAGCCCTAACTTATTCATCAAATTCTATTGTAACCGAAGTTATAATATTCAAAGCCATATTAAAATCATTTAAATGATCTCGCTCTTTTGAACTATTCTCGGACATCTTCCTATTAAACAAACTTAGTATAGGTAGATGGTTTTAAATCTAACTTCACTAATGCATCCATAATTTCTTTTGTAGTATTTTCCTTTGAAACATTAAATAATACCAAAGATGCAAGACATAGCTAGATTTTTCCAAGTGCCTTCTTATGAAACAAATCCCACTCCACAACCGTCACGCTCAAGGGTTTATTCCCTTTCTCGGACAATGGAATATAAAGATCCTTGATAAAAGTAATCTTGATCTACATCTTCTAAAAACCAAAATTAATCCCATTGAATTTATTAACCTTTGATCTTCCATCATCTATCATAGCTCCCACTTAATATAAAAATTTCCATGTGATTCAACACTTCAAAGAACCCAAAACATTCTACGATACCAATTGTTAGGAAATAAGGGATAAAATGTACTAAACAATCCCACCTGCACGAGAATCAAAATAGTAGAAACTAATATTCAAAATAATAAAACAAATCTGAAATAAAAGTGTAGAAAATAAAAGAACACAACACAAAGATAATATTTAATGTGGTTCACCCAATTTGGGCTACATCCACCAAGAATCACTTTCTCATATTTTATTATAAGCCACCTCTTTCTCTCAATACAATACCCACATATGTCAGAGCTTTACTCAACAAACTCTCTTGCATTCACACTTGAACTCACACACATCTATAATGTATAATTCCCTACCATATGTACCGTAGTACATCAATAGGAAACTACCTAAGTAGTTTTATAATACCATAGTCCAAAACTTCCCCATAAAACTATGGGTCAAAATACCACCCATATGAGAAGAGCACGTCTCTCGAGGTATTAGGCACATTTTTCAAGGCCAATTTTTTTCTCAAGGACTATGCCCCCAAACCCTTACTAATGGGGATGCCACCCAAGCACCCTCACTCGAGGCTGGCCTAACCCCAAACTCCAGCAAGAAAAATGTGGAGAGTGTATAGTCTTCAACACTTCCACACATGAAAATGCGTTCCACAACATAACAACACCCAAGTGTAACACAAAAAAATCATCAATGAAGTTGATAGTGTAGAGAGATCTAGTAAATGAAGGATATGGGAATGGGTCAGAAATTTCACTATGAACAAGATCCAGGTGACGAGAAGCTATCCATGCTTTTCCTTCTCCAAAAATTTATTTGGGGTGCTTCTTGAGGGCATAACCCTCACAAATACCCTTAAAAAATTTAACACAGGGTAAGCATTGACCATATCATTTTGGATAAATTGTTTAAGGTAATGATAATTAATATGACTAAAATTCTCATGATATAGCTTGTTAACCTCATTTGTATGAGTGAGAAAATAAGTGGGCGTTGAATTATAAGTAAAGTGGGAGAAGGTGTACAATTGTGACCGATGATCTGCCTTTCCCTCAGCCACAGTAGACTCACTATGAAGCTCACGAATAATCAACAAGTTAGGATTAACCTCCACTCATAATATTTCACCGGGATGAGTGATTTGGTAAACTGATAAGAGATTGGTAGAGATATCACAAACACTCAAAAAATTGTAAAATGTTCTACCCTCTACTTCTACCGATCCACTACTAGAAACCAACACAAAAGTGTCATCACCCAAAGTGATTTGGGACATGCCACATGGTTTAATGTTGGAGAACTCAACATGTGAATAACCCATGTGGTGTGAGGCACTAGAATCAATGATCCACATCAATGAAGGAACAACTCTAGCTACAAGGTCCTTTCTTTTATTTTTATCATATTTATACTCCTTTTCTTTGGAAGACTCAGACTTTGGAGCATTTTGTTTGATAGACTCAAGAATACCTATATTATTCTTATCAATTAAGTTAGTTAGGTGATCTATTTGTTTTCTTATACACTTTGGTGTTCCTCACGTCCAATCTTCTTACAATAGGAACACTTACACTTTTCCTTCTTATCTTTAGGATTAGAAGTGGAATCATTTGTGTTATATTTGGTTTAGATTTGGTTGGTCTTGATTTCTTAGGTTTTTCATTTTTCTCTTTCTTTAATTTATTTTCTTTTCCCTTACTAGTACTTGTTTTAAGGGCATGTGACTTAGACTTGAGTGCTCCCTTTCTAATCATTTTTTCCTATTTTAAAATGAGTTAGGATGAAATTTTTTCAAATGAGGGCATCATATAAGAAGTCCCTAGATATTATTTCAGTGGCATGGAAGGTAGAAATGAAGATGGATTATTTGAGGCCAAGCTTAGAAATAATTTACAAGATAAACTAGGCATCCTTTTTATCAACTCCACATTATTTCAATAGTAATCTAGTCTGGAAATGTTTTGAAGACATCTTGTAGATTAACAAAGTTACTAAGAGTTAATCCTAGCGGTTTGTTCTCCAACTCACGAACTCTTATTTCATCTTGTCTTCCAGGATCCATCACGTATATTAGAAGACTTGATGTGGAAGAGAATTTTGGGAGAGGCGCACATATAGAGAATACCTAAGGCTTCGTCACATCGGTTAAACCACCTATATTTTTCCAGTTCATCGATAAGTGTAAGAGCTAGCTTCATATGAATTATGATTGAGATCTATATGATTCACCTAGGGTGATCTCCAAATGATAATAAAATTATCTCTAGATGAGAAGTGTCTAAGCTAGCCGAGGTGGAAGGCTGAGTGACATGGCTACGCTAGGTTCCAACATCAAGTTGAGAGAAGGCTGAGATGATCACCGAGTTGAATGAGTCCACATGTCGATAATGAGCTAGAGACGAGTTAGATGATGAGCGGAGTGTAATGTTCACTTGAGAGTTGGTGAACCCGGTGGGAGTGTTACATGTCGGATGAGGAATCAAGTGCTATCATCAATGATAACTTTGGGAAATGGATAACTTGGTGAGCTCAACAAGATCCATGGGCGGAAGAGATGAGTTAAATAGATGGAAAGCTTTGGTGTGAGGAACCAAGATAAGGCAAGTAGGATGATGCAAGGTTGACGGTGTGGAAATCCAAAGGAAAGCATGAAAAGTGTATAGGATAATGTGATAAGGATCTCGGTAAGGGCTAAACCAAGAGAGATCTTGGTGGTGGAATCTAGGTTGTAACATGTCTTAGTGAGGGAAGCCTAACAAACCATGAAAAGATCTATAAGTATGGTTAAAACATAAAAAAGTGAGAAAGGAGGGAACTTGGGATGATGATGTAGTCACGGGAAGAACAGGGAGAGTTATTGTGTCTAGATCAAGAATAAGGAAGCATCTAGCTTGGTTCTCATCTAAGTGAGCTAAGGCCAAGTTGGTCTAAAGAGGAAATTCCACACAAAAACTTGAACCACAACCTATTAAAAACTAAATTTTTACTATTGTACATGTAGACTTATAGACACAAAAAGGCACAAAAAACAAATCATAAAAACATCCGAACATAGAAAAGACAAAAAAAAAAAGCAAATCTAGGACATTTTCCAATATGGTCCAAATATTTCACAAGGAGAGAAAAAAACAAAATGAATAGTAATCAATAACTAGTTATGTGGTGACACAATTACCATAAAAGAGATTTGATGCCATGAAAGATTTTTCTAAGATCAAATGGAATGATGTGCACATTGATAAAGTTAGACTCGAAAGCGATATTGCAAATTTACTCTAAGTAATTAGCAAGGAAAACATGAACTCAAGGAAAAGTGAATGCATAAGATAAATTGTCTTCTCATTCTCATTGATAAAAAGAGGGTACAAATGAGAGTGTTGAGTAACTTCCACTCCTAGAAAATCATTCCCCCATGAGGAGAAATGGAGTTACAATTCCCAATATTGAATGTAACTATCATATGGCGTCAATGAAGCATATGAAAATGATAGATTCAATGACAGAATATGTCATATGTCATATAACTCCTAAGGACCTATGACCTCACCTAAGTGAGATGACTCGCCATGTGTGAGGTGGATAATACCCTGAGATGACAAGGAAAATACCTCATACCAACAATAGATAAGTTCATAACTCTAATAAAGGGATAAAATGGAATTAGAAATGATAATATTCTCCTCTCTTATTCCAAAAATACAAAAATAAAATGCATTCAAAAAATAAAATATAATGTAATAGCATGCAAATAATAAAAGGTAGGGATGAATGAATTTCCTAACATGCACACTAATTATAAGTCTTTTTCAAATGTAGAAATGGAAGATCAAAACTTAGAAGAATGTATTTTTAATGAGGTAAAGTGTGTTTATTTTTCCTACGTAATAATTTTCTTTCTAAACATTCCAGTGCATTTGATTTAATGTAGTTAAAGAGCAAATTGGGGAAAAGGAAATGATGATATGATCATGGCATGATGTCAATTTTTACACATGATATTCGTCATGAGTGAAGGAAGGTAATGACATCATTTCAATGCATGCCAAAATTGATGTGAGGTTACATCCATTAATTACAGCATCTTAAAAACATTTCACATAACTGTAGGGATTAATTATTGATGGGATATACCCATTTACATAATTGAGATTGTTGGGTTCCTACCTAAGTGAAGGAAGTTATAGTTAAGAGATTGCTACTCCAGAAAATAAGTGTTTATTTCTCTGTGAGGAAACATTATTAATTTAAATATTTCCATCTCGTATATTTCTATGAGATGGGATATAAGAATAAATTATAACTTGAGTCAACATCCTTGATCCTAAAAAATGTTATAGTTTCCCAAATCTTCCATGATGTAGGTTGGTTTTATTTCCTTAAAACATTTAAAGGGTTTGATTCTCGAGATAGTAGAAGATTGTGTTTTAAACTAAAACTCATAAAAGGTCGATGGATGAGAATTAAGGTCATTAACACTATCATAAGTTCCATATGTTTCCTCCCTAACTTTAGCATCAAAGTCATAGGGAATTCTTCAATAAAATACCACATTCCACTCTTCTGTGAAGAAATTGAATCCCTTTCTTAGATCATATTAAACTCCAATGGAATTCGAGAAAGGGATAAAAATGTAATCTTATCGAGCCTTGGAAAATTGTAGATTTTTGGGTTATGAAATATTTTACTTGTGATGGGAAACAATATGTGTTGGGTGGGGATTCCATGGGTATTTTATTCCACCTAAATAAAGGGAGGAGAAACATTGACCTCAATTTTAACCTCTAGGGTTTCTTATTTGTGACATCATCAGTTCCACACCATGTGACAATATAATACACTAAAGGCATGGCCTCACTAAAACACCATGTACTAATATAGTTAATCTACAAATAGCATTTCTTGAAGAAACCAAAATGGGGTAAGGAATGGGAAACCTTCTTGGGGAAAAACTTGGAACATAAGGAAAAAATAAAAAAAGATCCTTATGCAGTTTTACCACCCCTCGGTTTGCTTCGTGGCTATTATCACCCCTCACAAATTCAATCATTGAAATCCAAGGGTGAAGGACCAGGTTAAATTTCTTAGTTACATGAATAGAAAAACCCTCATCATCATTCAATTTTTATCATAGATTCACAAGGGGAGGCTAAATTATATCCTAGTCCCAAGATCTCAAGAAAGAGGATAGGGTAAAAACTTATTCTCAAACTTCAGCAAGGAGGAAAAGAATACATGTTCTAAGCGATGAAGGTGTTGCATAAATATTAGAATAATTGGCTTAAATTAAAACATGTAAAGCTCTAGAATCGAGATCTCCATCTTTTGAAATGTAGGAGAAAGCTTTGGAAATGTAAATGCATGCTCGAAAATGGAAGAGTGAGCTCGGAAATGAAACTTGATCTTTCAAAACAGATGAAATAAAAATGGGAGGAATAAGAAGAGTTCCCTTCTTTTTCTATACACAATCATGTTGTCTCAAAATAGAAACAACCATTTTTTTCTAAAGAGGATACCATCCCCTCCTCCCATGAAGAAGATAAAGAATAAAAATATAACTTCAACAAGCAATCATGTTATCAAGAGATGAAGCCACCATCCAAGAATAACAATAGGAGATAGAATTGATGAAGATGAAACTAAAAGGTATGGAAGAAACTAACTCTTATCTAAAAGATAAACTTTAGCAAGTAAATCTTCAAATTATAGAAAATGATAAGAGCATTTCTAAAATGAAACTAGAAGTTTCTTTTTTAAGAAAGCAAAGAGATATTGGGCTCTAATCTTGGGATGATTTAACCACAAATTAGGAAAAACAATATATCAAGAAAACAAAATGCTCTTGCATGAAAACAAAAAATTTAAAAGAACAATCTAAATCTAGCAAGGATTCAAAAACAAAATTTGAATCCAATATTGGTACTATTTATGAAAGAGCTCGAAACTTCTAGATTGCAAGAGGCCGGCTTGAGTGTATAGTTTTCTTGATAACGGTTTTATTTCTAGTATTTTGCCAAAAAAATTATGGCCTACCTCATGAGGAAATTGATGAAAAATATTTCATGGAAATTTACAAGACTTCTGCCAAAGAATATAAAAATATAATGTGTGATTTCTTTTTGTGTAATATGGTTTTTCTTAATGTACTATATTTTCTACTAAATTTATATGTGGGATAATTTTAGTTAAAGGATTTTCAATCTACGTGACATAACCAAATTTTATGGAAAAAAATACTGATAATTTCATGAATAAGGAAAGAACCATTGGATTCTACATAATGCTTAAACTTGTAAGTGCGAGACCATATGAGGAAAAATTTTATAGCTTATTATTACCAGCCTAATTTTCTACATATCCAGCCACATATTATGAAGGAATACTTTCAAAATTTCAACTCTAATTGTTGGGAAAACTATGAGGAAGATCTTGCTAAATGCAACACAAGATGGAAAAATTTAAATATTCCATTAAAAATAAGGAAGTAATCTCTCCCCAAAATCTCACTGGAGCATGAGGAGGGTAAAGACCATTTTGAAAATCATTCATCATCTAATATAGGAATAAAATGATGAGTGGATAGGAATGAGGAATAGATCACCTTTTCTTCTCAGTACTTGACATCATGGAAAAATACTATACCATAATAGGAATAACAATATAAAGTGTGGGAAGATTCAATTTTTAACACGGGTGATTCAAGAGTCAACCTTAAAAAGGTATGCATGTCAAGTATAAAGAATTTAATATGGCGACATAACTTAAAAAAGGTTAACCGAGTAATAATTTACAAAAGGACTTACAAAAGGTAAAGTGCAAGGAGAGATGATGAGTCAATAGATTGACATATTAAATCAACAAATAATAATAATCCTTCTTTTGAAAACATTAATCAGAGCATTGGATGGCTCAATTGATCATGTCTAAAGTAGGGAAATAATTCATATTATCTTGTTGAATTATGAGGACTAATGATTTTTTTTAACTAACTTCTTTGAAAAATATTCATGGTGATGTGTGAAGGCCAATAAAATCATAATATCTGTTAATGGAAGGTGTCAAACTCAAGGATGGACATGGTATCTTTGCATCATGAAGATCAGTTTGAGGGAATTTAATGAAGACTAAAAACAAGGAATCTAATTCCTAGTTCTTTTATGAGTTATAACCAACTCCCAAACTGTTCTCATATCCAGCTACCTAGATTTTTGGGCATGTGTTGGGAGACATTATCTATAAAATAATTGTCTTCACTGAGCTGAAAAGATATAGAATGTAATAGGATAGAGGAACACAAGTAGTATAGTAGTTACATTTATTTCTATTTTTGTTGTTTACGAAACTATTTTTGATAAAAATAAAGCACATTGTTCTAAGGAAAATTGTGTTATCAATAAAATCCAAAGTAGATCAAGGGCCCACTCAACTAAGGAATTGGTTGTTTTGGTATTTATATTCATGTTTTTATCATGTTCTTGATGTGAACATGCTATAATTTTGCAATAGCTGACTAAAAAGACTAACACCTAGTAGTCTAGAGCTAAGCTAAAATTTATCAATGAACCTTCAAGATCATAGCATATGAGAATGCATAATGAAAAAAACATTAAATTACTCATCTAAGCTATAAGCATTCTTATTAAGCTATATGATTTCTAATTAAAATAAACCTAATTAGATCTATGAGCAATCAAATTATGTTATTCTCCAAAGAGAGGGAGAAGATCTCACCAAAGAATGGCTACAAGGATAAGGTTGAATCTTCTTCTACTACTCAAAAATGGTAGAATTGATAAAAAGTAGCAATGACAAATTAATGGAGAAAGCTCTTGATCATATGTTTTATATGAGATACTATTCAAAGTATGGTGTAAGGTGTGAAGGTAGGAGCTTGGTCCTTTTTATAGCTTTCTATTTGAGGAAAGCTTGAATCACAATGAATGTCGAAAAATGATAAATTAAATCTAAGCTAATTAACCATGATTAGAGGGAAATGTTATTTAATTACGAAATCACTAGTTATAACAAAAATGATAGAAATAGAGGATAATGAGTACCACTTTAGAATTAAAACTAGGAAAGTGGATTTTAGGTGTTTACATTTACAACTCTTTGGGGTGGTGTAAGTGACGCCCTTTGTAAAGAAAGTAGACAAGAATAAAAAATATTTTTTTGGAAGAAAAATTAGTAGAATATAGGATGCCCACTCGATTGTTGACGAGGTGATAGAAGAATTTGATCGACGATTAAAAATAGGAAAGAAACAGATAGAAAACTCCAAGTGAAATAAACTTTGATAATGAGAAGAAATGTTAATGAAGAATATGGAAATATCCTTTGTTATATTGTGGAGGATGTTTTCATGTGTGGAAATGTTGAATATTGTACACTCAAAGTACATCAGAAACTATCCACAATTTTCTCATCGGGTTTGGGGTCGGAGTCGGGCACCAAGCAAGTGTTCGGTGGTGTAAACCCGAAGAAAAACACTTTATCCTCGAAAAACATGCTTGATATCTCGGAAACGTGCTCTTATCATGTGAGTGGGATTTTTTTCCCACGGTTTTGGTATCCATGGTATTATAAAACTACTTAAGAAGTTGCCTATTTAGGTTCTTTTGTGCATATGGTAGGGTTGATGTAACATTGCAAATGTGTGTGATTTCAAGAGTGAATTTTGTAGAGTTTTTTTAGCATAGATCCAAAATGATATGGGTATTTTATTGAGAGAATAGGTGACTTGTAATAAAATTTGAGCAAGTGAGTCTTGGTGGACATAACCCAAATTGGGTGAATCATGTTAAATATTGTCTTTGTGTTGAATTCTTTTGTTTTTGCACTTCAATTTCAGATATGTAATATTTTTACATATTAGTTTCTACTATGGCGATTATGTGTGGGATTTTTCTGTATATTTTATCCCTTATTTCCTAACACCCTTTGCATCCAATTCATTCAATAAACAAATTTGTTTCATCACTTTGCTCATATGATCTACATTATCGGCCCTTACTAAAAATGTACTCATACAACAAACGTGTAAAATAACATGAAAATCTATAATACTAACATTTGTTCATTTCTAAAAATGCTTAACTCCATGAAACATACATAATGCAATGTAATACAAGAAATTAAACTAGCTAAGTTGACAGGGAAACAAGTACAAACACACATACTCAAACAAACAACGTTTAAGACAGTTGCACCAATGTTTTTGTTATCAAGGTTCAATTTACGAATGTTTTTATTTAATGAAAAGGGTTAAAAATTATGCCCCAAGAAAGGATACAAGGAAGGTGAATAATAGAGGACACTTGGGTCCTATGAAAAAGAATTCGTGCACTATGAAATAGTACCAAGCAACTCGTTATTATTAAGGAGTATAGACATAATAAGTAGACTAGCTTTGTTAATGGAGGTAGAAAAAAATGAATTACAGTCGTGTCAAAAAAGTGAGAACCTAATAAAGTTCTTTTTAGGAATTTTTTTGATGTTTTACGAAAAATGTATTTGAATAATGATTCGATTGCATGCATGTCATTTAACAATCTTTGGAAAATTGTGAATTTTAAATTTTTGGATTTTTGTGAATTTTTACGATTTTTTTGGCTTTTTATATTATATGAATGTTTAAGATATTTTGAAATTTTTCCAAAGCTATGTACAAGAAAATAAAGAAACATGAATTCCCCTAATGGTAGATGGGATGTACTGAGGAAGAATTCCACTTGTATGTGCAAGAAGGTGAAGTTGCAAACTTGCCTTGGCATTAGATGGGAATACACAAAGACAAAATCTTCACACATAGAAGTTGTATCATGGACAATATGGATAGGTTTGACATGATGAAGAACTTAAACCAATGACGTGCTAGAAAGGAGAAATCATTCCCCAATGTAAGTTGGCCAATAAACACATTATAGAAAGAAGTAGAAGATTATTTATTGAAAGAAGGGACAAAAGTCCCCTCAAACATAGTAAAAAGGAAAGCTTATACACATGGATGTTCTAAATGAAGTAGAAGAATAGTTTACACGCCATAAAAGGATATGGAAAATGTAGCTAGAATACTATTGAAAATAAATTGAATAGCCAAAGGCACAAATTGTGAGACAAGATATGGACTAAATAAAGATTATGAACAAGGTCCACAAAAAGAAACTTTGCAACATACTAATCCTGTTTTCTCCTCGAGATCTAGTGTATGCATGTGGAGATTTATTCTTAGAGGGAAGATTTGAGAGACAACCAGGTGAAGACACCTTAGCCAATGTGTAAGATCCGAAGGTAGGATCTTTGTCCCTTTTATAGCTTTCTATTTGGGGAAAGCTTACAACTTGGTGCATGTTGAACAAATCTCGAAGTAGAAATACAAAGGATAAGCTTGTTGAAAATTTAACAAAGGATGTGTAACTCATGGGAGTTGGAAATGGTATTAATTAATTAAATAAGACTAAATAATAGGATAGAATAAGATTTTTAGGCTATTTGTTTTGATTGGGGTGATTTTAAATGGTTGGAAGAGGAGCTTTTAACCAATAAAAGGGTTGATTGATTAAATAAAAAGGTAAATAGGCTTCATTAGATAATAATAGTTAATTGTTTGATTTGAATAGGATTATAACTAAATAGGTGTCATTAATTGGCATGCGGAATGTGATAGGAGATAGTTAATTAATGAAGTGTCATTAATTGACCAAAATAGAGGGAAACGTTAGCTAACTAGTGGGAATCACTAATTATAATAGAAATGATAGAAACAGATGATAATGAGTGCCACTTTAGCATTAAAAATATGGAAACAGATTTTAGGTGTCTACATTTTCCCCTCTTTGGGGTGGTGTAAGTGGCGCGATTGCAAAGAAAGTGGACCAACATAAACAAGTAATTTTTGGAAGAAAAATTAGTAGAATGTAGGATGTCCCCCATTTATCAATGCTAAACTTTTGCAATAGCTAACTACTAACCATTTAACCTACCTTGAATAAAATTATGTTAGAACAAATTATTAGAAATCCTTCGTACAATTAAATTCTCTAAGGCCCGAAATTTGAAATTTTCGATCTTCAAACTACAGAGATTTTTATCTTTCAGAGTTTTATTGCTTAGATTCGAGATTGTTCTTTCAACTCTTTGATGTTCGAAACCCCGAAAGTCTAAAATTTCAAACTTTCGGGCTTTCGAGTTTCGGAACTTTTGGCCCCATTTTATTTAAATCCCTCTCGGACTTCCGAAGTCTAAAATCTCGAGACTTTCAGGATTTCAAGTTTGAGTTCTCCGAGTCGTTTTAGGATTTTTACTTTCGAACTTCCCAATTCCGAAAGTCCAAAAGTCTAAATTTTTAGACTTTCGAGGCTTTCGGGTTTCAGAAATTTTCATTGCCAATTCAATTTTTCATCTCCCAATCTCCAAAGTCTGAAACCCTAAATTTGAGGGTTTTAGGTTTCGACTTTCAGAGGTCCTCCATGTAATTAATTTTTCACCTACCTCCGTATGGATCAGATTTCTGCCATTAATATCAAGATTTCTAGTTAAACTTGATTTTTTACTCGTCATTTTACGACACATATGCTCTAACATTTCATATCTTGTACTTTGCAACTTCTTTTTCAAGGTATGATTATTTGTTTATTTTCTTTTTCCTTCTCATTTTGTTTTCTCTTTGGTCTTCCTCTGTATTTTTTTGAAAGGTCGACCCATTTGTTCACCATGTTTCACATTTTGAGTTTTCTTCAGGTATTCAGAGTTGTTCGAAGGATCTTCTCGAGTCTCCCATACTTCTTCTCAATTCTCATTTTTCTAGAATTTGGGAGTTAGTATTGTTTGGCAAAGTCCTTTTCCTTTTCTTTCAAAAACATTATTGGGAGAAATCCTTTGGAGATATTTTTCGAGATTTATTTTGGAACTTTTTTCAGAAACTTTTTAGAGATTTGTTTGAAAAATTGTTTGAAAAAATTGTTTAGAAAAATTCTTTCGGATATTACTTTCAAATTTTGACTTCAGAGATTCCAGTTTGGTGATTCTTTTTGAAAATTTTCAGTTCGGGACTTTGGAATTTTTTCCTTCGGGTTTTCGAGAATTTCTCCAACTTCACTTCTAAAACATAGGGCTTGATGTCTGCTTCCACTTCAAAGGGAAAAGAGAAGATGAAGTACTCATTTCTTGGGGTTTCTCCTCACTCCTTCTTGTCTTCCGACTTAGGGAATATAGGGGACACTGACCTAGGACAAATTGATTTTCCAGATTTCTGGGAAAGATTAAAGGCTCTAAACAATAAATCATGGATGCAGGCCATCTACGACAGTGGGCTTGCCCTTACTGCCGGTTTTCCCACATCCATGCATTGCCTAGAGTTCATTTTAGCTGTAGCAACCCACTTTGACAAAGATTCCATGTCATTCAGAGATAATGATGATAAGGTAGTAATCTGTTTGGACCCAAACTTCTTTAAAGATCTTCTTAAACTTCCCGACGTTTAAGATTACGCCACAATTTTTCCAGAGTTAGCAGTGGAACATTGGGACAAGAAAGAGGAAGTATGCTCAAAGATCATGATGAAAAATTATCTGGCCAAGAGCTTTGCCAAACTACCCAAAACTATGCATCGGTCGGATTTTATTTAGGAGGTCAGCAATCTTATTGTGCTACTAATCGATTTTCAAGTATTTCTTACGTAAAAGGAATTCCAGGAATGGATGTTTTTGTACATCATGACCATCAAGAAGAACAATGAGTTTATCTGATGGGGGGAGCATATTAGTAGCTCCATTTTCTATCAATTGGGTAGAGTGTCAGATATGAAGACTTTCTACATGAAATCCTTCCTAGTGTATGTTTGCTGCTATGGGAGATTTTTTTGGTTTGAATACCAGGGGTGTTCGCAACACTTCCCAAATATATGACTTTTATCCCCAACTCACTCTAGATGAGGGAAGTAGGCATTTCGCAAAGTCAACAACGCTTTATTTGTTGTCATCCTCTATAATTTTGACAAAGAACTATATAATCGAGTATTTTTGATGAAGCTTTCAAAGAAGTGTGGGAATGGGGAGCAATCTACTTTTAGTTTCCTACATTCACCTATATCTGGATTCTAGGTTTCATAGGTGCCCCAAGAAAATTGCCAAGGTGCCCCACTAACAAATGGATTCTATTGGAATTGGTTTGGTAATTATTGGATTATCATCAAATCCAAAATAAGCGTCACAAAGCATGAATTCATTTCCCTATTTCGATTGGTAGATACTCTTTCCCAAATATTCACAAGGCTAAAAATGTTGATGCAGAAATGGACAAGGTAACCCTGCGGACCTTCCATCCATGGACTAATTTTTATTATTGGGGTAAGTTTGGGGAAATAGTTCGAGCCAATACCCACATGCCCCAATTGAAAGATATCTGGATTCATTGTCGATGAATACATCGTGTAAAAAATGTATTATGAAAGATTGACCCTTGACAAGATTCAGTAATTTGGTTTGGCTGATGTGCTAAAGGAGATGCAAGAGAGTATTGAGGTTTTGGATTCATCATACAAGGATGATAATGTTGCCAATCAAGCTGCTGCCATGGATTGATTAGTATGTGGAAGAATGTAGCAATACAAAGGAGATGGTAGGACCCATTTTAAAGAGGACCTTCGGTTGGTTGGCCACCTTGGAAATCTCACCCAAAGGGGAAACTTAACCTACAAATACGGGGGCTATACCAGCAATAAGCGAGTAACACCCATAGGGGAAAAAGGTTGACTCAAAAGGCTCCTACAATCCCAAATAAAATTTCATTTATTATTGGTGGCTCATCTCTCTCCAAGGCTTCTACTTCCAAGATGACGTCTCCTACAGTTCCTGTGACATAAGTGGTTGAAGTCAATGAATCTCCTAGTATCTTCCAAGATCTATCACATCTTCTTCCTCCTCCATTATCACTTCCAACATTAGTTCCTTCCACTTCCACAACCATTTCTTCTTTCCCATACCCTTCTATGGCCCATGTATTCTCATCACTTCCAGTTCTATCAGTTGGGGAAAATATTGGGTCACCCATTTCCTCTTCACTTCCTTTAACACTTCCATTTTCTTCAATCATACCTCCTAACATCGTTCTATCAACTCCTATGGTTGTCCTTACATCCACACCATCCATCATTGCTACTTTTTCTCAAATACCATCCAAGGTTTCTAGTGATCTTGTTCTAACCAATATTTTAGGTATTGGATCTGCTTTGCTCCATCTTCATCAACTTTAGCCATCCTGGAATGGTTGTTTAGGAAAACTCCCAAGAAAAGAAGAAGGTTCCTCTAGGATATGTTATAGATCTCAACATATTAGAGCATATGCCTAAGAGACAAGCCAAGAGACCAAGAACTATGTCAATTTTGATGGTTAACCCATCCGGAGAATGGGTGATAGAAGTTTCCACCCTCGTTGAGGGGAAAACTAAAGAAACAATCATAGTTACAAATTCTTTGGATTTCAAAATTCTCATTAAGGAAGGCTACTCATGAAGGAGCCAAGAAAGGTGTGCACACTTTTCTTGGGGATCTTTTGGAGAAATATGACAAAGATAAGGCCACCAAGGATGATCTTAAAGCTAAGGTCGAGGAGCTCACTTCACTGCTATGAAATGTAACCCAACCCACTCTATCTACTGAAGTCTCAACTACTATGGCTATGACAATTTCATGTATGATCAATGATATTTTTATCATGAGCTCGAGAAGCTAGGCTAGAAAGGGAGATCGGTGAGTGGATAAATAGAGAGAATTCTATAGGAAGCCAATCCTTTAATCAAGGAAGTAGTTGAGATATATAATGATTTTCAGGGTTGCAAAAAACACCATTTACAAGATGGATGAGGCCTTCTCTGAAGATAATAATAATCTAAATTTAAATTTGGCAACATGGAGTGAGATCAAAGAAGAATATCCCGACTTTCTTCTTCGGAAGAGGTGATCGATGATGTCTCAAATTTATTTGAATATCAAAAGGCCATGGAATTCCGAAGTCAAGTATTACATGATTTGATCAAGAAGTTTGAGGAGAAACAAGTGGAAATCAAAGATGCCCTGAATGACATCTCAGAGGAGTTTGATATTGCCAATTACAAATTCTTCAATGAAAATATCGATGCTCTTCCTGAGGATCAGATTAAGGGAAATTTCAAGGATTTGGTGAAGCATGTCAATGAGGTCACCAAAAATTTCAATAGTGACTCCATTGACCAATTGGTCTTATGCTAAAATTTCATAGGGAGACTAAAGAAAGTTAAGAATAAAATTTGAAGATTTCCATCTAGGATCAAAAGGAGATCGAGACAACAAATGTAGTGAATCACTATGCATGTGGGCCTAGAGATGAAGAAATTCAAGGGATTATCAAGCACTTCATTGAGTACAAACACCGGATGGCTATGTGGGAGGGGACGGTAGAAAATCATAGGTGAGGAAGGTGTAGTGGAACCGAGGCCAAATCGAGTGACCATGAAAGGACAAATCCAAGCTCGGATCATTCAAAATTATAGGGTTGACTAAATCAAACCCTTGTAACAAATTGGCTATTTTCATGGGAGCATGTTCCCTTAATTTAATGACATTTCTATTTTTTGAAAAATGTTAGTTAAGGGCCCAATTGTAATGGCTCATCCTAAGAACTTATAAATAGTTGAATGCTTCAAGTTAGTAGATATATATTATTTTTTAGAGGAGTCGATCTTCAAGCTTAGAAGAGTGCTTGATATTCTAACAAACCTTTAATTTATATTCGAGTTACACCTTGCTATTGAAAATTTGATTTATTGTGTTGAATGGTTAATCAATGTTTACTTTGTGAATTTACAATTCCTTAGTAAGAGTGATTATCTTACCTTTATTTCAAGTTATCTATTTCATGTTGTGAAGGAAGAATACTACTATCTTTTATGTCAATTGTGAAAACCTTATTTTCATTCTGTATTAATTTTATGTCATTATTATCCCTAGTTATAGAGATAGATGTGTGATATATGCATGTGTGGTTTCCTCATGATAAATTAATTGTGTGTTGAATCTGATTTGATCTACCCTTATGTACACTCGAGTTTAACAAAGGAATGTCTGCCCCTAGTTTGTGGTATTTTGTACCCTTTCTAGTTGCGATAGGTGAAAGTGGTTAATGATGCAAGCATCGCTCCCACAATAACCCTTCTAGATGTTGAACATCCCATAATTTGGTGCATCACCACCCTTAGTATAGTTTCATTTCTGCAAAATCCCTTTCCTTAAAACCCATAAAGATGTTAGCTTAGGATTAGATGGTTATTTTATTACACTAGGAGTAGTAAAGCATTCACTTTAGGAAGAGGTAGCCGGCCTTCTCGGAGGTTCACCTCGAGCCCAAGTCCCATAGCTTGAGAGGTGATGTGTCCCAATCACACCGAACATGTTTTTCACATTTTGGCCATTCGGAGGTTGCGGTGATTTGGTGACAATAATTTTTGGCACCCCCGGTGGGACAGAGTTGGTACTTCTCTTCTCATTCCATTAACTTAAAATTACCTGGCCACTCCATCTCTTTGGATTTTAAAGTTTAGTATAATCAACTTATGTGAAGAGTTCACACAAGGGCTTATTCAAGGAAGGAAAATTATAAACATACAAAGCTTTCCTTATCTCCCCCAAGGAGAAGAGGAAGAAGCCTTTCAAAGAACACCATATCACTTTACCTCATAGAGGGCATTCAACTCCTCCTGAAAGACATTTTCCTCCACTGAGACATAATCAACTTTTGAACGTCATGGCATCCAATGCTTTTCCTCCTTTCAATATGAGCGAGTCCATTACTATTAGCACAAAGAGACTTCATACCGGTAACTGCCTTAAAAAGTTTACAATTTTACATGAGGGAGACTAATGTTTCACCTTGGGAGCACATACTAGATGTAGCTAGCATTTTCACAATGACACAATATTACGAGAAGATAACTTGGCGTTTGACTCCTTACTACTTCATTCAATGGTAGATGCACTTCAATGGTTTTAGAGTTTAACTCATTGGATCTGTTACCACTTGGAATGAATTAGGCGAGAAAGTTTTGTAAAAAATTCGAAGACAAAAGTGATCATCTCTCACTTGTAGATCAATTTCATACTATCAAGCAGTCTCCTCAAGAGTATATGAGTGATTTCAACCTTCATTTTGACAATACTTGGAAATGGATCCTAGCACTCGTAAGGTCGTCTCTAGAGAGTGCATTCCTATATTATTTACGGGAATTGAATAGTGATGTAGCCATCATGATTCAATCTATGGGGGTACCATTATTCATGATGCTACAAAATTACCGTAAGAGCTGAAAAATAGCTTGATTCAAGTAGGTAAAATTTCTCCTAGACCTCCCATACCTATGTTTGCAGAGCTTGTAGGAAAATAGCCAGTCATTGCCCCAGTTCCGATAGCTTCTAGTCTGACAGCTACGCATGTGTCCAATCCCTCAAATGATTTGGCTGAGGTAAAGTCATTGTTACAAACTTTCAGAAATGAACTCGTAGCAATGAAGAGGTAGTAGTCCCAGTATGCTCGCCCCTTTCAACCCCAATATCAAATGAGCCATCCTCCATTCCAAGGAAATGGTCAGTCACAAAATCAGGCCACAAGCCAAGCTGCGAATGTAAAACCTTTGAACTTTTGGAACCCTTTTGCTGCCAGTTCTTCCAAAGCTATAGTCCCAGTCCAGAACAACCTCATCTAAGACTATGAATGGTGTTACCCTTGTTCTTAGCCCCATAATCAGAATCTCTACCCAAATGGAGTTTTAAGTCAAGCCCTTATGGTCCAAAGCATATCCACTCTACCTGAATCATCTACTTGAACCATCCACTCCTGAAAGTCAAGACCAACCTCCTGATGAAACCACACTACTAAATTGGCAAGTAGAAGAATTTTGTGGTTTGAATACTGATGCCTCCACTATAGCATCCAACACACGTTCCAAGAAAAGGGCAATAGATCCACAGTCTTCCAATACTAATCAAGCATCTACTAATCAATCATCTACTTCTCAAGCCCCAATACAAATATTGGATGATAAAGGCATGAGAAAGAAATCATCAGAAATATCCATAGATCAGTCTACAAAGAAAGATGGGACTTCAAGTATCACCATGCCCAATAAACATTTTCCAAAAAGGACCCCAATGCCTTGAAAGGCATTAGAAAAGTTCGAGCGCTTACATCCAACATCATGGAGCAAATGAAGAAGACCAATTTGAGTGTCACAATGTGGAATGCACTCTCGATTCCTTCTCAAAGGAACTTGCTACGGGAGGATTTGAACAGGTTTTAGCACTACTAACATATCATCGGGTAAAGAAGTAGTAGTGGAAACTAGCTTATTCCAACTGAAACAAAAATATATGCTAATCCCAACAAACCTCCACCATTCTATATCTCACTTTGATTATACGTGACCATTTGGTACACAATTGTATGATCGATTCTAGAGCCAACATTAGTAATGCCCAAATAGGTCACATATGTACTTGTAAATTCCATATACTCGATTTTAAGAGGGGTTGTTCAACTAGATGGTACTACAATCCAAACTTTGGGGGTCATTAAGGGGATTCAGCTTACTATCCACGTATATCCTAGTTTGACATTCACGCAAGACATATCCATCATTGATCTTCCTCCCATCTTTGTCATTTTCTTATCACGAGAATTTCACCACAAAAATGGGTGGTTATTTGTCATTAGACTGATCACATATGATCCTGAGGACCCGGTATGGGACTAAGGTAACTATAAGGGAAGAACCAATATATCATAATCACGTGGAACCTTACACAGCCAAACCCATAAATGGTAACTATGCCATTTGTGACCCCAAAGATAAGGATGCAAATCATGAGCCAACTACTCTCCTAGAAGAGGTTTCAGATACAGTTCTCGATGAGGTGAGTATAGATCATCAATATGACCCTTATGATAATTTATTGGCAAATGAAGAATTTGGTCTGTTGTTTTTGGAAGAGACTAGATTAGGTACGTATTTCATTCATGAACAAGATTCCATCGTACCTCAACTTGTTAAGGAATCAAGCGATACAAATGGACTATGGCGGATGTTCTTTGATGGCTCACGAAGTAAAAATAGATCTGTGTAGGGTTTATGTTAATTTCTCTAGAAGGAAACAAATATTTATCTTCCTTTTGGTTGTAGTTCAGTTGCATTAATAATGTTGTTGAATATGAATCCCTTATACAAGGAATTTAGTTAGCCCAAAGAAGAGGAATCCAAACCTTGACCATCTTTGGCGATAGTGAATTGGTTGTGCACCAAGTTACAGCCCGTAGTGCATCAAAAATGATCTACTGAGGTCATATAAAAATCAAGTTTGGGACTTGATAGAAGATTTTGAGGCTTTTGGAATTCATGCAATTCCCAGGAAGCAAAATCAAGATGCTGATAGGCTAGCTACTATTGGTTCCCAGTATGATGTACCTATGGATATCATGAAAGAAGAGCCAAAGACAGATTTAAATGGTGGTCCATCTCATAGTACCGGATAATGGGTAAGTGCAACAAGTTGGGGACAAAAGGGGGTCATAAGTGGACGTCATATTGCAAATAACAACATAATATTAGCTTGTAGGGATTATTAGCAATGCATACACACAAAATTATAAAAGAGTATATTAATATGAATCATAGCATCTGGAATCTAGTTTCTAAACTCACTGCTTTTTATAAAAAATGGGCAAGTTTAGCTATATTAAACACTCAAAATTCAATTTTTTTTAAAATGTCTATAAGATTGTAGTTCATTTGCCTGCAATTTGGATGACCAAAAATTGATATATATATTTTTCCTTTGGTGAGAAGTTAGATCCCGCTATTTATTTTGGGATAGATTTTATTTTGTATTTTTTTGAGTAAAATTTTATTTTTTATGATTTTTTCCATGAAAGTGGTCTGAAAACATAAAGAAAACAAAGAACTTTCTGTTTTCCCACCATAACTTCATCAAAAAATATTGAAATCAAATAATTCTTTTTTTTGAACATGTATAGAATTTCACCATGGTTGGGATGGTATAAGTTTTATCACATTCTAATAATTGAAATAAAATTTACAGTCTTAAACGTAGACATAAACATTCATGGGAAAAAGTGTCTTCAAGACCTACTATTAGTAAAAATTATAAACTGATGGTTATCCTATTCTATTCACTTTAAAATCAATATTTCTACAAATCTAACAGTCTCCCCTATGTGATGGTACCATTTTTTATGACATATTTTTTACTTTCTAGAATGGTTCAAGTCTGTGGAAGACTAAATTTGATGTTTTGTTGTTTTTGATGTAAAATTCAGGATTTGATGTCCACTTAATTGTCCCCCAACTTGCTACACTTACCCTAATATGAGTAGTTAGCAGGTATTCGATAGTGATAAAAAAATTCTCTTCCTACAACAAGAAGTAGAGTTCACTGCCAAACATCAAGATAAACTCCAAAATTCTTACGATAATCAAATTATATAGTTGAAAGGAAACAAGCTGCCAAAAGGCCTAGTTATGTTGGAATCCATCTTCAATTTGAATGATCAAGCCAATCAGAGCACTAATATGGTGGTCAAGGAGGAGGATTTTGAAGAGATCAACGTGGCAAGTGAAAAGGTTCTAAAAATTGGTAAGGTATGCACTCCTTAAGAGAAGAAATATTTCATTGAATTATGTCAGGAATACCATGATATTTTTGCATGGAGCTACAAGGAATTGCGTGGTTTCAATCTGGATTAGCTCAACATACTATTGAACCTGATCCGAACTCTAAGCTAGTCATCAAAAATCTGTTATCTCATTTTTTTTTTACACCAAAAATAAGATAACCCTAAGAAATTTTTGAGTTGGTTTTCTAAGAATGCCCTTTCAGAGAGATAATCGGGTTTTCAGGTTTCAATAGCAAGACAACATGTGTTTTGGATGCTTCATGTTGCATGTCTTCCGATCCCGAAACCTGATTTACTCCTTTGTTTTGGGTTTGTGGGTCTTCTCGAGCATTGGAACATGCCTTCGTCAAAACATGCTTCATGTCGCATGTCTTCCGATCCCTAAACCCGATTTACTCCTTTGTATCGGGTTTCCGGGACCATCAAGCATCATGCTTCATGTCACTTGTTTCCCGCAACCCGAAACCCGAATTAATACAAAATCCTTTGTGTCAGGTTTCCGGATATCCCAAGCATGCTGACATGGCATTAATGTCGAGTTGTCGGGTAGTTGGCACATGTCAACTGAAGTGTATTAAATGTGAAATTTCTTATAAATATTCAGATTTCCACGTCATTTTTACCAGACGTACTTTTTACCTCGTGGATTTTCGTGCATGCATCTTCGACCCAGAAACCCGACTCACCTCTGTGCCTAATTGCATTGCTCATTTTTGATTATTTTTCATCCTGATTGAAGGTATTTTCCTTTATTCTTTGTTTGTGGTGTTTGTGGAATAATTGTGTAAAGGATTCTTCCGAATTTCGTCTTTCTCTTGTTGGGGTTATTGGGGTTTTATCTTTTCCATTTTAGGGTTGTTTTCTAATCAAGTTTATGTTTTAGGTTCCCCCTTTTGGAGTGCTCACTTTGTTTTATTCCTTGGAATATATCATTGTGATTAAAAATGTATCAGAAATATCAACAATGGAGAAGAGTTTGCATGTTTCAACCTAACAAATTACCCAATTCCCTCTTTTCAAGTTTCACAGGTGCTTTACAGTTTTCGAAACCCGCAGTGTATCGGGAGGTTTAAGGTGTCGGGAACTTCAAAAATTCTAACATCCTCCAAATATAGTGGACATTTCAACCTTTCTGCCATCTCCAGTGTGTCAGGTACTTCAAACTCTCCGACATCTCCAGTGTGTCGGGCTTTTCAAACTTCCCGACATCTCTAGGGTGTCAGACATTTCCAACTTCCCGACATCTCCAGGGTGTCAGACATTTCCAACTTTCTCGACATCTCCAGTGTGTCGGGTTTTCCAAAGTGTTCAACACCTTCTGATCTCCGACACTCATCTCCTTTGAAATTCCTCATGTCGACTCACAGTTTGATCACAAGATAAGACTGAAAAATCAGGGAGGATGAAGTACAAATTTAGGAAGGTGGAGTCTCCCTCCTACATTGATTGTAATTACGACATCCGGGATACAGAGCTCAGAAACATAGATATGGAGGATTTTTGGAATAGGGTCAAGAGCTCTTCCCAAACTCCATGGATGAAATCAATAGTTGGCAGTGGTCTACCTCTTGCAGCAGGTTTCCCTATGTCTACTCAATGCCCCGAGTTCATCCTAGCCTGTGCTTCAAACTATGACTCTGCTTCTTGTTCTATGAAAAATCAGGTGGGAGAAGTTGTAATCAAGTTGGACAGAGGTTACTTTGATGACCTTCTCAAGCTACCTAATTTTGAGGAATATGGAGATGTGGATCTCAAGTCAGCCCAAAAAGCTTGGGACAATGATCAGGAGGATTGTATCAAGCACGTGAATAAGAAGTTCCTAATCAAAGCCAAGCCGGCTATTTCTAGGTTCCCAAGACTTGTTCCTAGAAGTGATTTCATTCAGAAATCAATGATATCATTACTCTGTTGAGTCGGGTTTTTGGTTTCCCCGAATCAAATGTTTTCCAAGGATGGATGTACCAATTCATGATCATTATTAAGAAGAATCAATAGGGAATTGATTGGGGTACTCTTATCAGTAATGAGATAGATTCTCAAATGACAACAGTCCTATCTACGGGAAGTTTTATATGTCCTCGTATGTCACCTATGCAGCGGCCGGACATGAGGAACTATCCTGGATTGGACACCAAGGGGAACAAGACAGTGGAGCATGTTTATCGGTATTTTCCTTAGCTAACAAGAAAAGGGTCTGAAGACCAATTCAGAAGGGTAAACGATGCCTTCTTTTACGAGAACATCTATAGGTTAAACCCCAAACTGAGGAAAATGAGAGTCTCTGATGAGGCATGGGCTGAAGTTTCAAAATGGGGTTGTGTCTTCTTGCAATTCAAGAAGTTCACATATCTTCGAGTAGTCATGTACCCAGGGATCCTTTCCGTTTTCCCAGATATCTAGGGGACAAACTAATCTTGATGGAGTTGGTCAGGAAATTGTTGGATTTTCACAAGTTCCAACAGAGTAAACACAAGGCCGTTGTATCTTTCCTAATTTATATTGGAAGGTATACTTGTTCAATGGTGGTGAGCCAAGAATGGTGTACATGAGCTTCAAGATAAGTTGAAAAATCACATGAAGCCCCAAGATGGGTTTGATTTTCAAGGAGTCCTTAAGGCATATGGAACTCTGCACCCGCACGTGCTAAGCATAGAAGACATCTGGATTGATTTACGTGATGAGGTTGCTATCCGAAGAAAATATCATAGCAGGTTGACACTTACAGAGATTCAGATACTTGAGCTCGCTAACATACTAGAAGGTACTGGTAATAATGAAAGTGTTCTAGATCCTTCCTATGACGGATTGAATGAAGATCAATATGTTTTCCCACCTATTGATTGGTCTATTGGTGAAAAATCCTCCATTACAGATAGATCGGCCCTGATTCTTGCATGCACCAAGGCATGGCTCACCTCTTGGGGAATGAGTTTTAAAGAAGATAATTTTTCAAATTTGGTTGCTACAGAGGTGGGGCCCTCCAAAAAGGAAAAGGACAAAAGCTCTTCTAAGGGACCTATAAAGGTCAAGTTTGTCAAGAAGAGAAGAGAACAAGAAACCTCTTCAATTGTTACTCCAGTTGAAACAGTGAATGTGCCAGAATCACCAACACCACCAAAAATAGGAGAAATTTCTTTGGAAAGAGAAGTAAGCCAGCCCCTAGTTTCACCATTTGTTGACTGCCCAACTGAAGTGACCTTATCTCTTGCATCCCAGGCTTTGGCGTCAGGATCTGCGCTTCCTACTTCACAACCACTTCTACCTCCTCTTTCCCCATCTACTTCATCGGTCATGGCCAGCATTTTCTCTAGACTCTCACCCCTCTCTGCTAGGACCAAAGTAACTACAAACATGCCCCCTCCTGTGCCTCTTTTCACTGAATCTACTACCACATTGGTAACTGTCCCCACTCCACTAGTGGATCTCCCTCTCCCTGAAAGTATGATACCAACTTCTACAACAATGGAAACTCCCTCTGGCACGCCCCAATGGTTACTTGAGAAAACTCTGAGGAAAAGGAAGGTGGTTTTACCCATACCAGCCTTTGATTTTAGTTCACTCAAGGCTTCTACTGCTAAATCAGCCAAGAAACCCAAAATAGTTTCAAGGGTTTTAGTGGACGCTTCGGGACATAAGTTTGCAGAGATCACCACTCCCGTGACTGACAAAACCAAAGAGGACATAACGGCCTCGACTATCGAGATAACTAGGGTGGCTCTAAGAGAAGTGACAACGAAGAGTACAACAGATGCACGAGATGTTAGTGAACGTGCTATGCCAAAAATTGAAGGAAACAAAGGACAACAGAGATGAGCTTAAAGAAAAGGTGGAGCAGTTAATTGAAGTATTACTTAAGCTCTCAAAACCCCTTGAATCCATACCATCTTCCTCTATCCCTTTCGGGTTTGATTTCTCATCAGTGCCTATAATTGAGAAGATTAATGAAAAAGGGAGAGTGGTCGATGAATGGACCCAAAGGCTGCTCCAACAGGGAAAGAAGTGATTCAAGACACTGTAGAAGTTTATCAATCTTTGGGGAATATACAGAGTGATGGGGAAAAGATGGATGATGATTTCTCCCAAGAAATTGGACACCTTGATTTGACTTTCGAAGCTCTCTAGGTATTGAAGCAAATTCCATCACGCATCTTGGTAGAAGAAGGCATCATCCCACATGCAGATAAGCATTTCCAACTAACCAAAGCCATCAGGTTCAGGGTAAAGATTCTCAACGAAGCTTGCGGTAAATTGAGAGAATCAAGAGATCAATTTATTGATGGAAAAAGCAACCTAGAAGAAGAATTGCTGAAAATTTGTGCAAAAGTTTCAGTTGGAAACTCAGGCATCCTATCAGCTGATGATCTTTTCAAAAAAATCTAAGAATCTATTCAGCATGAACCAACTCATGGATTTGGTATTGAAATCATTAACAAGTTTGTAAAGATTGAACATTCTTTGGAGGCCTTGAGAAAACTCAACAAAAGATTGAGAAAGCTTCCCGGTAGTGCCAGTGACACTCACGAAACATGTGAAGTCTTGAGTGATCATTCCACTGCGCCTGATGAAAATGAGATGCAAGGTATAATCTGGAAGTTCCAAGAATTTTGGAACAAACAGGCTCAGTTAGAGGAAGAGAAAGATGAGGAAGAAAAAGATGACGATTCAGACTAAGTCTTGATGCGATGTGTCATTTCAATCTTGAAATTGACATGTCTTTTTCATTTCTGTTTCATCACATAGGAATCATATTGTGACTTGGTCTCCTGCGTGAGAGCCAAGCAAAATAGGACTCTTGTTAAAAGACTGTTTTATAGGGTTTGTCCTATTTTCTCTCAACTATTTTTATTATAAATAAGGGATGTGCGTACATTCCAAAGGGTTGAGATTTTTGGAATATTGAGAACTATTGTGAAGAATAAAAACTTTTTGTTTTCTTTTTATCATTTGAGGAATAGAAGTTGATGCTATTTTGCAAACTTTGTGTTGTGAGATGTATCTTTCTTAAGATATTGTTCTTATGTTCGTAATCTTAAGTTATTATTTGTTTAGCATCTTGATGTTTCTAATCATTTCAAACATTACATTTGTTATCTAAAGCTCGTATGATTATTTCGTGCTCTGTGTTTACTCAAAAGAAAATATGTTCCTCTCATTTCCTTCCATTGTGTTTTTTTCAAAATAATAATGTTCAACCCAGTCCATTTATAAAGACAGCATCTTCATATAGTGTGGATATGGATTTTGGGATTCTATCCCAACCCCAATGGTTAGATTAGTGTGAATATTGTACGCATTATTTCTTTTGTGTTTTAGATTAGTAATAAATAGGTAGCCTCACCTGTCTTTGAGGAGGGATTTAATCCCATGTACTGTGGTTGAATTTCATATTTTGACTTGACAAAATATCCAACCAACAAAAACAGGCCCAATCAATCCCAAAATTGAGCCTTTGATGAGGAGAGAGCTAACCAAGCTTATTGAGGCTGCGCATAATTTTTCCCATCAAGCATTCTCTGTGGGATGCCAATCTAATGCATGTAAGGAAAAAGAACAAAGAAATTCATATGTGCGTAGATTTCAAGGATCCGAACCGTGCCTCATTGAAGGATCACTACCCTCTCTTGTTAATGGAGAAAATCCTCCAAATAGTGGTAAAGGCTCAAATATTCTCTTTGCTTGATGGATATTCAGGATATAATTAGATTCTGGTTCAAGAATCTAATCAATTCAAAACGGATTTAACCACCAAATGGGGCACATACACTTACAACGAGATGCCCTTTGGGTTATCTAATACAAGGGATACCTTTTAGAGAGCCGTGGATATGGTGTTTAAAGCACTCATCAACGATATGATCTTGGTTTACCTTGATGACATCACTATCTACTCCAAACATGTTGAGGATCATATCACTCATCTAAGGAAAGTTTTTCGAAGGTGTAGAGAATTTGGTGTCTCACTGAACCCTAAGAAGTGCATTTTCGCAGTGCAGGAAGGAAAGTTGTTGGGGTATATTGTTTCAGAAGAAGGATTTTCTAGCGACCCAAATAGGATTCAGTCAATTATGTCCTTATCCCTCCCAAGTCATAAAAAGGGTCTCCAGAGTTTTTAGGAACTATAAATTTTGTGTGGAGATTCATTCCTCAGTTTGCAATGTTGGCAAAACCGCTAATGGTCATGCTTAAAAAGAATATTCCATTTTAATGGATGAAGGAAGGAAGAGAAAGCTTTAAAGACATCAAGATAGCTATCTCCCAAGCTCTGACGCTGGTGAATCCCTAGTTTGATAGGGATTTAATTCTTTATGCTTTTGCAAGTCAGGAAAGTATTTTAGGAATCCTCACCCAACATAATGATGACCTGATGGAGTAACCCATTGCCTTTTTTAGTCAGTCTCTTAAGGAATACGAACTCAAATATTCCTTCATCGAAAAGTAGGTCTTTGCAGTCATTTGAGCCCTTAAGATTTTAGGCATATATTTTCTAATAAAAAATTCCATTCAATGGTTTCTCATCCTGTGTCAAAGAATTTTTTTGAATAAAGAGATGAATGAGAAATGCACTTTGGGTGGATTACAAAATTAATGGAGTATGACGTACACATCAAGGTCACTAATATTGTCAGGGGAAAAGGGTTATGTCAACACCGGTGTGGACACGAGACCAAAGATACGAAAGATGTCATGGTTCTAAATCCTGATGAAGGAAATGATCAGATTGATTGGTCAACTAAGATGCAAAATTTCCTTCTTTCGGGGATATACCCTCCAAATATGGATAAATTTGAAAGATGTACTTTCCATCTTCAATCTATTCCGTATGTCATGATAGATAATATTCTCTTCCAAAAGGATTTAAATGGTGTTCTTCTACGTTGCATCAAGCCAAAATAGGTGAACAAGGTATTAGAGGAATTCCACAATGGCCTTTCTGGAGGACATTACTTTACACGAACAACCGCCACCAAGATCATGCGAGTCGGTTATTACTGGCCAAATTTTTCAAAGACTCTCATATCTGGGTGAGGAAATGTAAGGAGTGTGCTCTTTTCACAAGGAAAAAGAGACTGACAGCTCTCCCATTACATCTTGTTCAAATGGATCAACCCTTCATTCAGTGGGGATTAGATTTCATCGAGATGATCAATCCTCCATCTAGTGTGGGACATAAATGGGTCCTTACTACAATAGATTATTTCACTTGCTAGATAGAGGCAGTGACCCTAAAGTAAATTAATGAAAAGGATGTTCGTGATTGTCTAGAAAATTTGATGACAAGGTTTGGTGTTTCATTTATCGTTATCTCAAATAATGCTATGGCTTTCCTCGGGATGAAGATATGTGAATGGGCCATCAAGAATGGAGTCTACCTCAAGAATTCATCTAACTATTACCCACAGGGGAATGGGTTATCTGAATCTAGTAACAAGAATCTTAAAAGAATCATCAAGTACACAATGGATGCCAATAAAATAACCTAGCATACATATCTCAAGATCACCATATGGGCTGATCATATAACACCTAAAAAGGCCATCGAGGTTTCTCTTTTCATGCTTGTATATGGAAGAGAAGCTAAACTTCCACTTTCCTTGGATATGCCTTCCCTAGACATGGCTTATTAGCTTGAAGTTATGGAGGATGATGCCTTAACAAAGTGAGGTTTGATGAACTCATGGATCTGGAGGAAATTTGAAACAATGCCAAGAATACGATGACAAAACATCAGACTCAAGTTAAAAAATCCTTCGACAAGAAATCCTCCGATAGGCTATTCAGGGGGGATTTGGTTCTAAAATGGGACAAATATTGTGCCAAACCCGGTAGGCACGCCAAATTCGATGCTCTCTGGATCAGGCCCTATGCTATTACAAGATGTAAAGAGGCAAATTCATTTCACCTATCTAGACTCAATGGAGAATAATTTTCTATTCATGTGAATGGGATACACCTCAAAGATTGCTTTTGAGGATGTTCCACCCTGTATAGTGTTCTTTATATTTTCCTCCAAGTTCTTTACACATTGTTTTGTTTTCTTGTGTGTTTTCTGCTTTAGTTTGTAGAATCCTTTGCCTGATATTTTGCTTAAGGTTATTGGTCTGAAAACTTAGCAGGCAAGAATTCCCTGGAGGTCACCAAAAATGTTAACCATTTAACCTACCTTGAAGAAAAATATGTTAGATAATTTTTTTAGAAATCCTTAATACAATGAAATTCTCCAAGGCCCGAAATCTAAAATTTTTGATCTTTAAACTTCAGAGATTTTTCTCTTTTAGAGTTTTATTACTCAAATTCGAGATTGGTCTTTTAGCTCTCTCAAGTTTGAAACCCAGAAAGTCCAAAATTTTGGACTTTTGACCCCATTTTGTTTAAATCCCTCTTGGACTTCCGAAACTGAAATTCTGAAATTCCAAAATTTCAGACTTTCGGCTTTCGGTTTCGATGTTCTCCTAGTCATTTTAGGATTTTTACTTTCAAACTTTGAAATTTCAAAAATCTAAAAGTCCTAAATTTTTGGACTTTCGGGATTTCGGGTTTCGGAAATTTTCATTGTCAATTCACTTTTTCATCTCCTAATCCTCAAGTCCAAAACCCCAAAAATTTGAATTTCAAAGCTTTCGGGTTTCGGACTTTCGAAGGTCCTCTCGCATAATTAATTTTTCACTTACCTCCATATGGATCAGATTTCTACCATTAATATTAGAATTTCTACACATTTTCTCCGACATTCCATTTCTTATACTTTGCAACATATTTTTCAAGGTATGGTTATTTGTTTATTTTCTTTTTATTTTAAGTTTTTTTCTTTGTTTCCTTCTCATTTTGCTTTCTCTTTGGTCTTCCTCTGTGTATTTTTTGAAACGTCGCCCCCTTTATTCACCATGTTTCACATTTGGATTTTTCTTTAGGTATTCAAAGTTGTTCAAGGATATTCTCGAGTCTCTCATACTTATTCTCTATTCTCTTTTTTCAGAATTTGGGAGTTAGTATTGTTTGGAAAATTCCTTTTCCTTTTCTTTTGAAAAAAGCTGTTTGGAGAATTCCTTTCAAAGAGATTTTTTCATAGATTTCTTTCCGAATTTTTTCAAAGAAACTTGTTTGGAAAAATTGTTCAAGGTTTTTTCCTTCGAGTTTTGGAAATTCTTACTTCGAGAGAAAATCTTTTGGAAACTTCTTTTCGGAAATTTTTTTCAAGGAAAAATTTTCAAAGATTTCTTTCATAAAAATTGTTTGAAAATTTTGTTTGGAAAAATTCTTTAAGAGATTTCTTTCATAACTTCTGAATTCGGAGATTCCAGTTTGTTAATTCTTTTGAAAAATTTCAGATTCGGGACTTGAAATTTTTCCTCCGGGTTTTCATAATTTCTCCAAATTTGGCTTTTGAAACATAGGGCTTGATGTTTTCTTCCACTTCAAAGGGAAAAGAGAAGATGAAGTACTCATTTCTTGGGGTTGCTCCTCACTCATGTCTGTCTTCCGATTTAGGGAATATAGGGGACACTGACCTAGGAAAAAATTGATTTTCTAAATTTCTAGGAAATATTAAAGGATTCAAACAAGAAATTATGGATGTAGGCCATCTATGAAAGTGGGCTTGCCCTTGCTGCTAGTTTTCCCAAATCCATGTATTGCCCAAAGTTCATTTTAGCTGCGGTAGCCCACTTTGACAACGACTCCATGTCACCAAATATAGTGATGGTAAGGTGGTAATCTATTTAGACCCAAACTTCTTCAAAGATCTACTCAAACTTCACAATGTTCAAGGTTACACCACAATTTCACCCTGAGTTAGCGAAAGGTAACGTTGGGACAAGAAAGAGGAAGTATGCTCAAAGATCATAATAAAAACTTATCTAGCCAAGAGCTTCACCTAACTACCCAAAAATATGCATTGGATGAGTTTTCTTCAGGAGTTTAGTGATCTTATTGTGCTACTAAATAGAGTTTCAGTCTTCCTTCTACAAAGGAATTCTAGGAATGGATGTTTTTGTACATCGCGACCATCAAGAAGAACGACAAGTTTATCTGATGGGGGGAGCATATTAGTAGCTCCATTTCTATTAATAGGGTAGAGTGTTAGATGCGAATACTTTATACATGACATCCTTCCTATTGTATGATGTTGCTGCTATGGGAACTTTTGCTGGTTTGAATACTAGGCGTGTTCGCAACACTTCCCAAATATATGACTTTTATCCCCAATTCACTCAAGATGAAGGAAGTAGGCATTTCCACAGAGTCAATGACACTTTCTTTGTTGTCATCCTCTATCGTTTTGACAAATAACTATATAATAAGAGGATTTCTGATGAAGCTTTCAAATAAGTGTGGGAATGGGGAGCAATCTACTTTCAATTTCCTACATTCACCTATATCTGGATTTTGGGTTTCATAGGTGCCCCACTGACAAATAGATTCTATTGGAATTGGTTCGATGGTTATTGGATTATCATCGAATCCAAAATAAGCATCACAAAGTGGGAATGAATTTCCCTATTTTGATTGGCAGATACTCTTTCCCAAATATTCACAAGGATAAAAATGTTGATGCAGAAATGGCCGAGGTAACCCTGTGGACCTTTCATCCACAGACTAATTTTTATTATTGTGGTAAGTTTGGAGAAACAATTGGTCCAGTGCCCACGTGCCCCAATTGGAAGATATCTGGATTCATTTTTGGGATGAATACATCGTGTGAAAAAGGGATTATGAAAGATTGATCCTTGATGAGGTTCGGCAATTTGGTTTGGCCGATGTGCCAAAGAACATGAAAGACAGTGATGAGGTTTTGGATTCATCATACGAGGATGATAATGTTTCCAATCAACCACTGCCATGGATTGATTGGTATGTTGAAGAATGCATCAATACAAACGAGAGAGCAAGACCCATTTTAAATAGGACCTTTAGTTTGTTGGCCACCTTGGGAATCTCACCCAAAGGGGAAAATCAACCTACAAATATAGGGGCTATACCAGAAATAAGCCAACCAACACCCACTAAGGGAAAAAGGTTGACTCAAAAGGCTCCTACAATCCCAAAGAAGATTTCATTTATTGTTGGCGGCTCATCTCTCTCTAAGGCTTCTACTCCCAAGACCACATCTCCTGTAGTGCCTACAACAAAAGTGTTTGAAGTCAGTGACTCTCCTAGTATCTTCCAAGATCCATCACATCTTATTCCTCCTCCATTATCACTTCCAACATCAGTTCCTTCCACTTCCACAACCATTTATTCTTTCCCTTCCTTCTATAACCCAAGTATTCTCATCACTTCTAGTTCTATCAGTTGGGGAAAATATTGGGTCACCCATTTCCTCTTCACTTCCTTTAACACTTCCATTTTATCCAATCATACCTCCTAGCATCGTTCTATCGACTCCTATGGCTATCCTTACATCCACACCATCCATCATTGCTAATTCTTCTCAAATACCAACTGGGGTTTCTAGTGATCTTGTTCTAACAAATATTTCGTATTGGAACAAATGCTTCATCTTCATCATATTTAGCAATCTCAAAATGGCTATTTAGGAAAATCCCCAAGAAAAAGAAGAAGGTTCCTCTAAGAGATGTTACAGATCTTAGCATATTGGATCATACACCCAAGAGACAAGCCAAAATACCAAGAACCATGTCAAGTATGACAGTTAACCCATCTGGATAATGGGTGATAGAAGTTTCCACCCCCATTGAGGGTAAAACAAAAGAAACAATCACAAGTGTGGATTACCAGATTTCAAAATTCTCATTAGGGAAGGCTACTCATGAAGGATCCAAGAAAGATGTGCACACTGCTCTTGGGGCTCTTTTGGAGAAATATGACAAAGATAAGGCCACCAAAGATGAGCTTAAAGCCAAGGTCGAGTAGTTCACTGCACTACTGTATAAAGTAACCCAACCCACTCCATCTACTAAAGTATCAACTACTACGGCTATGAAAATTTCATCTACAATAAATGATATTTCTTATCACCGGCTCGAGAAGCTAGGATAGAAAGGGAGATCAGTGAGTGGATGGATGGAGAAAATTCTGTAGGAATCCAATCCTTTAATCAAGGAATCGGTTGAGATATATAATGATCTACAAAGTTGCAAAAAACCACCATTTCCAAGATGGATGAGGCCTTTTCTAAAGATAATAATAATCTAAATTTAAATTTGGTAACATGGAGTGAGATTAGAGAAGAGAATCCCGACTTACTTCTTTAGGAAGAGGTGATAGCTGATGTCCCAACATTATTTTAATATCAAAAGGCCATGGAATTTCGTGTCAAATACTTCAGGATTTGATCAAGAAGTTGAAGGAGAAACGAGTGGAAATCATAGATTCCCTTAATGACATCTCAGAGGATTTTGATATTGCCAATTGCAAATTCTTCAATGAAAATATCAATGCTCTTCCTGAGGATCAGATTAAGGGAAATACCAATTACATGATGATGAGGTCACTAAAACTCTCAATAGTGACTCCATTGACCGATTGGTCTTGTGCCAAAATTTCATAAGGAGACTAAATAAAGTTACGAATAAACTTTGAAGATTGTCAGCCAGGATCAAAAAGGATATCGAGATAGTAGATGTAGTGAATCACTATGCATGTGGGCCTGGAGATGAAGAAATTCAGGGGATTATCAAGCACTTCATTGAGTACAAACACCGGATGGCTGTGTGGGAGGGGGAACAATAGAAACTTGTAGGCAAGGAAGGTGTAGTGGAACTAGGCCAAAGCTGAGTGGCCATGAAAGGACAAATCCAAGCTCTGGATTAGTCAAAGTTACAAGGTTGACTGAATCAAACCCTTATAACAAATTAGCTATTTTCATGGGAGCATGTTCCCTTAATTTAATGACATTTCCATTTTTAGAAAAATGTTAGTTAAGGGCCCAACTGTAATGGCTCATCCTAAAAACTTATAAATAGTTGAATGCTTCAAGTTAGTAGATATATATTATTTTGGAGAGGATTTTCTCTTCAAGCTTGGAAGAGTGCATCGAGAGATTCTAAGAAACCGTTTAATTATATTCATAGGTACACCTTGCTCATTTGAAAATCTGATTTATTGTGTTGAATGGTTAATCGGTGTTTACTTTGTGAATTTACAATTCCTCAGTAAGAGTGATTATCTTACCTTTATTTCAGGTTATCTATTTCATGTTGTGAAGGAATAATACTACTATCTTTTATGTCAGTTGTGAAAACCTTATTTTCCTTCTATATTAATTTTATGTCATTATTATCCCTAGTTACAGAGATAGATGTGTGATATATGCATGTGTGGTTTCCTCATGATAAATTAATTATGTGTTGAATTCGATTTGATCTACCCTTATGTACACTCAAGTTTAACAAAGGAACATCCACCCCTGGTTTGTGGTATTTTGTACCCTTTCTAGTTGCGATAGGTGAAGGTGGTCAATGATGCAAGCATCACTCCCACATTAACCCTTCCAGATGTTGAACATCCCTTAATTTGGTGCATCACCACCCTTAGTATAGTTTCATTTTTACAAAATCCCTTTCCTTAAAACTCATGAAGATGTTAGCTTAGGATTATATGGTTATTTTATTACACTAGGAATGGTAAATCATCCAGTTTATGAAGAGGAATTCATCCTTCTCTGGAGGTTCACCTCGAGCCCAAGTCCCATAGCTTGAGAGGTGATCCCATGTGTCCCAATCACACCGAATGCCATGTTCATATTTTGGCCATTTGGAGGGTGCAAAGTGATTTGGTGACAACACTAACTAAAAAGACTAACACCTAGTATTCTAGAGCTAAGCTCAAATTTATCAATGAACCATCAAGATATGAGAATGCTTACTAAAAATTACATGAAATTACTCATCTAATCTATAAAAATTCTTACTAAGTTAAATGATTGCTAATTAAAATGAACCTAATTAGATCTATGAGCAATCAAATTATGTTGTTCTCCAAAGAGAGGGAGAAGATCTCACCAAAGAATGGCTACAAGGCCAAGCTTGGATCTTCTTCTACTACTCAACAATGGTAGAATTGATGCAAAGTAATTATTCCAAATTAATAGAGAAAGCTCTTGATCATATGTTTTATATGAGATATTATTCAAAATGTGGTGTAACGTGTGAAGGTAGGAGTTGGGTCCCTTTTATATCTTTCTATTTGGGAAAGATTACAACTTCGTTCATCTAGGACAAAGCTCAAAGTAGAAATACAAAGGACAATGTTGTTAAGAAGAATTAACAAAGGATGTGCAACTCGTGGGAGTTGGAAATGGTATTAACTAATCAAATAAGATTAATTAATAGCCTTGAATAAGCTTTTTAGGATATTTATAATTAGTGGGATGATTTTGAATGGTTGGAAGAGGATTTTTAACCAATAAAATGGTTTATTGAGTAAATACAAGGGTAAATAGGCTTAATTAGCTAATAATAACTAATTCTTTGATTTGAAGAGGATTTTAACTAACGAAGTGTCGTTAATTGGCATCCGAAATGTGATAAGAGCTGGTTAATTAACTCTGTTGTTAATTGACCAAAATAGAGGAAAACATTAGTTAATTAGTGGAAATCACTAATTATAACAGAAATGATAGAAATAGAGGATAATGAGTACCACTTTAGAATTAAAACCGCAGAAGTGGATTTTAGGTGTCTACATTTTCCCCTCTTTGGGGTGGTGTAAGTGATGCCACTATAAAGAAAGTAGACAAACATAAATAAGCAATTTTTGGAAGAAAAATTAGTAGAATGGAGGATGCCCCCATTTATCAATGTTAAAATTTTGCAATAGTTAACTAAAAATACTAACACCTAGTAATATATAGCTAAGCTCAAATTTATCAATGAACCATGAAGATATGAGAATGCATACTAAAAATTGCATGAAATTACTCATCTAATATATAAGCATTTTTACTACGTTAAATGATTGCTAATTAAAATGAACCTAATTAGATATATGAGTAATAAAATTATGTTATTCTCCAAAGAGAGGAGAAGATCTCACCAAAGAACAGCCTACAAGGCCAAGTTTGGATCTTCTTCTACTACTCAAAAATGGTAGAATGGATGCAAAGTAGATGTGCCAAATTAATGGAGAAATCTCTTGATCATATTTTTATATGAGATATTATTCAAAGTATGGTGTAAGGTGTGAAGGTAGGAGCTTGGTCCTGTAATAGATTTTGTTTTGGGAAAATCTTAGAAATTGGTGCATGTGGGACAAAGCCCAAAGTAGAAATACAAAGGATAAGCTTGTTAAGAAGAATTAACAAAGGATGTGCAACTCATGGGAGTTGGAAATGGTATTAATTAATCAAATAAGACTAATTAATAGGCTAGAATAAGTTTTAGGCTATTTGAAGTGATTGGGGTGATTTTGAATGGTTGGAAGAGGGTTTTTTAACCAATAAAAGGGTTTATTGATTAAATACAAGGGTAAATAGGCTTAATTAGCTAATAATAGCTAATTGTTTGATTTGAAGAGGATTATAACTAACGAAGTGTTGTTAATTGGCATCCGGAATGTGATAGGAGCTAGTTAATTAACGAAGTGTCGTTAATTGACCAAAATAGAGGGAAACATTAGTTAATTAGAGAAAATAACTCATTATAACATAAATGGTAGAAATAGATGATAATGAGTACCACTTTAGCATTAAAATTGTGGAAGTGGATTTTAGGTGTCTACATTTTCCCCTCTTTGGGGTGGCATAAGTGACGCGACTGTAAAGAAAGTAGAAAATCATAAACAAACAATTTTTGGAAGGAAAATTAGTAGAATGTAGGATGCCCTCTCGAGTGTCGATGGAGTAATAGAAGTAGTCAATAGATGATCAAAAATAGGAAGGAAATGTATCAAAGAATCCAGGTGGTTGAAACTTTGATACTGACAAGAAATGATAATGAAGAATATGGAAACAAAATTTGTATCCGGTTGTTTAATAAACAACCTTGTTTCATCATTTTTCTCATATGATCTATATCATCGGCCCTTATTAAAATGTACGCATACAAAAAACGTGTAAAATAACATGAAAAACTATAATACTAAAATTTATTCATTGATAAAAATGATTAAATCCATATAACATACATAATGCAATGTAATACGATAAAGTAAACTAGCTAACCTAACAAGGAAATAAGTACAAACACACATACTCAAACAAACAACATTTAAGACACTTGCACAAATGGTTTTGTTATCAGGATTTAGTTCCCAAATGTTTGTGTTTAACAAGAAGGGTTGAAAATGGTGCCCCAAAAAAGGATACATATAGGGGTAATAAAAGAGGAAACTTGGGTCTTATGAAAAAGAATTCGTACACTATGAAATAATACCAAACAACTCATTTTTTCTAAGGAGTATAGACTTAGTAAGCATAACAACTTTGTTAATGGAAGTAGATCAAAATGAATCATGATTCATTGTGTGAGAAAAAGTGAGAAGCTAATAAATATGTTTTTTAGGACAAATTTATATGTTTGAGGACAATGCATTTGATATAGGCTTCAGATGTGTGCATATCGTTTACCAATTTTTTAAAAATTGTGAATTTTACATTTTTTGGATTTTTGTCAATTTTTACCAAGTTTTTAGTTTTTTGATATTGTATGAATGTTTAGGGTATTTTGAAATTTTTCCAAAGATATGTACAAGAAAAAAAAGAAACATGGATGCCACCAATGATAGATGGGATGTACAATTGTAGAATTCCATGTGTATGTGCAAGAAGGTGAAGATGCAAAGTTGCCCCAACGTTAGATGGGAATATACAAAGGAAAAATCTTCACACACAAAAGTTGGATCAGGGCCAATATGGATAGGTTCAAAATGATGAATAACTTAAACCAATGCAATTCTAGGAAGGAGTAAGCATGCCTCCTGGTGTAAACTGCCAAGAAACACATGATAGAAAGAAGTAGAAGATTTTTATTGAAAGAAGGGAAAAAGTTCCCCTCAAACATAGTAAAAATGAAATCTTATACACATGGATGTTCTGAATGAAGCAAAAGAACAACATAAATTCCATGTAAGGATATGGAAAATGTAGCTAGAAAACTAGTGACGAAAAAGTGATTATCCAAAGGAACAAATTGTGAGACAAGATAAAGACTAAAGTAAGAGTCTGAACAAGGTCCAAAAAAAGACATTTTTGTAACGTACTAATCATGTTTTCTCGTAAAGATCCAATGTGTGCATATGGAGATTTATTACCTATTGGAGGAAAGATTTGATAGACAACCAGTGAAGACACCTTAGCCAATGTGTAGGAATGATTTGTTTTCAAAGTGGATTTGTGAATGGATGGTGGAAGGAGATCCGTACATTACTCGCTTCCAGCCAAATGCCCATAGCCTTGATGGAGATGTATTTGATTCTAGTCGCAAACATTACTCTACTACCATCTAGGCATCCATATCCCTAGTAGAGATATTGGAAATACCCCAAGAAAGAGTTGTATATCAATTTGATTTTTGATTTTGATTTTTTTATGCTTTCATAGAGCTTATTTCATCTCTCTCGATTGTTTTGAAAAGGGATTAAGAACCACTAATGGATTGATGGAAGGATGTGGAAGTCATTGCGATGATGGCATTGACTAGTGTAACACATATGTTCAATAGTTCTTCACAACAAGTTTATTAGATGAAAATAGTGATAGGATATCTAAGAGGTCGTATTTCTTTAATTTACCAATGTGATGAAAGACCAAGATCAAACGGATACGATAGAGATAAATGTCACAAAATGAGTGTGAATAAACTAACCAAAATATCATTGAAAGGATGAATATGGTGGATTCCTTGCAGAGGAATGGAAAAAATGGAAGAAATAACATCCATGTCTATGAACTACCTAATTACAATGTGTGATCTTTGTACCTTTTATTTTTAAAATGTTTTCTCATTTTTCGTATTTTTGAAACTAAGATCAACAATGTCACTATGTGTGATAAGATCCAACAATAATGTTTTTGATTTCCTTGATAAGGAAGACTAGGCATGTTTTCTTATTAAGATTCATATTATCTCCAATCTTGATGATCGTGCTAATCTCATACTCAATAAATGATTGTGATTTATTTTGAAACATGGATTTCATATGTGGGATCTTGAGTTCCATATCCAAAGGTTTATGCACTTTGTTCCATACTTGATGGTTTCATTGGTGTGTATTCTTTAGCCACATTTTATTTTGATCCTTATGATCATTTAAATTGTTAGGAGCTTTGGAGCTCTTGGAATTTTTGATCTTATCTTGATGAAGAAACTATTTTGGTTTCCTATAAGCTAATACATGACTTTTTTGATCTCGAGAAGTGGGAGAAGAAAGTGGATGAAGAGGATTGATGTGAGAAATGATGGTGGGCTTGCCACAATCATTGATAGAAGGATAATGTGATGGATGAAAAGGATACGATCTAAGAATTAAAGAGGATGGGCTACCAGGAGGTGTCCCATAGATTGAAGATAAAGGGCTACTAGGATGTGGCCCTAAGATGGAAGATGAAGGACTACCTGGAGGTGTCCCATATATAGAAGATGATGGGCTACTAGGATATGGCCCAAGAATAGAAGATAAAGGGCTATCTAGAGAAGACCCACCAATAGAAGATGGTGGGCTACTAGGATGTGGCCCCATGATATAAGATAACGGGATTCTAGGAGGTGACCCACAAATAGATGATGAAGGGAAACTTAGAGGTGGCCCAAATATAGAAGAAGATAATGGGCTATCAGGTGCTTACCCAAGGTGATATTTTGATTAAGGAATCATGATAGATAAATATTGATTGGGTAATTAAAAGATAGGCCATAGATCAATACCATAACTAGGTGTTTCATCATGCAATGAAGAATGAGAAGATGGAAGAACAAGAGGAGTATCAAGTTTGATGATCTTAAGATCTTACTCTATTTTCTGACAAAAGGAATCAACCTCTTCCCCACAATACATGAAAGGATAAAAGTCTAAAGATAATCCTTGCTTATAATCCCCTAGGGGAATGTCATCGTATGGCCCGATAAATTCTTCGATCGCTTCTTCATTCTTACAAAATTGATTAGTATGGGTTGTTTTTCTTCAACCATAGTAGGTTGATTAGAAGAAAAGGGTACAACTAGTGTGGAATATTTAGAAGATGATGACTAAAGAGAAAAAGTATATTTGGATTAAGATGTCTCATGAGTGGAAGAAGATGGCATTGGTTTACCTATAAGATGATATAATATTGGTAAAAAATAGGATCACATAGAAATTCTATAGATTACGACATAGGAGTCGACTTGGATGATTGAATAGAAGGACTTTGAGTCACGTGAATCTTTAAAGGAGGAAGACGTTGTTGAGGTGGTGATAAACGGGGTTATGCACTTGGAAGAAAGAGAGGACCCCGACTTAGGAGTCAAATTAGAGGAATAGTTTAGATTAGAATCCTCAGAAGAATGAGGGGAATCAAAAGAATAATTTTGATTGGAACCGTCATTATCATACCATCGAAAATAAGATGAATGTGGGAAAATGGGTAACTAAACAGGTTCTCTACTATGAAGAACCAATCAAGGCTTAGTTATGATGGGCATCCTTTGATGGAAATTTTGAAACCTTGATTCCTTATTGTCATAAGTATAAGGGACCATGTGATAATCAGTCATTGTTGGCATTGTTAGATACAAATGTCTATACCTAGATAGTGTGATTGAAATCCTTCAAATGGAAGGAAGTTCCATGTTAATTTGATCAGCATAACAGCAACCAACTAGACATTTTGGCAACATAAAGGATACAAAGGAAACTTTTCCAATGTTCAATTTGATTCAAGAGTTGCTTGATAGGAAATATTTTTGCTAAGGTTGACAAATGTGTATACATACTATAATAAACCTAGGTAAAAATAAAAGGGATTGAACCCTAATTTTTGATGCCCCATCCTTGTGATAGGAGGCATAATAGGATTGATTTTATCTAAGGTTGATTTAAAATGGACCCTAGGAAAAACCAAGTAGCGTAACGATGTCAAATCATCACAAAGAATGTCAATCAAAGAATGGTAACAAGTCCAAAGGAAATGTGCACTAAGGACACCAATGAATAAAGAATGACACACTATCAAAAGGTATGTGTAGCAACAAGTGTCTAGGACTCAATAATCAATACTATGATCTAACCACAAGAAACGTTACTCCTATGTTTTTTCAAGTATAGGTTTAGTAAAAATAGTGACAACATAATATCACCACTTAGGTCAAGTTTAAAATTAAAAAAACCTAAATACTAAGAAATTTTTGAAGCGATATGCTAACAAGGTATACTAAAAAATGTTTTTAGAAAGAAACAAATTCCAAGTTATGAAAAAGGAGGCTACCAAAACGAGCAACACAACAACACTATTTTTACACGTTAATCAAGCTTAATGGAAAAATAAATATTTTAGTATCAAAATTATGTCATCACAATGCAAGAATAATAATGACGCTTCTCAAAACTCATTGCAATATTCAGATCAAAAATTAAGTCTAAGTATATGAAGAATTTGTTATGTATGTGAGCAACAGAACAATACAACTTAGAGACTTAGATCTAGTTTCACAAAGGAAACAAGACATAAGTATCAAAATTAAGTGGCTATAATGTGGATAACATAACAACCCAAAGGAAGTAAATGATGAGAAAACCTAACTACAATGATAATATTGACATGGGTATCAAGATAATGGCTACCAAGATACAAAGACATACCAACACACTTTCAACGCTTACTATCGCAGTCACAATAAGGAAGGATGTAAGCGGGTGCAAAATTGGTGGACACAATCTTTGATAACACTATGAATGTATGTTCTCTTTTGTCCCAAAATGGGAAACAAGACAACAAAGGAGTAGACCAAGTGGTGATGAAAAATACTAGGCGTAACTTTGGCAGAGTTTCACCTTGTCTTAGGACAAGTGAAAAACTAGGACAAAGTAACACTTCGCAAGTTTCATGATGAAAACACTAAGGTATAACTTCAATGGACTCTCCTCTTGTATGAATAAGGTTATGCAAGTTTATGACTCCGAAATGTGATGGATAAAGTCTAGTTGGCTCCAAGCCATAAGCTTCCTATTGTTTCACTCTCTAGGTGTCACAAACTATCTTTGTGAGTGTGGTTTGCCAAGAAAGTCACACTAACTAAATTAAGGAGTATCTCATCTTTACTTTACCCACTTTGATAAAATGAGCAATAAATTACATTTAGTTGTATCTCACTGGGTTGCTTGATGATAATTTTTATGCTAAGATCACAAAGGTGTACTAGCCAGTTGGGTAGCAGAGCACTTCCCGTTTCGTTCACCATTTCTCTCAAGGTGTGAACTACTTTAGGGTTTATGGGGTAATCTTCATGATGAGTTTTATGGATTATGCCAAGATAATTCCCCTAGTTTAAAGTGGATTATCTGTATCTCTTAACTAAAACCTAAATATACTATGTTTTGAATAATGTGGTGTGTTTTTTATCTTTCAGATTAAGAAATGAGGTTTAGAACACCATTGGAAACTTACAACACATGTGTAGTTAGAATGTTTTTAAATCCCAAGTCTTTTACAAGTTTTTAGGTTCTGCACACAAATGACTTTAGTAATTTGCAATAGAAAGTGAAAAAAGTTACTTTTGAGTCTCAATATTTTCTAAGGATGCAAGAGAAGAGCATACATAATGATTTGATCCAACTAGATAAATGTAAAGGAAAACTTTAAATCAAATGAACTTTAAACAAAGCTTGATAATTTGTTCATTCCCTTAAGCCAAAAATGAAATATTAAGTTTCCAATTTAACCAAATGTTAGAAAAGAAGACCAAAGTTGTTTTGATTCTCAAGATCACCAAAAGGTGCAAGAGAAGAGCATACACAAAGTTTGGTCTAAATTAAGTAAAGTATGGAAATACAACATTCATCAAAGCATTGGACATGTTATAAAATGACTATTTTATAATAAAGAAAACCATAATTTTTCTGTAAGTTAAAATCCTAAATTTATGTTTCCATTCTGTAGTTCACTTCAATACCTTTCCAACGTAAAAATGGAGTCATTTTGAGTTCGAGAGAAACTATTACGGCCTCGGGAAGATTGGTTATACACACAGATTAACATTAATTCACCCCTTTCAACAATAGTGTGTCCCTTTGAACACCAATACATCCCTTTAAACACCAATGCATCCCTTTGAAAACCAGCATGCCTCTCGAAAAAAAACACAAAGGCGATTGAACACTATTGCAGCTAGAGAGACACCTACATGCCACTTTGAAAACCAACACAACCTTTTGAGCACCAACGCGTCACTTCCTATAGATGATCAAAACATGGGAATTTTGACAAAAAAAATTGTCAAAATCTCAAAACTTTGTCAATTTGATTCAAATTTGATAGCACCTCACCTCCTTTGATCCTGCAAAGAGCACAAAAACAAAGAAATCCTAACTAAACTAGTTAAGAAACCTCATATTTATCTAAAAATGTAAAAGAGGGTTAGTACATCAAAAATTGAAACTAATCTACAAATCTTGAAAATGAATGCAAAGGACAATGAGGTAAGTCCCATTGGGCATGCCAAATGTGAACATGCTAAAATTTTGCAATAGCTAACTAAAAATACTAACACCTAGTAGTCTAGATCTAAGCTCAAATTTATCAATGAACCATCAAGATCATAGCTTATGAGAATGCATAATGAAAATTACATGAAATTAATCATCTAATCTATAAGCATTCTTACTAAGTTAAATGATTGCTAATTAAAATGAACCTAATTATATCTATGAGAAATCAAATTATGTTTTTTCTCCAAACAGAGGGAGAAGATATCACCAAAGAATGGCTACAAGGCAAAGCTTGGATCTTCTTCTACTACTCAACAATGGTAGAATTGATGAAAAGTAGTTATACCAAATTAATGGAGAAATCTCTTGATCATATGTTTTATATGAGATACTATTCAAATTATGGTGTAAGGTGTGAAGGTAGGAGCTTGGTCCTTTTTATAGCTTTCTATTTGGGGAAATCTTGCAACTTGGTGCATGTGGGACAAAGCCCAAAGTAGAAATACAAAGGATAAGCTTGTTAAGAAGAATTAACAAAGGATGTGCAACTCATGGGAGTTGGAAATGGTATTAATTAATCAAATAAGACTAATTAATAGGCTGGAATAATATTTTTAGGCTATTTGCAGTGATTGGAGATATTTTGAATGGTTGGAAGAAGGGTTTTTAACCAATAAAAGGGTTTATTGATTAAATACAAGGGTAAATAGGCTTAATTAGCTAATAATAGCTAATTGTTTGATTTGAAGAGGATTATAACTAATGAAGTGTCGTTAATTGGCATCTAGAATGTGATAGGAGCTAGTTAATTAACGAAGTGTCGTTAATTGACCAAAATAGAGGGAAACATTAGTTAATTAGTGAAAATCACTAATTATAATAGAAATGATAAAAATAGAGGATAATGAGTACCACTTTAGCATTGAAACTACATAAGCATATTTTAGGTGTCTACACTTGAATTTTGAAGTGTTCTTAAACAAAATCATTTCCAACACTAACAATATTCTATTTGAATCAACATTTCTCTTTCAAAAATTACTTTAGTGCGTCTTATTTTCAATTCCAAAAAGTTTCATTTCAATGTATTTTCAAGTCTAGAGAGTTTCATTTCATAGTATTTTCAATTCCAATAAGTTTCATTTCATAGTAGTTTCATTTTGTAAAGTATTTATTATCTATGTATTGGTCTCGGAGATTAAATATTATTTGTGATTCTATTTAATTATGAGTGGCTTAGATTTATTGATTTTAGTAGTTAGTTTAATGAATAGAAAGACTCAAATAGATAGAAATAAACCCCAAAGAAACAAAACCATTACCAATACCACTAGTTAATTATTTATTTTCTTCATTATGTTGTCGTGCAAATGTGCAACAAGGAAATTGACAATTTCTAAGCATGAAAACGATACCCCTATACCAAAATTTTCATGTTTTATCATTCTGAGGCACCTCGGGTCTACCCAATCAGTCCAGTAACCTCTTAATTGGTGTTAATTAATTCCCCTAGGTGATTTAGGAAATTCAAATCAACCCCCTAGGTGATTTTAGGAGTTCATTAAAAATTGCAAGCTTTAGGCAGTTGTGGGAAGGGCTATCATTGACCTTCTTAGATCTGGAGCAACCCCATGGAGCGGAACAGAAAATCCAAACCAAACACGTAAGAGATTAAAATTCCTTGGAACATCATGGAAGTGATTCAAGAAGATTATAGAAATATTTAGAGAGGTTGGGGTAGTTTCACCAAAATTAGGGTTCACAAGCCTAAGAAGTGTACATGCCTAAACAAATCCTTGAGCTTTGAAGGTGATTCCGGAGCTCTGATGGAGTTAGAAGAAAAATAAAATCATCAAAAATGGAATTCTAATCCCTAAAATATGGTGAAATTATTTTTTTCTCAACACTTTGGTACAATGGGTTTGAAAGTAGTTTTTCTCATGTATAAGTGGAGCACTAGATCAAAAATACACTTTTTCATGGACCAAATGGAAGAATCAAGACATGATACCCACACCATTGGATTTAGAAGGATATTTCTAGTCATGATCATATAAAATCTAAACAAAACATTCCATCGGGAGCTCAAGTTATTTTCGTTTACGCTTTCCCTTTTACAAGGTGAGTTCGGAATTTGTCAAATTTTGGGAGGACACGTGTCCGCTCCAGGAGCCTAGCAGGATTTTGTGTCCCTCACATCCCACAAGGTCAAGGAAATCACACATGAAATTTTTTTCCTATCCCCCATAAGACCTTCATATGCTCATACAACCTCATGGATCGTCGGTTCAGCCCTTAGGTGCTTATGGGAGCTCAAAGCCTCAACCGTCAAATCGTTGTCACGTGTCATCACCTGGAGCGCCATGGAATTTTATGTCCCTCACGTCCCTTTAAGGCCAGGGACATAAAATATGGAAAATGTTCCTAGCCCCTAAGGAGACTTCTGGTCACCCATATGACCAACTTCCATCCCCTCAGTGCTTTAAAGTTGATTTTTAGCCTTCATTCCTTGTCGTCGATCTCTACTACGTGTCGTTACCTTTCTTGCTATGGAATTTGATGTCCGTCACATCCATTTGAGGTGAGGTAAATCAGGTACATGAAATTTCACCCAACTCAAAATCAAAAATTTGAAAAAAATTCTAACTATTTTCCATTTTTTGTTGCTTCTCGATCTTAGAAGAAAAGTTGCAAAGAACACCTCGACCCACCATTTATTCTCCGAACTAGATCCACCATGGTAACCAAACCTTCCACTACATGAATATTCAAAGGTTTCAAATAATTTATTGATTGAAAGAGACAAAGGAATGAATAATTAAAGAGAAGAGAGAATTAATTCTTCAGAAACCTCCATTGTCATGAGACGAAGATTCAAACATATCTTGCAAGCCAGTGCACGAAATGAAGAACCGTCTATTGTTGAGTTCTTCACTTTCAAAGGCCATTAAAAAATCACCTTAAAACCCCCATTCATAGAAATGAATGTTCACATTTTATAAATTTCACTTCCGGCTCCATGAAGAACAAAGCTCAATTTCCCGTCAAACCAAAGAACTTGGATCGAAGAGAAATATCACCACTAAGACAAGAAGTAAAATACTATTATAATAGAGTTGATTTCATCATGAACGGAGGATAAAACCAAACCTTAAAATTTCAATCTCCATTAATGGCCACTATGAAACAGTGGTGGAAAAAATCAGTTATCTACCTCTCCACTTCTCAGGGTTCCATTAGGCGAAATCGCGCGAAAGTTGGAGCGAATGATTGTTGAAAAATATAGTTTCTTGTGAACTAGTTTTTCCACCATGAAGTCCCTATTTTTTAGGGATATGAAGGACTGATTTTTCATCATATTTCTACCATGTCACATGAAGAACATCTACAAAAAAGGAAGTGAGCTACCTCTTCACTTCTCATGGTTCCAATAGGCGAAATCACGCAAAAATTAGAGGGAATAATCGTTGAAAAATATAATTTCACATAAACTATTTTTTGTTCCATAAATTCCCTATTTTTTATGGATATGGAGGGATGTTTTTTTCAATATTCTTGCTCGTCGATGAAAATCTCATTTTCCCACTTGTTCAGACGAAGGAATTACTCAAAATGTAGAGCGTGGAATCCCGAAATAAGACCTAGATTTTCAATACCTATTTTGTCACAATCTGACATCCGCAAAGGCACTTACTAAAAATATCATGTCTTCCTACATAGGGATATTTTTCTTTGGGTAATCCAAAATTTGAAGAGGCTACGAATAAGGAAGTGAACATACGGGAGTATCACAAATAAATTCATCAAAAAGGTCATCTTCGAATGCAATTAACACTTACTAAAAATAGTAAGTGGTTCCACAAGCTCCTACTATAAATAGCCAGTTGGTCAAAATGTGATAGGAACATGGTAAGAAGAAATAATTCAAGCTACCATAGCCAGTTGAGGTTGGGAAAAGATAACTATGACACTTACTAAAAATAGTAAGTTGTCCCATCTGTACTTACTAAAACTAGTATGTCATTCTCAAAAGGAAATTTTGGCACAATGGGACATAGAAGGATGATCATTCAAATAAACACCATCATTCTCCATCATCCATGGGCATTTCTCATAGGGAATTCGAGACTCATCTCAAGGAATTAAATAGTGTCTCCCGACACTCACTTCGTGGCTCGAGTTGTAGGAGTATCTTGTGTAGGGTAGAAGTTACGGTCATCAGAAAAACCATTTAGTAGTGTTTTTAAACACTCATTCCAAAGCATCTGTGAGACAATTGGAAGGATTTTTACATGATTTTGAAAATTCAAAGTTTCATTGCATTAAGCTTTCCATTAATAAGGATCAATGGTCTTCATATGGGAAACATCTTCCATTATTATTCTCTCTCTCTTCTCTTCATACCCCAAATTTCTCTCTCTTCTCAATGTTCTAATTTTGCGTTGGGGTTGAAATTTTTCATATGTCTTAATGTTCCTAATGTAATAAGTCACCTTTATGTTATAAAAAGGGACTTAAAAGTTTCCTAGGAAGTTGAAAAGTTTTAAGTTGTGCGAGGATATGAAAAGGCATTGGGGGTAGATGATGAGTCACCTCTCATTCTATAAATTGTAAAGCCATTCCCATTTCAAAGAGTTGGTGATTGATTTTGTAAACTCAAGAGTGTATTGTACTTTGAGAGAACAAAGGAGATAGCCATTTTCCCCCTCATTAGTTTTCCTCCTTTCCCACACTATGTACAACTTTTGTTTAAGCAATCAATACAAGGAGTTTATAACTTTCTTTTACTAAGGGGTTTCTTGATACTTTGTGATCAATAAATTATATTTGGTCTTGTTTCTATTTACAAAGTTTTTTTCTTCTCATAAATTCATGTGTTGAAATTTATAACTAGTGTGTGTAGGAAACTCATTTTCTACTTGCAACATTAATTCTCTGATCTCATTTCTCACTCCCATTTCCCACTTTACAAAAAAAAATCCTCTCTAGTAAGAAATTTCTAGCTTTTTCGCAGAGTCGGTGGAGTGCCCTATTAGATCCCGGCCGTAAGGCCATCAAGAAAATCCACCTTTTACTCATGCACACATATACGGCAACTTGCACCGTTAAGTAGAGTGACTTAGAATCTTATAGCATTGGCAATAAATATAACATTTTTTCCTTGACAAATTTTCTCACCAAAAATTTTTGGCACCCATCGTGGGGAAGATTTAGAATCATTTGCACTAAAAATACAACCGTAAGGTCCCAAAATTAAAAAAAAAAAAAAAGTTCATGGAAATCCATTGTTGAAAGATACACTATCAATTCCTGCACGTGACCCTTCATATTGCATAGTGTCCTTTCATGTTCCCATTGCAAAAAAATTCAAAATTTGAGTGAAGGAAGATACACCAAAGTTGAATGCAGTCGAGGGGTGTTGTTGATACCAATTTCGAGGATTTGTAAAATCAGCAAGAATGAATTAGAGATAATCTATACTTCTTCTCTCAAGCCTCCTCCCCATTCGGGTCTTCAAGAATTTCACCTAAAAATCTTATCTAAACTCCTGTTGATACTCCCCTTCAAGTTATCTCATTTTTCAACCACCATTGGGCATTGAGTCCGCGAAAGAAGAAGAATTTTAAGAATAATTTGTATAAGAAAGAGTTAAATCAAAAGCAGAAATGACAATGGAAGATGAAGCAGAAAGACCTCAACCCATTGTCCCATGGGGAAGAAATACAGCCCACTCGCTCTTGAACCACCTCTTCATGACCTACCAATAGGTTCCCGCAAGAAATTTCCAAAGTTCAAAGGCGATGACACACAACATCCTAAAGAACACATCATTGCTTTCACGACATCATGTGGAATTCTTGGTGTCCAACATGAAGATGTTGTTGTAAGACTATTCATGGAATCTCTCCAAGAAAAATAAGTAGAATGGTTCTATCTCCTGCCTTCCCGATCCATCACTTGTTGGAATGACATCAAGACTACCTTTGAGGAAAGATTTAAATCAACTAAAGACTATCAAGACCTCTTGGTGCAATTGGCTCAAATGAAGAAAGGAGAAAGTGAAACTATGAGAGACTCTGTGGCACGTTTCAACCGGTTGCCTTATAGGATACCAGAAGAAGAATCACCATCTAAAAATAATGTCGATATTATTTATTAGTGCTTAATCACCAAAGGTGGAATTTTTCCTATGAAGATTTCAACTAAGGGATATATCAAAAGCCCAAATATTGGCCATTGAACTTGATGACAATCTCATCCTATATGTAAAGATCAAGAATCCCTCAAAGGGTAAAGCTCAACGTCTGGGAGATGAAAGAATAGATCTGTTGCTGTAAAAATGGTGAATGAGATGGCATCATTGAAGAGCTAAATTTTTGAACAAACATCTTCTCAAATAAGCAACACTAATCAAATTACAAGAGAACCCCGAATGCTTTCCTTTGAGGCCCCACCTATCAATGAAAATTACAGATTCAAGAAAGTGAAGCAGATATTGAACAATAGAGTGAAGGTGATGATATCCTACAAGTTGATGAGCTTGAGAATGATACACAAATCAGATTCTATGAGTATTATAGAGGTGATGAAGAAGATAAAAAGATGCATGCATTTTCTCATGTGTAGTATTCACTCGTTTTTAGTCTAAGAAAGGAGCACCTCCCTCCACCACTGCAAAACAAAAGAAGGTTGATGACCCTCATGTGGCGAATCCACAAAATAAAATAATCAGTTAATGATTACCACTTCCACCTTACATGGAGTTTGCATTTGAGAAACCTGATCCTGTAGCGGGTAATAAGGCTCCTGTAATTCCAATTAAGTCTTCCAATGTCTCTTCTAATTCAAATTCTAAATTTTCTCCTGTAAAATTTAGTACTTTGAAAGTTCCTAGTGTACCTTTCAAAATACCCTCCATTCCTCAAGGATCAAACCCTACTTCCAAACCTACCCCAACTCCAAAATCAGTCCCTTCATTCCCCTTGTCCACATCTTATCCCTTTGACTTCATAGAATATGCAAACAGAGCCAAGGTGCAAATTACTAAAACTAAATATCTGTGACTCACCTTAAAAATTCAAGAGATTTGTTCAATATATCATAGTGGTAGTTTAACACCCAATGTTGTAGCTCCTAGTTATAATGTAATACTACCAAACACACCTACACCTCCCTAACAAAACATGTTTTCTTTTAGTGCATCCAAGACCGATAAGGTTGAACCTTTCTATGTCTCCCTTCTCATTGGAGAACATGTATTACATAATAGATTGTGGTGCCTCCGATAATGTGATGCCTATAAAGGTTGCCAAGGCTCTCAAACACACCATGACTCCACCTGACAGCTCTTGTTACTCCCTAGAGTCAAAAAGGTCCCAATTGTTGGAAAGGTCAAAGATGCACAGTGTCTCTCACCGATTTGCAAACAAGAAATTTTTGGCAATTAATTTGGTAGTAGACATTCTGAATTCATTTTGAATGTTGTAAAGAAGAGGTTTTCGTTAGAATTTGGGGGTAAAATTCATATTAATTTGTCTTCCGCAACCATACCAGTCAAGGGGGGCATGAAGAAATTACTTCCAAAGAAGAAGATGAGGTACACGATGTGAAAGTCCAGAAGTCCAGGAACCAACATCTTGTATCAAGATAGTAGGAGAATGAATCTTTTCATAATGAATAAAGAAGAAGATGATATTCCCATCTTGATAGGTCTATACTTGCCTTCCTGGACGGGTATGGACCTTCAAGAATTAATGAGGAAATTTGAGTTACAACAGGGCATCCTCGAATCACCAGATGATGCAAACCAAGAAGAGGAGGAAAGGGTTCTTGGTGAATCTCAAATAGAAAAACCAGCTTATACGCTTACCCAAGAGGAGGAGATGTTTCCATTCCCATTTGGAGATGAAGATGATATCAGCCATGCCATTAATGGAGGGACAAGAATAGTTTGTGATGAGCTCGTGAAAGGTTTTAAAGAATTGTTTGTACAAGAACATCTTAGAGCAAAGAAGAAGAAATAAAAGACCCCGAGCTAAGTCTCAAAATCCCGATGCAAGAAATGAATCTGCAAGAAAACGTGAATCTTATTTGAAATCCTTAACCAATGTGAAGGTTTTCCATGTTGAAACAAAGCAAGATGAGAAATATGATTCCCCCCCTGAGCCAATGATTGATGGATGCAATGATGAAATGGAGATATTTTCTTTCCCATTTGAAGAAGAAGACTCTTTCCATGATGAAGAAATTAAAGCAAGGGTTTTTAGGCCTTTGAAGCTGAATCTCCTCTTGATGAAGGATTGATAGAATGCAATGATTCCAAAGAGAATGAACTAATCCCTCCAAATAGTTTCCTTAAGCTACAAAATAAAGATTCTTCGAAGGCATACAAAGATGAGTTGCAGGAAGTAAGAAAGGATATCTATGTGTAAGAAATATTGGATGCAGTGGAAGTTGCAGAAGACCCCAATCTGATTCTTGATCTCTTATCTCATGCCATGGCCATACAAGACAAGTATGAGTTCACTTCCAATCCTTCTATCGCACTCAAGCACCTCACAGTGGAGTAGAGAAAAAGGATAAGTCTGAGGTTTCTCATGGAAAAGAGGTTAACGAGCATAGACCTATGAAAGAAAAGAATCAAGAATATTCAAGTAATTTGAATGAAAAGAATCCTTGGGGAATTAGTAGGATTCTCAATGATGAATCAACTATGTGGATAAATGCGGAGTGCTACTGGCACTATGAAACCTATTTCAAAGAGGACGAAGGCGGTGGAATTTCCTAGTGAAGACTTAAGCATAAAGAAGCTCACATGGACTCACTCCTACAAAAAAAACAAATGGTCATGAAAGAACCAAACTTTCATAAATAGTTAGGGAGAGGAGGCTAATTTTTGGAACCATTTAATAGCTTCACATAAATACATCACTCAAAGGGTTCCCACTCACAGGTAACTTTTAAGGAATGAAAATTACTTCAGTGAAAGTGGGTTGTCCCCCACCTTGTACCATAGGTGATTACTAGGTGTATTTCCCTTTCATGTGTTTCCCTTCTTGTTGTATTTCGTGTGTTTCATTTCCATCATTTTGTGTGTGTGTGTGTGTTTCCTTCTTCACTCTCTTTCTCTCTTATAAGTTGTACATAAATTCGCAAGGCCCAATGGATAAGGCACTGGTCATATTGTCTAAAGTTGAGATTATGGATTCTTCATGTCATGTATTCATTGCACTCAGTCCATGTCATGTCCCCAAGCTAGATCTAGTTGTTGTCATGTAAATTTGCAACAGGGAAATTGACAATTTCTAAGCATGACAATGATACCCATGTACCAAAATTTTCATGTTTTATCATTCCAAGGCACCTTAGGTCTACCTAATCAGTCCAATAACCTCCCAATTGGTGTTAATTCATTCCCTTAGGTGATTTAGGAAAGTCAAATCAATCCCCTAGGTGATTTTAGGAGTTCATTAAAAATTGCAAGCTTCAGGAAGTTGTGGGAAGGGCTATCACTGGCCTTCCTAGGACTAGAGAAACCCCATGGAGTGGAAAAGAAAAGACAAATCAGACATGGAGGTGATTCAAATTCCTTAGGACATCATGGAACTGATTTAGAAATATTCATGAAATATTTGGAGAGTTTGGGGTAGTTTCACCAAAATTAGGGTTCACAGCCTAGGAAGTGCACATGCCAAAATAGTCCCCGAGTGTCCAAAGGTGATTCCAAGAGCTCCGGATAGTGTTAGGAGCAAAACAAAACATATCCAAAAAGGTACTTCCAATCCCTACAATATGGAGAAATTATGTTTTTCTCAACACTTTGGAGAAATGGTTTTGAAATCAGTTTTTCTTATGCATAGGTGAAGCACCAAATCTAAAATCCCCTTTTTCAGGATTAAATGGAATAATCAAGACATTAAACCCCCACCATTGTATTTCAAAGGCAGTTAATATCATATAAATTTTCATCAAAATAGTCCATGGAGAGCTCAAGTTATCACCGTTTCAAGTTGCCCTCCTAGAGCGAGTTCGAGAGTCAAATTTTTGAAGGACACGTGTCAACTCCAGGATCCTGGTGGGATTTTGTGTCCCTCATGTCCCTTAAGTTTAGGGACATCACACATGTAAAAATTTTCCTATCTCCCATAATACATCCAGACCCTCATATGATCTCCATGATAGCCAACTCAAATTCTCCCCAGCTGTGCATGGGAGCTCAAAGCCTCAACCGTCATATCACTGCCATGTGTTATCACCTGGAGTGCCATGGAATTTGATGTCCCTCACATCCCTTTGAGGTTAGGGACATAAAACATGCAAAAATGTGTCCAGCCCCTAAGGATACTTTTGGTCACCCATATGACCAACTTCTAGCCCCTCAGTGCTTTAAAGCTGATTTTTTAGCCTTCATTCCCTGCCGTCGATCTCCACCACATGTCAATGCATTTCTTGCCATGGAATATGTCCCTCACATACCTTTGAGGTGAGGTACTTCAGGGACATGAAAATTCACCCAACTTAAACTCAAAAATTTGAATTTTTTTTCAGCTTGTTTACCGCGTCTTGCAGCTTTCTTCTTGTTGTTTCTCACCGCTGTAAGAAAAGTTACAGAGACACCTCGATCCAACCATTATTGCTCCGAACCAGCTCCACCATAGAAAAAAGCCTTCCACTACATGAATATTCATAGGTTTAAAATAATATATTGATTTAAATATCCAAAGGAATGAAGAACGAAAGAGAAGAGTGAGGGAATTCTTCAGAAACCTCCATTGCCATGAGACGAAGATTCAAACATATATCACAAGCTAGTGCATAAAAGGAAGAACCATCTGTTGTTGAGTTCTTCAATCTCTAAGGAAATTAAAAAATAACCTTAAAACCCTCCATTCATAGAAAGTAATTCTCACAGTGAATAAATTTCACTTCCGGCTCCACGATGAATAAAGCTCAATTTCCGTCAAACCGGTAACGGATCGAAGAGAAATTTCACCAGTGAGACAAGAAGAAAAAACCTATCACAATAGAGTTTATTTCTTTGCAAATGGAGACAAAAAAAGACCTAAAAATTTCAAGCTCCATTAATGGCCACCATGACACAAAGGTGGTGGAAAATTAGTGAGCTACCTCTCCACGTCTCGGGGTTCCAATGGGCAAAATCTCATGAAATTTGGAGGGAATGATCGTTGAAAAATATAGTTTCACATGAACTAGTTTTTGCACCATGAAGTCCCTATTTTTAGGGATATGGAGGACTGATTTTTCATCATATTTCTTCCCTATCACATGAAGAACATCTGTGAAAAAGGAAGCGAGCTACCTCTTCACTTCTCAGGGTTCCAGTGGGTGAAATCACGTGAAAATTGGAGGGAATGATCGTTGAAAAATCTAGTTTTCAAGCCATGAAGTCCCTATTTTTTATGGATATGGAGGTCTGTGTTTTTGTCATTATTCTACCCCGTCAATGAAAATATAATTTTCCCACTTGTTCAGATGAAGGAATTACTCAAAATGCAGAGCATGCAATCCCAGAATAAGACCTAGATTTTCAAAACCCATTTTGTCACAATATGAAATCCATGGTGCACTTACTAAAAATAGCATGCATTCCTACATAAGGGTTTGTTGCTTCAGGTAATCCACCATTTCAAGAGGATACGAATAAGTAAGTGAACATATAGGGAGTATCGCAGGCAAAGTCATCAAAACGGTCATCTCGACTTGCAATTAACACTTACTAAAAATAGTAAGTGGTTACACAAGCCCTTGATATAAATAGCCAGTTGGTCCAAAAAGTGAGAGGAACACAGTAAGAAGAAATAATTCAAGCTACCATATATGGTTGAGGTTGGGAAAAGCTAACTATGACACTTGTTAAAAATAGTAAGTTAACCCATCTATACTTACTAAAAATAGCGAGGTAATTCTCAAAAGGCAAGTTTGGCACAATGGCACATAAAGGGATGATCATTCAGGTCAACACCATCATTCTAGATTATCCATGGGCATTTCTCATAGGGTATTTAAGACTCATCTCAGGGAATTCAATAATGTCTCCCGACACTCACTTCATGGCTCGAGTTGTAGGAGTATATTGTGCAGGGTGGAAGTTACGGTCATCAGGAAAACAATTTAGTAGTGTTTTAAACAATCATTCGAAAGCATATATGATCCAACTAAAAGGAGTTTTACATGAGTTAAAGATTTAGAGTTACACCACATTGAGATTTCCATCACCGAGGATCAATGGACTTCATTGGGGTAACATCTTCCCTTATTCTTCTCTCTCTCTTCTCTCTATACCCCTAACTTTCTCTCTCTTCTCAATGTTCTAATTTTAAATTGGGGTTGCACTTTTCATATGTCTTAATGTTCCTAATGTAATAAGTCACCTTTATGTTATAAAAAGGGACTTAAAATTTTCCTAGGAAGTTGAATTTTTTTAAGTTGTGCGAGGACATATGAAAAGGAATTAGGGGTAGATGATGAGTCACCTCTCATTCTATAAATTGTAAATCCATTCCCATTTCAAAGGGTTGGTGATTGATTTTGTAAACTCAAGAGTGTATTGTACTTTGAGAGAACAAAGGAGATAGCCATTTTCTTCCATTTTCCCCCTCACTAGTTTTCCTCCTTTCCCACACTATGTATAACTTTTGTTTAAGAAATAAATACAAGAAGAAGGAGTTTCTAGATTTCTTTGACTAAGGGGTTTCTTAATACTTTTTATCAATAAATTCTATTTGGTCTTGTTGTTATTTACAGAGTTTTTTTCTTCTCATAAATGCATGTGTTGAAATTTCTAACTAGTGTGTGCAGGAATCTAATTTTCTACCTGTAACATTAGTTCTCCCATCTCATTTCTCACTCCCCTTTCCCGCTTTACAGACAAAGTCCTCTCTATCAAGAAATTTCTAGATTTTTGCATGGTTAGTGGAGTGCCCCTATTGGATCCCTGGCCGCAAGGCCATAAATAAAATCCACCTTTTACTCACGCATTCATATACAACTTGCTGCATCGGTTAAGTAAAGGGACTTACACTCCTAGAGCATTGGCAAGAAATCCACCAATTTGTCCCTGAAAAATTTTCTTGCCAACACATTGCATACTACTTTGGACACATCCTTGGTTAACATGATAATAACTTTAGATTGGCTTATTAAATGATTAGACATCATAGTGACCCATCAAAAAGACTATGCGCAAAAGTGAAAAGGATAATATTTAGAATGTATTAAAGGAGAGTGAGTGAAGTATTCACAATAGTGTGGGACAACATAGTGCATGAATGAGTGCACATATATTTTTAATAAGATGAGAATAGGTGGAGAAGGATGAAGACACCCTACATAGACAAAATGATGTTACTATAAGGAGAGAAAATGTTATATTATGAGTAAATAGACACACAATTGGTAGAAGAAGTCGGTAAAGTACTCAAATTCTATCTTCAATTTGAATATGGGGAGTATATTTTTTCATGTATACATTCCAAGAACTTATAAGAATCTCAAAATAACAACTCTCCTATGTATACCACATGTGTGAGAACCTATCTCATATATTTTCTTACCTAAGGTGTATGATGCAAGAGCATTCGGGTTCATATGGAGTCTTGCATCGACACAAAATATGACAAGATTTGATGGGCTACACAAATAAAATTCTAGGGATCCCCAATTTCTTATAGGTTTGTACTTTTCTCTCATATAACTTGAATATTTAATCAATTTAGAAAAGGTGACACCAAAGTAGTGTTGTTCTAATCAATCGAGATAATAGAAATCATTTAAAAATTGAAACATAAACTTTATTTTGTGTCAATATTCAAATTACCTAGTCTTTAAAAACCATTCAAGATAGAGACTAATGCATCGACTCATGCATATGGAGTTGTTATAGCTCAATATGGTCACCTTCTTTCTCACAATAGTGAAAATTACACCACATCCCTAACTATATGACACATATTACAAAGAGTTATGTTATTATTCTAGCATGTAAATGTTGGAAGCAATATATCTTATTAAGAGATACCATTATCAACACTAATCACAAGAAACATCGGTTGTTTTTGAAAAATATTAATTTATAGAAAGAGTTACATAAAAAAAGTGAGTTCTTATATGTGTACACCTAATTTTTTAATTTCATCTTTCATACATGTTACTAAAAATTTTCCTTTGTCCAGATAAGGGTCACTGATGCATCTATTTTTGCAGTGGGTTCGTAAAGGGGCCTTTCAGGAATGTCGAATGGTTATTCGTGTTATGACCAAGGGATTAAACCAACCATATGAAATAGTTTATCAAAAATAAAATTATACATTAAAGAAAATAAATTAGATGACACTAAACACATATGTAACATGGAAAAATCCCCAAGAAGTAAAATAACCACGACAAAGAGACATTCCATTAATCGAGAAACAATTTACACAAATCATGTAACTCCAACTCCTAACTTCTCTCCCATGGTAATTCACCACGTAAATACCAAATACAATGATACATATCACCATATAAAACATTTGACCCCGCGGGTCAAATAAATATTAAGTGACGGATGTGACTTTTCACAAAGCACCAAGATTTAATAAAATCAATTAACCATAAAACAACATAGTTTATATTAAATAATTAAGAGAATTAAACTTCCTAATTATATAATTATAAACTAATGTTTATAACACAATTAATATAATGTTCTAACGCTCCCCCTTAATATTAAGTTGGGAACATATGTCAACATTACCTATTTATACAACATGATTTACAAATTCATAAACCATAGTGAAGGTTTATGCTAGCATATCAAATTTTAAGGATTTATACACCTCCATCATGCTCATCTTACCTTTTATTACAAAAGGATTTTGAATCTATAAATCAGTAGTGAATGATTTAGGATAAGCAAGATTTGTGAGACTACATCTCATAGTCTCTCATGGAAAATCTCTACTAACATCTCTAATAGCCTTTTATAAAACAAGGACATCCTTTACAACAAATGCAACACTGGAATGTACACTGTAAAATTAGAGTGAAAATTTTACAAATATTGTAAGGATATTTTTACAATGTTTTACAGTTGGAGCAAAATTATGGAGGAGAAGGATATATCAACCAAATGGTCATTACGAGGTTACATTGCCTTGCACACTCCCTCTTAATGGAAAATCTGAAAGGAAAAGCATTACACAGAACTTACATAACTTTATATAACACAATGGCTTCGTAAACATATCTATAATTTGATGTTCATCAGGCAATCACCGGATATCTATATCACCGCAAAGAACCTTCTCTCGGAAAAAGTGCATATGAATCTCAATATGATTCATTCTCTCGATGTTGAATTGGATTCTTATAAAGAGAAATGAAACTCGCTATCGATAGAAGAGGATTAATTCCTTTATATTCCATGTGTATCTCTTCCAACAGCCACATTAACCACATGGCTTATTTTGTTGCTTCCATTGCACTTCTATACTCTTCCTTAGTATAATAAATGGATACTATTGGCTACTTTTTATTGTTCCAAGTAATGACACTTGTACCAAAAACTTGAACATATATCCAGTTATATATTTTATATATAACACAACATCAGCATGGTTAGAGTTATAATAGCCATATAGACATCATAATAAGCATAGTATAAATCATTATTGATTTCACTTTTAACCATCTATAAAACTTACATTGATATATTAAACACAAGTTGTATAACAACTTAAATAACAATATGCTTAACAAATAATCATGTTTTTTTTTTAATATTGGTAAATAGTTTTTGAAAGGGACTATACCCTTTTGTACCTTGTAAAAAGAAGGCCTAAAAGCCGGAATAAGAGAGAGGAGCAGAGAAGGCAGTAGAAAGCACAAAAGTTACAAAAAAGAACAACGAAGCCTTAAACAATACACAAACGAGACTTAACAAAAAAACAACGGCAAAAAAATAGCAAGCCTACAGAGAAGAAGAAGCGATAATAAAAACAATAAGTAGTCGGGACTACTTCTTGGCCGCTTGATCAATACTCGTCTTTACTCTTTTCCAAGCATGATACATGCCCAAATAAGGTCATATGAGTAGCATCCGTCTTATCGAGCTCCTCTCTCGGTTCTTTTTCTCTCTTTCTCATTGCCCCAAAGTGTAGCCGGGACACCGCTAAGATGTGAAACACTTCTTGCATGACCTTCGATGAACTCCTCGATGGCCCCAGAGGCTGCAATATTATACTCATGCCTAGTCTTCATCTTCCCTAGGTGGGAGTCTAAGGAGGTCGATTTTTGTATATGTCATCAATCAAGGCTATTGCCAATGCTCCTTCCCCTCAATGCTTTGTTTGCCTTTTTTTCTTAGCAAGGTTTTTAACCTCATCCTTCAACAATTTTAAGCTCACCTCTAAGGCCTCCAATCTCCTAGAAGGGTTATCCGTTGGTGCCGCTGGGACCGGCACTACTAATGTTCAAAGAGATCACAAGCAATGTCCTCCAAAGGTTCAACCCCCTCAGCAGTAGACTCAAGGTTGAGTCTCCTAGAAGCCCTGGTGACACGTTTAGAGGTAGAGACAGGGTGGGTGGCAGGGGCAGCAACAGGAGGAAAAGAAGGAGAAGCATGAGCAGCCGGCATGGGGAGTAAGCGGACCAAGGCGGGGCAGCAGCAGGGGCAGCAGGGGAGACAGGACTGACAGCAGCGGAACCCAACAAAGCCGGGCCGGGAGAGGAAGGGAGACCGGGGAATTTAATAAGGCAGTGCTTGTGAATAAGCAAAATAAGCCCTTGGTGTAAGGGAACCGCCCGGGTATGCTTCTGGAACTCCAAAATGGAGCGTTCAAGAGAATTTAACAGATAGTGAGGGAAGCAAACCAACCTACTCCTACGAAAGTGATTCAAAAAGACAAGGTGCTTGGCAGGGACAGTAACAAACCTGCCTTCCAAGGATATGAAGCGAATCATCATGCGGGTGACTTCATCATACGGGGATGGAATTGAGTTAACAAGCAGACCCGCGGTGTTGAATATAAGCTTCTCCTCCTCCTCCACAAATCTTCTCTCTTCAACCTCTTTGATAACCCTCTTGTTGAAGAAGCGGTATCCTTCCGAGTCCAGTCACTTTGGCTATGAGTTCCTCATTAATAAGAATTTTCTGCCCTCCATAGTCGACCGTCCTCTCATTCCACTCCTTAATCATGTTATACTACCAATATGTTGAAAAAATTTGACATATTAATCCTATGAAATATATATTAGATGCAATCAATATTGGACGTCTCCAATACAAACACAAAGGCATCCCCAAGTGTCATTCGATATGCATATAATAATATTTTTAGTAATCACATACTAAATTAGAATTTAGAAATGTTTTATCAACAACATATATATCTTCATTATCTATTTTAAGCCTTTAAAAATGTGATAAGACTAATAGATAACATATCTGAAAAGATAACCAAATCATGAAAGAATAATCACAACATACACTAAATTATCTAGGAAAAATACTCTAACTAAGGACATATTCTATGGATTTATGTGGAGTTTGCTTCAAAAATGAATGAGGAAGGGTTTTTGGTGATAGCTTACCATGTAAGCACCCTTCACACATTTCATAGGTGGAAAATTTAAGCTAAGACATGTCATACATGATCCTAAAAAATGATCTCAATTTTTCATGCCAAAATTGAACAACACTTCTATTTTTGAATAAACAACTAGGAAACCGAAGCAAAAACCTTTAAACATATATAAGCCATTTTTTATATGCTTTCAGCTATAGTTACATCTAGTTCATTCTTAATAAACCATAATAAATTACACTATAGTTATTCTGAGTTAATTGTGAATGAAATCAAATTCTTTTTCAATTTAAGAACATGAAAAACATCATTTATAAAACCTATCAAAGAAAATTTATTATTTACTATAAGCATTATTATACCATCATCCATTGACATTTTTCACAAGGACAAAAAGGTTAGGTTTTATTCACAAAAGGTACTAAACATAGGATCGGGGAACGAGGGTTTGGGGATAAAGTCCCCGGTGCGGGGTCGAGGGAAGCGCCCCTCACGGGGTCTAGGGGCAATTCCCCTAGCATATTACATGTCACAATATGGGCGGATTGAGGGGAAGCACCCTCGATGCCAAACATAATTTATAACTTACTCCTCCTTTGAAATTGACAAAAAAACAACTCTTTGTGATAAAAACATGATTATTACAATAACTTGTATGATCAAATTTTTGATAAAATTTTTGGTTTTACTGGAGGAAAAAAATACAAAAAAGTTTAGAAAGAATCCCCGTCATTCGTGTGCATATGTCGGTCATATTTAAATAAATTTCCCTTATTCACATCAAAATTTTGACATGTCAAACAAATATTCTACAAGAAAATACACTATTTTGACTGTAAGACATATTTCATTGAAATCTAAGTGATTTTTTTGGTTTTGCAAGAAAAGTATGACTCACTTGATTGTCGTAAAAAAATAGTTTTACTTCTTAATTCGTGAAAGAACCTTAATAAACCAAAAATGCTTGCTATTGTTAATTTTTAAGATTAGTTTAAAAATTGACTTTATATATATATATATAGGTTATTGTTTATATAATTACTTTATTTTTATATAATTACTTTATTTAGCTTGGCCAGTTGGTTTTACACACTAGGCGAGTTGAGTCAACTTATTAATGCAATGATTTTACTAAAACCAATGTAAATGCCAATGCCAACCAACACATTACAATCGAGGTGAGTTAAGGCCGAGCTCTATGTGAGCCGTATGCAACCAACACATCGAGAGAGGGCCAAGCCCCATGGGCTCTTCAATTAAAATAGCAAGAGGTGTGACTCAATTCACACCACACTTTTGCACCGAAAGGATTTTAAAGCCTTAACAAGGCATCCACCCCACCAATGTGGGACTGCAGTCAAAAACAAAACACAAAAAAAAAAATCATGTCCAACTTGGTGCATAGACCATCCCATGTCATTCCATCAACATGCCTCACCGACCAACATTCTACCGCCGTCCCCATGTGGTAATTAAAACAAATCATGTGTGGTCATAGCCACAATGATATGTGGTGGAGTGAAGGCTTATAAATCCTTAATACTATCATGGTGGTCCCAATGTGGGACTAAAGGTACCGATTGAAAAGATATGATATGAATTGTATAGCTTCAAAAGTATCATATCTATTATTTGTTTCTCCATGTATTTAACTAAAAAATAAAATTTGAGTGGAAAAAATAGACCCATGTGAAACAAACCACCAACCAAGTTAAGAGATCTTCAAAATCAAAGCAGGACACATTCTAAATGGATTTTAAGACCTATCATTTTCTCTTTAAATAATAATACAATAACTTTATTTGAGATCTAAAGGCATTAACCATGTTGAAACCCCAGTTAACATTGTAAATTTAGTAGTAATTGGATAGTTGTAGTGAGTGCGAAGAAAAATCTTTGTTTTACTAGCAGGGTTTTGTACTCTCATAAATTAATAAACAGAACGTTTCGGGTAATTGTGCTAAATAGAGCTCTTGTTAATAGCCATCCTAAAAATCAGTACCATTATGCGTTAAATCAGCCATGCACACAAAGATAAATCTGTAACCCTAATATCTCTTTATTTTACTATATAAAATTGATTAATCTAGATCTATATCTGAAGTGGGTTCAATTGCCTATGAGAGGAAACTACTACCTGCCACTATTTTATTTGTTGTGTGCAGAAGAGGAAGAAGAATATTGAGGATTAAGAGGTGCTTCATTTGGGTGTAATGTCTAGTTGTATTGATTTTTCTTATTCTACTTTTGAGAACTTGTGCTACGTGCACTATAACCTTTAACACTATTCTCATGACAGATACCACTTCATTTTCTTTTCTTTTTTATCTTTTGTTTTGAGTAGTTGTATTAATTAATACATTGAAAGTGCACTTTCCTACTATCCCACTTATATCTCTGCAATATTCAATTATTAATAAGGACATGTAAGTAAATAATTAAATTTATTTAAACATATGTATAAGTAGTATAAGGGTATGTGTAGTTATCAAGTTGATATAGGTTCAAAGACATAGGATTTAATTTAATTAAATCATATGTATACTATATAATATATAATGACATTGAATAAGGGGTGGGGTATAATTATAGGTTTTGAACTATATACTTTAAATTAAAGAATGTATATAGCCCACTTAGCATATAAACTCATGTTATTATAATAAAGGGGGCCAGGATAGACATAGGTTTTTACAAACCAAACCAATATTTTTCCCATTGTCACAAAATTTTAACATGACCAATCAAAAAAATTGTAATCCTATTTCCAGGGAGGGTTGTCTCTCTCTCGAGACCTTGATTTTTACTTTGAATTTAACTCGCACATTAAAGAACTATACAAATTAAATAAAATATTTCACACATTTACCCATACATGTATTTTTGAGAGTACCAAGGGGAATTATTTCATCAAGAAAAATATTTTTCACGCGAGCATATTTAAAAATTTTGAGAGAGGTTTTTAAAATACCCCATGGGTTATAACCACCCATCAACTACCACGCTAGTTGAATTTAATCAAAGATTTAAATTATTTACTTACGTACTGGTACTATGTTAGGACCGAGGATTAAAACAATCATATGAAATAATTTAATTAACATTAAATTAAAAAATTAGATGACACTTGAAAGCACGAATGTAACATGGAAAAACCCCAAGGGGTAAAAAAACCATGGCAAAGAGAGATTCCATTAATTGAGAAACAATTTACACACTCCAATAACTTTGAATCCTCACTTCTCTCCCATGGTAATTCACCACTTGAATACCAAATTCAATGATCCATATCACCATATGAAACATTTGACCCCACGGGTCAAATAAATATTAAGTGACGAGAAGTGACTTTTTTCAAAGCACCCGATTTAATAAAATCAATTAACCATAAACAACATAGTTTATATTAAATAATTAATTATTCCTAATTATTTAATTATAAAATAAGGTTTATAACGCACTTAATATTATGTTCTAATAATTAACATAATAATTATGGGTTAGAGATGGTACATAGAGAGAGTGTCACTATTAGCCTTAGTTGTCCTTACATTGGTCATCCTTGTCCCCTTAGGTCTCATACACATTGAATTCATGACACTTTGCTTGCATCCCATCATCTTGGCACCTTGTTCATCCACCTATTTGATCCACGACACCTATTTTTACCTCACATTGCATTTTATCATCCATGGCCGACACAATCACCCATGGGTGATTGTGTCGTCATTTGATTTTTCCCTGCCAAAAAATCACCCATGGATTATTGTGTTAGGTACATATACATGCCACTCATTTTACATTCATAGATAAAATAATCCATGATCATTTGAACTACCATTTTATTTTCTCTTTTTGTCATCTTCGCTTATTCTCACCTAGCTCTTAGTTCATCTTGCATCTTGCTTGGATTGGATTGGATAATCTTCTTCTTGGATGGTTTCTTGCACTATTAGGTCACCTATAATGAGTCTAGGACAAGAACGATGTTCCCCTTATCCACCTAATAATGATTCTCTCACAATTTTCTACTTCACTTGAGATATAGATGCATCAGTAGCCATCCTACATGTAGAAGGTGAGTGCTCTAACCATCTTTTGTCATGTTACATAGATAAGTTCATTTTATTTCCTCATTGTGCTATGTTAGCTTAGTATTGCACATATTTAGATGCTAGTTATCATAATACTCTTATTAATTATCAGGTTCCTTAGTTATCATCACTTTCATTTCAGTTATATTATGCATGTTTTTTTCATGTATTGTTGATCTATACCTCTCCATACCCAACTAATAATACCTTAGTAGGTTTCCTTCCTTTATCATGACCGCAGCTCCTTTGAAACCCTATATTGACCTAGTTTAGGGATTACGCCCTCTAGTTATACAACCCTAGCGCTCGTTGTAGCCCCTTTAAGTCTACCCACTTGTATTTTGGTACATGTGTGTTTCCTATTGCCACCTCGATACCCTTGTATAACAGATGATTTAGAAGTGCAAGTTATTGAGAGACATTTTTGGCCCACATACATTATCTTCACCAATCCCACCTCAACTTCAAGCATAAAAATGGATTCCAATATATTAATTAATTTATTGATATGAGCTCTAGTTAAATGTCTCCTCATTATGGTTGAGGCATGTGGACATGAATTTGACACTTCATAATTTTATCTTTCATATCCAAATTTTGTAGAAATGTACAACCTTCTCAACAATAAGTCACTTCAAAATTTCTATTTGAGGATAGACTCCCATATCACCTTTGTCACTTTTGTGTACCACATAAGGCTTAGAGGTATAAACAAATATGATAATATCTCTTTAGTAAAATTTTAGGATACTTTAGAGTTTTAAAGAATCTTGTGGTGCTACAAAAGTAATTAGTTTAGCCACACCTCTTGTAAAATGTAGTTAAATACATCAAATCTTGTACGACATGCACAATGTCCAAATCACTTGACAAGATGTAAGGAATGTATACACATGTTCTCATGGAGTACTTATCAATATATCATAATACTAATCATGGTAACGGTTGTGTTTATATAATAGTTAATGGAATCTCAAAGATGGAAGTTTTAATACTTGTAAGACATTTATTTCTACTTTGGAAACCATCAAATTATAATTTTAACATGTCACGTTCCACTTTACATTATAAGAAATTGTCATCTTTGATAGGGACATAACAGCTTTGAGTAATTTCTTGAAAAAAAATTGTTCTATGATGAACAAAAACATGAAACGGTCTGTTGACAATAAAATTTTCCTCCGTAATTTCTATTTCATTAATGTATGTATTAGGAATAGGATGTTGTTAAGTATAATTAGTAGTAACGTCCGATAGAAGATAACGGCCTTTGATTTATCGCCAATAATGTATATAGTACGGAAATAGTCAAAAGTACAATAGGAATGTTGTGGTAAAAAGTAAATAGTTGTCGTAAGTGGTCCAAAGAATGTTAAAATGTCAAAGTTGGGGTAAGTAGAGAAGTAGGGTCTACATGATTAGGAATTAGAAATATTATATTGGTAATAAGGACAAGGAGTGAGGTCATAAATATTTTGTATATTTTATTTGTAAAAAGTCTAAAAATGTGGAACCCATGTGAAATGATAAGGTTTATCTTATCTTAAAAGATAAACTTACATGTACAGATAAGAGTTAAGGTATGGAATATGATTCGTCAGAGTGGATTTCTTATCCTATCTTAGAAATAAGATGGATAAGCCTAGAATTCTATAAATAAAGAGGCCACCCCCCTCATTTAGCATAGAAGGAAGTAGTGAGAAATATTGTATGAGTAAGTGTGTAAAGGAAGCCATTAGTTTAAAGGTGTGTTGAAGAAGCCATTAAGAGGTGTAATTGTGAAGTTTCTCCCATAGTATTGGTGGAATGCAAGTGAAGTCAATAACACTTGAAGTACCTCATGGGTGAGATTGTAACAATTTCATGCTAATATTATAATTTACTCTGATATTTCAGATTTATCATCATTCCTTTTTATCATAGTCTATGGTATTCTTGTGTTATGTTTTTTGTGTTTCCAAATTACATCCACCAAACTAAAGGCTGTGCATTAGTAAATAATCATAGCACGAGGAGTTCCCGGTGAAGAATTATCATAGTGCCGGATTGGTGATGACATTTTGGTTCCGTTGTTGGGACCATTCCTCGTTGGTGGATTTTCTGGAGAGATATTCCCACTTAGTCAAAAATCAATTAGAGGGTAACCTTATTTTTATGTATAGTAGTTACCATGGTAAAGTCATTTTTTCCACGTGAATAGTAATTACCATGGTAAATTCATTTTTGTTGTGAATAGTATTTATCATAGTAAAGTCACTTTTTACCGTGAATAGTATTTACCGCAGTAACTTCACTTTTTACTGTGAATAGTGTTTACCACAGTAAAGTCAATTTTTACCGTAGTAAGTCAAGTTTTACCATAGTTACCGTGGTCATTTCTATTTTACTGTAGAAAGGTGTAAAGTCACTTTCTATTACAGTGATTCTAATTATTTGTGCACATAAGTCTTGTTGATTGTACTTGTGGGTTGGTATTTTACGGTGGTTACTTTTGAAAATGCGGAAGATTCCTATTTTTTCAGCCCAATCTAATGAAGATGCTTCCTCTTTCATTCAAAATTTTAAACGATCTTGTATTTGTAACGACCTTATAAGAAGGGAACAATGGATTGAATTTTTTCCTACCTTTTTGGATGGTTCAGCACTTCGGTGGTTTGAAACACTAGGTGAAAACGTGAAAAATTCATGGGATTTATTAACTGAAAGTTTTCTTGAAGAATTTGGTGAACAACAGAAATATGCAGATCTCATGATCAAGATCACAAAGTTATACCAAGGAGAGAAGGAGAAGATAAGGGATTATCATGCTCGTGTTCTAGATCTAAGGAGGAAGCTCGATGCCCAGATCCTAAGGAAGGATTAGCGGATGGGTTGATGAATGGCGTGGATAATCTCCTATGTAAGCACTTCATTCTTGGGATGAAGCTAGAGATCAGACAACGAGTGAAGTATGACCACCCAGCTACCATTGAACAAGCAAAGGAGATTGCAAGAAGGCAAGAAGAAAGCATGGAAGAGGAGCCCAAATAAATTGTTGCTAAAGTAGAGCCTACACTAGCACCTTTGGTCCAGAATCCACAACCACTCCCGGTGAGCACAAATATTTCTCCTAGTACATCTACTGAGTATGAAGATCTGCTCAAAAAGATGGGTCAGTTAACTATTAATCTTCTTCAAGGAAAAGAATTTAGTTCTCAGGGAGGAGATAGAGGTCCAAAAAGAAATATTTCTGAAGTTGTATGTTATGGTTTTTATAAAAAGGGTCATTATAAGTATAATTGTCCAGATAGAGCTTCTACATCTGGTAAAGGAGATAATGATAAAGGAAAAGCACCTGTGAATTCTTTTGATGTAGTAGATAAGAGTAGAAATAATGAAGTAGATGTGTTTGTAACAAAAAGAAAGAAAGAAAAAGATAATCAAGATGGAAATGATCCTAAGAAGATGAAAGGAGAAACTAGTAAGAAACATAGGAGAAGAAAGTTGGGTGTGTAGGATTTTCTGATTTCACAGGGGCAAGGACCATACTCCATCTTGGAAGATCTATCCAAAAGGCCTGCAAATATTACATATGGTCAACTCTTGGCTATGTCTTCTGAGAAGAGGCGAGAGTTGCGAAGTGGACTCAATGCTCGACGAAAGAAGGAGGTTGAGGTCCCTGTTTTGGAGGCAAAGGTGGATCCCTATGCTACACAAGCTGAGGTATTATGTAATGGTATTTCAATTCATGATGTCTTAGTTGATGGAGGTGCTGCAGTTAATGTAATGACCGAGTCTGTAATGAATATGTTGGGTTTAAAAATTGATCGCCCTTCAACACTTATGTTAAGGTCATTAAATAAAGGAAAAACTAAACTAGAAGGTGTAGTTTCAAATGTGGCAATATCTGTTATGGGTGTTGTATGTGTGGTAGACTTTCGGTGATGAAAAATGGTACTGCTATTGCGTTCCCAATGCTTTCTTTAGGAAGACCATGGCTAAGGAGAGTTCATGCAAGAAACTACTGGAATGAAGGTTTCATGACACTTAGGCGTGGTAGAGAGAGGGTGAAGATAAACGTGATCCTCGACATCATAAAGCGAACACATGGATTCAAGTGATGAAACTGATGATTGGACATCCTCTCGATTACTCTAGTACCAAAGAAGTGGACATTGAAGAGGAAGAAAGTGAGGTTGATGTTTCAGTCATGGATATCCTTCCAATCACACCAACTCATGACCCCATAAAATTATTTGAAGAAGTTGATGATCATCTCCAACAAATAAAGATTGGTGATCTTTGTGATGGAGAGTGAGAAGGAATCCTACCTCCAGCTCTTTCGAAGGTACATACACATATTCACTTTTGATTACAAGGAAATCCATCAAGTAAGTTGGGTAGAACATTCTATTAAGGTTTGGTAGATGGTGCTTAAGCCCATAAAGCAAATGCCATATAGAATGAATCCTAATTTTTCCAAGACCGTAAAAGAAGAAATAGATAAGTTGATTGATGCAAGATTCATATTTGCATGTGGAGAATTCGAATGGGTTTCTCCCATTGTGATCTAAATAAAAAAGAATGGGAAGCTACGCATTTGTGTTGATTACAGGAAGCTCAATAAGGCAACAAAGAAGGATCATTACCCTCTTCCATTTTCAGATCAGATCTTAGACAAAGTAGCTGGCTAGGAGTGCTATAGTTTTTCTGATGGATATAGCGGCTACAACTAAGTTCGTATAGTAGAGAAAGATCAGCTGAAGACCACGTTCACCACTCCTTGGGGAACGTTTGCTTATAGAGTTATGCCTTTTGGGTTTTGTAATGCTCCGGAAACATTCCAGCGTTTGATGAATAGGGTGTTCGAACCCTACATTGGGACCTTCATCAGAGTATTTCTGGATGATTTTTACATCTATGGGAGCAAGTTGGACCACCTGCACCAAATGGAGACAACATTTCAAAGGTTATATGAAGCACAAGCCTCACTAAACCCTACAAAGTGTGTCTTTGGATGTTCTAAAGGTGTTTTGTTAGGGCATGTTGTATCCAGAGATGGTATTGGTACTGATCCTGATAAAGTTTCAAAAATCAAAGAGTTACCATTTCCTATGAATAGAAGTAAGTTGAGATCATTTTTAGGCCATATGGGGTACTATAGAAGGTTCATCAAGAATTTCTCAAAGATTGCACAACCACTAACCCAGTTCTTGAAGAAGGATGTTACTTATGAACCAGGAAATAAGGCGCATGAAGCTTTTGGACAATCAAGAAGAAACCCCGTGTCTTCACTGTTTTAAAGAATCCAAATTGGAGCAAGCCATTCATTGTGTACACCGATGCCTCAGATGCAGCACTAGGAAGTACTTTAAGCCAAAAGGATGAAAATGGGAATGAACATCCAATTTACTTTGGGAGCAGACAAATGAGCAGTTCTAAAGTAAATTATACTGTAACTAAAAAAGAGGCTCTAGCTATCATTTTTGTTGTAAAGAAGTTTAGGAATTACTTGCTAGGGAAAAAAATTTCTAGTTGTAATGAGATCATCGCTCTAAAATATATTGTAAATAAGCCTAATCCATCGGGAGGATAGTAAGATGGATAATTTTTCTACAAGAATTTGAATTTGATATTATAGATAGGCCAGAAAGAAGCATGTCAATGCAGATGCACTCTCTCAAGCCTATGATGGTTTAGGATCATCTTGTGATGATGATGATTTCCCCGATGCAACATTGTTATCCCTTGACATAATCCCTAGTGAATACATAGATATTTGGAATTATCTAAATGAATTCAAGTTTCCTGATGGTGCCAATGTAAAGACTAAGAGAAAGATTACTCAAATCAGTCGTCCATATTCTATTCTGTATGGAGTATTATTTCAAATAGGACCTGATGGACAGTACAAGAGGGCAGTTGGACGTGATCAAGGGAAGGAACTGCTAGAAGAATTTCACAATGGTACATGTGGAGGGCACTTCTCTGGACAACTTACAACAAGAAGGATCTTGGATGCAAGTTATCACTGGCCCACTCTTTTTAAAGATTGTTATAATTATTGTAAGACATGTGATATTTGTCAAACACATGGTAACCGTAAGACTTCATCAGCTCCATTATGCCCTATTCTTCCACTTGGTCCCTTTGAAAAGTGGGGAATAGACATTGTAGGTCCACTTCCTACTACCTCACACCAAAATAAGTATATTGTAGTTGCCACAGATTATTTAACCAAGTGGGTTGAAGCTAGGCCATTGAAAACAACTTCCATGGATGAAGTGGCAAGGTTCATATATGAACACATTGTCACCAAATTTGGTTGTCCATTAGAAATTGTAATAGATCAAGGAAGCCACTTCATTAATGAGGTGGTAGAAGCCTTAGTCAATAAGTTTTCTATTAAGCACAGGAAGGCAACAACATATACAAGCCAAGCACAAATGGACAAGTGGAATGAACAAATTTTGTGTTGTGTCAAATTCTAGCAAAAGATGCAGCCTTGCAGGTACATAAATGGGATAAAAGGATTCATGCAGCATTGTGAGCATATAGGGAAACATCAAAGTCAGCAACAGGATACTCCCCATTTCAGTTGGCTTATGGCATTGATCCAATTCTTCCTATTGAGTTTGATATTCCCACGGTCAGAGTAATGGAAAATGAAAGAATGGATGAAAGTGATTCAGTAAAAGAAAGGTTGGTACATCTTCATTTGCTAGAGGAAATGAGGGAAATAGCTAAGGATACAAGCTATAAGAAGAAAATGAAGCGAAGAAGAATACTTTGATCAAAAGATCCGGTGGTCTCCATTTCATATGAATGACTTGGTTCTAGTATATGACTCCGATACAAAAAAAGAAGACAGAGAAAATTTCTTCCAAAATGGATGGGACCCTACAAAATAAGAGTGCATGAAAATGAAAATGGTACGTATTGATGGAGGAATTGGATGGTACTCCCATTACGAAATGGGTCAACCATGACAAGTTGAAGATTTTCCAAGCACTGAATAGTCTACTCAGAGACAGAGTAGAAGCTAGGAAGGGGGAAGATGTCGACAATAAAATTTCCTCCGTAATTTCTATTTCATTAATGTATGTATTAGGAATAGGATGTTGTTAAGTATAATTAGTAGTAGCGTCCGATAGAAGATAACGGTGCTACTAAGACGACGCCGCCAATAATGTATAGTACGGAAATAGTCAAAAGTACAATAGGAATGTTGTGGTAAAAAGTAAATAGTTTTCGTAAGTGGTCCAGTAATGTTAAAATGTCAAAGTTGGGGTAAGTAGAGAAGTAGGGTCTACATGATTAGGAATTAGAAATATTATATTGGTAATAAGGACAAGGAGTGAGGTCATAAATATTTTGTATATTTTATTTGTAAAAAGTCTAAAAATGTGGAACCCATGTGAAATGATAAGGTTTATCTTATCTTAAAAGATAAGCTTACATGTACAGATAAGAGTTAAGGTATGGAATATGATTCGTCGGAGTGGATTTCTTATCCTATCTTAGAGATAAGATGGATAAGCCTAGAAGTCTATAAATAAAGAGGCCACCCCCCTCATTTAGCATAGAAGGAAGTAGTGAGAAATATTGTATGAGTAAGTGTGTAAAGGAAGCCATCAGTTTAAAGGTGTGTTGAAGAAGCCATTAAGAGGTGTAATTGTGAAGTTTCTCCCATAGTATTGGTGGAATGCAAGTGAAGTCAATAACACTTGAAGTACCTCATGGGTGAGATTGTAACAATTTCATGCTAATATTATAATTTACTCTGATATTTCAGATTTATCATCATTCCTTTTTATCATAGTCTATGGTATTCTTGTGTTATGTTTGTTTTTGTGTTTCCAGATTACATCCACCAAACTAAAGGTTGTGCATTAGTAAATAATCATAGCACGAGGAGTTCCCGGTGAAGAATTATCATAGTGCCGGATTGGTGATGACAGTCTACCATATTTCATCTTTATTAGTATGAAAAGATGGAAAAATAATGTGATCGACATCTTTTTATAATGTACAATCTGAATAAATACCTCACATGGGGTTAAACCCTTTGTTTCATTCAACATAACTATAATACATCTCTTTACAAATCTATCACAAAAAACCTTTTTCAAATTTTTTAGGGTTTCCAAATTTGGCATCTATTGAAATATATTATCTTACACCACCATCAAAAACAGAAACTCCTTCAACACAAAATTAAGGTTATAAATTTTTGACTTCATTGATCAAACCTAGAACATTTACAACATGAAAACACTAAGTATAAGTAAAACCATGAAAACTATTGTGCATTACATGTGTTTTGGGTTGGTGATCAAGTATGGATTCACTATAAAATTGAAATACTAACATGACCTTACAAAGAGCTTTGTCCTATTTGATATGGGCCTATACCATAATTAACTAGGTAGTAGACAAAATTTTGATCTTAATCTTCTTTCTTGCCTTGGGTTGTATCTATCCTTCAATGAGTAACTCTTGTACCACTATGTTATAACTTTTTGGACATTTTTAATGTTGCAGAGACTCTTCAAAAATACAAAATTAATCTTCACTATTGTGTTACAACAAAAATAGATCAAATCGGTGACATATGGTTAGAAGAACAAGATAATAAGATATCCCTATCTTCCAAAGTGTTAAGGAAGTCAAGCACATTTTTAAATAAAAAAATCATAGAATATTAATATTACATAAATTATTTACATCTTCTCCCATATTTATATATATAGAGACCATATCTCTTCAAGGAGGGGAAAAATCCAAGAGCGTAAGAGACCTCAAATATCTCGTGGAACCATGATGTTGTTTGGCATTATGATTTGAATTTATCATCAACCGAGGAAAATTTTAAGGAACCCATGAAGAATTTTTTTAGAAATAGTAGAAAGTGTCATTGTATCTAGATTCGTAGGGTGGAAAATATAGAAAAGATAAACATTTATTTAGTGATGAAAATGGTTAAAACATAAAATAAATAGTTGCGAGATGAAATGGTGAATCCAAAATTATTTCTATAATACCTAAAACTAATTTGGTATTGAATTTTCTCTCTAAAGAAAGTAATAAAATATCTTTGTTTCACTCACTTCACATTCTAGCACTACGCAAAGTAATGAAATTTTCTAAATATTCAACAAGAAAATAAAGTAATCATAAGGATGTCAAGGTTGTTTTAAGGACCATAAAGGGTGAAAACCTTCTTTTACCATGCAACAAAAAGTATCTCATTCAAAGTTTCCAAATTCATCCACCATATTTGTTTTTAACAATATTATTTTAGGAGTAGACTAATTGTAAGTAGTTTTAATTTTTCACATGATATTGTTTTGTTTTATACATAATAGAAAAGGGAACTATTGGTTCTCTCACCCTTGAAACACACACACACACACAATAAAATTTGGGATTTATTCTAAGTTAGTCTAATAAAAATAAAAACAGAAAAAACAAATAAATGCATAAATAAAATGACCCAAACAACTAAGTAAATAGAGATGTGAAACCCTAATGAGAAAAGAGGGTTAAGACGAGCTTAGCTAATTCACATGAATGATTTGACTATGTCACGTAGAAGATAAGATAAATAGAATGTCATAACGACCATATAGAATCTCCAAAAATTAGAGATATGGAATAGTAGGCTTGATTGGGGCTCCTGGAGAGGGACAGGGGCACCTGTGGGCACCTTGGTTTGAGAACTGGGCACCATGGTCTCAGAAAAGCTTTACAACCTTCCTCTCGAGGTTTCACTAAGTGATCACTAGCCTTCGCTTCTGTCACACTATCTTCATTGAACTGCTTTCGGTATGTCATTGGAAATCGGTGATGAAGTAGAGACCTTCAAAACCCCAAGATAGACATCAAACCCATAAAAATAAAGATGCATATGAAGGGGTCATATTGTCCTTAATGGCCACAATGGTGGACTTACTAACTAAGCATTGCACTACATCTCAGACCCGATGTAGTTCTATGTGTGTGTGTAATCATGCCCTAGGTGCTCTTTTTCCATTCACACTTTGTGAAAGTAGCGAGAAATAACTATATGTAGAAATGTAATAAAATGGTGGATGGAATAGAATAAAATTCCCTCCTATGTAGTGTGATGTAGATGAACCATCCTTGTGCCTTGTGATGGAGCTATATGGATGCAAATGGAGCCTTTGATGGATGCAACCTTAGGTGATGATTGTAGTTCCTAGTGTGTGGTTCCTCATTATGGTCTCATAACTTTATATTTATATGGTTCTCTTGTTCTGATTTTTAATTAACCACGAAAAGGTCAACCAATAAAAAGATTAAAAAAACTCAAATGGCTAGAAAGAGCCCAAAAAGTGATAGAAAAGTGTAAAAAGGCTTAGAGTACCCTAAATGGGACTAGGGCACTTGGGGCACCCCATTCAAAGATAAAATGTCACCAAATGGAAGAACCGACTAGGTGAGTAAATGCGGGAGGTTGGTTGTAATGACAACAAGAAAAGTAAAATGGTCAAGGACATGGGTTAATTAGCGCTTTCTTCACTCAAAAACCACATGAATAGTAGTATGAGACTCGGAATAAATAATGTCCAAAGTGCATGATTTTGTGACTACATTTTCCCCACTTTATGTGGTGAGTGGAAATCTCAAGTAACATAAAGTAGATAGAGATGTGTACCTGATGTCCATGTAGAGAGATGTAGAAAGCATGCCAAAGGACTAGATAAAGTTTCGAATGAAAAAAATATGGAGTTAGGAGACTAAAGATGAAAAATAGAAGAAAGTGATGAGAGTGAACCTAGGGTATTAAAGAATGTGTATATGCCGATGTGTGTGATGTACCTGCATATTATTATGGGTGTGTACTACCAAAAATGTCATTGTTGTTGTTGATGTCATTGTTTTTGTTGACTACTTGTTTCTCATACGATCGGACCTATAAGGAGAAGGTGATCAAGTAGTCAAATATTCATTTATATGTGTGAAAAAATGAATGTATGTAGAAATGAAAATATTGAAATAGAAATATAAAAAAATTAAAAGGAACATGTGCACCTAATCCATGATGAGAGAAAGGGGTGAAGAAAGGATATCTTGTCTTTGCGAGTTTTTGGGTGATCTCACACCACCCTAATCGAAGATGTGTAGGGAGAAAGATGTATTATTCCCAAACCTATAATTACTTCCTTGAAGATGTATGAAGAGATCTCTATACTTTGGTTTTTGGTGATCTAATTCCACTTGGAAAAGTATTGTAGAGAGGAAATCTAGTGTATCCTCTAACCTATAACTACCCCCAGAATGCTAAGGAAAACCATGTCCTATAAAATCTATTGTGTACGGGGTTCGTAGACTAGTCTGAACCCACTCATTGTATAACCCACAATGTCAAGGAAGGAAAATTGAATTGAAATGTACTAGTAAAGTGTTACATAGTTTGTAAAACCCCAAATGATGCCCCCTGTCTCATTGGGTGCACATGTGACATCTTTGAAAGAAGGATGCGACCCCAAAAGATGACTAACCACATAAACATTTCCTCATGGGGGGGGGAATGCACTTGGTAAAAATCAAGGTGCACACAAACAAGTTGCTAGAGAATAAGTGTTAATATGAAAAAGCATGCATATAAAAGACAAGTGTACACTATGCAAACAATGTGTAAGCTGGAAAGAAATTAAACACGCAAGAAAAAAATCATAGACCACCAAAGTAAGTTGCAAAACATGGAACATCACTAAAGATGTTACAAGATACTCAAGGCCATAATGGCCACATACAAAGAAATGAGTTTTTATACCAAATAAAGGGAATTTCCCACATACAAGAGAAAACAATAGAAAAGCAAGTACACAAAATAGATAGCCATGGAAGCAAGTAATCCTACAAACAAATTTTGTAGCATACAAATGTGGATGCCCCAAGTAATCGATATGGGACCGGTAGTAGCCAATCATCCATGCTACGTGTAAAATACTTGTATCTGAAATCACAACTAGAAAAGGACGTGAACACACATGTGTTTATGGTAAAGATAATGACATACAAGAAATCTAACTAGCATGTGTAATAAAGGGAACATGAACAATCAAATGTAAGCAAGAGTAAAAGCAACCAAGATATGTAATATGTTTTGGATGGATGGAATGGAATGCAAGATGGATGATAGGATTCATGTGCCCCCTAAGTGAATGGAGTTGTATGTAATGAGGTTCATTTATTTTTCCCCCTCAACAGTGGTCCAAGAATGAATCAGAACGAGAGTTCACCATTAGGAAATGGTAGAATCGTGTGTTTTATGTGTCTAATGCATTGTGATGAGTGTGTATGTGTAGTGATGATAGGCGGCCTAGTGATGAAGTGTGTACGTGACCCTATATCCAAAGTGTATATCATGACATGATAGTGTAGTAATGATGGTGTAGCCTAAAGCTTATATCACTACCAAATGAATAAAGGGAGTAGTGATATGGCCTATAGCGTATACCACTACAAGATGAAGGGATAGGTGACCATTTAGCCTAAAGAGTTTGTAACTAGCCTATTAATGTCACATGATATAAGGTCGAGTGATGAACATGTGTGTATGATAAGTTCCATTCAATTTGTAAACCCTCGGCATTTAGTATGGTCCAAGGAACTAAAGTATGTCATAGAGTAGTGAGTGTAGCACATAGAAGAATATGCAGTATGTTCGATGATAAGAGAGGACCATACGATGTAAAAGATGAGTAAAATTCAATGTATAGTGTGTAATGCAAGAAGTGTAGATAGCACAATAGTGTAATATGCATGTTATGTAGTATGTAGAATTATAGACTTGTAGACAATAGGAGTGTGACATATGTATGATGAAGACTAATATGATGTATGATACATATAGACACGCAAATGTTGAAATGATGTAAAGTACATGTAGAGTGTATGATGTAAGATGTAAGACATGACGTGAAATTTATGAAGATTCCTAATGTGTAGTATCTATTGTGTAGTGTGTGGGGTTCATGTGTAGTATGCCCTCAACAATCAAGTGTGAATTGAAGCACAAGAGTGTGTCATCGGGTAATGATGATGCTAGTATGATGAGTATGTGAATGCTAGGAAATTGATGTATGATGATGTGCGGATGAGACATGTGTGCATGTTAGGGTGGGGGATGTTTGAATGTTATGCCCCCAAGTGTGGAAGATGAAGAATCGATCATGTAATATCATCTAAGAGATCATTAGTTTCAAGGTCAAAGTCATATGGATAAGCATTAGAGACCTAATAAGAAATAGTGTCTAGTTGATCATGTAATGAGCCATTGAGGTGAAAATTGTACATACCCATGTCATATTCCTCATTGAATGGAGGAAGTGGACAACCATGTGCATACCAATGAGTGATATTTTTGAATAGCTAAGAAAATAACTATTACAAATAAAGACACGACCAAAGGGCATGGGAAAAGATATGTCTGTATGGTCAGGATCTAGAGTGCCCCCAATGTAATCAAGCCATGATTTCCTAATGTGAGTGGAAAAGAGTGAGGAATGTGTGATAGATAGATTGTAAGATGGAAGAAATGCAAACCATAAGCAACAGTAATAGTGATGAAGCCATAGTATAGATGAGGAGCATGAGTAGGAGGATAGAGGTCCTCAAAATCAAAACCAAGTCGAGTTAGACCATCATGTGAGAAAATGGTGTCATCACAAGTAGGATCAAATGGAATATGTTCCCAATATGAATCATTCATGAAAAGTGTGCAAGTAAATGGTGGGCATGCTAGCGGAGGTAGTACATGTGAAGGTGTAGGTGATAGAGTGATGTCCATAGACTGGACATGCCCCTAATAAGGAATCATAGTAGTAGTAATAGTAGTACATGGTGTAGAATATACTACATCTATCACATAAATGACACCTTTAAGTGATGACAGATGAGGTAGTTTTTCCATTGGTGGAGGGTCATTGGTAGTACCAGTGCATGGAATAAGAAGGTTAGTATTAGGATCTCGGTCATAATATTGGAATGTATCACAGTCGTAAAGTACAATATATTCAATACATTCACATATGAATTTGACACAATGATGAATAGAAGCAACGACTTACATGACATGGATCCATGGTCTACCAAGTAAAAAGTTGTATGAGACTAGAAAATCAATGACAAAGAAAACGATGTTGAGGGTTTTGTTCCTATAGTAATATGAAGCACAATATGACCTACACATGGGTGGACTGAACTATCATATGCATGGAGTGAGAGGGATAATGTACTAACATTGTGAGTGAAAATACCTAACTTTTCAAGGAATGACATAGGACATAGATTAATTTCATATCCATTATCAATTAAAGTGCGCTTAATACCCATATTGAGAATGCGGATCATAATATAAAAGGGTGGGTCATTGTCAAAAGTGTTTAAATGAATTGGAAGATTAGATTTGAATGATAATTGTTGAAAAACAACATCTATAAAAGTCTGATACATTGAGTCAGGATGCATATCAACATGAATGTGGGTTGTAGCTAAAATGTTGGACTCTATATCTTACATCAGGATGCACAAGCAAATAATCAGTGACTGAGATATTCATGATGACTAGACTCTAAAATGACAAAGAGTGAGGATCCTATAAGCGTGATGATCGAAATAAGGTTCACCAAAAAGATTAACTAAAATTCAGGATTTATTCTAAGTTAATATAATATAAAGAACAACTAGTAAACAATAGATAAATGCATAAAGAAAATGACCCAAATAAATAAGTAAATAGAGATGTGAAACCCTACTAAGCAAATAGGTTAGGATGATCTTAGTTGATTCACAAGTATGTTGTGATTGGGTCGCAGAGAAGACTAGATAAACATAATGTCAGAATGACCACACAAAAGCTCCATGAAACACGATCTGGAATAATAGGTGGATCTGGGTGCCGGAGAAGAACAGGGTGCTGTGGGTGCCCCGGTTTGAGAACCGGTACCTTGGTCTCAGAAAAATCTCTAAAACTTTCCTTTGAGGTGTCACTAAGTGATCGCCTACCTTTAGTTCATGTTACACTATCTTCACTAAACTACTTAGTATGTCACTTGAAATCAGTGATAAAGTAGAGACTTGTAAATCCCTAAGACAAGCATCAAACCCTAAAAAAGAAAGATGCATATGAAGGGGTCAAACTTTCCTCAACAGCCACAATGGTTAATTTACTAACCGATCGTTACACTAATCTCAAACCCGATGTAGTTTTGTGTGTGTGTGTGTAATCATGCCTTAGGTTCTCTTGTGCTAGTCGCACTTTTTTAAAGTAGTGAGCAATAACTATGTGTAGAAATATAATAAAATGGTGGATGGAATAGAATAAACTTCCCTCCTATGTAGTGTGATGCAGATGAGCCACCTTGTGCCTTGTGATGGAGCTAGATGGATGCAAATGGATCCTTTGATGGATGCAACCTTAGGTGATGATAGTAGTGCTTAGTGCTTGGTACCTCATTATGGTCTCATAACTTTATATTTATATGGTTCTCTTGTTCTAATTTTTTAATTAACCTTGAAAAGGTCAACCACTAAAAATATAAAAAGCTTAAATGGCTAGAAAGAGCCCAAAAAGTTGTGGGAAAGTGTAAAAGGCTTAGGGTGCCCTAAATGGGACTAGGGCACTTGGGGCACCCCATTCAAAGATAAAATGTCACCGAATGGAAGAACCGACTAGACGAGTAAATGCGGAGGTTGGCAAAGAATGACAAAAAGAAAATTAAAATGGTCAAAGGGCATGGGTTAATTAGTGCTTTCTTCACTCAAAACCACATGAATAGTGGTATGAGATCGGTACTAAATAATTTCTAAAGTGTGTGATTTTGTGACTACATGTGTGTGTGTGTGTGTGTGTGTGTGTGTGTGTGTGTGTGTGTGTGTGTGTGTGTGTGTGTGTGTGTGTGTGTGTGTGTGTAAAATACAAGAATATAATTGTTCTACTTAAAGTTATGAAAGATATCCAGTAGGAGGAAACAACAATCTCGACATGAAACTTAGAAGTCAAAAAAATGTGTAGAAGACTATACTTGTTCCATACAAGCAATCGGACCGAGAGACTAGTTCAAAGTGTATTTTTCCTTCCTCTCATGAAATTATTACTAGTCATACATCAACCCAAATACATACAAAATTTTCTTAATGCATGATGCAAACATACCCATTTCAATCAAAATCCTATGGGATGGAAGGGCCACTTAAAACATTTAAAATTTGATTCTTCCCTTTGGGCATTGTTAGGAATAATGGTTTTAGCGCGAATATTATGTAATAATAAATAAATAATAACTTACGGAAGTTATTCTTTATATGGTTGTTTTGTATACATGAACAATGGTTAAAACCACTCATGTATTTGGGAGATTAGTTTAAAGCTACCTGTTATTTAGAGAGAAAAAGTCTTAGTTATATGTTGGTTGCAAACATTATTATTACCTTTTGATTTTATTTGTTACATTTGAAGCTACACCTTCATTTGTTATCGAGTGTACTCCAAAATTTTCTGATCAGGTTCATTAATTGTGCAAGAGCTAAGGAGTGAGGACCACATGTGAAGCTCTATCTAAGAGACCCTTAAATTTTTTCCTTGTGATAGCAGAGGTGCAATGTGGACCATGTGTAATTATTCTACCGATTAGATATGGTGTTTTTCAAATTTGCATTAGTGACAACATCTAATATTTTTGAAATTTATTCAAGGTTACGGTGAATCAAGCCTCATATCTATTTAACACTCATTGAATCATCTACAACTTAGTTGTGTATAACACCAAGTCACTATGAAGGTAAAATAATATAGAATCTATATTTATTTTTGATTTGGCACATTCATATTAGAATTCCCTTGGCACACTTGTCACCCAATACAAACATAAGCATAGATGTGCATGATTTTAGCTTTCAAATATAATTTTTTTCACAACATTATATTCATCGTGATAAGAGTATTATTTGTCAAAGTCATTATAAAATCCAAAATATGTTTTGAGCCAAAATTCAAGTCAAACTTAGTTAAATATTATAAGGATGTATTATTAGTTGAAACCGAAGTCCACCGAGTGAGTTAAAATTGTGGGGATATGGAAAGGTCAATTTCCATTAAAAATTTTGAAGGAATAGACTTTCACACATGTCAATTATAGACACAATTGGTTTGATTGCAAGTGATCTTTGAGATGTTGTTCATGGCACTTCTACCCGACCGACTAGTGGTGACGACCTCAACAAGTGGAAGATCAAGGACAAAAAGGCTTTAGCCACCATTGGCTTAGGACTTTCTAAGCCATATCTACATCATATCGACTTAAAAAAATATTCTAAAGAGATTTGGGACACGTTGAACACAATATTTCGTTCACAAATTGGTAATGCAGAGATAATAATAAAGTAAAAATTGTTTGGTTTAAAAATGGAAGAAGGGGGAGATATAGTTGCTCACATCAACAAGTTCCGCTCTCTTATAACACAACTGGTAGGAATAAATGAAGCCATTAAAAACAATGATGCAAAAGCAATACTCTTAAACAGCATGCCCAACAATATGTCAAACATAATGTTCACTTTAAGAAAGCTAAATCCAAATCTAGAAAATATCATATCTACATTGCTTGAAGAGGGAAACAAGAACAAAGCTTCATAATCGGATACAATGAACACATGTTTTTATTGTAAAAAGAAAGGGCATGTGATTTTGAATTGTAAACAACGAGCATGATATCTCCTTGATGGAAAGCTGATAAACATGGAAATGGAAACTGGAGAAAATGATGAAGAGGAATATTATGAGAAAGAATCAAGCAATCAAAGTGATGAATATTTTTTATATTAAGGAAAGGTGTAATATTTCTCCTCTATATTTACACTAAGGGGGAATGTTATGAATAATGGTTTTAGTGTGAATATTACGTAATAATAAATAAATAACAACTTATGGAAGTTTTGATTTATATGGTTGTTTTTTTATACGTGAATAGAGGTGGTTAAAACAACTCAAGTATTTTTGGAGACTAGTTTGAAGCTTCCTATTATTTATGAGAGTGAAATTCTTATTTATTATAGACATGAAATCTATGCACTTCTACATTTCGTGTCCTAAAATCATGGTCGCATTTACATGATTCCTAAACAAGAAAAATAGTAATTGATAACTCCCTTTAGCCTTTTACTTTGTATTTTTCACTCTTGCAAGAATTTGATTGTTTTCTCTTTCTATGGCCTCGTACACTAGCACCCAGTTAGGACACTAACGCCAGTGCTCTTGTCCTCCTAGGCACCCTTGTCCCACGTTACATCTTTCTTATCCTTTTCGACCCCTTTCACTTCTTAATTACTTTTTTCTCGCTTTGGGTCGGCCTTTGGGTTGTCAATTACGAAATTCAAAGAAGGGAGTAATATAAATACACAATTATGTAATAAAAATAAAGAACCAAGAACTAAACATTACATATTATTTTTGGAGCTCAAAATTACACCCATCCTAGATTAGGATGAACTGGGACTTTGGGGCAACATGGGATTGTCTCGAAGTTGTGGGACTTGCGCTTGAGACAGACCTCTAGAGAAGGTTGGCTTCTTTTGCCCATTTCTACTATTAAAACTACTCCTAGGTAGGGAAATGCATCTACCTAGCATTACTCTAATTATTCCAAGGGACCAGGGTGATAAGGAGATGCATAGAATGAAAACCTAAATTAAGGGGAAGTAATAACACAAGAAAGAAGGGGGATGAACACTCTCGATGAGTGAAAATAAAGGAAAATGCATAGAAGGAGGGAAGACAAAGGTGCCACATTTTGAAACAACATTTACGCACTTGTTTTCATGGGGCACAATAGAAAAAAAACCTACAAGGGACATGAATAATTCACAACATACCAATATTGCAAGATGAAATCAAGTAGATGCAATAAAATATGAGCTAGGGTAGAGAATAGCCACAAACCAAGACTTGTATTACTTCCAAATGATGCACAACTGTTAGAAAGGTGGAAAGAGAAAAGTCTCCATATGTAATGAACAAGATCCGAGGCATGTAACTCAAAATACACAAGAAAAATTACACTTTGAATAATTTGCTTGTAACTTAAGAGGGTCGAACCTTTACAAACAAGCATTATTATACAATATATAGATGATGAAAAAATAGAGAAGAGGGAAAAGAGAGAGAAATTCAAAATCCCGCCAACAACCACTAAAAATTTTCATTAAGTCATCTATAGATCACTTATGTGCCTCTGGAATACCAATTCTATGTGCCATCTAACCTGTAAAAGGAGAGGGACATCATTCTTCATCAACACTAGTAGTTGGGGAATGATTCGATAACTTTACATGTTCGAAACGCGTCTCTTTGCCTCGAAACCATGTTTGAAATTTTGGCTCCCAAGACTACATGGATTTCTAAAATCCTTGATACTATAATATAGTCATTAATGAGACCTTTCTAACAAGATCGATATGGCTTGATTTGGTTAACAAAAACAAAGTTTATGAGAGAACATGCTCCATCACTTGTTCTGCGTATTTTACTGCATTTCTCTTTTCTTCATGGGCCTTTTAGAATATTTGAAGGTTTCAAATATCCCATGGTTTTGCTTGTTGGTGGGTTTTTAAGTGTCACGTGACTTTTAAAGTCTGAAAATGGTAACCTTTTAAATACCCATATAACATTGAATCAAGTGTCTCATGGATTTAGTGACTTAGCCACACTTCAAATCCAATTCCTTTTGTCTCGTGGATTTTTTCCTTAGAATTTCTTCCAACTTTGTGTAGTAGTGAAACTCACAATTCCTAACTTTCCTTTGACTCGCAAGAGACCGATTTGGTGTAGTGAACTTCAAAGTGTCCAAAGGAATTTTTCTTAACGTCTGAGCTCGATTATGCCATTCCACATGTGATAAAAACCCATGGAACACAAATTTCTGTCAAAATCCACCCAATTCCCTTTAATCCTCCCTTTTGTTCCATGGGTTTAATGAACCCACAAAACATTGAGTGACTGCATTCTACCTTCAACTTTATTCAAATTTATTCAAATTTACAAAAAGGGGGTGGTAATTTTGGATAACATTTTGGTGACTTTTGGGGACATCTACCTACTAGATAAAAGATATCAACTACCTTGTAGCAACCATTGGGCATGGATTCTACCTTCAAACATGAAATTATGATCTGTGACTTGAATAAATCATCCTGAAGTCACTTGAAGCACTTCTTAAGCTCTAACTAGAAGGAAACTCCCAATCTTGAAAATATTATGACTTGAATTTATGATAGTGGAAAATTTTCTCAAAACTATTGGATAATTCCCCTCTAAAAACTTAATTTCCATCCCAAGAAGCAACAAAAGAGTGTGTGCGAGAGTGTGTGAAAGGAAATAACTTTGTACAAAAAAACACTATGCACAAGCGCGTACTTGGAGAAATTTAAAACTAATCTACTATGTACAAAATGCAATGAAACAACTTAATGAGAATGCTTAAGATAAATCCCATTGATTGGGATTTGCAATGCGTTTCCATCAAGGTAAAACAACTCAAACTAGTTGGCCTCTTTACAAGCACTAATGACATATGGCCAACTCCTAATTGTATTAAACTTAGAGTTCCACCTTGGTATGGCTTTGTCAACATCGAATTTCAAGACCAAATCACCCACTCAAGACATAAGGTCTATCATTTATGTCATTGGTTGGTTGATCACGGAAGTTGTTATAATTTGATCATGGTAGATTTCCTTAGTTTTTAATTTCAACTAGCTCTACCATTCTAATTTCTCTTTAGTCTACACCCTCAAACTACATCTAATGGGCTAGCTCTAATGAACGCAGTTCAAGTGATAAAGGAAGTCTAGCCTCATTACCATAAAAAATTTTGTAAGGTGAAGTATTTATTACCTTCTTTGCCATGATTATGTCTGCTCAGAGGGCATGAGAGACATTTTTGTGTCACTACCTATGGATGATATTCATTGTTCTTTTCATGATTCTTATTAGGTTCTTATTGGTAGAATATATCAATCCGTTACTTTGAGGGTAGTAGTTGGTAGAATTCTTTAGATATATTCCAAGGCTAAGAGCCCAATCAGAAATTTTAGTACTGAGGAAGGGTTTTGCATTATAATAGATAATGGTCTAAGGAACACCAAACATTTTCGCGATCCCTTCAAGAAATTCAATAATAACTTACTCATTTTTTTCCTTGAGCATGACAACCTCTGTCCAAATAGTGAAGTAGTCCATAGATGACAACACCCACTTGTGACCAACACCCGAGGGATGATTGATCATGCTGATGAAATCAAGACCCCATTACATAAAATGTTTATTAGCTTAGAATGGACAGAGGGGAAGTGTGACCAATTTATTTTTTCCTACAAAGAAAGCACATTCTTTGCATTTTCTTACCCACTTGTGATTTTCTAAAAACATGGTAGGCCAAAAGTATCTTGCCTTAATGATCTTCAATCTGTCTCTTTGGCGAGAAGCATCCACTAGAGAATCCATCATGAAATTTTGTTAACAATTTTTTGACCTAAAGTGACATTAATACATCTCATCAACACACCGTTAACATTTCTTTTGAATACAACCCTCTTAATGAGTGTGTAAGGAATAGAATGCAGCCTCAAATGTATTCTCTTTGCTTTGTTCAGACTATGATGGTATTCACTGAATAAAGGAATGTTTCCATGTATTCCATCTAGCTACACACGCTTGGATCATCATTTTATTCAACTTCAACATAAGGAGGCTCTTCATCCAATAACAATGAAGTATTTTGATCATTATTTGCATCTTCAACAATTTTCTTATAGATCATGGTGCATCTAACTTTGCGGCTTTGAAATTCGTCAAAATCCATGATTTCGATCACCCATCTATCTCTTTTTCATTGATTTCTGCTCCCATGATGGAATCTCTCACACCCGAGTGCAAAACTAGAACTTTGACGTGATTTTTGGTGAGCATACTTTTAAACTTCTTCAGCACATGCATGATTTTGAAGACCTATATTTTCATGTGAATGTATTCCAATTCATAATCCTTCGAGTGTTTGACTAAAGAAAGCCAATGGCTGCTCTAGTCCTTGTTCATTTTCTTGAGTCAAGATAGCAAGGTGACACTAGCATCAGCTCCATATGCATAAATGATAAAATCATTGGAGTAGTCTGGATTGATGAGTGTTTGGGCACAAGAAATTTATCGCTTTATTTTTCAAAACCTTCTTTTATTTTTATTGTTCACTTGAAGACCGTGTCTTTCATGAGTATGAGGGTGATGGGCCTAACTAATACTTCAAAATTAGGGATGAATCTCCTAAAACAAATTTTCTTTCCCGAGAATGATTGCAAGGCCTTCTTTTGTGCCAAGAGAGAGAGAGAGAGAGAGAGAGAGAATGGATGAAACACGTTCGGGATCAATTTCAATATCATCCTTTGAGACCGGATGGCCCAAAAGCTTTCCTCAGCAGCAACAACGAAGTTACACTTCTTATGGTTAAGAGATACCCCAAATTATTTACATCTCTCAAAGACTTTCTCTAGATGCATCATGTGATTTGCACTCTACTTTGAGATTTCTTCCAAGTAAAACTAGTATGAACTCATTGATATATCCTTTGAAGGCAACGTCCATTTCTCTCTAAAATGTTGCACCTATATTTGACAAACCAAAAGGCATTTTCTAATAGGCATATGTTCCCCATTTGGTTGTAAATGTTATTTTTAATTGATCCTCTTCCTTGACCATGATCTAATTGAAACCAAAGTACCCATGTAGCATGGGAAACCTTTGCATGCCAATAACTATTTGCATAATTTTCTTTGTATAAGGAAAATGATAGTGATCCTTTAAATATGTCTTGTTTGAATCTCTCAAATCAACACAAATTCTTATTTCACCATTCTTCTTGTGCAATAGAACAAGATTCTCCACCCAAGTAGAGTATTCAATAGGAAATATTTTTTTACCTCAATGAGTATGGATAACTTCTTCCTTATGATGGGCTCTATCTTAGGATTTATGGGCCTCTACTTTTGTCTCGATGAGCTTGATACTAGGATCAAGGGCAATAGAGTGTTGAGAAACACTTGGATCGAATCCTTTGAGGTCTCCATCTCCCATGATAAGATGTCGTTGTGTATCTAACATAGAGAGATGAAGTAATTTTATTCAGCTTGTGTACATGATTTACCAAGAAACAATTATTTTCCGCACGCAATAGTGGATCGGGATGTAATCTTCTTACATTACACGCATATTTTTTTCCTCACCCTCAAACTCATCATCAAGGCTGAATATGTTCTCTAAGGTGACCAACCCTTTAGGTAACTTTTTTTTCTTGATTTGAATCACTTGGTCACCATAAATGTTATGCAATTCATCTTGCATATTTTAAGAGAACTCAACTTCATTCGAATGAACTGACAATCTACACATCACCTGCAAACACTTATCACCTGGTTTCATTGTCTCGTAATGGATGGCCTGACCACCATTTTGATGTGTTGCACATTTCCTTGTACAAAATCCTCAACGGGTGAGAACTGAAAACTAATGGTTGTCATCCGACACACATCTTTTGTTAATTTCCTTAGCACCACCTATAGATTGAGAGAATCAAAACACTCCAAGAGGTCCCAAACTTTTTTATAAGCTTTCAAAATCTTATTCTTCACCGTTTGACCTAGTAGATGACCAAGTTAGTGTCCTCAAAGATTTGGAACACTTTAATCTTTATCCTTTAAGTGATAAGAATGCAATGTACCAACGCTTCATATTTTACTACGTTTTTGGAGTATGCAAACTACAACATGTGTGCGAAGAAGAATTTCTCATCTTTGCAAGAGATGAGAACAACACCTTCTCTTGCACCATTTCTACTCCTAGAACAATCAAATAACATCTTCCATAGTTCATAATTTTCATCATTTTTCATGAGAGGGGTAGGAAGCATGGCTTATTATTCAAGGACGCGGTAGGTTCAAAGACCATTTTTAACAACTATGTCATATGGATAAAATTCATAGTGCTCTTTCACCCATTCATATTATAATAAGTCAAGTATAGAAGGGGCAATGGGATGGTCTTGTGAAACTAAATAATTTTATTATCCTTCTTGGATGAGGAAGTTATATTGGAGAGGAGAGGGGTCATGTGACTCAACATGATAGGAAAATATACGTTCAACTTGTATGGTAAACCTAGTACCATACCTCATTCTTAGAAGCGTATGAGACAAATTTGAAGAAAATTAGCCACCCACCTTGGCAAGTGAAATCCCTTGATATATAAATGGAAAAAATGGGATAAAATCAATGATTGACATGTCTTGAGTTATAGTTAGACTTGGACATGAATGGAGTGTTAACTCAAGATCCTTATTGACTCCTAGGGTGGTAACATTTGAGCCATCAAGTTGCATGACTCCTTTAGAAATAGGGATGTACTCAAGTCCTAGGATATCTAAAAATTCTTAGGCATGACAAAGTACTAGCCCCAAGTCAATCATACAATTGTGATAAAGAGTTTTTTTCCTACTATCAAGGACATATATAAGGGTCAAGTTTTCTCACTTACTTCTCCTCTACTTGGCACATGTTTACAATAGATTGGGGTTTTGGATAATTGGATCAACTTGGGGAAGTTGTTTTAGAGCTTCATGCAATAGGTCACGCTAAGATGGAATGGCCAAGGCATCCCACATTATGACATTCATAGCCATCTTCTTCATTTGGTTCACAATGTTGAATGGAAGGCCCAAAGACTTGTTCATTTGAGGCACAACATTCTCTTTTCTTGATTGTTTTTTTCCGATGAGGGCACCTTGGGCTACATAAAGGCTTGACCTACTAAAGGAGGGGTGAGAATTTCTTCATTTGAAAGAATGAGTGGAACCTCGGGCACAAACACATGTGCGCTAGGACTATTGGGATGAATATCACCATCTTTCTTCAATTGAGGATCATTTTGGTTTGTAGAGGTTAAAGTTTGCATGCCAATCTCTAGCATTTTTTTCTTCGACCTTGTGTTTTCATAAACTTGCATGTGAGGTCTATTTGATATTTCCATAGGTTGGTTCATTTCATAGAATTCATCAATACTAAATAACATAAGGTTGATCTCAAGAACAAATTCTACAAATTCTTCATTTTCTAGTTCATGTTTGCTAGTAGAAGGCTCATAACTTGAAGCATTTGATATCATGAAATCTTGCGCACACAAGGAATTTATTTAGTTGTACTAACTATGTGGAAATTTACAAGGAAATCATCATTTTGTCTCTTACAGTTGTTGTTACGTATTAAAACTAGTGCTTTGCTTGAATTGGACGTAGGAAGGGGTTGCGCAGAAGAAACTATCTCGAAGAGGGAGGTGTGTATTAACATGTCATATATCATTCTGTTAATTTTGTCCATATCTTTGATTTGGATATTGATTTCTAAAGTGATGATGGCTTTGATTCAATCCTTGATTAGAGTTACTCCCGAATCCTTGTGCAGGTTGTTTTTCTAAAGATACTACTTTATTCGAAAAATTTCTAGTCAAGGTCTTCATTTATTCATCCTCTTTTTTTTCTTTTGGGTAGAGTAGGATGTTGAGGCAATGGGTAGTGAGCTCTGCTCAAGAATAAGAGTAATATAATTAAGAGGTTCTTGAGAAAATTTAGGAAACAAGCTCATAGGTAGTCTAGGGGATATCTTTCCAGCTTGGATAAGAAAATTTTCTACCCTAATGGCTATAGGATAGGAATCATGAATTTGCACAACACCCATAGATTTTATCATGATAGTAATATAGGAATTCAATGCTCTTAAGAAATAAAGGAAAGCACCTTGTGGAGTTAGTTTTAAGAGAGTTAGAATTTTGTCTCGAGTCTTTTGAAATTTGAAGCTGAAATCTTCCATGAGCTCATTAGGAGCCCTCTTAATAGTTTTCAGCTATTTTAATAAGGAAATGTTGTCGGAGTTTCTCCTCGAACTGATTTTAAAGTGCAGTACCAAGTCCATCCTAGTTGGTAATAGAGGTAGGTCTTAAACTTCTATACCATTAAAGTGATTTTCCTCGATTAAAGAAGCAAGTATCCTTAAAACTACATCATCTTTTGTAACTAGATGAATGAAGCATACATTTTCACTATCTTAAATGTGTTTAGCATGGGTAATTTTATTTTCACTAGTAACAAATGCAATGCTCTTAGGTACAACTATGGTATATCATGTTGCAGCAGAAAAGCCAAAGGAATAACTCCATTGAAACTGAAAATGGGATATTTATCTACTACGCCAAGGCTATAAAGGGTTTGAATACCCTAGTAGAGCCTGTGAAAAATCTTCCAAGAGGATGGGTAGATTCTTCCATGCATGTGTAAGTTAGAGATGTGTGACCCACAATTCTACTACTTCTACTTCTACGATACAATGAAGATATTTGAATGATTTCTTGGTTATTGCACTCTATTTGGTATGTATCCTTCTCATGAGATAGACATGTGGACTATTGAAATCAGTAGATATAGATATTGGGAGTCACTAGATGTGTTACAAACAAGCCTCCAAAGACTAGATCTCAATAAGAACACATCAAACTTGTTGAAATGTAGATATATAGCTATTTAAATTGGTCCCACCGGGCGTGCCAAAATTTTTGGAGCTCAAAATTGCATGCATCCCGATCACGATGAACTCGGATTTGAGGAAACATAGGACTATCTCCAAGTCATGGTACTTGCACTTGAGACAAACCTCCGAGAAAGCCAAGTTCCCTTACCTTTTCTACTACTAAAACTACTCGGAGGAAGAGAAATGCATCTACCTAACACTACTCTAATTATTCCAAGGGACCAGGGGTGAAAAGGAGATGCATATAATTAAAACCTAACTTAAGGGAAGGTGATAGCACTAAAAACAAAGGGTATAAACACTCTCATATAAGTGAAAATAAAGGAAAATGTGCACAAGGAGGGGAGTAAAATGTTCCACGGTCTAAAAAACATTTCCGTACTTGTTTTCATGGGGGAAAATAGAAAAGGAATCTGTTAACCAAAATAAGCTCCCTCTTATTTTGGGTTAACTAACTCCCTTTTGTGCCTCGATCAAATTTTTACATATTTCGGGACTCAAAATTTTCTCGGTACTACTTCATTAGATAGATAATTCTTTCTCCTTTCCAAAAAGGTAAGGAAGTCCTCCTAACTCCTTGTATTTTGGAAGTTATGGCTCGGCAGAGTTTGGATGGGAAATTTTCCAAGGCGGACCCGCGGGAAAAATTTTGGCACTTAGCCTTTTGGCTAAAAAACTCAAAGGGAAAATTCACCCTAAAATCCCACGAAGGAAATGAAAATATGCCACGTGTCAAGGTAGACCGGCGGGGGTGGAAGGACTTCTAAGTTTTCAACTTTTTGTCAAAGTGCATCAAAGGAAAAAATAGGAGCGCATCCTGCTGAGCTAAGCAAATGATGCCACGTGTCCACGTGTCAGCGGGCGTCGGGGCATCGAGAGGATTTGGAGAAATTTTCCAAAGTGATGAAAAAATTCAAATTCAAAATTTGAACCACACCTCTGCACCGGATCAGAATGTGCCACTTGTCCACATCAACAGCAGAGTGGTGGGGTCGCGGATTATTTTTGGAAAATTTTCCAATTTCGCAAAAGGGTGAAATGATTGTTTGAAGCCACGAATCAACTAGAGGGCGCTACATGGTAGTGGATGTTAGGCCAATGGATATTTTTGGGAAATTTTCCCAATTTGAAAAAAGAGGAAAAAGTTCAAATTTCAGCCCGCGAACCCAAATTTTGCCCTAATTTCACCATTTTTGCCCTAAATCTTCAGAGGCCATATCTTTCGATCCGAGATAATATTTTCATGATTTTGGTATCAATGGAAATCTGTTGAAATTCTCCACATGATGGATGGTTTAATTTTAATTTTTGATGGAGATTTGTAGGAGAAAAATGGGAAAACATCTCTGGCATGCAAAAATGCAGAAATGGTTCCCAACCACCAAAATTAATGAAGTATGGGCCTCTTTCTTGCTCTGCGAAGCAATGTACTTCAAAGTATGGGATTTTTCATGGAAAACCATCATTTTGCAGGCCAATTAGATGGATCTTATCAGTGGTTGAAGTTTTAAATCAAATTTTCCTATTTTTTCTCATTTCTTCTTTTTGTTCGAGTGATAAAAGCCAGTTTTGGCTCATTTTGTAAAAGTTGTTCATCATTCTTCTCTACCTCTCCCTTATTTTCTTCCCTAGGGTCAAAAATGGAGTTTGAACCTCCTCCCCTACTCTGTAATGGTGTTTTTGCCTCTTACCCATGAAATGATGTTCTGTACAAACTTCTGGAGCAATAAAAATGTGTTTTGTGATGCATTTGTCCATCCTTGCTCGTTTTTTTGTTGTTTTCTTCTTGCCTCTCTTCATTGCAGGTATTTGTGCATGTTTGGATGTTCATTGCAGGTTTTGGAGCTGTGTTCATAGATTTTGGGATGTTTTTATGTGAAATCCATCTTTGGTCTATGATTCACTTTTCCATCCTTTCTGTTGCTCACCTCTTCTAGTTCAATAGCGCTTTGATATATTTTCAACATTTTCCTTCTCGGTGTATCACCGTTTTAGTGTAGGCTCTATTTTTCTAGTTTTCTCTCTCTCCTTGGTCCCTTGGAAGTTAGATTAGGATTAGATTAGCTTTCCCGCACTTTGGAATAGCTTGTGGCGGTAGTTTAGGAAGAGGAACCAGCCTTCTCTCAAGAGCTTTCCCCATTTGCAAAGGTCCCACACTTTTGGAAATCTCAATGTTGTGCATTCACACCAAATGACATTGAATTAGAAAAGTAGATCCATAGGTCATTTTGGGGGTCTGTAAATTTTCACTAACAAGAACATGGAAGGGACATGAAGAATGCACATCATACCAATATTGCAAGAGAAAAGCCAATAGATGTAATCGAATTAGGGTATATAATAGTCATAAAAACTACTTTTATTTATTCCAAATAATGCACAATTTTTTACAATGGTGGAAAGAGGAAAGTATCCACATGTAATGAAATAGATCTAAGGCCTGCAACTCAAAATGCAAGGGAAAAATTACTCAAAGTATAATGTTCTTGCAAACTAAGAGGGTCCAACCTTTACAATTGAGAATTATTATATAATATATGGAAGATTATAAAATAGAGAGGATGGAAAAGAGAGGGAAATTCAAAATCCTCCCGATAACCACCAAACAAATTATTTAAGTCATCTGTAGAGCATTTGGGCACTTCCGGAAGACCACTTCTATGCATCATCAGGCCTGTAGAAGGAGAGTGACATTGTTGTTCATTAATGTTGGTAGTTGGGGAATGATTTGATAACTTTACGTGTTAAGAACCATCTCTTTTGTCTAAAACCCATGTTTTACATTTCAAATCCCAAGGCTACATCAATTTATGGAAGCCTTGATTCTAGAATATAGTCATTAATGAGACCTTTCCAACAACACCAATCTGGTTTGATTTGGTTAGCCATCATGAAAGTTGTGATTAAACATTCTCTATTTCTTATTCCATAGATTTTTTTACATTTCTATTTTCTTCACGAGCCTTTTATAATATTTTAATGTTTCAAACATCCTATGGTTTTTACTTACTAATAGGTTTTTCGATTAATAATCACGCAAGTTTTGAAGTCCATGGAACTCTCACCTTTGAAATACCCATGGAAAATTGAATCGAGTTTCTCCCACGGATTTAGGGACTTAGCTGCACTTCAAATCCAATTCCCTTTTCCTCTAGACTCTATCCTTAGCAAGTCTTCCAACTTTATATGGTAATGAAACTCATAGTGCCCCGACTTCCTTTAACTCGTGAGACATCAATTTGGTGCCATGAAGGTAAGTGTCCATAGTAATTTCGCATGACATCCGAGCTCAATTCTCGCCACTCCATGGGTGAGGAAAACCTACGAACACAAAGTTTTGTAAAAATTCACCCAAGTCCAGTTGATGTTTCCTTTTTCCAAGGGTTTAAAGAATCAGTACCAATGAGTGACTACATTCCACGAAGAGTAAGTTAGTCTTGCATGACTTTCCCGAGTGAAAATAGAAATTTCCAGTTTGGTAAGTTATTCAAAATTACAAAAGGGGGTTATTTTGGATAACAACTATCACCTAATATTACATATAAAGGCACAAAAACACTTCAAATCATTCATCTAACACACTCATTCAAGGTACAAGGGTTGTATCCTTCTACATACCCAACATACATGGGGAAGTTTATTCTATTTCATCCCACACATTCTATACATTTGTTACATTCTAGATATAACTCGTTATCATTTGTGAAACTTACACATGGGCATCCTAGGGCATCACTAGACACATTATCAAAAAAACTACATAGATTCTGATATGTAGTGCAACGCTCGGTCATAATTTCAATCTTTGGGTGACCTCCGGGTCAATTCGATTCTCCATTCTCGCATTTTCCTTTTTAGGTTTCATGTGGTTTGTGGGTATGTAAAGGTGAAATTATTTCTTACAATTTACTGGTACATTCATAGATACGAGAAAATTATAGTGAACATCATCTGGCCCTAAAAGAACTAGATCCACAACATTTACCTGACACTAGTGCCGAGATCCGCACACACCGACGTCAAGCCCTCCCCGTCCTCTCTCGGGAACTTCTTCCTGTGCGCTTATAGAATCTAGAACCATCACTAAGCATCTCAAACACTCTTCTCCATATCTTTGAGTAGTTCACTTTCCCATATCACTTTCAAACCGCTTTCGAAATCATCTAATTCACTCTATCTCCCTCTCTTGCTTAGGGATTCATATGTGTACATTCTTGTTTTCTTGTGTCTTTACTATACATTAGCATTTTTATTTCATACACTATAGTAGTTACTTTGTAATTTTATTTAATTCAATTTATATCAAATCATTTGGTGAACCCAACTTGTGATCAAACACTTGGATCCTTATTTTTCCTACTCTATATGATCTTCTTTCATGGCTCCTAAAAATCCTCTAGTCTCCTTGTATCAATTGCTTCAAATGCACCCACCTTACAAAGATGTTCTCCAAAAATCCCTAGATATTATATTCCTCTCTTGCAATACACCGCATGCACAAGTAAGTGTCATTTTATATCATTTATCGATGACCCTATCAGTCTTAATACTCCATCTAATCAACCCATCTTAGATTCAATTCAAGCTTTACACCATGCTTTTCAAGATAAATTTCAAGTTATGGAAACCACAATTACATCCCTCAAAGCTGAAATCCAACATCTTAAGGATGTTTCTTAGGCCCATGCTAGTTCTTCTTCTACACCTCATCCCAATCTGATATCTTTTACACGTTTGCATATAAGCAAACCCCAAGTCTTACCGCTACTAGTATCTCTCAAGTTTGATCTATATGTTAAGAAATGTGATATTCTTTTTGAGCTCCTCAATCACCACTTGATCAACTTACAAACTACTCATTGCTACCCTCCTTATCGGATTTCCAAATAAATAGGTGTAGACACAAAATCATGCACTTGGGTACATTTTTAGGTCCTAAAAGCATACTTGCACTCATATGATTCTTAAGCAAGAAAACTAGTAATTGACTATTGTCTTAGGCCTCTTTTATATCTTTCTTTCTTTCTCTTTGGTCTTACACACCCTATAGCCCAATTACAACTTTACTAATTTATATTTCATTAATTTGGACACCAAATGACTAGTCGGGACACCAACACTTAGATGCCCTCATCCCCTCGGGTGCACCCTTACTCTTTCTATATTACTCACTCTTTTTGGGAATATTTTATCTTTTGGGCACCTTATTTTCTTATGGGTTGGCCTTCCAATTTCCAATTATGAAATTCAACCAATAGAATAATATAAATACAAAGATAAGTGACCAAAATAAAGGACAGAGATCTAAGCATCCATTATTATCACCTAAGGTTGCATCGAAAGGAATTTAAGAGCATCAAAGGAATCCATCTATATTTCATTCAAGGGACAAGGGAATGCATTTTCTGCATACACTTCATAGGAAGGGGAAGTTCATTTTTCCATCAACACATCTATTTACATTGGTATATCTAGCTATCACCCATTATCACGTGCACTTGCACAAGGGATTCCTAGGTACAATTCTATCAAATAGACACAAGAACTACATGGATTCCGAGATGTAGTACGGGACTCGATCGTAAGTTCACTCAATTGGGTGACTATCAAGGTCAGTCCAACTCCTCATATTGCATCTTTATTTTTTGGGGTTTGATGTAGTTTAATGGTTTTACATGTCATTATATATTTGTAAGTTATAGGTGAAGTTTGTGATCATACAACAACATATAGGTGATAAAAAGTGACTATCAATGATAACCTTGCAATACCGTAAAAATTCAGCTTCTAACCATTTTTGTAGTCATGGGCTTCTAGAAGCGGAATCCAATGCCTAGGCACCCCTAACCCGATCTAAACACCCTAATCTAAGCTTATTCAGCAATTATAGAATTTATTGTGCACGATTCATAACAGTCTTACCTTCCTTTTATTAGTTTCTCCAATTTGCACAATCCCGACATCAAGCATAAATCGAGATAATTCATTTACTCTCTCTCATACATCTAGGGTTTTACATTTATTAGCTTATTTTCTTACATCATCCTATATCTATCAAGTCCTTATTATAGTTTACATTTATTACTATGCAATATTAGGGTTTACAAAAGTTTATTTTTGTTAAATCATTTTGTGAATATCAATTCAAGAAACCCCCTCCTTCCACTAATGTTATGATACTTTTTTAGGGGTATGTCCATACATTAGACATCATATCACCGGCCTCATCTCACTTTGCCTCGACATTACCTCCTTTCACATGCACTCTTTTTGTAAATAACTCTTATTGGCATCACATTCCATTTAATCCTACCTTCTCTGATATTGTTTGCACGTATGATGGTTTAGCTCAGTTGGGATTTACACTCAATAATCTCACTTCTCCACTTCATTATCCTCATCTCTATCATGGATATTTTCACATCACTATTACTTATGACCTTCACTTTTTCCGTCTATCAATCTGTGTTTCACTCACTTCTCGTACTTCTCCATTTACGCTTGGGTAATCTTGGCTTGACTACTTTAGTGGCACTTTGGATCTTGATCATATTTATATCACATTTCCCATACCTTTTGGTCATGTTTCTATTTGCAATGATTAATTTCTTGGCTATAACAAAATCTTACTTACTAGTATACACATGGTTTTCCACTACCAACTTTCACTAATGAAAAATACGTAATGGGCATGTAAATTTTACATTGCAATATCTCTTTACATGATCACCCCATACTCTTTCTTACCATGTCTCTAACACTTCTATGTTTGGCTTCAACCGTGACAATGATGATCTCTTAAATTATGTTACTTGATTATTTTCTACATCATACACTTGGGGGCATCATGCTTACCTCCCACCCCCTCTTACCGTGATCATGTGTCTATCATTTCTACTCTTATGCTCTGTACTTCATGTTTCATATTTCTAGGCATCATTACACATCTTGATACATTTTTATTGTCATTTCCTATTATGCAATCTACTTCCATGGTTCATGCTCGATCGCTTAAGGGTCTAAATTTGAAATGAACCTCACCTCACTCACAATCTTTATGCTTTATGCTTCATTTATCATATCTTTTGCTTGCACACTATCAAACCATTACTTTATGACGCATTCTAGTTCCATGGTTCATACTTGATCTTTAGGGTCTAAATCTGAAATGAACCTCGCATCTTCTATGCTCTATGCTCTACATTTCATGATCTATCTCAAACCATTTCCCAATGACGTAATCTTGTTCTATGGTTCATTTTTTACTGTCAAGGGGTATTTTATAAATGAACCTCATCTCATACTCATCCACATTCACTGAGGGGGTATGTTTTTTCTATCACATTCATATTGCATTCCATTCCATCTCACTCATTCACAACATATTGCATATCTTGGCTACACATACTTTTGCTTGCTTATACTAGTTACATGTACACTTTGCTTACTATGTTAGATGGATATCCAATATGTCATTATATTTTCTATATACATGTGTGTTCACTTTATCTTTAATTATGAATGAAGACTTTCTATAGATATTTACATGTAACAATGATGTTTGGCACTATACCTCTTACTAGTCCCAACAGGGACTCTTTGGGGCATCTACATTTCTACTCTTACCCATCACAGGTGTTATGTTTTCATTTTATGCTACTTCATATTATTACTAGGTGCACTAATTTACATTGATCTATACACATATTGACATAATTTTTACCTTTATAACATGCTAATAGGTTCTTCATGTGAAGTATTTGTAATCTGCAGGAACTTTCTTTCACCATGGTTGTCGATATTTTTCTTGCTATTGTTTTCCATTTTTGCCATTATATATTTATTTTTACGAGATATGTCATTTGTCTTGCATGAACACTATATGATTTTGGCCACTTTGGGATTAATTATCTTGTGACATTGAGAGCAATTTCCCATGTATAAAACCCATTTTTTTGTGGTCTCTCTCTTTTATATGCACATTTAGTTGTTTCACTATTTTCTATTGCATGGTAACTACTTTGTCTACTAACACATGCATCTAGCCATTTTGTGTGCATTTTCCTTGCTTTTTACCATGCACATTCCCTTCCCTCCTACAGGGACACAATTTTAGATCAGCATCAGGTCCCCTCTTTGGGTTGCATTCTCCTAGCAATGTCACATGCACCCCAAACAAGGGGGCATATATTGGGTGAATTAGTCACCCCGCACAACATTTCAACATAAGAATAGAGTAGGTTACATTCAAAAACATCCCAGAATCTGACTTGGGTCCTTAGTTTAACACATACACCGGTGGCTCCTAGATATAAACACCAAGCACAGGAGCTCCCGACCTTTCCGGGAACCTATGACCGGGGCGCTCTGATTACTTTCTCAAATCAGTCAATCTATAACAATTCACAAAGCAATTTTAAATGATCGGGCATTGTCCTCGAATACTGAGAATGCATGTAATATCCTACTATCTCCTTTTCAACATGGAACAATATGGAGCTAAACACGGGAAGTACCATCTGTAGTGGTGCTTATTTGGGAAGTAGTCATGGAAGGAGAGTAACAATAGACCTCTTTCCCCAACACTCTTTTATCGTGGCATGAGATCATCCAAAAAACTCACACTTGGCATGATATCTCCCAAACAAACTTGCTCTTTTCTGACATCGCCAAAAAAACTCACTTTTCGCTTGATATTTCCTTAAAAATTGCTCTTCTACAACGGTTCCAGAGATTTTATATCCTTTTCACTCTTCATGAATCAATTTCATCCTTAATACACAACAAAAAACAACCCTACATCAAGCAAAAAAATAGGTACAACATGGTAAAACATAATACGCTTCACCCCTAGGATCATTTCCTATTTCTTAGCTTCCACACTTCATTTTTATCACTTCACACTTTCACTTGTCTCCTCGGCATGCTATCACCATCACATTCTACATGGTTATCAAGTACACATATCTTATCTAATTTATGTTATTGAGTATTCACTCAAAAATATGGGGCAAATGTAAACACAAAATCACACACTTGGGTACATTTCTAGGTCTTAAAAGCATACTTGCATTCATATGATTCCTAAGCAAGAAAACTAGTTATTGACTACTATATTTGGCCTCTTTTATCTTTCTTACTTTCTCTTTTCATCTTACACACCCTACACCTAGTTGAAAATTTCTTGTTTAATCTTTCATGACTTTAAACACCATCACCTAGCCATGACACTATCACTCAGTGCCCTTAACCTCTTTCTATCTTACTCGCTCTTTTGGGGCTTCTTTTATCTTTTGGGAATCTTATTTTCTTATGGTTTGGCCTTCCAGTTGTCAATTACAAAATTCAACCAAGGGAATCATATAAATACAAAACTATGTGACTAAAATAAAGTACCAAGCTCTAAGCATCTATTATCATAACTTAAGGTTGCATCCAAAAACATCTAAGAGCATCAAAGTCATCCATCTAGCTTTCATTCAAGGGACAAGGGACTACATTTTCTACATACACTTCATAAGAAGGGGAAGTTCATTTTCCATCCACACATTTATTTACATTGGTACATCTAACTATCACCCATTATCACATGCACTTGCACAAGGGCTTCCTAGGGTACAATTTTATCACACACGCACAAGAACTACATGGAATATGAGATCTAGTGTAGCGCTTGGTCATAAGTTCACTCACTCGAGTGACCATCAAGGTCAGTACAACTACTCATATTGCATTTTTGGGGGTTTAATGTAGTTTGAGGGTTTTTTAAGTAATTATTTATTTTTCAAGTTACTGGTGAATTATGTGATCATTTAGCGACATACATGTGACCAACAACGAATATCAATGACAACCTTGCGACACCAAAAAATTCAGGTTCCGACCATTTTCTTAGTCAAGGGAATCCGGAAGAAGACTCCAACACCTATGTGCCCCTAACCTAGTCTAGGCACCCTAGTCCATACTTATCTCGCAATTCTAGAATTTATTGTGCACACGATTCGACACACTTCCCTTTATGTTTATCGGTTTCTCCGAGTTTTCATAGTTCGACATTAGGCATAAATAAGCTAAGTCATGTACTCTCTCTCTCTTGCACCTAGGGTTGTACATTTATTAGATTATTTTCTTTCATCATCTTGTATCTAACAACTATATATTATAGTTTACATCTTACTTTGTAATATTAGGGTTTACAAAAAGTTTATTTTTGTTAAATCAATAGGTCTCCCATTTTGTAATTATCACAAACTTAATGGACATCATGACAATGATTGCTATGCTTTAAAACAAATAATTAAGCACCTTGAGCATCATGGTTTTATTTCATTTTCTACACAACATTCTACAACATGTTCATCTCTAATTGCTAAATCCCACTGGGCTCCCAAATTTGATCCCTTAATGTCTAGTGAGCAGCATTCCATCATTACTAATGTTATTTCTCCACTAATTCAAGAGACTCATATCTTACCCAATTTTATACTACCTCTCAAAAATTTTACCCCATCACCTCCTCCTATCAAGTCTTCTACAACATTACCCATTCCAACTAAGAAACCTCCTTTAAAAATCCATCCTCCATCCTCTCCTTTTATCAAATCCTCTATAACACACCCATTCCAACAAAGGAACCTCCTTTAAAAATTCTTCTCCATCCTATCCTTATATCCACTCCACTTGTAGTATTACTAAATCATAAACCACCAACCAAACAAGAGAAACCAATTCACCCTATGATATCTATCCTTGTTAAACTTCCTCTTATCAACCCACAACCCAACCCCGGTCCTAATATTGTTTCTACCTCTCGCTATGACAACAATATATACTTTCGATGATACATTTAAAAGTCTTTCACCATCATAATATCTATATTACATCGTCACAAATACATCCATCAACGGCACACTTGGGGGCATCGCACTTTCTCCCCCTTCCATCACTATCACGGATTTATAGTATCTACTACTACACTTCACATTCCATTCTTCTTGCTTAATATTTCTTATCACTCTTACACCTTTAGTATAAACAATGTAATGTCATTACCCGATGATGCACTCTAGTGTTACGGTTCATGTTAGAAACTAGAACACTAAGAGGGGGTGAATCATCATTCAATTAAACCTTAAATAAAAAGAAATCAGATTGTTTAAATTAGTAATGAAAATAAAAAGTGCAATAGAAATCACACACACACATACAAGAGGTAGGAATTTTTAAGTGGGAAACCCAATTTGGGAGAAAACCCACTTTGAACCACAACACTATAGGCCAAGAGGTTAAAAAATGTTGAGCTACAACTCAATTAATGAAGCTACAACTTCTATTCAAGAAAAAATTGACAATATACAAGCCACAAATTTCCAAAAAGAAACCACTTCTTTATTAGACTGAGCTTCAACTTAGTAAAAACATAAATATCTGACCACACTTCAAATTTGATGCTGAGAACACCTGATAGTGATCCTAAATTAGCAACCTATCTTTTGCAATTCACCTTAGTCTCTATTTTTGCAATTTACATTATCCTATTTCAGTTACACTTTACTCAAACTTAGTCATACACTTAGAGTTTCACTATTTTCAAACTTTCTACATCATTTATTTTGAGTTTCAATGTCTTTGTATTAGCACTTTCTTATATAGTTTTCCCACATTAACCACCCACAAAGAGTTTTCACACACCCCTTACAATCTACCTTCTTGAATGTTAATTCATTGTATGTTTGATCAATCCACCTTGTTGTATTTAAAATCATTGTTACATACTTCATGCTCATTATCTTACATTTATTGCATTGGTTTAGGACTTATACAAATTTCTAGACATTGTCTTACATTGATTGTATTGTTTAGGGATTGTGTATGTCTTTCTTTTATGAACACACTTGTTTTTCACACCTCACTATATAAAATCATTATATTTATTGAATATTTCACTCTTTACAAGTATCTCAGTTTTCACACATTTAAAATAAAAGGTTAATGAATTGCACTTGTAATACTCATTCACTCTAGATCCAACCTCTTCAACTTCTTCTTTTCTCCATTGAGCACCTTATTCAACCTTTTTCTCTCTATTTCAAATTTGAAAGATCAAGAGACTCTTTACATTTCACCTTGTAAGTTCAAAAGCCAAGGATTCATATCGGGACAAAAGAGTGTCTTTTCCTCTTCTTCTTCAAGAGAGAGGACATTGAATGAGTTTGAGCCTAATAATAACTCATTATCTTCTCAAAAATATGAACCAATTTGAACTTAAGGAATTTGAAACAAGATTTACCTTCACACACTATGAAACCACTTTGTAACTCATCTATTTCACTGATTTTTAGACTAAGCGAGAGTCCATTTTTCATGCAAACATGACCTTCACTATATTATATGCCTCCTTAATCATCACAAAGGTCAAATTTGCTTTGAAAGATTGACCTACTGCTGAAACATTGTCTTCAACTTCACTTTCTACATAGGTAATCATTGACATAGGATTCTTTAAGTGAATTTCTTGCACTCGAGTGAAACAAATCTTATTAAAACAATGAGATTGACCTCCAACATTCATTAATCCCTTTATAAAATTTATTCAACATGAAACAAATATTTGCTTGCAAGAAATTACATGTAAAATGATAAAACGTTGATTTGACAATCAAAAATGAATATGTGGAGAAACTAATAACAAATTCCCCTTTAACACTCCACAAAAACACTTGAATCCTTTTACAACATGGTCGTAATTCCTATATAGATATTTTTCCAAAAATATTTAAATTTTGGTTTGTTGAAAGTGAAGTTATGATCGAAACCCTCCTTTGAACCCTAGAATTAGGGTATGGTGAACAATGGAGGTCCAAGGGAAATAAAAAAAAAATTCTTTCTTAATTATAGATGAAATATTGAAATTTAAAATTCTTTACAATGGTAAGTCCATTTCCCATCTTTTCCAACCAATTTTCAAGCTTGAAATACTCCCAATCATTCCCAACAATATGTTTGGAATTGTAGTTCTTCTTAGGCTCACTTCCAAAAAGTTTTCTCGATCTTCAAAATTTGGCACATTTTGAGTTTAAGGACCAAAGGAGTCATGTATATTTTCAAAATACAGTGATACAACCTTGTTAACACTTGTTCTTCTTTGAGGAAAGATCTCATCATGAGTTATTGTCATTCTTTTTGTGATGAATGAATCAGAGCTTCTTGATAGTCACAAAGAAACATACACTACTTTGAAGAAAGGTAGTATATCATAACTAAGATTTGTTTGTAAAAATATAGGTCACCTTCAGATAAATATTTATGCAATCCAATTTCTAAACGTAGTGCATCAACATAACAAAATATTCTCGACTTCAACAACTTGTTCTCGGAGTATGTGTATCACAAATTTAATGAGCACATCTTCACTTTATGACCAACTTCAAATTTATGATTTCATTTGGAGATCATTAACCAACCATGTTTATCCTACAAATAAAAACAACATCTTGTGAACACTGAAAATATCATAGTTCAACATTTTTCTCAAGAACTTCAAGCTTGGAGGCTTAAGACCATGACTTCCCTAGACCTAACCTTGCATGACTTAAGTCTGTCTATGTGGCATAGTACACCTTGAGAGAAATGGGATAATTATTTTAACTTAGATGGGGTCTATTATGATTTTGATATATTTTTATAGCTTGCACCAATGAGTTATAGTTGTAAAGCTCAAATTTTTCCACTCAACTCAAAAATGCCTTGGGAGAGAATGAACCCCAACAAAGGTAGAATGATCATAATTTTTTTACTACATATCCAATTCTCCTTAAAAATTACTCTATCTCAAGATTGGAGTCCTCTAAAAAAATTCATTACATGATTTATCCAAAGGATACACCATATTTTTCCTTGATTGTTAAGAAGCAAGACACCTTATTATGTAATTTCCAAAAATCATGTTTTAGAAAAACTAACATATATTCCACATACCTTCTCAAAATTTGATGAAATTTTTATTGGATAACCAAAACTCACCCTAATATATGATCCATAATCCAATTTTATATAAATATGATTGTAATCTTCTATTCCATCTCATTTTCCTCTTCTTGCACTGTTAGTTCTCAACACCAACTTTTGTGCATTTTTGAATTTTGACTCCTAGGGCTAAAATGAGTCTTGTTTTTTTTCACACATAATATAGACACTATTATTAGGTTGTTCCCTTTCTCTTACGACCATTCCATGACCTATACCAGCTTCTCACACCTCATCAGGCACTAGAAATAGGCCTAAATGGGCTAGTTTCAACTCGTAACTTCGACTAAATGACCAGATACACCTTGTGAGACCTATTTTCATGCTTGAAAACTATTACTAACATGTAGACCATATGAAACTAGAACTCAAACCTATAAGTTTCCTTTAGAGACCAACCACCTATCAATTTGAGCTTGTAACACCTTGAAACCAATTTGAACCATGCCCAAGCTTCTTGAAATCAACTTGAACCACTTTGAGCACCATTAAACAACACTTGAACTACATACTCTTGAAATCTTCTTTTTTCATCAATGCCATGTGACATCAATGACAACAACCACAAATGTAACAGGGTGCAACAATCTCCCCTTTTTCATTGATGGCAACACACTAAAACTTTGATGGAAAACTAATATGCTGACATTTTTCAAACCATGAAACAAGTTTCCATCACACTCTCTCCCCATTTTACATTTATGAAAATGGTGTAAAAACATAAAAAACTAATTAGCTTGAAAAATTCAATAAAAACAAAGTATGCTCATATCTTAAGGAACGTCCCCTAGGAATATGCTGCTCTCTTCCTTGAAGAGACTCAAAATTGTTATTATTATTCTTCCATGCAAAACTTGCAACACTCCCTTTGAGATATAAACATGAAAATTCAGCCTTCACCTTCTTTCATTGTTATTACTAGATCACTTGGTTTTTGAATGGGATTTGAAAAAAACTCCCCTATACAAACTCAAACTGAGCCCTTTTGGAGCAAATTTGGCACTCATCTTCTCCCCCTATCATTTTGATATATTTAGTGAATTTTAGGGGCTGAAATTAGCCCCAATTTATGCCCGATTTGCTCAAAAATTGCTCTAGGAAATTTTTGTCATTATATCATCCACCTCTTATTTTTGGATACATGCTCAAGCCTAATTATCTACTCATTGACTTGTTCTCTTAGAAAATGATATTTTATGGGTATATGCTTTGTCTTTGAGTGCAACACTGGATTATTTGAAACACTAATAACACTTGTACTATCATAGTACAAAGGAATGGGCCCTTCACTTTCCACTTTGTAATATTCAAGTGTTTGTTTCATCCACATCACTTTTGTACAACAAATAGTTGCTGAAACATATTCATCTTCACACATGGAAAAGGCCACAAGAGACTATTTTTATTTAACCATGAAACAAGGCACTTACCAACAAAGAAATCTCCACCAGTTGTGATTTTTATATCATCTATGTTGTCTGCCCAATCAACATCTGTGAAGGCCTTAATCTGAAATTCATTACATCTTGGATACCAAAGACCATAATCTAATGTCCCCATGAGATACCTGAATATTATTTTCACTACTAGAAGATGAAATTCCCTTGGGTCTTCTTGAAATCTTCCTACTAAACCAACTGCTTGCATAATATCAAGTCTTGATACCATGAAATACAAAAGGTTACCTATCATGGACCTATATAAAGTTTTATTTACCTTGGGTGAATTATCTTCTCTACTAAGTTTACACCCCACACTCATAGGAGTGCTTACTAGTTTGCAGTCATGCATCTGGAATCTTTTGAGCATTTCTTTAATTTACTTACTTTATGAAATAATAATTCCTTCCTTATTTTGAAGAATTTGTAGCCCTAAGAAAAATGAAATCTCTCCTAACATAGACATTTCAAATTCCTTTTTTACCTTAGATAATCCATGTGACATACTTTCATTGTTGCTTCCAAAAATGATGTCATCCACATAAACAACAACAATCAACAGGTGCTCTTATTATTCCTTAATGTACAGATTATTATTGGCTATACCTTTCATGAATCCTTACTCAATCATATATTTTTCCAACCTACTATACCAAGATCTAGGTTCTTGTTTGAGCCCATATAATTCCTTTTTCAACATGGATACATAATCCAAATCATCAGTAAGAGTAGAACTATTCAGGTTGCTCAATATAAACCTCTTCATTTAGGTGCCCATTGAGAAATGATGTCTTCACATCCATTTGATATACTTTGAATCCTTTATGAGCTACATATGGTAAGAAAATCGTAATGGCTTCCATATTAGCCATAGGAGAAAAAATTTCATCAAAATGTACACCCTTAACCCATTCATAGCCTTTATAAACCAGCCTTGCTTTATTTCTTGTTACTTCACCTTTTTCATTTAATTTGTTCCTAAAAACCCACTTGGTTCAAATGATATTCTTGTCTTTTGGCCTAGGTACCAACTCCCATGTTTCATTTTTCTCAATTTGGTCCAGCTCTTCATTCATTTCTTTTATCCAATGTTGATCCTTACTTGCCTCCATTATATTATTTGGTTCTATCTTGGATAGAAGATCCATATCTTCTTGATTTTGAATATTTTTAGTCTTCTTCTTGTTAGAACACTTGATTCTTTGTTTCCTATGATTTGGATTGAAGGATGATCTATTTTGAATTTCCTAGAAGGTGCTTTGGTGTCAGTTCTTTCATCTTCTTCACTTTCTTCTTCATGTTCAAATTCTGAAATTTCTTCATCATCCTGATTTGCAACAGCTTGTGGAGTTTCTTTAGGCTGAATTTTCACCTTCTTTGAGCATGATTCATCAACTATAATGTTTGTGCTTTCAATTATCTTGTTTTGACTCTTATTATAGCACCTATAAGTTGAACTAATAGCTGAGTATCCTAAAAATATACCTTCATCACATCTTGAGTCAAACTTACCTTGATTTTCATCATCCCTCTTGATGTAACACTTGCTTCCAAATACTTTGATATGTTTTACACTTGTAGGCCTGCCTTTCCATAGCTCATATGGTGTCTTCTTGTTGTTTACTCTAATTTTAGCTCTATTTAATATGTATATTGTTGTACCTACTACTTCTCTCCAATATCCATTAGGTAATTTTACCTCATTTAGCATACTTCTAGCCATTTATTGCATTGTTATGTTCTTTCTTTCAACCACCCCATTTTGTTGAGGTGTTCTTGTAGCTGAAAATTGTCTTCTTATTCCATGAGTCTCACAAAATCATCAAATTCAGCTGACCAAAACTCTCCTCCTTTGTCAGACCTTAAGCTCTTTATTTTTCCATTCTTTTCATTTTCAACTAGAGCTTTAAAATCCTTGAATCTTTCTAATGCCTCTGATTTTTCCTTAAGAAATGCAACCTATGTCATCCTAGCTAAAATAATCAATCAACAACATATAGCTATCTCCATGTATACTTTCATTTCTGGTTGGTCCCACAAGGTCTGTATGAATCAATTCTAAAGGTTGTGTGGTGGAATACTCCTTGCTTTTGAAACTTATCTTTGTTTGTTTCCCATGGAGGCATGCTTTACAAATTTTATCAGCTGGTTTTTGATCTTGGGCATGTTTCTAACACACCCCATAAAACTAATTTTGACAAGATTGTCAAAATTTAGATGTCCCAATCTTTTGTGCCAAATCCATCTCTCATCCACTTTACTTGTAAAAAAAATATTTGTTTACTTCCTTAACCACATACATGTTTTTAGTTCTCTTTTATTTTCCTACCACTTTACCTATTTTATCTTTTTTTATGTCACAACCTTTATCATGAAATACAACCATTTATCCTTGTTTACACATTTGGATAACACGCAGGAGATTTTGTTTAATCCTTCAACATACAATACATTTTCAGTTATGGTTTTTCCATTATCAAGACTTATCTTACCTTTTCCAACAATATTTGTTGATGTATTGTCCCCAAATCTCACTGTGCCAGATGCATTTTCCTCTAAGGATATGAATTTTATCTTATTTCCTATCATATGGCTAGAACACCCATTGTCAATATACCACTCCATATCTTCACTCTGTGAATGAAAAGTTGTTTGAGTTATCAATCCTTTCTCTTTAGTGCCTTTAGGATCTTATTTAACTCTATAGACATTCTTGTTCTATTGTGGAGGTCTTTGATAACAAAACTTGGCAATATGCCCATACTTTTGACAGTTATAACAAATCAGTTCATCTTTTTCCTTACATGATAAAATTTCATATGCCTACCATGACCTTTGGAATACATCCTAAATTTTGCAGCTTTGTGAAAAATTCATTACATGCAAAACAATATCCATAAAATGAGTGTGCATACCTCATGGCATAGTGTCTTCCTAGATAATGTTTCTTCTTGAAATCAACTTTCTTGACTTTAGGGGCTCTTGAATTGTCTTGGTCACCTTCTTTCTTGTTGATTTTTCATCTTCCTTCTTCTCTTCAAATCCCAAACTAGTTTTTTCATTTTCATCTCTTTGCTTGCTTAAGAGATCACTTAAATCAGTTGTTCTCTTTTTAAACTTGTGGTAGATTTTCAATTTTGCAGAGGTCTAATCGACCGAGTTTACAGAGCTCCATTTCAGTTTTAAGCTTCAAATGTTCTTCCTTGACCTTGATATATTTTCCAATTTTCTTAACTTGTGCTTCAAACTCCTTAACCATTTATTCATGTTATTGAGCTTCCTTTTTCTAATTTTCCTCAAGAAACCTGGTCTTTCCTTTATACTATTTCACAATGATTTTCATTTTTTTGGTTTCTCTTCTTTTGATGATTTATCTCTTCTAGAGCACTTATTAGTTCAGCATAAAGATTGAATTTTATGTCTTCTTCATCTAAACTTTCATAATGGGTCTGAATTTTGCCTTTAGAATTTCTTACAATAGATACGTTTATATCCATAAATAAAGTATTAGCGTGTATACCTTCGTCGTCACTTTCACATTCTTTAGAATCACTGGACTATGAAGATCTAGAACCTTCTTGTGTGTAGAATTTTTCTTATTTTTGAAGTACTACTTTTTTCCACCTTGCTTATTGAATTTATTCTTTTGTTTTTGAGAATATTCCTCTTCTTATTTATTTTCTTTGTGTTTGTTAGGACACTTAGAAGCAAAATGACCAACTTGGCCACAACTGAAACACTTAAATGGGAGCTTACCTTTGTACTTACTTGAACCTCTCTTCAACTTCCTCACAAACATGGCCTCTACCTTGTCATCATCTATGTCCCTATCAAAATCATTTATCATATTCTTTTCTTGTGATTCTTTATCTGCTTTAAAATATAACTCCTTTCGTGATTTTGAATCACTGATTCTCATCTCATATGCAGTCAATATTCCATGAAGCTCATCCATTTTCAAGGTAGTTAAGTCTTTAGCTTACTCTATGGCTAACACTTTGGCATAAAATTTTGAGTACAAGGATTTGAGCACCTTCTGAATAACCACACTTTCTTCACTCAAGACCACGTTCACCACTCCTTGGGGAACGTTTTCTTATAGATTTATGCCTTTTGGGTTGTGTAATACTCCGGAAACATTCCAGCATTTGATGAATAGGGTGTTCGAACCCTACATTAGGACCTTCATCAGAGTATTTTTGGATGATTTTTACATCTATGGGAGCAAGTTGGACAACCTGCACCAAATGGAGATAGCATTTTAAAGGTTAGATGAAGCACAAGCCTCACTAAACCCTACAAAGTGTGTCTTTGGATGTTCTAAAGGTATTTTGTTAGGGCATGTTGTATCCAGAGATGGTATTGGTATTGATCCTGATAAAGTTTCAAAAATCAAAGAGTTACCATTTCCTATGAATAGAAGTAAGTTGAGATCATTTTTAGGCCATGTGGGTTACTATAGAAGGTTCATCAAGAATTTCTCAAAGATTGCATAGCCACTAACCCAGTTCTTGAAGAAGGATGTTACTTATGAACCAGGAAATAAGGCGCATGAAGCTTTTGGCCAATCAAGGCAGCCACAGTGTCTTCACCTATTTTAAAGAATCCAAATTGGAGCAAGCCATTCATTGTGTACATTGATGCCTCAGATGCAGCACTAGGAAGTACTTTAAGCCAAAAGGATGAAAATGGGAATGAACATCCAATTTACTTTGGGAGCGCATAAAATGAGCAAAGCTAAGGTAAATTATACTATAAGCGAAAAGAGGCTCGCTATCATTTTTGTATAATAAGTTTAGGAATTACTTCTGCTAGGGTAAAATTTATAGTTGTAATAGATCATCGGGCTCTAAATATATTGTCAAATAAGCCTAACCCATCGGGGAGGATAGTAAGATGGATAATTTTGCTACAAGAATTTGAATTTGATATTATAGATAGGCCGGGAAAGAAGCATGTTAATGCAGATGCACTCTCTTGAGCCTATGATGGTTTAGGATCATCTTGTGATGATGATGATTTCCCGATGCAAAGATTGTTATCCCTTGACACAATCCCTAGTGAATACATAGATATTTGGAATTATCTAAATGAATTCAAGTTTCCTGATGGTGCCAATGCAAATACTAAGAGAAAGATTACTCAAGCCAATCGTCCATATTCTATTTTGTATGGAGTATTATTTCAAATAGGACCTGATGGACAGTACAAGAGGGCAATTGGACGTGATCAAGGGAAGGAACTGCTAGAAGAATTCCACAATGGTACATGTGAAGGGAACTTCTCTAGACAACTTACAGCAAGAAGGATCTTGGATGCAGGTTATCACTGGCCCACTCTTTTTAAAGATTGTTATAATTATTGTAAGACATGTGATATTTGTCAAACACATGGTAACCGTAAGACTTCATCAGCTCCATTATGCCCTATTCTTCCATTTGGTCCCTTTGAAAAGTGGGGAATAGACATTGTAGGTCCACTTCCAACTACCTCACACCAAAATAAGTATATTGTAGTTGCCACAGATTATTTAACCAAGTGGGTTGAAGCTAGGCCATTGAAAATAGCTTCCATGGATGAAGTGGCAAGGTTCATATATGAACGCATTGTCACCAGATTTAGTTGTCCATTAGAAATTGTAATAGATCAAGGAAGCCACTTCATTAATGAGGTGGTAGAAGCCTTAGTCAATAAGTTTTCTATTAAGCATAGGAAGGCAACAACATACAATCCAAGCACAAATGGACAGGTGGAACGAACAAATTTTGTGTTGTGTCAAATTCTAGCAAAAGATGCAGCCTTGCAGGTACATAAATGGGATAAAAGGATTCATGCAGCATTGTGGGCATATAGGGCAACATCAAAGTCAGCAACAGGATACTCCCCATTTCAGTTGGCTTATGGCATTGATCCAGTTCTTCCTATTGAGTTTGATATTCCCACGGTCAGAGTAATGGAAAATGAAAGAATGGATGAAAGTGATTCAGTAAAAGAAAGGTTGGTACATCTTCATTTGCTAGAGGAAATGAGGGAAATAGCTAAGGATACAAGCTATAAGAAGAAAATGAAGCAAAAGGAATACTTTGATCAAAATATCCGGTGGTCTCTATTTCATGTGAATGACTTGTTTCTAGTATATGATTCCGGATACAAAAAAGAAGAAGAAAAAATTTCTTCCAAAATGGATGGGGCCCTACAAAATAAATAGCAGCGGTGCATGAAAATGGTACGTACTAACCGGAGGAATTGGATGGCACTCCCATTACGAAATGGGTCAACCACGAAAAATTGAATATTTCCAAGCACCATAATAGTCTACTTCGAGGACGGAGTAGAAGCTAGGAAGGGGGAAGATGTCGACACTAAAATTTTCCTCCGTAATTTCTATTTCATTAATGTATGTATTAGGAATAGGATGTTGTTAAGTATAATTAGTAGTAGCGTCCGATAGAAGATAACGACACTGCCAGTATGATGCCGCCAATAATGTATAGTACAGCAATAGTCAAAAGTACAATAGGAATGTTGTGGTAAAAAGTAAATAGTTGTCGTAAGTGGTCCAGTAATGTTAAAATGTCAAAGTTGGGGTAAGTAGAGAAGTAGGGTCTACATGATTAGGAATTAGAAATATTATATTGGTAATAAGGACAAGGAGTGAGGTCATAAATATTTTGTATATTTTATTTGTAAAAAGTCTAAAAATGTGGAACCCATGTGAAATGATAAGGTTTATCTTATCTTAAAATATAAGCTTACATGTACAGATAAGAGTTAAGGTATGGAATATGATTCTTCAGAGTGGATTTCTTATCCTATCTTAGAGATAAGATGGATAAGCCTAGAAGTCTATAAATAAAGAGGCCACCCCCCTCATTTAGCATAGAAGGAAGTAGTGAGAAATATTGTATGAGTAAGTGTGTAAAGGAAGACATCAGTTTAAAGGTGTGTTGAAGAAGACATTAAGAGGTGTAATTGTGAAGTTTCTCCCATATTATTGGTGAAATGCAAGTGAAGTCAATAACACTTGAAGTACCTCATGGGTGAGATTGTAACAATTTCATGCTAATATTATAATTTACTCTGATATTTCAGATTTATCATCATTCTTTTTATCATAGTCTATGGTATTCTTGTGTTATGTTTGTTTTTGTGTTTCCAAATTACATCCACCAAAATAAAGGTTGTGCATTAGTAAATAATCATAGCACGAGGAGTTCCCGGTGAATAATTATCATAGTGCCGGATTGGTGATGACAATCCCACATTTCTTTAAGCAGATTTACATTGCATAACCTTTATGAACTCATCCTCAACTAGCCCACAAATAATTACATTCATGTCATTAGAATTGTTTTCACTCTCTCTCTTTCCTACTGCATCAGTGGGAGGTGTTGTAAGAATATTATATCCATTGTCAACTGATTTCCAGGACTTCAAATCCAAGTGACATTAGATAGGTTTTCATCCTGACACTCCAGAAGGCATAGTTTGACCCATTGAACAAGGGTGATTTGGAGGTAGAGAAGCCACCAAGGCATGCTCGATATCAATTGTTAGAAACTCAAGCACTTTGAGAGGGGTAAATTAGTGCTCAATTCAACCTTAAATCAAAACAAATGATATTTTTCACTTAATCAAGTAATGAAAATAAAAACAATAATAGTTATCACACACACATAGGAGATAGGAATTTTTAAGTGGGAAACCCAAATTGGGAGAAAACCCATTTGAACCATTGCAGACTTTGTAGTCTAATAGGTTATAAACATGTTGAGTTGAAACTCAACAAATGAATCTACAACTTCAATTCAAACAAAAACTTGACAATGTACAAGCCACAACTTGCCATAAACTAACCACTTCCTTATTAGACTAAGCTTCAACTCGGTAAAAATATAAATATCTTACCACACTTCAAATTTGATGCTGAGAACACCTAATAGTGATCCTAGATTAGCAAAATATCTTTTTAATTTACCTTAGTCTCTTTTTTTACAATTTACATTAGCCTATTTCAGTTACACTTTTCTCAACCTCTATCATGCACTTAGAGTTTCATTGTTTTCAAACTTTCTACATCACTTTGCTTTTGAATCTTTAATGTTTTTATATTAGCACTTGCTTTTATACGTTTACCCCGCATCAACCACTTACCAAGAGCTTTCACACACTCCTTACAATCCACCTTTTTGAATGTCAATTCATTATATGTTTGATCAGTCCACCTTGTTGTATTTCAAATCACTCACTGTTAATAACTTATTATTTATTGTCTTACATTTATTGCATTTTTTCAGATCGATACAAATTTCTAGACATTTTCTTACACTTGATTACATTGTTTAGGGACTATCTATGTCTTGCTTTTATGAACACACTTATTTTTCACACCTCACCGTATCAAAACAATATATTTATTGAATATTTCACTATTTGCAAAAATATAAGTTTTCTCACATTTAAAAAAAAAAGGTTAATGACTTGCACTTGTAATACTCATTCACCATACCCCCAACCTCTTCAACTTCTTCTTTTCACCTTAGAGAACCTTATTCAACCTTTTTCTCTCTATTTCAACTTTGAAAACTCAAGACACTCTTTACATTACACCTTGTAAGTTCAAAATTCAAGGATTCATATCGGGACAAAAAGAGTTTCTTTTCCTCTTCTTCTTCAACAAGAGAGGATATTGAATGAGTTTGATCATAAGAATGACTCATTATCTTCTCCAAAATATACAATAATCCAAACTTAAGGAATTTGAAACAATCTTTACCTTCATACACTATGAAAACACTTTACAACTCAGCTATTTCACTTGATTTTCAGACTTAGCGAGCCAATTTTGCATTAAAACATGACCTTCATTATACTATATGCCTCCTTGATCATCATAGAGATTAAATGTGCTTTGAAAGATTAACGCACTACTGAAACATTGAATTCAACATCACTTTCTACATAGGTAATCACTTACACAAGATTCTCGTAAGAGAATTTTTGCACTCGAATGAAACAAAACTTATTAAAACAAAAAAAGTGACCTCCAACATTCATTAATAACTTTAGAAACTTTATTAAACATGAAATTGATCTCTGTTTGTAAGAAATTACATGTTAAATGATAAAATGTTGATTTGACGGTAAAAAATGACCGTGTGGAGAAACTAGTAACAAATTCTCCTCCGACAGTCCACCGAATACTTGAGACCTTTTAAAACATGGTCATAATGGCTATATAGATATTTTTCCAAAAACAATAAAATTTTGGTTGGTTGAAAGTGAATTTATGATCGAAACCCTCCTTCGAATCCTAGAATCGGGGTATGGCGAACAATGGAGGCCCGAGGGAAATAAAAAAATTATTACTCAATTGTAGATGAAATATTTACATTTCATATGCTTTACACTTTAGTAAGTCCATTTTCCATCTTGTCCAATTAATTTCAAACCTTGAAATACTCATAATCATTCCTAACATATTTGGTATTGCAATTCTTTTTATGCTCACTTCCAAAAATTTTACGATCTTCAAAATTTGGCACATTTTGAGTTTGAGAACCAAAGGAGCCTTGTACCTTTTCAAACTACATTGATACTACCTTGTTAACACTTTTTCTTCTTTGAGGAAAGATCTCATCATGATTTATTGTCACTCTTTTTTAAGGAATGAATCGGAGCTTCTTAACATCCAAAGAGAAACATACACTGCTTTGAAGGAAGGTAGTATATCATAACTAATATTTTTGTAAATAATATAGTCACCTTCTAAGAAATATTTATGCAATACAAATTCTAAACATAGTGCATCAACATAATCAAAAATTTACGAGTTCATAACTTGTTCACGAGTATCTATATCACAAATTTCATGAGCACATCTTCACTTTATTATCAACTTCAACTTTACGATTGCAATTATAGAGCCTTAACCAACCATGTTACTCCTACAGACAAAAAAAACATCTTATGAACACCGACAAGATCATAGTTCAACATTTTTCTCAAGAAATTTAAGCTTGGAGACTTAATACCATGATTGCCCCAAACCTAGCCTTGCATGACTAAAGCATGCCTATGTGGAATAGTACACCTTGAGAGAAATCGGATCATTGTTGTGACTTAGATGAGGTATATTATGCTTCTGAGAGATGTTTCTAGCTTGCACCAATGAGTTATAGTTGGAAATCTAAAATTTGGCCTCTCAACTCAAGAAGATGCCTTGGAGAGAGAATGAACACGAGAAGTAGAATGCTCATAACTTTCTTAATACATGTCCAATTCTCCTGAAAATTTTTACACTATCTCAATCTTGGAATACTATGAAAAATAATTGTATGATTTATCTAAAGGATGCACCATATTTTTGTTGAGTGTTAATAATCCGGACACATTATAATGTAATTTCCAAAAAGCCTATCTTAGAAAAACTAACATAACTTCCACATACCTTCTCAAAATTTGATGTAAGTTTTCCGGATCACCAAAACTCACCCTAATACATGATATATAATCCCATTTACCATAAATATACTTGTAATCTTCTATTCCATCTCATTTGCCTCTTTATTTACTACTAGTTATCCAAGCCAACTTTTGTGCATTTTTGAGTTTTGACTCTGGGGCTAAACCGAACCTCATTTTTCACACATATTGTAGACACTATTCTTTGGTTGCTTCCATGCTCCTATGACCATTCTATTACCTTTACCAACTTCACACACCTCATCAGGCACCAAAAATAGGCCTAAATGGGATAGTTTCAACTGTAACTTCTATCAAATGACCTGATACACCCTGAGAGACCTCTTGCTCATGCTTGAAACATTATTACTAACCTGTAGACCATCTAAAACCAGCACACCAATCTTTAATTTTCCTTTTAGACTAACCACCTATCAATTTGAGCTTGTAGAAACTTGAAACCAACCTAAGCCATGCCTAAAGCTTCTTAAAATCAACTTAAACCATTGAGCACCACTAAACACCACCTGACCTACATGCTCTTCCACTCTTCCTTTTCCATCAATTCCATGTGACATAAATGAAAACAACCACCAATGCAATAGGGTGAAACAGTTCACACTTGACTGTTGAGGTCACACTTCTTTTATGAATGGCACATTATCTACAAAATTCAAACTGATTTCTTCTTTATATATCTTTCTAACATCTACTCTCACATAATACACTCATTTCTCGATGACACAATCTTATTCTATGGTTCATTATTGACTATAGAAGGATCATTTATAAATGAACCTCATATTACACACATTCACCGGGGAAACTTTTCTCTTATCATCGTCATACCTTGCATATCACACCATTACACTCATACATCATTTGCATATCTTTGTTGCATTTATTATTATTATCTTATATAACTTACATCTTGCACTTTGCTTATTATGATAGATAGATACTCGATATGTCATTATCTTTATCAAATACACATGTGCGTTCACTTGGTCTTTGGAATTTAATTCAGATATCTTATAACTCCTTACATGATGCATTATTCTTGAAATTGAATCCCTTTTTAGTCCCACCGAGAGTCCTAGGGAATCTATCTTTACTACTATCATAATCCACATTTCACGGGTTCTATTTTACATTCTTTACTACTTATTACTATCACTTTACTTTTCATTGTTATATACACGCTTTGGCATACTCTTTAGCTTTATAACATGCTAATGGGTGCTTCATGTGTAGCATTTTCCTTGTAGGACTATATACGACTATGGTTAGCTTATACATTTTACTTTCTATTGTATGATATTTTTTTGTGGGCTATGCCTTATGTCTTGTGTGATCATTGTATACTTTTGGCAACTTCGGCCATGATTATCTTGTAAAATTGTGAGTGATGTCCCATATATAAAACCCACTTTTTACAAAGCGATCTTGTTTTCACTCTTTCCTATTACATTGTCTTATTTTGCATGCTAGCTACTTTTACTACTAAAACATGTTACTAGAATATCCTTTTTGCATGTACCTTAGTTTATACCATGCACATACCCTACCCCCTACATGTCTCCACATTTAGATATGTATATCATATTTTGGTCCTCTCCATTGGAACACATTACGATACTGGGCGTAGCATGCACCCCAAACAAGGGGGACATCTATTGGGTGAAAAAATCACCCCTAAAGAATCTCAAATAAATAGTACAAAACAACACCGTACATGATTGTACAGGCACACAGTCACATATCATTCCAAAATCAGACTTGGACCTCACACACAGAGTAAACACTAGTGCCCAATAGCAAATAGTAGCATATGGCACTTGTGTCCTCCCGGCCCTAATGTTGTTGGGGAAAAATAGTAAAATTATCATATCATAATGGTCTATAACATCTTTCAAAATAATTATACAAAGATCAGGAACTTACCTCCAGATATAGAATTCATTTTATCAATACATTTTAGTTACATCGAAATAATCAGGACTAATCGGAACAAATCAAGGCATGCCATCTGCGAATGTTGCTTATTCAGAAGCATCGCAGAAGGAGATAAAATTTATACCTCTCTTCCTAACACTCTTATCTTAGCGTGTGACCACCTAAAAACTCTCACTTGGCATGAGATTGCTTAAAAAATCACACTTGGTGTGAGATCTCCCAAAAACTTGCATTTGGTGTGAGATCACCCAAAAAATCACTCTCAACGTGAGATCACCCAAAAAAACTCACTCTCAACATGAGATAACCCAAAACTTTCTCTTAGCGTGAGATCACCCAAAATTTACCATCGGCAACAAATTTAGCATCATCTATAACCGAATAAGGAAAATTTTTTATCTCATACTCTATTACACACCAGTGTGCACACTTTCCTTTTATACACTTTTACTTTCTTATACACATGTTACTTCAATTTATTGTATACGGAACTTTGACTACTCTTTTTCTCTTCTTTTTCAGGTTTGTCCTTAATACACAACAAGGAGCATCTCACATCGAAAAACACAACACACTTCACCCCTAAGGTATACTTCCCTTTCCTAGTCTACATGCTTCACTTTGTGATCACTTCACGCTTCACTTGTCCACTTCGCACGCCATCAGCTACACTCTTCTCTACATGATTGTAAGGTATGCATCTTCTATCTTCTTTCTACTATCGAGTATTCACTCAACAACATAAATTGGGGTAAACTGTAGACACAAAATCTATGCACTTGGGTAAATTTCTAGGTCCTAAAATTATGCTAGAATTTATGTGATTCCTAAGCACAAAAACTAATCATTCACAACTCCCTTTAGCCTTTCACTTTGTCTTCTACACTTTTTGGCTTCATACATCTTGCACTCTTTCCGACATTTGACATTTTTATCTTTCTATGGCCTTAGACACTAGCGCTCATTTGGGACACTAACGCCAAGCATTCATATCCTCCTGGGAAATTATGTCCCTCTTTACCTTTTTATTATCATTTTGGACCCCTTTCTCTTCTTAATTACTTTTTACTACTTTGGACCGGCCTTTCAGTTGTCAATTACGAAATTCAAATAAGGGAAGCATACTAAACACACTTATGTTTTCAAAATAAAGGACAAGGAACTCAACATTACATACTATCACCTAAGCCTACATCTAAAATCACAAAATCACTTCAAAGCAACCATCTAACACACTCATTCAAGGGAAAATGGTTTCATCGTTCTACATACACAACATAAGATGGGAAGTTTATTCTATTTCATCTCACACATTTGTTACATTTGTTACATTCTAGATCTATCCTACTATCATTTGCGCAACTTACACAAGGGAATCCTATGGCATAATTAGACACACTCTCATAAATAACTACATCGAGTCTAAGATGTAGAGAAGTGCTCATTCATAAGTTCACTCTTTAGGTGATCGTCAGGTCATTCGACTCCCCACTCTGCATTTTCCTTTTTAGGTTTGATGTGGTTTATGGGTATGTACAGGTGAAATTATTTCTTCATGTTAAAGGTACATTTACAGATCAAACAATGAATCCATATGAGCAAAAGTGAAAAAGGACATTGAACATCATCTAACCCTAAAAGAACCATATCCCTTGCATTTATCTACACACCAAAGACCCATATCCGAGATACCAACGTCATGTGCTCCTGTCCTCTCCCAAGCACTTATGTCATGTGAAGTTCTAGAATCCAAAACACTCACTCGAGATTATAAGACACTCTTATCATGCATTTCTAACATTCCAATTTCCCATATCACTTCCAAAATTCTCAAAAATTAACTCAGTCACTTTATCTCCCTCTCTTTCTTAGGGTTTCATATTTGTACATGTTTTTTTCTTGCATATTTACTGTACATTAGCATTTTTATATCATACACTACAATAGTTACTCTACAATTAGATTTAATTCAATTTATATTAAATAATTTATATTTTGGTTGCAAACATTAATATTACTTTTTGATTTTATTGGTTACATTTTAATCTCCACCTTCAAATGTGGCTAGCTAATCTTACATCATTTTTCCATGATAGAGGAATGATTTTCTTACTCTTTAACCCAACACTCGTGACTTGGAATTCTCTTTAGAACACAATGCTACACTCATAATTACTTATTTGAAGGCCTTATGCACCTTTCACTTTAATCTTCCTACTTTTTTCAACAATAAGGAAACACCATTTTTCAAATAATCTACATCGGGAATTGCACTTCCTACCCCATAACCTTGGAGTGGAATTTGTTCTAGATATGCGTCGATCCAACCTCGAAGTAAAATATCCTTCAAGTAAAATTTTCCAAACTAGGAATTGATACATTTCAAAGACACGGTAATATTATCTAGACTACTAAGAAAACCAAAAGCGACATTATCAACAGAAGAAAAATCCTCCACCGACTCCATGGGATTAGACAAGGTTAAGATATGATGGGAAAAGTCCAATTTAGCATCATTACAATAAAATATGTTTCACAATAATCTTCGTGGAATGTCAACCATAGTAGGTAAATAGAAATAACATATTTTTATTAGAAAATATAAATGTTAAGAAGCACATGATGAGAAAAGAGAATGAAAAATCAAATTCACATGCTTCTAAAACTTGTGAATTAGAGTAATTTTAACTTATCCTCATATAAAAACACTATGAATTGAAGATCACTACACTTGTGCATTTAATTTAAATTTGTGCAAACTGTGACAAAAATAGAAAAGTGTAATTGAATTTGGTCTTGTTTTTTTATAAGTATTGCTATAATTAGACTTTGATTTTTGTAGTCTTATTATTTAACCAACATCCCAAGGTGTGATGAAACATCACTCATGAAAAATTGAGCCTTCACCAAGCTTGTAAGGGTACCAGTCCCTCTTTTATGTTAGCTTGTTCAAGGAGTTAACATGATCATACAAATATTCCATATCCATAATATTCATTCAAGAATAAAGCATAACATGAACTAGATCTAGATCTTAACCATATGTAAGATTAACTCATACAAGAATCAATATTAACTTTATCATACAATGTCCATTCTCAAATATGTCAAAACCAATATCCAACCACAAATATCCATTATATTAATTGTTGTAAAACATAGAAGTTGCATACATACATAGTAATGTCACCATAAGTCATGCACGCTCATAAACCAACAACATAACTCTAACAAAACATGGATGATCACTAAACCATGCAAATAAATACATATTTATAGGTAGTGGGGACTTTCCCTTCACTACTCATGCACTCTCCAAAAATAGGCTACATGCTAAGAATAGCCATGTGCCCTTACATGATAAATATAAAAGCATGCAAGCTCGCTAATAATAGATTATCTAATATTATAAATTGCAGATCTAATCCTATTAATATCTCTAAAACTATGCATGTTGCTTGATCTTCCACTCATCTAAATCAGCCTTTGTGTGCTTTCTAAGTCTTCTAACAAAACGTGCTCCGCACTCAACATCTATATTTAGCCTCATACTGAAAACAACTAAGTCTTGATTTCATGCTTTCTCGAGCATGCCTTATTCCATTATACTTCCGCGCATACCTACGCACCCTATGCATGAGCACCCAATCCTTATGTGTATTTAATACTTAGGTTGTAATTCATTAGCACAACATTTCTCATGATAAAACATTTTTATTTGTGCTAATATTTACATCCATGTCATCCCCCTCAAATACCATTTCAAACACGATGTGATTTTACATTCATGGGAAGCTACATTAATGTGTGACACCGCCTTCTATTTATTAACCCACTCATAAATCATAAATTATATATTAATATATTATATGGCAAGTATTACATGTCACTTTTACATCTAAAACTTTATTTTAAAAATATCCAATACAACTAGTCACGGACTTGCACAAAGTCCCTTCACATCAACAAATTAGGAACTCAAGAATCCAAAATTGAAATAATTTTCATATGTGACATAATTTAATCTATGATGTAGTTGTAAATATCAGTATGAATTTCATTATAATGCATTTTCTTACTTAACTTATATGAATTTTTGAGTAACAATTCTTTTAAAAACTTTTTGTTTTTGTTGTGGAGAACACCTTCCCATTCTTTAAACTGAAAGATTAGGGACCATCTAATGTATTTAGAAAAAGAATGAAACTCATTTTAATTTGAGAAACAACTATGTGTTTCTACTATAATTTTGTAACATTATTCTATAAAGATTATGATTTTTGGGAGTAACAATACTTTAATAAAGTTACGGTTTTATGTCTAAACTTGAAGGTCATCCATTTGTAAAATAAATGGGCATTTATGGTATATGACGATTAGTAAACCATATTATTAAACCCATCAATATTCATTTTCATTTATGGTTTATGAAATGATGTGGCAGCCTTTTGTTTGTTCTTTATGATATTCAACAATTACTCTTTAGGCGTTATAAGCTTTGACAATTTTAAAGCAACACATCATTGGTTAAACAGAATTCGAAGAATCATTGGTTAAACAATATAAACATGTCGATTTATTATTGGTTCACAATTTGAATTGATTGATAAATTTTATCTAGAGTCGACACTATGAAGACCATACATAAGTGGTGTTTCCTTATTAGATTGTGCTTCGTAGTGAAATATACCCTACAAAAAAATCATATAATACTAAGGGGCAAGAACTGTGCATATGTGGAGTCTTCTTATTGGCTCACCTTTCACACTCTGGAATGGTTATTACAAAGGGAAACAAGATGTGAAGATGTCAAATATTGACACATGGAAATAATGGGACTTAGAGGTAAAGACGTGGAGAATCGAGAAAATTGTTGTATTAAATCCACATGAGTTGTAAAATCCATGAGTACTAGTAACTCAAAATCAATGAAAAATGTATAAACATCAATTTTTAATAGTATAATGATATACGACAATTTTAACATAAATTAACATGATTCAAATAAGATGAAAGGATTTCATGCTCAAGCACTTGATATTTGGGATATTACGAAGCATTTGGACTCAAAGCAACGTATAATATTGTTATTTTTAGAGATTAAAATATTTACATATCTATTAAATATTTCAAATGTTATCATCAATGGAGGCTCACTTGCACACTTTTTTAACAAATTGTCTCTTTAAAGACACTATTTTTGACAAACAAATCATTAGGGAAAAGCATTATATGGATTTAAAATGGAGGTTGAAGAAGCTAGGTTAATTGATGATGATGATGATTATTATTATTATTATTATTATTATTAGAATAAAGCACATTGTATGGCTCACTTGGTGGCAATTCGAAAGACTAGAACGTATGTTCTAGCTAGAAAGTTAGAGGTAATATTTTGTATTTACTTTCTTCATGTCATATTAGGACAATGTAATATTCATACAAGGGGTTTTGACATCCAAAGGAGGAAACTTACTTGGTAATATTACTGAAGATGTTATAGCTACGTACTTATTATATTCTTCCACATAATATCAAATTTGATAAAGAGATAGATGAAGAGTGAGGAAGGAGAAATAATATCTAGAGTGGGATTAAGGATTGGGTAGAGCACCCAACTAGATGTAAACCCAAAGTCTCTATAGACAATTTGTCTATCATATCCTTCAGAATAAGGGTGAGAGTAGGCATGGCCTTGATGAATAGATTATATGGATTCTTTTATATTATACATGTTAATTAGACACGGCTGGCCATGTTATCCATGATCATGAATGATGAAAGGGTTCCCACTCTTTACGGATTCCTATCATACAATCTCTACAACAATTTTGTGGATGGAAAGAGTAAAAATGTTAGTTTTTATATGATTTCCTATCTATCGGATACAATTTATGAAATCCAACAAATCCAAGGAGCTCCTTGTTGGCCACCACAACACCAACACACAATCCCCATAGATTTAGCATTATGCACACAAAAACTACCAAAGGATCATTCAAGTAATCTACAATTAATACTATCGTATTATTTTTTAAGCTATACATGAGACCCATATGCAATAACTATTACCTGTTATTGGTAAAGGATTATCGATAAATTGAGATATTGGGGATAATTTGGTGTTACCTAGAATGTACAGTATTTAGAGTGGAAGGGATACTCTCTATTTCTTTTATACTACCTAGGTTTTTTTCGAAACAAACTAGTTGAGCAAGAATAGCCTACAAATTTATCCATGAAATTAGTCAAGTGATAAAGGAGAAAAAGAATCAAAAGTCTACATATATCCTCCTCTACCTATCCCATTTAGTTCCATAGTTTTAAATTATTTTTAAAAGGCCAAGATAGTAGCATCCCACATGACATCATTCCACTTAGACTATCATATTCTAAGGTTTTTGACCCGAAAGAAGAGTTGCATAATTTTTCAAACACACTCCTAGCATAGCCACTTACATCTTAAAACATTAGCTCCATAAGGATGACCTAGTTTATAAGGATTATGTCAATAATCAAGTGGTGGCCATTTATATGAGAAATTTCATGGTTACCTATGCACCTATTGGGAAACATGACAGAGTTGGTGGATTAGAAGCTAGGCAAGGAGAAGAACTAGAAAGATAAGAAGAGGAATATTCAAATGACTAAGGTACTAATCCAAGTCACCTCAAGAAATATTTTTTTGTTTTGCATCCTCCATCAAAAGGAAAACAATTTCCCTCTCATCGTGTTCCTCCTTGAAGCATAAAAATTACATTCCTTGCAAGGTCTATTGGGACAGCCACAAGTCCACAAATTCCACAAGCAACTAGTCCTATTCTTAGTATTCCCGTGGTTAGTACTATTATAATTGTACCTCTTATGTCTATTCCTTTTCCTTATACTTCTTCAGTTCCTAATTCTATAGGGATGGTTTCTTCTTCTTCTATTCCATCTTCCCTAGGACCTTTCACTAGTAATATTTTGATTTCTATTATTTCTTCTTTTGAAGATGATGAGGAGGAGATCATGGGATATTAGATCCTACTAGTTTTCAAACTCCTCCTTTCTCTTTCCCTATTTTTAATACTCCCATTTTTTATCCTTCTATCCTTGCTCCTATTTTGGAATAGGTTTTTATTAGTATGCATTCTTCTTCTTCACACATTTCTTTAGTTGTTTCTTCTCCTTTTTTACATCACCAATGACTGTATCATTATCTCCCCAATTCATTGCAGTCACTTCTTCCTATATTGTTGTAGTTACTGCAAAAATATCAAAATCAATGAGTGTATCCCCTACATCATTTATTTTACTCATTTAACTTCTTCATCCACTCATCCGACTATTCTATCTTCTTTAGCTCCAACATCATCTATAAATCTTGTCAAAAGACCATTTAAGGCTAAGTTAAAGGCATCGATACATCATTTTCCTTCTTTCTTTTACCTTCTTTCAACTTCTCCCCAATCTGATTAGTCTCTTAATCCACTTTGTTTCTTCCTCCTATCACACCATATGTTTTCCAAACTTTCTTACCACTAATGCATGTGTGACTCCTTCCAAATCCATCTTTTTCCTAATTCTTATTTATAGGTTATTATGGTCACTCATAGGTTCATGAGCCATCTCTTGGACCCTCTCAAACATGTTTAATCTCAACCAAATTTTCCTTGGACACCACCAACCTTACCAGAAGTGGTAATTCCTTCTTCTACCTTTCCTTCCATAACTATCATTGCATATAATACTCTAGAAGGAACATGGACTCCTCCCCGTTGGGAAAAAGTAATGGATTATGTAATGGCACACTTGAAGACCCAAAGGTGACACTCAAGTATGATACTCCCATAGGAACCCTCAATAGGGTCACAAAGAGGAAGGTTTCCTAAGGTATGTAAATAGGGATGGAAGCTCAAGATTTTATTAATCAGAATCAACCATTTACACAGGAAAGAGCTATAATACTTATATGTATTGTACAATTGAATACAAACAAGAAACTAAGTTGCACAGTGCAACCATATTCCAGATTACATAAGCTTCCAATATTACATCGGGAAGCATAAATGAATAATTACAATTATATTGTTAAAACAATATAACCACACCCGTATGCAGACATAAAGACAATTAGATGGTTATGAAGAAATATAACCATATAACAACATTATTTAATTAATAACATTAATTAAATAATTAATTATATAATGCATAATTAATTAACCTAACATTCCCCCTTAATTGTGCATTGTCTCAAGGGATGAGGAGAGGAACTCTCTGAACAACTCAAACTTGTCACGTGCAAGTGACTTTGTGAAGATATTTGCCCGTTGTTCAACTATTAGACAAAATTGAAGCTGGATGTTATGCTTCAACACATGCTCACGTATGAAATGAACATGTACCTCAATGTGCTTTTTTCTCTCATGAAACACTGGATTGCGAACAAGTTTGAGAACACATTCATTGTCAACATACATGGTGGTCAATTTGTCCTGTGGTATTCCAAGTCCTTCTAGTATGCGACGTAGCCAAATCGCTTCACAGAAAGCTTCTCCTACTAGAATGATACTCATCTTCTATGGAAGAGTGAGAAATGAAGTGTTTTTTCTTGCTTCCCCATGATATTGGTCCAGATCCCATAAAGAATACAAATCCATAAGTGGATTTTCTATCATCAATGTTACCTGCATGATCTGAATCCAAATATCTAGTCAAGAAGAAGTTGTCATTCTTCTTGTATTCTAGACCAAGATCCTCTGAGATATCTCAAGATCCGCCTTGCTGCTTTCTAATGACACACTTTGGGTTCCTGCATGAACTTGGATAGATAGCTTACTAAAAATTTGATATCTGGTCTAGTGTAGGTTAGGTAAATGAGACTCCCAATCAACTACCGATAGAGAGTGGCACTTACCTCAAGAGATGGATCTAAATGAGATAACTACAATCTGTTCACCATGGGTGAAGCACTTGGTGTGCAATCCATCATCCTAAACTTCTCGAGCATAGTCTTGGTATATTTCATTTGAGAAACAAAAATATGATTCTCTTTCTACCACACTTCCAATCCAAGACAATAGTGCATCAGCCTGAGATTAGTTATGTTGAATGATCGATTAAGGTCTTTCTTCATTGCATCGATCATCCTCATTGAACTGCCAGTGATGACTAGATTGTTGACATAGACAATGACAATCACAATCTCCCCCTTGCTTTTTGAGGTAAAGATTGGGATCATATGGATTTCTAACAAATCCATGTTGTACGAGATGCTCATCAATATTGATGTACCATGTCTAGGGTGCCTGTTTGAGGCCACCATACGAGATTTCCCGAGTCTACATACCTTTTCTTCTTGACCAGTACTACATATCCCTTAGGTTGAGTCATGTAGACTTCTTCTTATAAATATATGTTTAGGAAGGAACTTTTTATGTCCATTTTGTGGACTTTCCATCCAAACTGAGCAGCTAGAGCAAAGATTATCCTGATCATTTTGATATTAGCTATGGGAGAAAATGTCTCCTCATAGTCAATACCTTCTTTTTGTGCATACCCCTTTACTAAAAGTCTCACTTTATACTTGTCCACTGTCCCATCTACTTTATACTTTGTTTTGAATATCCATCTGCATCCAATGGGTTTCTTCCCAAGTGGAAGATCGACAAGTTGCCAAGTGTTATTCTTCATCACTGATTGATATTCGTAGAATCCATGGCATCTTTCCAAGATTTTGATTGTAGGGCTTCTGGACATGTAGAGGCTCATCTAATTCAATAACTCTACTCATCAAAGAAAATTTAACTTTTCTCTTGCTTTCTTTATCGTGAGTCTCGTGGTCTAGGGGTGGATGTATTCTCGTGGAGCGTCCATTCTTGCATCTCGTAATGTACTTGTACACCATTTAGGCATACACTGAACTGTTCTGTGGGTCATGGTTCTATTTGATCATCACCATCATCACTTTCATCTCCCGAGGGAACATCAGCTTCAATTTTTATAATAGGTGAAAAATATACATCTTCTCGAGTTCGGAGGAGTCGTCTCTGCTTCCTTCTTTTCAAAAAAATTCAACATCTCTCTTGGTGTATATGTTTTTGGTCATTAGATCCATCAATCTATACCCAAGATTCTCTGCACTGTACTCCAATGAAGATGAGTTTACGTGACTTCATGTCATATTTCTTTTTATTTTGTTTGGGGAACTACATTTAGAAAATGAAGACTTCTTGTTCACTTTGCTCGATCAAGTGAACCATCCACGTCTTCTTTTCTAGTTCCCCTTTTTTTTCCCTTGATTGTAGTTATAATGTCCCTTGTTAGATTGTTTTTAGAGGTCCAAAGTTGCTTGATGAACCTTTCTTGTAAGTATTATACCAACAATCTTGTAGGTTATGTCCTCTTTTGCAGATTGGACATTGCTTCTTTTGTTGTCTATCCCCTTGATACTAATTTTGATTTTGGGATTTTTGATAGGAATTAGGTTTTCCTTTACCTTTTCCTTTCCATTTTTGATGTGAAGACAGTTCCTACTCCTCTTCATCATCCTTATTGTGCATTGCTTCCTCTTGTTGCAGTAGGTTTACCAGTTTGTCAAAACCAACTGTCATATCTGACACGTTTAGTGTTGTGACAAAAATGCGGTAAGAAGAGGGGAGTGCTCTCAGAACAATGGGAATGAGAGCATCATCTATGACCGGTTCTCCTAGGGCTAGAAGTGAAGCCCTCAATTCTGCAACTCTTCTTAGGAAAGCTTCTATTTTTTCATTCTACTTGAACTTTAATGTGTGTAACTGACTCTACAAATTCAATATAACATTCTTATTCTTGGCCTTGTATACTTGTGCTTAATTTATCCCACGCTTCTTTGGTTGTTTTGGCATCTCGAATGTGGGGTTACACATCATCGGACACTCTAAACAAGATGATGAGTTTTTCCTTCTGGTCTACTTTATCAAATTGCTGATGTTGTGTTGTATCAGTAGTTAATCTGGTCAGTACCATTTGCAGCAAGAGCCGATCTCTTCAAACTCAAGTTGCGTCTTAATTTTAGTCTTCCATGCAGCATAGTTGTTTCCTCTGAGTAGTTGTGAATCTGAAAGAAAAAAATTAGGGGCATTGGTGCCCATTTTGCAGAGATCACTGACAGGGTTTATCTCTTATCACTCCATGTATTAGGTCTCCCAATCTATATACCGTCAGTCTGATATACCGAACCTTTCTATATGCACGCCCTTCTAATATACCCGGCGGTACATGGAAGAAGCTTGCCCTTTCTATATACCTGGTGGTACGTGAAAGAGGCGTTAACATATGTGAAAGAATTCAATACGTGGTACCAAGATAGTACTGATGGGGTCTATGTGATTATTGACACCGGCTCGAAGAAATATCTTCATACACGCGCGTAAATTTTTTATATACTTAGATAATTTCTTATTCTGGATTTATGTCATGCAATCATTCACAAACGGATGGGATGGCTCATAGTGTGTACACTGTGACCTTATTACTCCCCGTCGATTTAAAGGGTCAATGCCCAGATGACATTGTTGCAGCTATATTAGGTGTTAAGTGTAGTAGTAGTTCGCGACAGCTTTACCCGTAAGTGCTTCCCAGAGGCACCGTATATATTGAACGTTGCGAATGAGATCTAGGATCTCGTGAGTGTTATAGAACCAATTTTTAGCTTTTTTTTATTACAATTCTACCAGTTTCTGAGCAGTTACAAAGTTTGCAGTTGACTATGGCAACCTACAAATTAGTACAATATAAATCAAAGATGTAATTACATTCAAAAATTTATAAAATTGAATGGTAGGAAAAAAAAATTGTTTTACGGGCCTTGGTGGCCTTCAAAGCCCAAAATGACCCAAAATGCCGGAAACCGTTAAAAAAATGCCCAAGATGAAGTTTTTGGGTGGTCCTCCTTTGGAAAATGTTGTCCAGAATGAAAAAACAAGTTGAATGGGGAAAAAAATTACCCTAAATTAGGGATTTCCTGCTAAATTTAGTTAGTTATAACTAAATTTGAATTTTTCCACTAAATTTAGTGGTTCTACCAAATATTCTCGCCAAATTTGAAAAAGCAAGTTGGGGGTGGGATTTGAACCATGCACCTCCCACTTATAATACTTTCTCTCTAACACTTGCTTGGATGCTTGTGCACTTAAGATATAAAGTGAACAAACCGGTATTTAAATAAGATGAATTTCACTCACCTCTTACAAATGGCGACTTGGCAGAGACTCCACATGGAGCTGCATGCATGGAGGTAGATTTAGGGTTTTTTAGAAGCTCAAAAATGGATCTCACCTTTCTTTACCTCCTTTGTGATGATTTGATTTCTTTTCCTCCACCGTATTTTCTATTCATTATTTTTTGTTTTTCCTTGAACACAAAGATATGATATTCATGCCATTTTTTTATTTGTTTGTTGAATATTAGCTCCACTTTGTTTGCACACGGGTGCATGTAGGTTTTCATAGCTATGGTTGTGACTGTAGGTCATGTGCGTGGAGAGGCAGGGTCGTTGTTATGGCAGGTTGCAAGATAGTGAGGAGACTGTAGTTTGTTGTTTTGATGGTTGATGCCTCTGCACGTTAGAAGATTACATGACCGCTGCTTGTGGCTCATAGTTCCCACTTTTTTCATATTATTTTACCTTTGTTTTTGTGTTGTAGGGTCTGAATTCGAACCATTCCTCAAAACAAAAAACTTTGGTTGTTTTTCCTCATGCGAGTGCAGCACTGATTCTGATAGTCATTTTGTTGGGGGATAGCTCGGCCAATCCAAAAATCACCAGAACCATACTTCAATAAATTCAATCGACACTTGTATTTAATTTTACATCTACGTGTTGAATGAAGGTAGTCTAGCGAACCCGATGGAGAATAGATCGGTCAAGTAGGTTTGGACACGAGCTTTGAAACATCTCAAATGCTCAATGCATCAACAATAGCCCAGTCTTGGATGAAGAATACCCAGTGACCCTGTGCAAATAACAATACTTCCTCCAAATATGAAAACAAACAGATAATATTATTTGTACAAAACCCCTAATGGGGAAATTTTTTTAAATAAATGTTTACTGCAAATTTTGTTTTAAAATGCAGTATATATATTAACTCCAAAAGCAAATTTACCTGGTGTAGATAGCACCAAAGAAAAAAAAATTCTTTTCGTTTACCTGGAGAATGCACAAGAGGTTGTGAGGTGATGCAGGGATTTCTAGGAAGTGTAGGAGGTAGCACTGGCTCTCCGATGAAGCAATTGTCTTCTCCAAAACTTGTCCTTCCTCTGCAACCTTTCTCCAACCTTGTCAGGAGCTTCAATTTGCTCTGGTACTAAATGTAAATAGGGACGAAGCCTAAAGATTTTATTAATCAGAATCAACCATTTACACAGGAAGGAGCTGCAATACTTATAGGTATTGTACAGCTTGAATACAAACAAGAAACTAAGTTGCACAGGTGCAACCACATTCCAAATTACATAAGCTTCCAATAACATCCAGGAAGCATAAATGAATAATTACAATTATATTGTTAAAACAATATAACCACACCCGTATGTAGACATAAATACAATTAGATGGTTATGAAGGAATATAACCATATAACAACATTATTTAATTAATAACATTAATTAAATAATTTATTATATAATGCATAATTAATTAACCTAACAAGGTACTACTTTATATTATCTACATGGAAAAAAAGTAGGACATTTTGATGATTTCCAAGAAAGTTCACATAGGAGAATAAATCATGGATGTAGACCCTTAGTCATTTATTAAATTCAATCGGTAGATGACAGCTTGATTTAGTTAAGATAATACAGTTCAACTTGATTCTCTTCATGATCAAAATCAAGTTAATTTTCTACGAACACTTTTCCCAATGTGCAAATGTCCTTGAGAACTTTGTATGAGCTATTAGTTTTTATAAAAATTCATCAAGATGTAGTAGAGAAAGGGTTACAACAAGTATAAGGCCAACACAAATATATGACTAGGATAAGTTCCATGATGGACAAGTGCTAACTATCACAAAGAAACGCGTCTTTGTCTCAATGCATTGCAAATAAAAAATCCAAGACTTGAATATAGGAAAGATCTAAATGGGAATTTTTTGAAATAATTAGGTGATTGGATGGCCACAATGGAAGGATTATTGAGAGAGATGTGCGGGATAATAAAGAAGGTTAATGAACTATTAGATAAATCTCATATTATCTCTATGAATTAGCCAAAATGCATGTTAATTCAAAAGTCCTTCTTTGAGAAACAATTGTTCATTCATTGTTACTCTCACTTATAGCTTTGCACAGGAAGATATGGTTGGGTAGTCATAAGATATTATGAAATTAGTGACTTCGCAAATGGAAAAGTTGAGAAAGAGTAACTTCGAGTGAAAATTCTAAATCTATCTATAGAAGAGTTCTAGTAGTGAGTAGTGATATAAGAATTTCATGATCGATGAGGCTTCCTATTTTGGACCTAGGTTATATTAAGAATGATTTCAAATCATGTGTGATTGAACTTTAAAGTAGTTAAACATAGTCTACACGAGTAATTTCAAGTGGAAGATCTAATTAGAGCTTGAACAAGTAGTAGCTTTAATACTTTAGGATTTAATATTGTTGAATTTGTAATATAAAAATAGTAAGTATAAAATTTATTGCATGGAATCTATAGGTTTTATCATTGAATTAGCTACTCGCAAATAAGTCATTCAAAGAGAGATATCCATAGATCCATTTAATATGGTGGAAGATTCACTAATGATGGTAATGGGAGCTTTAAAATAATCCAAACATGATGTAATTTCTTCTCAATCACAAATTACTCTTCCTCCAACTCTCATGTCTAATGTTTATCATTCCTTGAAATATTTTTTTGCAAAGGAAACATGCATTTTTGGTCTATGACATTTTGCATAGCATCATCATAGTGTTAGATAACACATCAATGTTTATTTGCATTTTATCTTACAAGTTGTGAAAGGTTTTTGGTTTTCCAAGAAATGTGGTGTATTTTTTTTCTTCTTTATATTATTTAGCAATTTATTTTCAGAAATTACAATCTTTGATAGTTCCAAAATTAAGTGGATATTCCTTATTGGTTTTGTATACTCTTTGTGCCTAAATTTTTGATAGTTCCAAAACTACGTTGAGCTTAATAATTCATTCTCTATTCACAAATTGAAAAGATAAGTATCTCACAAATAATACAAACTATGAATTTTCCAAAGAAAGCACACTACATGGAAGCTATTCATTATTTCTCTCTTCACATCATTGCATCTTCAAAATTCTTACTAAGGACTTACATTACAGCTTCTGAAATAATGTGGAGTTGTTTTATTGGCTTGATTCTAACTATTTCTAAAAATTCTTAGTAGAGATTGGTTATGTGAAATTTAAAGTAGTGTAGAGTATTCTTATTAGTTGATAACGAGATAATGTTATCAAAGGATTGACATTACAAATTATGTGGTAACTTAGATCTTTCTTATTGGCTTACACTTATCAATTACTTGACAATACCTACTAAGAAGAGATTGGTTATGCGAAATGTAAAGTAGCATGGAGTATTCTTATTGGTTGAAAACTGACAAGGTTATCAAAGGACTTGAAATTGTGAATTGTGAAGTAAATTGGATCTTTCTTATTGGTTCACACTTAGTAATGACTAACAAAACCTACCAAGAAAATATTGGTTATGCAAAATGTAAATTAGCATGGACTATTCTAATTGGTTGACAATCGACAAGGTTATCGAAAACTCGACATTGTGAATTACAAAGAAACTTAGAGCTTTCTTATTGTCTTGCACTTAGAAATGAATGACAGGACCTACCAATCAATTGAAATTTTGACAATATTATAAGCTTAGAGTGTTCTTATTAGTTCAAAATTCATAGGGAAAGATAAAGATTATCTATATTCTAAAACTATGAAAACCGTACATACATGGTGTTTTCTTATTGGTTCGTGCTTTGCATTGAAACATACCTGAAAGAAAGATTATATAATAGAAAGGGTCCATAAGAACCATACATACATGGATCCTTCTTACTAGATCATATTTCACACTTTGACATAGTTCTTATAAAGTTAAACAATATGTGAAGTTATTAAAGATTTCCATGTGTATTTAACGAGACTTAAAGGTGAAAAGACTGAAAGAATCCATGGGAATAAAAGATTCAAATAATATGAAAAAATTTCATACTAAATCACCGATATTCAAGCTATTACAGAGCTTTGGTGTCCAAATTTAATCAATTATGAAGAAAAATAGAGTATCACTATTTTTAAATATTAATAAATTTGCATGTCTAAAGTTTCTCAAGGATTTCCAAGTTTATCATCAAGTATAAGTAAAGAAAAATATATTATCTAAAAACAATATTGATTACTTGAATATATTATCGAACATCTATCTCACATATCCACGAATGGAAGATTACAATGTATTGATGATGGATCATCTCTATCATTTTCTTGAGCAGTTCTCTAACCTTTTTGACATTCAATTTGTGGCATTGTTATCAACCACTATCCTTTCATTAATCGACTTCTATATTTATAAAGGCTTATCATAGGGAAATTTATTCACTTCATACCATGATGTGTAAATTCTCAAACAAGTTTCCAAATTTTGGTTAAGCTTGTTTCATAATTTTCACTTTATAATGGAGGAACTGAAAACGAAACCCAAATTCATTGTTTTACATAGATTATCCAATGAGAAAAACTCGACCATGGTATCCTACAAAAATAATACTTAACCCAATTTTTTTCCAAATTCAAGTTATTTCTCCACACTCTAAGGGATTATCTAAACATTTGAATTTCTCAAGCATTATATAGGTGAATTTATGGGATTGATTAATCAAACTATCCATATTTAAAGTACTTGGAATATTCATTCCATTGATATCAACATTCTTACAAAAATGTTGAATTGATGTAGTCAATCTCTTATGTTAGTATTCCTATAAAGATGTTTCATTTTGGATAGTATTAATATAGTTGGGAAGTACTAAATCCATTGTTTCAAGTAAATCATCCATACTAAAACATTCCCTTATTTCATCTAGTAAGTAATCTACAATTTCTCTTAACCTTACCCTTGTTGATGATATACTATTATCAAATAATGTCCCTGTGACATTTACCTTCTCAACTTTACCATTTACTATTTGAAATAAGTGCATTAGTATCTCACATCCATGTATAGAAGTAAATAATTATCCAAATAAGTTGAACCTCAAAAATATAATTGGATTTATAACATTTATCAAATTATTCCAACTCTCAAACTTTGGACCTGAAAAAGCAGTCGCATTGAGAAACAAATATTATATTTCCAAAAACATGTTTCCTAGAAAAATATGAAATATATAAGTTCTTTCTAAGGGCTTATTTAATTAAAAGATGCATTTCATACAACCTGGGAATGAGACCACACAACATCAACAATGTCTCTATATCATTCAAATGATGTATCAAATCTTGAACCTTTTCCACTTTCATGTGATTTTACCACATTACTCCCAATAAGGATTGATACTCATCATACACCCTATAAATTGGTTGATCTGATGAGATCTCGCTGCCTAGCGTTAACATATTTAATAGTTTATGCCCATTTGTTACTCTTGTAAATCTTTTGAATTCCATGAACCTTGTAGGAATATAACAGTAATAAGCATGCACCTCTTGAACAAGTTCTTCAACTTTTGCAACATGTTTTAATGTGTTACTATTTTGTATACAAAATTCATTATATGAACCATATAATGAATGGAAATCATATACAATCAATGGGATGTTTAGAGCCATATAATGAATGGAAATCATATATGATCAATGGGATGTTTAGTGTATTACACATAGACCATTATGATGAAATTCTATTATATATGCCCCATCTTCCTAACACATACCATCTTTGTTGCAATTGTGGAATCATCTATGCCACCAATCTCCTTCAAACTTCTTATTAACAATTCAAAAATGTTTTTAGCATTAGATTTATCTCACATCTTGTGAATAGTAAGTGAGCTTATATCAAATAACTCTTAATAGTATAAACATGCATATATAACCAAGCAATATTATATACTTGTTATAACCTCTTTAATAGACAAAGACTCATATAATGTATACTTAAGTTTCTCTTTCAAGTCTTCTTTCTAAACCATAGCTACACATTTTCCCAATCCACCCACTACTTTCAGACTAGTGAGAATGAGGAAATTATGAGACACCAAGAAAAGACATTATCTTCTTATGTTCAAGAAAATATGTTATATTTCGAGTCACGACCTCTTTTTTTAAAATGTGAAAATACTATCTAGCTGAATTTTTTTACCTAAAATACTGTGTTAAATGACCTTTTAAATTGAGATGTAATTATCCCTCTAATATGTGTCACTATTATTTCAATTATATTGTGCTCCCAAATTATTTTTATACCTAATATGTAAACAATCACCCATAATTTTCCATCTGGAAACATTCTTCACAACTCCATCTATAGTTTGTTATACATATATTTTTCCTACATGTTTCTCGATAGTATCCAATTTAAGTTTCATTGTCTTATTCCTACCCAATTCCCATCTACAAATTGTAAATTTTCATTATTTTTATGTTCACCTTTATTTTCATTTTCAACATGTTCAATAAATGGAAACTCATAATACCACTCTAACACGAAACTCCTTCCCAAGTCTCATTTTATTACCTTTCTCTTTTTTCGAAATAGGTTACCCCGAGTATTTGGCATGGTGGAATTTTTAAAAAATTGACTACCAAAAGTATCACCTCCAACATTTAAGTGGGTAGGATATGTCGTCCTAGAACTAGAATAGAAAAGTAAATCATAAATTGATGCGCTTTCAACTTCATTTAATGGGTTGTATTCAAGGGGAAGCATTTCATTGTCTTCAACATTTTTAGCATCAATCATCATGAAATCATTCTCGAGTTTTACTTTGAATGTAATCATTATACTTTGATAGTGTTAGAGAAGGATGAGATTCTCAGTAAAAGGTTTCTAAAAAAGATGCAATTTTTTTATATTTCAAGATTAGGAGATGTTACACTTGCTATTTTTCCTAATGTTCCCTTTTTAGTTGTTATTTTCTGTAAGGACATATTTTGAGTTGGTTACGATGAGATGAAATTCAACTAAGGAATTACAGCGTTAGACGATATGAAAAATAAAAAATGAAACTAGTGATGATGCATATATACTAGTAATACCATAAAATAAAAAATGACATATTTTAATAGAGTATAACATTCAATATGACCTAACTTTCAAAAAGCGAGATAAAATAATACAACATGATAGAAAATAAGATTTATATTGGATCAATACCTAATAGAATTACCTACACTAAGTATTTGTAGGATGTAAACTACAAACATCGCAATTGGAAAGACCTTGATTTATTTGATTTTTGTAAGAAATATGCTAAATCGTTTTCTACTACTTGAACAATGCCCAAATTCCAAATTTACAAATTGAATAAGTTAATAAAATCATTTTCTTTAGAGTGAATTTTATATATATATAGTGGTGAATTTAATCAAATTTCAAAATTTCTCCCTAAAATGTCAACAATTGTGACCAAAGGGTCCATAGAATTCTTGGCAATCCAATAATTTTATGAAATATCATCCCATCAATTATGTGGTGATAAGATAAATAATACATTTCGGGATTAGAAATTTTTTGGCTATTTGCATGGGAAAATTTATTTTTATGGATATTTTGGGTGAAATGTGGCGGTGACATAGTTAGCCAAATGCATATTCCATAACTCCTACTATTTACCTAATTATGAATATACGCCACTAAAATTTTTCCTTCCATTAACTTCATCATAATATTGCAAACACATATGTGTACCACATGTTCTTAACACATCTATGTTATTGCACAACTCTTATAGTGTTAGCAAGGCATCACAACACTTTGTCGTATAACTCACTAAAGTTAATGAAGAGATGATTAGTTAGCAATCGGTTATAACTAACCAATACAATGGTATCATTAACATTTCATATTCTTTGTTTGTATATTAAGGCTCTATTCTCATGTTAAATTTCTAGTATACAAAATTTAAAATTTTGGCCATGACAACCAACCCCCCACTTGAAATCCTCTTTCCAAGTCATTGTAAACCCTTCCTTTAGTCATCCTTTTAACTCATTTTTCCATTTGAGTCTTTTTCACCCTCATTCTAGATGATAGGAACATGTTAACATGTTTTTTCAAGTGTGTTTAATTATTAGGGAAGTATATCTAAATGGATTCATGAAGCTACTAAGTTCTAAGGTGGAATTAATGTTCCCTAGAGGAACTAAAAGGGTTGTTTTTAGCCATTTTTTTTTTTTAAAAAAGCCTTTGGAAGATAATTGCAAGGTATCAACCCATCTGGATATTGTGCAAAAGAAAATGAAGAGATCCATGGAATTTTCAAATAATATTGTGGAGCCATGTGGTGTCGAAATCCATTTAAGAAAGACCCATTCATTACAAGTGCTTAGAATGCAAGCTTCAATCGAGAAAGTGACCTTGTCCTAAATATTAACGGAGTCCCTGGAGGATTTGGAAGCTAAAAAATATTCAATTTAAATATTTAGGAGTCCACTACATGGTGGATATATATATTTTTATCCTTAGCTAAATAAATTTTTGTGATAGTTTGAGTTCTTTATCGTTGCCCATTTATGTTAAAAGAATGGTTAGGACTGAAAATAAAATTGCAAGAAAAAAATTCTCTTGAAATGGTTAGAATGAAATAAAAATGTGTTTTGGATTCAAAATCATATACTTTTGGCCTCCAAACTCTAAGCTTTTCTCCTAGTGTAGAAAAAGTAATCTTTGTGTTATATTTTCACATTGACAGATGACATCAACATAATTTTTAGAGGCTTGTGAACACATTTTCACCTCTTCTATCCATTTTCCTTTGTCCCATGGTTCAATGGGATTGAAAAAACAAGCTTTCATCCCAATAGTTCTTGGTTGAGTTGCGTCACTTAAAACACATTAACTTGTATCCTTGGATTGTTCCACAACTTAAAATCATGACCCCTTCACCCTTAGCACAGCTTTTTTAGGTTTTATTTCCCTTAAACCTTATCCCAACTGCCAGGGGATATTGGGGCCACAAAATTGTGCCCAATCTCATGGAGTTATCCCCTGATCATGTACGAACCTCATCTCATCTCTAAGAAGCTTATTTTTAGCCCCTCCATATCCCTCACATGCTCTCATGTGGTGACACTTGTCACAATCTAGTGCAAGTGAAAATTAGCATCACCATTTTCCCCTCACCTCATATTTCCCCTATTATCATGGTTACAACTCACCCTCTAACAATGAATAACCCGAGTTAAGTATGTGTGGTTAAATGTGAGTTGAAGTGCTAAAGGAGAGAGGGATTCAAACCACGACACTAAGGCGTTTTTGAAACTAGTTTTCCCCCCAAAAGAGCATTGCAGCCTGAAAATAGATGAAGTGTAACATGAAAATCCATTGAAACTTCATATTTTTATTCCATGAAGCCATTAAAAATAACTTCATGCTCTATGTTTCCAAAATGGTCTTTTGCTCATTCTTGATGATTCAGTGGTCGAAACACCTTGAAAGTTTGCCAAAACGATCTATTTAAAAATGTATTTCAAATTATCTATCACTTATTGGATATCATGTTATGATTTATTTTATATTTGAGAAATAATTTTCCATCCAAGAACTCTATTTTTTCCCAGTGATCCAAAATGCCAAATTGCGTGAAAATCTGAAAAAATGATCCTCATAAAATTAGATTTCATTTGATTCATTTATTTCATGAGGAAGTGGATTATTATTAGAGATAGGGAGGACTGATTTCTCTGTCATTATTATGTTGTCTTCGAATATATTTTCATTTTCCAGATGATCCAAGTAAGCCAAATTGCTTGAAATTTGGAACAGATGATCCTTATAAAATCACCTTTAATTTGACACATTTCTTACATAATGAAGTGGAGTATTTTTGGATATATTTAGAAATGATGTTTCTCTCAGGTATTAATCCCTATTCAATGAATTTTTCACTTCCTCTTTGATTTGGATGAGAGAATTGACTAAAATTTGGAGCAGAACATCCTAGATAAAACCTAAACTTTTGAGACCATTTTTATCTCATTCTAACATTCAAAAGACTGCTTTCTAAAAATATAAATTCATAGTATGACCTACTTAAAATATTAAATTATGTTATTTTGTTCAAATTATTCATATCCATCCATCTCATGTCCACTTCATTAGTTTTGGTCATTATGAAGATCAAATACTCATTTTTAATCCAATGATGGATGTATGGGTGGAGAAGATCATGTAAAAAAGGAAATTAATTTCACTTTATATCTTCTCTCTATTCACTTTTTCTCTCACCACTATTTCTAAGGTGAAGATGGAAAAGGCTGAAATCAAGAAAGAAAGAACCCATTGGGATAGTGTTTCCCTCATTTATATCTAAGATGAGTTATCTTGATTCTCACTCCTTGGTGAGAAAGAGTATCCCATAAGAGAAGAAGGTTGCACTCACAGTGGCTCAATTCAAAAAGAGGTCAAGGACAAGGATTTCATCCCTAGATAATTTCCATGAAATTCATCGAGATCAATCTCTTCATCACCAGAGGCTTCTTCATCTTCGGATTAAGCAATTTTCTTTCTTCTTCCTTATCTCTCTAAATTCTAATTCTTCATTGGGAATGTACCTTTTGGATTTTTAATCTTATTCACTTAAGTGACCTTTTAAATTTGCATTTTAAGATTGGTTTTTCATTAATAATAAAATGACTCATCTTTATTCTTATAGGAATAGGAAAGGTCAAAAGTGACAGAATTCACAACCTTGACCCTCTCCCTATTCTCATATCTCCCCTTTACTTCTCTCCAAGAAAATTCCTCCCTTGTATCCCATAAAATAAATTCTCCACAAGTTTAGTAGAGTATTCTTGTGTGATCCCCAACCTAACATCCACCCACATATTTTATTATTTCCTGCATTCAATAAATGAGAGCATCCTCATTCCCAAGAGGAGGGACCTAGTCCAAAGTATTGGTGAAAATCAATAATTTGTCTTACGACAAAATATTTTTCCAAAAAATATTAATAGGTTATCATCATCAATCATGTCGGGATATATGAAGGGAAGAGGAGAGGGAGCCTTTCCATCATGTTGATAAGTCAAAGGTCCTAAGGAAATGGTGTTTATGAAAAATGAAAGTTGGGAGGAATGGATTACGGATCCATCGACTATGTGGGTGAAGGTGGTAAATGGGGTGAAGAAGGTCTTTTATCCTCAATGAGCTCAATATGGGTCTTCATGGAAGATAGTTAGGTAAATTCGATACCACTACAGGTCTTTGTGTTTACAGTGGTACACGGGATGATGGTATGAAGGACTTGTTTGTAAAAACCAAAGCCAAAGCCCTTCCAATGGTGTAGGAAAGTGGTGGGCGAAGTGGTGGTTTGTAAGAGATTGGAGGTCGGATTAAAATGATTGTGTTTGAGAAATAGGTGGGTCAAAGCATATAAGGTGTCCCACTTTTTGTAAGTTTTGTACTTTCAGCAAACTATGTTTGGCAACCAAATATAAAATGAGGTAAATACCAAGGTGCGGGGCATCGATTAAAAATATTTATGATTGTGTTTATTTAGATGGTGGTTATTTTAAAATATTTATGGCCACAATGGAACACACTTGTGCTTTGACCAGCATCAAGTCCCCCATACGTGAGGTTGGTGCAAAGGTGGGGAGGACCATAAGGGAAGACCTCTCCTATGTGATAGTCATAACAAGGATGTTAGCGTAGGTTACCATACTCTTGTGGAGTAAGGAATGTGTTTATATTGTAGAGGTGGTACTCCCCTAAGTGAGGCATTGTAAAACACCCCCTAAAGGATAGGTAGTAGATATGTGGGTAGCGGGAATAGATGAATTACTAGGAGATTGGGTATGTGGGGTATCTATTGGTTGGGAAGTAGATGGGTCACCAGTAGAGGTTGTGGTAGTAGTAGGAATAAAAGAGTTAGGCATGGGAGAGGCGGTGAAATCATTGGTGGATGGGGCTATGGGAGCAGGAAATGTGGCAGCGTCGTGAGGCCTTAACTCATATAAGGACATCGTTAGGTTAGTACAACATGTTACGGGTTTTGAATGGTGATGGGTCACCGGGATGTTATAGTTATGTCTTTCATGTTCAAATTTTACACAGGTGTAAAGTTAAAATAACACAGCCCATGACACAAATCCAAGGTTGTCCAATCAATAGCTTATATTGGAACTCCCCCTCTAATATGTAGACCAAATGCGGGACAAAGTCGAGGGCCCACATGAACATGAAGAATAATGGTGCTAAGGGTGGTAAAGATGGTGTCATTGAAAGAGCGCAACATAATTGGGTTATTATGCATGTAATTTGAAGGGATGTGCATTTTATTATACACATGGGAGGATATAATGTTGATGCTAGCACCACCATTGATCATAACGCATCGTACGCATATATTATCGATATAGACGAAGATGAAAAGGGTGGGATCAGGGTCATCTAATTGGAGAGGTACAATCTCCTCATCACAAAACCTAATGGTGGCTATTTTATGAGTGAGCGTGTGGGTAGAAGGAGATGATTTAGTAAGAGAGGCCATGTGGTGAGAGGTGATAATGAAGGCTACCTGTGTGGGGTCATTAGGTAAAACCTCAATGGAATGTAAAACCTCCATGAGGGTTTGTCACATGAGATTTGAAGGTTTGGACAAGATCGTACAAAAGATATTTTTAGAGGGCATTGGTTTAATTGTTTTATCATTGTATAATGGGTGACCCCATCATAAATTGGTTATGTAGGTCTGAAAATGGTGATTTTGGGTGTGGGTGTAGATGGTATATTCGACATGTGATTGGTTGATGGGCTAGTCAATTTTCTTTTCCTTTTTCCTTTTGGGTGCAAGTGGCAACTTGGATCATGTTAATCTGAGGGAAAGAGGTGGATGGAGAAGGTATGTCATGAGTAGTATAATGACATGATGGAAAAAAACCTAATGCGGGGTAAGAACCTTGCAAAATGAGTAGGGCACACTAGAATTTAGGTGGTGGTTTGGCCAACTCTCGATACGGACCATGTTGATCTCAAATTTTAGAGGTGGATAAAATGGTTGTGGAGGTGGTGATGCAGGTCACTAAATAAGTAGTGGGCGGAGATGTATGGTGACAGGTGAAGATAGAACAAGGTCCTCATCAAGAATATCATCGTCATCAAAATTCACTTCAGGAGGACATAATTGGAGGAGAATAGTTTTGAGAGCCTTACAACCCTCTACATCATGTCCTGGCACATGATGGTAGGCACAAATTTTAGTTTCATCAAACCCTTTTGGTTTGGGTTTGAGGGGGTCAGTAAGGTCTAAGCGGCGGTAATGTGATGATGAGGTCTCTAAGAGGTTGGCTAAAATGTTGGCATAGGACCCCGCCAATGGATCACAGTGGGAAGTGAGTGTGGGTTTGGGTAAAGGTGCGGATGATTGTGGTGGAAGAGGTGTTATAGGAGGTGGAATAGGTTTGACCACTAGTTTGGTAGGTGGTATTGTCTTAGGTTTTGATGGTATTTTCTTGGGTAAAGGTGTGGTAGAAGAACTAGCAATGGAAGGTGTTATTTGTTTAACTACCATCTTGGAGGGTAGTGGGTTCTTGTATTTGGATTGCACCTTCTTGGGTAAAGGTGAGGTGGGAGTATGTGATGCAGAAGGGAAAGTAGATGGTGGAAGAGGACGGGTTACCCATGGGGACAATGGAGGTGTGGTGGAAGTGGTTGGTGGAGGCCAAGTGGAATGTATGGGTTGAATTCGCATAGGAAATGTTGGGGTTATGGTAGCTGGTGGAGGTATAGGTGGTAAGAAATGATGGATGAGGGCGAGGGTGTTTGTTGTGCGGGTAAATTAGGTATAACAAAGGATCTTGATGAAGAAGTAGGTTTCTTAGCTTTTGATTTGCCTTGGGTAGGGGGTTGTTTGGCCAAGGTTGATGGGTGAGGTCCTAGGATGGACGGAAGGGGTGAAGGTGACAAAGGTGTGGTAGGTGAGACTAGTGTATGTGGCCTAGAAGGTTGGGTCTTCCTTTTAGGCAGAGGAATAATTTTGGCTTGGGTTTGGGAAGATGTGGCAATTTGATGGGTGGATGGGTAACGCTTGACGTTGGCATGAAACCCAAGTTGTGATGGGTCTAGATATGGATGAAGATGTAGGTGTGGGTAGGTTATTAAGCATATAATTTCTTTTAGTCGTGGGTAAAGGTTCAGATGTAGGTAAAGGTGACGAAGAAGAAGCCATTTCGACAAGCATGGTTAGGGTCAATCTGGTTATTAGAAATACCTTTTGATAGATCATGGAGGTATCTGTATACAACATTGCATTTGAGTTGAAAAGGGGAGCCGAAGATGTCCCCAAAGCATGGAATTATCAATGTAATCCAATAAATTGGCTAGTCATAAAAACAACATTGTTGTAAGAGGAGATGTAGTTGGTTTAGTGGCAATTCCTGTAAAATATGTCTATGAGACAGGGAATTAGTTAGCCTCGGACTCTGTGGATAAAAGAGCCGAGACCAGATCAACGGGATCCTAGAATGTTAATGGGGAATTTTCCCCAATAGGTAGTGGTGTGTCGAAGGATCTCCCATGGGTAGGAGAGATGGTAGGTGGGGTGAGGTAGATTCCTCTTTCGGTGGAGGAGAAAGCGATGACAATTCTCCTGCGAGTAGGAGAGTTAATACCATTGATTGTTCGGTAGGTTGCGAGGTAGATGGTGAAATGGCATCAGCAGAAATTGTGGACTCCTCCGTGGGTGAAGGGGGAGATGAAGAGGACTCCTATGTGGGTGAAGGAGTGGATGAGGTATGCTCCTTTGTGGGTAGAGTATTTTGTGCCGTAATTTCCTTAATAGATAGAATAGGTGGAAATTGAGGAATGACTAGTATGATATCAAAAATAGTGTGGACTTCACAGACATTGTTGTCATTGGTTAAAGGTTCACCATTTTGATTAGATGATGGTGTATGGTTAGGGAAATACTTCTTAAATATATGTAATTTTTTATTTACTGGTGATTTTGGGTTGTCCAAGACGAGATCTCCATTATCTAACATTTCCTGGACAATGTTCTTGAAAGTTATGTATTTACCATCACTATGGCCTTTGACATGATGATAGTTACAATAGTCATATTCCTTATACCATGCAGGCATATGATGGGATGGATCAAAACCAGTATGACGTTTTATGTGGGGTAGTATAATGTCTCTGGACTTAAGAAGCTTTTCCAAGACTAAAGAATAGGGCTCTCTAATCGAAGTGTACTTTCATTGTTCCTGTCAGAACTAAAAAGTTTGAATGGGAGAAAGATTGGAGGTACGTTTGGCTTGATTAGATAGATGAGAAGGATCGACTTTGAGAACTACCGCGTTGGCAGATCCTTTAGATTTTGAATAATTATTTTGGGGCTTTGAAGATGAAGAGGTGTCATTTGATTTGAATGCGGTGTTTTTGTTTTGTAATTGGATTTTATTTTCTTCAATGACATGAATCTCCAAATTTTATGCCATGGTAAATGCTTCATCAAAGGTACATAAGGTTTGTACCTATAGAGTTGGTGAGATGTGTGCACACAAGCTCTAGTGAACAACTCTATAAGCTCAACTTGAGGTAACTAGAATGTTAATTGGTTGATAAGACTTCGCTCAATGAGCAATGAAATCTGCAATAGATTTGTCATCATACTATCGTGTCGAGTATAGGTCAGTCATGGTGATGTTTTTGATGACATTGATTGAGAAGTGGTCCAAGAATGATTGAGCCATTTGGTCAAAGGAGTAGATGGAATGTCAAGGTAAATAACTATACCAATCTAAGGTGGGCCATGTCAAGGACATGGGGAATGTCTGTAGGAGTAAAGCATCGTCATGAAAAATTAGATAGCATCCTGTTTCAAAGACTGCAAGTGTTGTTGTAGGTCTTCTTTACTGTTGAACTTGGGCATTTCCCAATGTACATGGTATGGGTGAATGGGGATAGATGGATGAATAGGCTCATTACAAATTTCCTCATAAGTTAAGGAGTTGTAAGAGACAGAAATTAATGCATATAATGTTTGAATCTTTTCCATCATCATCCTAATGAGTTCATTGGTAGGATGTGAGGAATGGGTGCCTCTGCAAAGTAAAGGAGGTTGATGATGGGTGTATGATGTGGACAACATCCCAGTATATGGGGGTGTCGAATATAAAAACTATGAAGGGGGAATAGATGTGGGTGGAAGATATCCCGAATAAGTGATAGATGAGATTGGGGATTTTTGGTGATGCATGTAAATAGGTGGGGTAGTCATAACGAATCTCATAGTAATTGGGGGTAGAAATTGTGGGATGGGAAGGGTGAGATTTTGGAATGGGGTGGGGGTTACCGACACCATGGGTGGTTGTGATGTAACTGGTACATATGAGGTAAAGGGTGCAGATGGGGCCATGCTTAAGGCGGTTGGTGAAGGGATGGTCAACACCACGGGTGTGATAGATGTCATTGGTGCAACAGTTATAGTAGATGTGGGGTCCAATTGAGATACCACAGGGGGTAAGGTGGATGAAAGTAATGTTGAACTAGTGGTAGCTGACACGGAAGTGGGGGTGAGGGCAGGAGGGATAGACATGGGCATGTCATATATCAACTATGTCAAGGAGTCCTAGGTGGAGGAATGGGTAAGGTAGTCTTGTAGGGAAGTGAGATTCGATCAAGGAGTCTTGCAAACTCCTCATTTCCGTACTAATGTTGACAAAATGAGTTGTCCATAGGTGACAAGATAAAAGGCGGTGATGGGCTAGGTGGAAGTAGGCGATGGATAGCATAAAATACAATGGTATTGGTTTGGCTGTGAGTCAACACCATGTGAATTAGCATTGACTGTAAAATCGTACCCTACAAATGATACGAAAACAACGAAATGGAGAAGGATGAATTATGGGAGGTAAATCTAATCGGTGTTTTAATTAAAAATCAAACACGGTAATCGAAAATAGCCGATTGATGATGACAATTAAAGGGGAACCGATGACGATTATGATAACCGATACCGATTACTGTGGGGAATCAACAGTTTTGCAAATGAGGCAAAAACTGATGAAAATAAAATAATGGAAATCAGTATTGGGTTGTGATATGAAAGTTCTAGGGATATGATGATGTTTTGAGAACTTCAAATAGAACAGAAGATTTGATGAATGCTATCTTTGGGTAAAATGACCAAAAAGAGCTGAAATCGACACCGGTTAGGTAAACCGATGATGGTCGGTGGACCAATGCTGGTTATTGTGAAATTAGAAGAAATGAAGAAAAATAGATTTTTGTGAATTAAGTCAGATGGAACATCAACCCATAAATCTGAGTATGATAAAAATGGGTCTTGACACACTCGAAATAGTTAGAAAACATCAATTGTGATGGCAGAGTGTGAAAGGCAGAAGAAAATGAAACACGCAACCTCACAACTCAAGAACAAAGCTAAGAAAAACATGCAACCCTATAAGTGAATTTTATGTTTTTTAGCGTATGCTATTTAAGACTAACTTGTGAATTTAAAACAAAAAATTTTGGTTAGTAAGGCGTCCTATGAAGAGGAAAATTCTAAAGGGCGGTTTCATGTTATGTTTTGGTGGGGGAGTCCTTTCTTTGAGTTAATGATTGGATAGAGAAACTAGTTGAATGCCCACTGTCAATCCTCTGATCGTGTGATCATTGAAAGCTTCTTCCAAGTAAGGTGTTGTTTAAGAAGATGTGTGAATTTTTATTTGTGTAGTTTGGCAAAGAAGAGAGAAGAGAAATTGATTCTATGATTCAATTATGTCAACCATCAGTTGGGCATGACTTCCAGCATATAGGTTGCCCTCAATTTTTAATGTGAGCTAAAATTCAACATACAAGGATGAAATGCAACAGATTTTAGAACCCAAATTGACAATTAAATTTGATGTAGAAAATGATTAATAGGTCAAGAACGTGTTATTTCACCACTATGCAAATGCAGGAAGAAAGAAATGATTCGTTTTAAACACCAAATCAAAAATGTCGTTTAGAGAATTAGAAGAAGATAATGTTACCATGGAGAAAATTAAATGTGTATTTTTCAAAAAGAAAGAGACACACAAATGTTTCCCTATATGAATAAAATTCAATGAACCCAAGAGAGGGTCCCACCGGGCATGCCAAAATGTTTCACCAATAAGTTGTGTACGTATGAGAAAAATAGATAAGGTAAAGGTGAGGAGGAATACCTGTGAAATGAAGGTGGAAGGTAGAATGCACGTGTTTTGATTTCTTGATCCAATGTTGATTGTGAGAACTTCCTTTTTGCTAGGAGGAACTACCTATGAATGTAAAACAAGACCACAAGAAGAATATTAAACAATATATGTCAGTGGACTACCTAGCGTATGCTAGATCCGGAAGTGTGATACTTCTTAGATGGTTGTCAATCCACTATTTATCAAATAAATGAACAAAAATGCAAGAAATAAAGGTCCTATTGCTAACAAGTTGATTTCGGTATCTCAACTTATTAATAATATATCAGATTAAGTCAAATATTGTAATACAAAATTAGATCTAACTAAGGTTGGGTTATGTTTTAAGTTGGGTAGGTAGCCAAGGTGATTAGAACATATCGGATCAGGTTTTATGTGGTTTTGGGTTATTTGGGTGAAGGTTATTAGGTCACTTTTATAGGAAGGATTACCAATTACAGAGACCGACGTCGGTGTAGGTATGACCGATGTCGGTCAAGGGAGACTGGTATCGGTCATTGTAGAAAATCACAGAAGGTCAGAAATAGGTGTTCAAGCCTTTTATAACTTCACAAGAACCGAAGAGAGTGTGTCTAGGATTAATAGGTGTAGGAAAAGGGGTCAAGAAGGTTTGAATGGATTTTGGTAAGGCTTTTGTAATATTTTGGGATGGGTTTTGGTTAACTAATATGGCTTGGGTTATTTTCATTGTGACCGATGATGGTATGGGGATGACCGATGTCGGTCAAGGGTGACCGATATCGGTCACTATGGAAAGGGACTGAACATGGCAATGGAGGTTTTTGTGTTCTTTATGGTTATACAAAGGACCTTAGAGGCATTGAATGTAGTTGTAGGGAATAAGCGAGGTCTCAGAGGTTGAATGGAAAGGGTTTTAGGGAGGTGAGAAGGAAAATGGGTAGCTTGTTTGGAAAATGAAGGCGTGAGATAATTGGGAGATGAGTAACACAGAGAAAGAATGAATGGAAATACAAGTATTTGAACAAATGAGAGTAAAAGGGAATTCTACTTACTCGATATCCCATGCTTGTAGGTTTTGAACGGATGATGGTGAAGTGCTTTGAGGATTTTTGGTAGAGCCCAAATATTCTGTGAATGGAAGTGCTTCCTAGAATGCTCCTATGAATGCCAACACTTTCGGATGAGACTCCAATGTTTGTTTGGGCCTCTGGCTGGGTATACTTCTGTCTTCTGGATACGTGAGAGAACCCGGTTCAAGCTTGCATGCAGATCTTTCTCCAAACTCAAAAATTCCAACCTCTAGAACAAGGTTACCAAAATGAATATATGGTAACCAACGGCGCTTAGGGTGTGCAGCATAGTTTTAGGGTAAACTTGTTAGAAATTAAGTATTAATGTTTACATTAATATGTATTCATTAAATACAAATGTTAGTAATTATATTATTGTTATATTAACAATAATATGTTGGTTGGAGTTGTTTTAACAACTCATATGATTTGAGTTGTGTATTGTTACGTGAGTAACAATTACAACTAAATAGGAGATATTTGTGGTTGAGTTGTTTCCTACTTAATAGGAAACTATCTCCCTATATATTGGCAGCTTGTTCAGTATGTATGGATCCGGAATGAATTGAAAGATACATTATTATTCCGTGAATAATATTAGAGAAGTTTATTGTGTTGAATAGAAGAGATATTGATTTGTGTATAATTTGTTGCTGTACATTTATGTAAATCTGATCCAGGTCTATCATTTGGTATCAGAGCGTGGATAACCATGTTCACATAATGAATTTTTCATATTAGAGAAGGGGATGCCTCTGGTTCATTTCTATTTCCAGCAGCAAAAGAAAAAAAGGGAAGAAAAGACGTTTTTGTAACATCATGGCGCAGCTCTTCCGCCAAGCTTGATCCAAAACAGGCCTTCAGTAAAATACTCGTAACTTTCTCATTTCTTAACAAAATTGAGAATTTCAAAGTGTTCTGAAAAGCTTGCAACGCGGGGAATAAAACCCAGAAATCGTTTTGGAAAATTCGTTTTGATAAGTGAGCAGTTCTGTGCAGAAATGTGACGGGTTTTTGTGCCTGTGTTTGTTCCTGCGAAGTGCTGGCAGGCATATGAGTTCAAATGGTGAACTGAGCATTCAGCCATTACCTCAAATTCATCCACGTGCTTGATATACAGACTGATACTTAGGCATGCAAAGGATTTACAAATTCATAGCCATCAATGGATAGATCAGGCAGACAAATAAAGGCAAGTATTTTTCCAATATTCAAAGGTATTTGCATTTCTTAGCAAAGCATACACATGTTATAGAGGTCAGGGCAATTATGGCTCTTAGTTACTCTTAACTAGCTTGTTGTAGTTTGTGAAAAATTGTTAAGTCTCTTTAATTACTTTTTACACGGATGCATTCTCGGTAGAATCCGACGTCCATATTGTGTGAAAATGAATAAGTTGAGTCACATTGAAAAATTTGAAGGCAAAGATTTTCATACCTGGCAAGTGCGGACTCAATTATTCCTAATCAACAAAGACTTATGGGATATTGTTGATGGAAAAGAAAAAAAACCGACAAATGCAGATGAAGCAATAAAATGGGACAGCAGAGATCGAAAGGCTACAAAAATTATCGGATTGGGTCTATCAGATGCTTATCTACATCATATAGACTTTAAAAAGTCCTCTCATACAATCTGGGTGACATTGAACAAGTTGTTTGGATCACAAATGGGAAGCGCAGCGATATCCTTAAAGCAAAGATTGTTCGGCCTCAAGATGGAAGAAGGTGAGAGCATGGTGGAGCATATCAGTAAGTTTCGGTCTATCTGTAATCAACTTGCTGGCATAAAAGTAGATGTACCTGATGATGATGCTAAAGCAGTATTACTTAATAGCATGCCTTCATCTTATTCTAATATGGTTTTTACATTAAGCAAAATAAATCCAAGTCTAGAAGAACTTATTTCTTCTTTGTTAGATGAAGAAAAAAGAATTATGGTTGTTGAACCAGAGGAGACTGCAATGTTTGGTAGAAACAAGAAAGCATTTGGTAAGAAAATTCCCAAATACGGTTCAACCTCTAAAGGACCGAAGAAACAATTTACATGCTACTATTGTAAACAACCTGGTCATATATCTAACAATTGCAGAAAAAGAGCACAAGACTTACTTGATGGGAAACTACAAGATAATGCCATGATTGTTGATGAAGAAAGAGAAAATGAAGAGGAAGAAAATACCGCACATCAAAGTGATGAATATTTTCTCTTCTAGATGATTTTTAAATGGAGGATGGAGGCATCGGAGGCTGGAGGTCAGACAGCGACCTCTCGTCAGTCACCAACGACGGGGCCGCACAGAATGATTTGGTGGCACAGGTGTGCAGTGTGAGTTTTCTTTCATTTCTGAATTGCAGTTTGTTGTGTGCAGTATGATTTCAGAGTTCCTGTTGTGTGTTGAATAAGTGAAATGTTCACAATGAGGGGGGGAACATGGTCTCATTGTTCCATTTCCATTATGTTTTATTGTTCAGTTTTGAAAGCAGTATTTCCTACATGATTCCCTTTTGTAGTGACATTGTATAATATTGATCAAAAAGTATTGTAGCAATCATGATGTAAAGGTTTTTGTAAACCAGGAAAACCAATTGTGTAAGGTTTTTGGTAAACCTGTAAAACCAATTGTGTAAGGTTTTTGGTAATCCTGCAAAACCAAGTGTGAAAGGTTATTGGTACACCTGCAAAACCAATTTGGTAAGGTTGTTGGTAGAAGCCGGAGAAAACCATCAGTGGAAGAAATGTGCGTTGGCACATGTTCGAGTTTTGTGCAAGCCCAATGCTGCACATTTGCGGAGTTGATCATGAGCACACAGAGGTGGCAGGCTACAATCAGCGAACGAGATATGTTGTACCATGTAAACATTAAGGGGGGGAATGTTAGGAAATTAAGTATTAATGTTTACATTAATATGTATTCATTAAATACAAATGTTAGTAATTATATTATTGTTATATTAACAATAATATGTTGGTTGGAGTTGTTTTAACAACTCATATGATTTGAGTTGTGTATTGTTACGTGAGTAACAATTACAACTAAATAGGAGATATTTGTGGTTGAGTTGTTTCCTACTTAATAGGAAACTATCTCCCTATATATTGGCAGATTGTTCAATATGTATGGATCCGGAATGAATTAAAAGATACATTATTATTCCGTGAATAATATTAGAGAAGTTTATTGTGTTGAATAGAAGAGATATTGATTTGTGTATAATTTGTTGCTGTACATTTCTGTAAATCTGATCCAGGTCTATCAAAACTGTCATCCGATTACACAGGAAATCCTAAGGTTTCCAAAATGACAAATCTTGGAAATATTTTGGTGAATTTTTCCCGTTGGTCCAGGTCTAAAATGGTATTTTTGCTTAAATAAGTGGGCATGCTATTAGAGAAATAATATGCATATAATGTTATGGTTAGACTAAGTCTCGTTTAGTTATGGTAAATAGAAATTTGATCTTAGTTAAAAGAAACACTAAGAATAGGTTTATGATGAGGTGTCTAGGTGAGGTGGTCAAGTGATGATATTAATTAAATTAATTAAAGTAATTAATTCAATTAATCATGTGCACTATGGGATATGAATATGTAATATATTATTAATTTAATTAATTGGGTTATAAGGGTGATGCGTCCTAATTTTGGTGTCTACAAGGGACCACATCCTTGGTCATAATCCAAATCTATCAAATCTATGGTCCTACCCTTACCATCAATTTTAGGACCCCATCCTTTATCTCGATATCATATTACATAGTTAAACCCTATCTTATCTATAAATTTTCCCCTTCATTTATTTTGGGACCTTATCCATCATCCAATTATATCAATCCCACATCATACCCTCTCTCTTATCAACCTCACAATGTCCCTATGATGTTTCAACACCATACGACATCTATGAATCCACCCCCATCTAAAAATAAGATGTGTCCTACCAAGTGTTCTCATAAATCAAAATCAAAATCAAAATCAATTAATCCAAATCCCCAAAAGGACTTACATCAACATCCTTGAGAGGCTCATGTAGTATTCTCTTATCACATTACCACCAATCAAAACACCCAATCCACATTCTTAGAAACCTACTTGGTATGATCAAGATAAAACATGTTCCTATCATAGAAGCCCATGACATAGCACAGAGAGTTGTAAAGCGCTTAAATCCATAATCCAATGACTATTCCTCATTGATGATCTTCTCCCAGAAGAATACCATCCTAATCCATCATCAATATCATCTACACCTCCACCCCCAATGTTTGTAGGACAAGGGGGACATCCTCAATATCGTATTATCAAACCTTTTTCAGACATCTCCTCAACACCTTCCATTAAAGGTCTCTCAATCTTGTCAACATCTACACCAAGTCATTAATAGTGTCCTCATCGAAATCTATAGGACTAGGGGTCATCCTCAATCAAATCTTGACAAACCTTTCTCATGCATCTTCTCATCACCTCCCAATGAAGGTATGTTGTCTCAAATCAGTATGGTTCACCCACCTATACAAACCTAAAATCATTATACACGAAGAAAAGTTAAAATCAAAGCTTTGTCATCTACCCCTCCTCATTAATTTTTCTCTCATATCCCATCCAAATTTTCAATAGCTCCTTTATCAAAGGCCCCTTTATTTACCATATACTCAATTAATCAAGATCAAAACTTCCATCATCCTAATTTAAAAGAAGTTGTTCCTTTCAGCATTTGTCATCTCTATCCACAATGTCATGTTAAGGGGACTCCTCACTACTGAGACTTCAAAGTATTACCTTACACATTCCCCTAGTGCATCTTCACCCAACCTATCTTATCAATCCAATCAAAATGTCACTACTCTAGAAAGGAATAAACATGGAAAGTTTTCCCTTAACTAGATTGGTCCATATAGCATGGGTCAACCTTTGAATGCCTTCCACTTACGGCCTTTCTACTGTTAACACATCAACCATCATGACAGTAGTCACATCAAAGATATTATTCCACCATCAACTAACCATCTTATCATCATAATGATTTGAAATAATGTGGTTTTCCATCACTATCCTCAAACCCTTAAATATGAGCACCACAACTTTGTTCATTACATCTTTTAGATGGAAAATGTCCTCCTTAGTAGGAACCCCACCATCATTACATGCATCCACCTTGTCTACCGATTAAATACATGTCAAGGGGTACACATGTGTAGTGTGTGTACACATTTATTCTCCCCTCCTTGAAATGGTCTATTAGGGTTTTCCTCAGCTCAAAATACAGTCAAAAATACCTATGGATGCTTCCTATCAAAAGTAAAAAAATATAATAGATTGATCCTTGAAGGACAACTATTTAAATATCAAAAATAAAAGTAGACTGGTCCCTTGAAGGACAACTACCAGTCAAAATCATAGACCAATCCCTCGAAGGCTATCTGTATAAATCAAAAGTCAAAATTGTAGACCACTCCCTTGAAGGATTTCTACCCATGTAAAAATCTTCCCACATTGATTATCCTTCAAAAAATTCAAATATCAAAAGCATCCTAGAAATCTTCCCATCAAAGCAAACTTCCCGCATCGATTAGTTTGCGTCAAAAATAAAATGTATAGCTGGGACATTTCTCTATGAAACCGTTTAAAATTAGAACCCTCTTTTCCCACAAAACCTACACATGTTAAACCCTTTCTTATGTTCTAGGAAGTATACATTTCACTTCCATATATATCCAAGATCCTACGTGTGACTACCCATTGTTAGTCATCTATTAACATTTTGTTGTAAAGCCCAAAAGTGCAAGAGCCTTCACTCTGTTATTTCCCATCACATATGTATCAAATCCAATACAAAGAAATAAATCCATGTTTCATTCTTGACCATGGTTTTGAAAAACATTAAGTCACTTTAAAATCAATATCAAATAACACATCATACCTAAAACATAAATTTAACAATTGTCAACCTTTTCACATCCACATCTATCAATATATCTATCATCATATCACCATATTTCAATACACACACAATCCACGGCACATCTCGAAATTCCATCGTTTCATAAAAAACATCACATTTACTCAGTAAAATCAACATGTGTTAACTAGTTTCCTCCTCAAGTGCTAGACCTTTAATCACCATCAAGACCCCATCTAGGCATCATAAGCCCACCTTTGTGGCAATATCAATTTCTGGTCCTTTGACCTCATCAAATCGTCATGTCATCCCTCATCGCCATTAAGTCATGTGTCTATAGGACACGAACCATTTGGTTCCCCTATCACTTGAATTCTTTTCCTTGTAAGCCCACCTTTGTGGAAACATCAATTTTTGGTCCCTTGACCTCATCAAACCATCATATTTTGTGTCGTTAAGTCATATATCTATAGGACATGAGCCCTTTGGTTCCCCTATCACTTGACTTCTTGGCCTCGTAAGCCCACCTTTGTGGCAACATCATTTTTGGTCCCTTAATCTCATCAAACCATAATATTTTGCATTATCAAGTCATATATTTATAGGACACGAACCCTTTAGTTCCCCTATCACTTGACTTTTTGGCCTTGTAAGCTCACCTTTGTGGAAACATCAATATTTGTTCCTTTGACCTCATTAAAACATCCTTTTTATTTCCCCTTACCATCGTTAAATCATATGTCTATAGGACACAAAACCTTTGGTTCCCCTATCACTTGATTTTCTAATGACACCCATATTGTTTCTATACCTTGTCTTGGGGCATCATCTCTTATCTTCCCATCTTTGCATCTTTCATCCATCTACCTCTTTCAAACTCATGATTGATTCCCTTTTAGTTCATCAATCCCTAGTTTGAGGGGAACACCTCATCATATAATTCTACATCTTTCCCTATCTATCACATCTCATTTTTGTCTCATGGCTTTCCTACACCAAACCACTCAACAAAAAGGGGAAATGTAGAAACCTAAAATTAGCATTGCTAATCCCCGTGTTTGTGTCCGCTAACACCCCTTCATTATCACATCACTATCATATTATCCATTAAATCCTTATCATAAATCTTATTTCTCCCCATTATATTTACCCACCATAAATATCATCCTCCATCTGTAAAATCCTATTTTATCCTCTCTTAACCCACTCAAACCACTTACAAACTAAAATTATTTAAAATTAAACAAAACCAACACCCTCTCAACCATTTAATAACATCCCTAACCCGTATAACCTCTTTCCAACACACATCCTTTGACAAATACAAACAAATGACTCGATTTGGGAAGTTGTTTTAACCATTTTCATGTATTTCCTAGATCATTTGTGATTCCTAGCAATCTATGGTGATTCTCCTTTGTTTACATAAATCTATATAAACATGTTTCAAGACTTCATTCAAGGTTAGTTGGTAGTCATTCGGACTTGGCTTGTAACAGACATTTCTCAAGTAATTCACGCTGTAATCTTACTATATCATAGTCCTCCTCATCACAACAATATTTAACATATCTTTTCTTCAGCTCTTAGAGGTCATTCATACATCTAGGAATTCAACTCAACAAATCTTCTGACATCTATAGTATTCTTCTCTTCGGTAATGTCATCCTCTCAACTTTATTCATCATCTGGAACAAGGTAAGTGCCTTCCCTTTTACATTATCATCTCGTTTATTTATCATTTGATAGCTTGAATCAATTTTATCTTGTTTATTATCAACATGCACACTTCTTTAGCAATCGCCGATGATTCTTCCCAATCGTCGGTGATCATCCTCAATCACCTACAATTCCTTTCTATTAAACCATTTAATGTATCATTTTTCCCTTTTGACATCTAGATCTCAATATTGATTATCACTCTTCCTTTATAAGTTTCTATCCAATCATATCAAGCTTCTTTGAGGCATCTTTAGCATTCTATTAGTTATCTAAATCAAATATATCATTTTACTCACCTTTTTGAATGCAAATCTATCTACACCCTTGCTCCTTTGAGTCATTTTGTGATCCATAGACTCCCTTTAGATTAGGTATCACAAGCAGACCATCATATAACCATGGATCGTGTCATATCCTTTTCCTTTCCATTGTTGGTTCTATCGTTTGTTTCTCATTTTAACTCATCATTATTAGATTAATTTCTTGAACACGGATTGACATCCTTGCAAGGAAGTACGTTGACTTCTGGGGACTGGCCTTTACAAGGAAATTTTCCATATATCTATCTAATCCCATATTTTTCTTAGTGTTTGTGATCTACAGGTTCCTTCATCGGCGAAAGAAGGAAGGATCTTTCATCCATCAACTACAACATCCATCTCTATGGGTATCGGTAAACCTCGCAGTTTTACTGGTGGTCGGTTTTATTTTTATTGTTTCACTTCATTAATTTAAGTAGGAAATTAAAAACATCTTTGAACACATTGGTCATGCCAAGAAGGCCAAAATCCAAATTTCTTAAGTTGAGTATCTCGGAACCCATGTTAGTTTATCAAAGGAAGTAGTTCAAGGTCTAATTCTAACAATTCCATTTCCAAAGAACCACTTCCCACTCCTCATGTCACTCCTCATAATATTCTTGCTCCCACATCTTCCACTTCTCAAAAAATTAAACCTTTCTACCTCTCTTTGTTAATCAATGGGTACAAGTTGAGTAATTACATCATTGAATTCGGTGATTTTAAAAATATCATGCCCACCAAAGTGGCCAAAGCTCTTGGTCTCACCCTCATTCCTACTACTAGACAATGTTACTCCATGGAGACCAAAGAAGTACCTCTCATTGGTCAAGCTAAAGATGTTCAAGTGACATTGGTGGACTTCCCTGACAAGAAGGTCAAGATGAACATACTTGTAGTAGACATTCTAGCTTCATATGGGATGTTGTTGAGATGGATTTTTGTTGGGATATTTGTGGAGAGATACAGATGGATTGGTCATATGCCACCATACTAGTCAAGGGAAAATGAAGAAGCTTCTTCCCATAAGAAAAATGAGATACATTGTTCAAAGAGAGGATGATCCAAGAGCAGACATTTTGTACCAAAGTTAAAGATATTGAAAAAAATTCTTAGATTTAGAGAAATACATTGAGATGCCCATAGTGATGGAAAAGTACCTAGGTGTTATTGAGAAAATTGAAAAATAACATTATGATTTAATTGAAAAGGAGCTTAATAGTATGCACTTCTCATTAGACATGGATACATGTTCTCTACTTGGTGATGATGAGGATCATGGAGATCTTAACTTGCCTCAAATCATTCCTAAGATGGTAAGTAATCTCAACCATAAAGAAATTGTGATGTCAAATGACTTCTTAAAGTATGAGCCTCAAATTTCATCTCATCTTTTCAAGATCCAAAATGAAGATGTACTCCAAGAATATGACTGTGACTATGAATTGTTCTCTTTTCCATATGGAGGATAATACCTTCTCAATGAGGAATAGATGGATGAAAAGGTGCTTGAGTATCTTGAGAATGATTCTAAAGTTCTAAAGGGTTATTTTTAGCCATTTTACAAAAATAAATACCCTCCATAAGATAACAAAGTAATGGATCAAACCATTTGTAGGTTGTGTAAAACAAAAATGAATATATCCATGGTAATTTCAAGGAATATAGTGGAGGCATGTGGTTTTCGGATCCATTTAACCAAGACCAGGCCACCACAGGTTCCTGGAATGCAAGCTTCAACAGAGAAAGTGACCTTATCTTGAATATTTTGAGAATTCCAAGAGGATTCGTAAGCTAAAAAAATATTTAATGAAAAATTATAGGAGTCCACTACATGGTTCGTATATCATTTTTTATCCTTGCCCCACAACTTTTTATGATATTATGGGTCACTATTATTTCCCTTTATGTTAAAAGAGTTGATAGCCATGAACATAAAATTGAAACAAAGATCAGCTATTGAAAATTATTTGAATGAAAGTAACAGGTGTTTTGGAGTCAAATTCTTATAATTTTTAACCTTTGAACTCTATGTTTTTCTATCATGGCAAAAAAAGCCATCTTTGTGTTCTATTCTCTCATTAACAAGATGACATCAACATACTTTATAAGCTTGTTCACACTTTTTCACATATTTTTCCCTTTTCCTTTGTCCCATGGTGTAAGGGAATATTAGGGACATAAATGTGTATTGTATTTACGATAGAAAAGTAACAGGCGAGGATGATAATTGGCAAGTGACCTTCCCCATACCTGACCTCCCGAGGTCATGTCAAGACAAACCGGTAGTTTAAAATGTGGGTGACTTAGATGATAGCCACAAATCGGGATTATGGTCAATTTTCTACGATAGAAAAGCTACAAGCGAGGATGAGAATCGGCAAGTAACTTTCTTATAGCTAACTATAGGAGGATCGGTGACTAAGATCCGCAGTAGTGTGATCTCTTGGTACTGAATTATTAAAGGGGGATTTAGAGGCTATGAACGAGTAGCATAAATTCCCTATGGTTTGTCCTCCTAACTAGGGTCTAAGTGTTAATCTAGTTTTGAAGACTCTAAATTAACTTATACTAAAAATAACAATGTATACTCTGCTTTGAAAGGGAAACTAATCTAAACAAAACATAAAATTGAAACATTATAATTACAAGCAACAATTAAAATATTTTTATACTAAAAATAAACAAGTGAAATAACTCGGTGTGGTTATTCACCTGTGCAAATGTGTGAATCTAGATGAAAAATAGCTAATTAACTTAATTGAAAACCTTCAATCTTACCTCTAAGTGAGCAATAAATCATATCTTCTCGAAACTATCATTCCCCACAACCTACCCTAGAAATATTGAAAGTGAACTTAATCTGAAATAAAATGACACTACTCTATTTGATAATAAATTTGACGATTTAAACCTCGGAGTTTACAGAGTAAAGGAAAATCCAATTATGTTGTAGCTTGTCCCCTTAGTGTGATCTCTTCGTTCTACATGTTCACGTGAATCCAGAAAGAGTAGGAGTATAATAGCATCGCAAGAAAAGGCACTCGGACAATTGTAATTTGAAGGTAAAATGGCACGAAGTACAAGTAGGATAGGGATGGCGCAAGTGAATTGAGCTTGGCCTATGCAATTCCTAGCAGGATCATTGCAGAAATGATAAATCGGAAATGATAAGTAGCATGTACTCAAACAATGGGAAATAGTAGCTTCAGCGAAAAACACAACGAAGTACAAGTAGGAGAGGGATGGCGCAAGTGAATTGAGCTTGGCCTATACGATTCCTAGCAGGATCATTGTAGGTATACAGCGAGGTGTAACTAAATGTTTAGGGTTCTAGTCCATGCTAGTGAGATTATTCTATGCAATGGTAATAATGAAGCAATTCATCAATAAACCTAGAAGAGATAAGAGAAGAAATCTTCTGATGAAAAATATTCTCTCTAGATCCTAAGCTTATGTCCCTCCTCTTTTCTTAAGTGCAAGCATGTTATTTATAGCATTTGCAATTACTAGAAGACAAGTTTGAATTGAACTCCTCTATCATTTAAAATGGAGAATTACTATTACAAAGTGGCTAGAAACTCTAAACAAAGCAGAAGTGGTTGAGAGTTGCAAGCACAACTTGATTTTTCATGTTGTTGAGTACGTCGGAAGGTTCTGGAAAGTGCGGTTAGGACCACCACCCAAAGACAAGGTAGTAGCGATTCAGGGACCGCCGCCCTATCCTAGGCAGCGGTCACGGGACCGCCGCCCAGTTAGGGTGGCGGTCCTATAACTAATGACAAAAATGCAAGGAAAAAGAGAGAAATGGTTAGAACAAAACATGCAAAGGATGGACAAGGATTTTGGGATGCAAATGTATACTTGGTGAGCTTTCTGGATTCCGAACACCTTGCGAAGAGATCTGAATCATCATTGGGGTTTTCTGTAGCCTCTTTCTGATAGTACAATATATACAATTTTGGGTACGTACATATTGCCCCCTCGGAGAAGTGTTTTAGACATGAAGGGGCATAAAATGGTGGTTTTGAGAATGATGGTCTAGAAATGGGGAGTTAGAGGCTATACTGCACGCATGTGTGTCGTAACATTCTATCCGATTCCCACTATCCGTAAAATGAAAAGAGAACTCAAGTGTAGATAGATAAAAGAAATCGAAAAATAAATACTAAACTAAAATGAAATGAGGACTCACCATTTGCATAGAGATAAGAACTTACCTCTCGTTGCTCCAACTCTGTAAGAACACTCAAAACAAGATCGAATATTATATATATATATATATCTCTTTTTGGATTTAAATCTTCTTTGTATCTAGATTTTTGTGGTTTGTTTCTCATGTGTACACTAGATGCTTTAGAATCTCTATTTTTATACGTTTTTCATATTGTAAGCAATGGATGACAAGTGTTGAACAGAATGTTTCTCTTTTTGTTTGTTTTTGTAGTGTTGATATGTGATGATGTAAACATATTGTAGTACTAAACTTTTGGCTTCTTTGGGCAATGTTCGTTGCTTCTTCTTGTTTTGGAAAAACGTGATGAATATGTAGTGATAATGAGATGAACTTGCCCCATTCCTAACTCCACGCAACTAGTAATATGTGAGGGCTCAACACCAAGAGTTAGAAATGGAGTAAGTTGTATGAGTTTGACTGAATGGAAATGATGAGAGAAAGACAAGGTATTGACAGAAACCAAATTTAGACCTACGTACTTACCTTACTCAAAAACTACTACATAGCTCAGAATGTAACTTACTTTCCAGTTTATCTAGACTTAGATCCATAAATGGCAACTTGGTTGACAAAATCTAGTTTTGAGGATTTGATCTCTTTGGAACTTGGATGCTTAATTTCACTTTTCACAATACACTTTGCTTTGAATTTTAAAATACTAAGATTCATTAATTTGCATGAATGGACCCCCTACGCCCTGCCCCATGCTACTAGTAAGAAGTATGGACTTATCACCAAAGGCATGACATAGGCAAGTAAGGGCACTTCTTTCCTTTCCCAACATTGCACCACTAGTAAGAGATGTGGGCTCATCACCAAAGGTTGGTAGGGAAAAGAAGTGTGTAAAATAAAATATTCTATTTGTTTAGTATTTTTGATTCAATTTGACTTTGACATTTATGATCTGTGATTTTGGAGTATCCTTGTTTCAAAGAGACGTAAGAGGGATAGATGTGACACCAAGAAGCTTCTAGAATAGACCGTAGGTAAGAACAACTTAACCTAGTAGAAGAAAATGAGTATGACCAAGTATGTAAGCCTTGGTATGGTTTTTGTCAAGATTTTGTCTGTCGAATTGATGAGATGATTTCAAATCAATTGATGATATTATGAAAATTGAAGAGATATGATTTGAATGCTTTTCCAATATTTTTAGAAGCTTGTAATAAATTGCTTAAGAATAAGTTCCTTGACCACAAAATTTACAAAATGAGTGAACATAATGAACTAACTAAATGGCTAATGCAATGCAACTGCAACAATGTACATATGAAAATGCAGGTGGAACTATATGTCATGATGTCTAAGGTGAAGAAAGTTGACGAATATTGAATTCTTCACCCCTAAAAGTACACAATGGAGAACCATTATCCTCAAAATTTTCGTTCTCTTGACGAGGGCCTACCATTCTGGGTTTGAACTTACAACCCTTGCCCAAAAGTGTATATGTCCAATTATTAAAATCATTTTTTTGAAAGAGACATTCACATGCCTCTTTGTCACATTTTTGAGAGATGGTGTGTGGGTGAGCATGATTATGTTGCCTGGCCTTATCTCCTATGTAGAGCATTGTGTTTACTTGTAACTCTTGTTGAATGATGAGGCCTTGCCTATGGATATGGAAAACTTAGTTTCAGACATACATTGCTTGAAACTAGGGTTTAGAATAGAGCAATGCCTAGAGATGGTTTTGATGGGCATTGTTTCAATTTAGAATTTCCCTTCTTCATTTGTTAATTTCTCATGTTCATATCTAGACCTAGGTTGTCGGAGGGAAGAGATGCTATACTGAGAAGACTACCCATTCCCTGGGGTTTAAATGGGAGGAAGATCAGCTTGTCATTATCCAAGAGTTTCATAATTCTGTTGTGGTTTTATTGGACACTGTTTCCACAGATATTGATTTACCTTTATCTGTCTTTACCACCTCAAATGTTTTTGGGTCACGTATTCAACCTCTAAACTATTCGAGGTGACCGAGACTAACTCTTTTGTTGGAGGTGGTTTATTCAATTGATTCATGGGAAGATCATAGTCGGTATGGAATCCTTTCTTCTTCTTGAGGTTTTATAAGCATATATCGAAGGGCTTAGGATCCCCTTGAGCGATGAAGACATTTCCCAAGTGTAAAAATATTACTTCTTGGAATAACGTGGAAGGGATTGCCTTCATGTGATGTATCCATGGGTGACCAAAATCATATTATAGTTGGTTTCCGATCTATAATATAAAATTTGGTGAGGATCTGTCATCACAAATCCGGCACTATGATAATTCTTCACCGGGAACTCCTCGTGCTATGATTATTTGCTAATGCACAGCCTTTAGTTTGGTGGATGTAATCTGGAAACAAAACAACAACCGAACACAAGAATACCATTGACTATGATAAGACAGAATGACGACAAATCTGAAATATCAAAATAAATTATAATATTAACATGAAACTGTTACAATCTCACCCATGAGATACTTCAACAAGACTATGGGAGAAACTTTACAATTACACCTCTTGATGGCTTCTTCAACACACCTTTAACTGATGGCTTCCTTCGCACACTTCCTACAATATTTCTCACTACTTCTTTCTATGCTAAATGAGGGGGGTGGCCTCTCTATTTATAGAACTTCCAGGCTTATCCATCCTATCTCTAAGATAGGATAAGAAATCCACTCTGACGAATCATATTCCATACCTTAACTCTTATCTCGTACATGTAAGCTTATCTCATTAAGATAAGATAAACCTTATCATTTTACATGGGTTCCACATTTTTAGACTTTTTACAAATAAAATACACAAAATATTTATGACCTCACTCCTTGTCCTTATTACCAATATAATATTTCTAATTCCTAATCATGTAGACCCTACTTCTCTAATTACCCAAACTTTGACATTTTAACATTACCGGACCACTTACGACAAATATTTACTTTTTACAACATTCCTATTGTACTTTGACTGTTACCGTACTCCACATTATTGGCGGCACCGTACTGACGGCACCGTTATCTTCTATCGGACGCTACTACTAATTACACTTAACAACATCCTATTCCTAATACATACATTAATGAAATAGAAATTATGGAGGAAAATTTTAGTGTCGACATCTTCCCCCTTCCTAGCTTCTACTCCGTCCTCGGAGTAGACTATTCTGGTGCTTGGAAAATCTTCAACTTGTCGTGGTTGACCCATTTCATAATGGGAGTGCCATCCAATTCCTCCACTTGATCAGACGTACCATTTTCATGCACACTGCTATTTTTAGGGCCACATCCATTTTGGAAGAAATTTTCTCTGTCTTCTTTTTTTGTATCTGAATCATATACTAGACCAAGTCATTCACATAAAATGGAGACCATCGGATCTTTTGATCAAAGTATTCCTTCGCTTCATTTTATTCTTATGGCTTGTATCCTTTGCTATTTCCCTCATTTCCTCTAGCAAAAATGAAGATGTACCAACCTTTCTTTTCTCAATCAATTTCATCCATCCTTTCATTTTTCATAACTCTCACAAAGGGGGAATATCAAACTCAATAGGAAGAAGCTGGATCAATGCCATAGGCCAACCGAAATGGGGAGTATCCTGTTGCTAACTTTGATGTTGCCCTATATGCCCACAATGCCGCATGAATCCTTTTATCCCATTTATGTACTGCAAGGCCGCATCTTTTGCTAGAATTTGACACACACAAAAATTTGTTCGCTCCACTTCGTCCATTTGTGCTTGGCTTGTATGTTGTTGCCTTCCCGTGCTTGATAGAAAACTTATTGACTAGGGCTTCTACCACCTCATTAATGAAGTGGCTTCCTTGATCTGCATTACATTTCTAATGGACAACCAAATCGTGACAATGCGTTCATGTATGAACCTTGCCACTTCATCCATGGAAGTTGTTTTCAATGGCCTAGCTTGAACCCACTTGGTTAAATAATCTGTGGCAACTACAATATACTTATTTTGACGTGATGTAGTTGGAAGTGGACCTACAATGTCTATTCCCCATTTTTCAAAGGGACCAAGGGGAAGAATAGGACATAATGGAGCTGATGAAGTCTTACGGTTACCATGTGTTTGACAAATATCACATGTCTTACAATAATTATAACAATCTTTAAAAAGAGTGGGCCAATGATAACCTGCATCCAAGATCCTTCTTGCTGTAAGTTGTCCAGAGAAGTGCCCTCCACATGTACCATTGTGGAATTCTTCTAGCAGCTCCTTTCCTTGATCACGTCCAACTGCCCTCTTGTACTGTCCATCAGGCCCTATTCGAAATAATGCTCCATGCATAATAGAATATGGACGACTAGCTTGAGTAATCTTTCTCTTAGTCTTTGCATTGGCACCATCAGGAAACTTGAATTCATTCAGATAATTCCAAATATCTATGTATTCACTAGGGATTGTGTCAAGGGAGAACAATGCTGCATCGGAAAATCATCATCATCACAAGATGATCCTAAACCATCATAGGCTCGAGAGAGTGCATCTGCATTGACATGCTTCTTTCCTGGCCTATCTATAATATCAAATTCAAATTCTTGTAACAAAATTATCCATCTTGCTATCCTCCCTGATGGGTTAGGCTTATTGACAATATATTTGAGAGCCTCGATGATCCGTTCTGACTATAAATTTCTGCCTAGCAAGTAATTTCTAAACTTCTTTACAAAGAAAATGATAGCGAGCCTCTTTTTCAATTCATGATATAGTTTACCTCAGCACTGCTCATTTGTCTGCTCCCAAAGTAAATTGGATGTTCATTCCCATTTTCATCCTTTTGGCTCAAAGTACTACCTAGTGCTGCATCTGAGGCATCAGTGTACACAATGAATGGCTTGCTCCAATCTGGATTCTTCAAAACAGGTGAAGACACCAGGGCTTCCTTCAGTTGTCCAAAAGCTTCATGCGCCTTGTTTCCTGGTTCATAAGCAACATCCTTCTTCAAGAACTGGGTTAGTGGCTGTGCAATCTTTGAGAAATTCTTGATGAACCTTCTATAGTAACCCACATGGCCTAAAAATGATCTCAACTTACTTCTATTCATAGGAAATGGTAAATCTTTGATTTTTGAAACTTTATCATGGATCGTACCAATACCATCTCTGGATACAACATGCCCTAACAAAACGCCTTTAGAACATCCAAAGACACACTTTGTAGGGTTTAGTGAGGCTTGTGCTTCATCTAACCTTTGAAATGTTGTCTCCATCTGGTGCAGGTGGTCTAACTTGCTCCCATAGATGTAAAAATCATCCAGAAATACTCTGATGAAGGTCCCAATGTAGGGTTCGAACACCCTATTCATCAAACGCTGGAATGTTGCTGGAGCATTACACAACCCAAAAGGCATAACTCTATAAGCAAACGTTCCCCAAGGAGTGGTGAACGTGGTCTTCAGCTGATCTTTCTCTGCTATACAAACTTGGTTGTAGCCGCTATATCCATCAGCAAAACTATAGCACTCCTGGCCAGCTACTTCGTCCAAGATCTGATCTGAAAATGGAAGAGGGTAATGATCCTTCTTTGTTGCCTTATTGAGCTTCCTGTAATCAACACAAATGCGTAGCTTCCCATTCTTTTTTATTGAGATCACAATGGGAGAAACCCATTCTGAATTCTCCACAGCAAATATGAATCCTGCATCAAGCAACTTATCTATTTCTTCTTTTACAGTCTTGGAAAAATTAGGATTCATTTTATATGGCATTTGCTTTATGGGCTTAGCACCATCTACCAGCTCAATACAATGTTCTACCCAACTTACTTGGCGGAGTTCCTTGTAATCAAAAGTGAATAGGTGTATGTACCTTCGAAAGAGTTGGAGGTAGGATTCCTTCTCACTCTCCATCACAGCATCACCAATCTTTATTTGTTGGAGACGATCATCAACTTCTTCTTCGATAATTTTATGGGGTCCTGGGTTGGTGTGACTGGAAGAATATCCATGACTAAAACATCAACCTCACTTTCTTCATCTTGGTGTCCACTTCACTTTGGTGTTAGAGTAATTAGAGGATGTCCAATCATCGCCATCATCACTTGAATCCACAAGTTCGCTTTATGATGTCGAGGATCACGTTTATCTTCACCCTCTCTCTACCACGTCCAAGTGTCATGAAACCTTCATTCCGTAGTTTCTTGCATGAACTCTCCTTAGCCATGGTCTTCCCAGCAAGAAGCATTGGGTACGCAATGCATGCCATTTTTCATCACCTGAAAGTCTACCACACATACAACACCCATAACAGATATTGCCACATTTGAAACTACACCTTCTGGTTTAGTTTTTCCCTTATTTAATGACCTTAACATAAGTGTTGAAGGGCGATCAATTTTTAAACCCAACATATTCATTACAGACTCGGTCATTACATTAACTGCAGCACCTCCATCAACTAAGACATCATGAATTGAAATACCATTACATAATACCTCAGCTTGTGGAGCATAGGGATCTGCCTCTGCCTCCAAAACAGGGACCTCAACCTCCTTCCTTCTTCGAGCATTGAGTCCACCTCGCAACTCCCGCCTCTTCTCAGAAGACATAGCCAAGAGTTGACCATATGTAATATTTGTAGGCCTTTTGGACAGATCTTCCAAGATGGAGTATGGTCCTTGCCCCTGTGAAATCAGAAAATCCTGCACACCCAACTTTCTTCTCCTATGTTTCTTACTAGTTTCTTCTTTCATCTTCTTAGGATCATTTCCATCTTGATTATCTTTTTCTTTCTTTCTTTTTGTTACAAACACATCTACTTCATTATTTCTGCTCTTATCTACTACATCAAAAGAATTCACAGGTGCTTTTCCTTTATCATTATCTCCCTTACCAGATGTAGAAGCTCTATCTGGACAATTATACTTATAATGACCCTTTTTATAACAACCATAACAAACAACTTCAGAAATATTTCTTTTTGGACCTCTATCTCCTCCCTGAGAACTAAATTCCTTTCCTTGAAGAAGATTAATAGTTAACTGACCCATCTTTTTGAGCAGATCTTCATACTCAGTAGATGTATTAGGAGAAATATTTGTGCTCACCGGGAGTGGTTGTGGATTCTGGACCAAAGGTGCTGGTGTAGGCTCTACTTTAGCAACAATTTCTTTGGGCTCCTCTTCCATGCTTTCTTCTTGCCTTCTTGCAATCTCCTTTGCTTGTTCAATGGTAGCTGGGCGGTCATACTTCACTCGTTGTCTGATCTCCGGCTTCATCCCAAGAATGAAGTGCTTACAGAGGAGATTATCCACGCCATTCATCAACCCATCCGCTAGTCCTTCCTTCCGGATCTGGGCATCGAGCTTCCTCCTTAGCTCTAGAACACGAGCATGATAATCCCTTATCTTCTCCTTCTCTCCTTGGGATAGCTTTGTGATCTCGATCATGAGATCTGCATATTTCTATTGTTCACCAAATTCTTCAAGAAAACTTTCGGTTAATAAATCCCATGAATTTTTCACATTATCACCTAGTGTTTCAAACCACCTAAGTCTGAACCATCCAAAAAGGTAGGAAAAAATTCAGTCCATTGTTCCCTTCTTATAAGGCCATTACAAATACAAGATCGTTTAAACTCTTGAATGAAAGAAGAAGCATCTTCATTAGATTGAGCTGAAAAAATAGGAATCTTTCCCATTTTCAAAAGTAACCACCGTGAAATACCAACCCACAAGTACAATCAACAAGACTTATGTGCACAAATAATTGGAATTACTGTAGAAATGACCACGGTAAACTATGGTAAAACTTGACTTACTGCGGTAAAAACTGATTTTACTTGTGGTAAACACTATTCACGGTAAAAGTGAAGTTCTTTGCGGTAAATACTATTTACGGTAAAAGTGACTTTATCATGTAATTACTATTCCCAGCAAAAAGGACTTTACCAGGGTAACTACTATTCATGGCAAAAATTACTTTAACATGGTAACTACTATTCACGGTAAAAATGACTTTACCATGGTAACTACTATGCACAGTAAAAACAAGGTTACCCTCCAATTAATTTTTGCCTAAGTGGGAATATCTCTCCAGAAAATCCACCAACGAGGAATGGTCCCGGCAACGGAACCAAAATGTCATCACCAATCCGGCACTATGATAATTCTTCACCGGGAACTCCTCGTGCTATGATTATTTGTTAATACACATGACCTTTAGTTTGGTGGATGTAATCTGAAACAAAACAACAACCGAACACAAGAATACCATTGACTATGATAAGACAAAATGACGACAAATCTGAAATATCAAAATAAATTATAATATTAACATGAAATCATATAATCTCACCCATGAGATACTTCAACAAGACTATGGGAGAAATTTTACAATTACACCTCTTGATGGCTTCTTCAACACACCTTTAATCGATGGCTTCCTTCGCACACTTCCTACAATATTTCTCACTACTTCTTTCTATGCTAAATGAGGGGGGTGGCCTCTCTATTTATAGAACTTCCAGCTTATCCATCCTATCTCTAAGATAGGATAAGAAATCCACTCCGACGAATCATATTCCATACCTTAACTCTTATCTCGTACATGTAAGCTTATCTGTTAAGATAAGATAAACCTTATCATTTTACATGGGTTCCACATTTTTAGACTTTTTACAAATAAAATACACAAAATATTTATGACCTCACTCCTTGTCCTTATTACCAATATAATATTTCTAATTCCTAATCATGTAGACCCTACTTCTCTAATTACCCAAACTTTGACATTTTAACATTACCGGACCACTTACGACAAATATTTACTTTTTACAACATTCCTATTGTACTTTGACTATTACCGTACTCCACATTATTGGCGGCACCGTACTGACGGTGCCGTTATCTTCTATCGGACACTACTACTAATTACACTTAACAACATCCTATTCCTAATACATACATTAATGAAATAGAAATTATGGAGGAAAATTTTAGTGTCGATGATCGCTTTGGGTCCTAAAGTGATCGGGTAGTATTATAGTCCCAACCGAAATTGCCTTGAGGCTATCATATCCCCTTAGTGTGTTTCATGTTGAGGAAGAGTTAGTTTCTCTGTGTCCTAGTTTTTGAAGAAAAGTGAAGGGGACTATGTTAACTGTTGCCCCATCATCAATCATTGCTCACTTAATGTAATTGTTATAAATCCAAACCTGCAAATGCAAGGGTGGATTGCCCCTACACATAATTTCAGCGTTCGTTAGCATTTTACTTATGTCAAATATAAACTCAATATCCCTATCTGGCTGCCCCGGAGGGTAGACGTCAAAGTCTACATGGTTTATTTGAGCGCTAGGAGGTGGCATAACATGGATTAGATGACCAAGACCTAATGCATTGAGCAATGCAAAGCAATGCGTAGGTGAATTCTTCAACAAATCTAGGAATGAAATGTGAGAAAATGTCTTGTTTAAATATGATATTAAATCATAGGATCCTACTGGTTTAGCGATTGTAGGAACTTCATCTTGTGGGAAGGAAAGATCGGGTAGGGGTTGTGAAACATACTCCTTTGTCTGAGTTATTGCATTAATTTCATGCTCAACCTCTAGCTCAATTAATCCTAAGATTTTTGTATTACCATTTGAACCTAGGTTAGGAGCAACTTTGAGAGTTGTTAGGAGTTGAGGCATCTTGATCATTGTTTCCTATTATGATACCTTTGTTTGTCCCATTTGGATCTAACCTATTATTGTTAGAATGATTCGGGAGAGGATCGTTAAAAATATTGAGAGGTGCATTTTGAGGGGAAAATGATCCCATATAGGTGTTTGGTGTGGGTAGTGTAGGACTTGCCAAAAACATATCTACAAAGAGTTGTTTTTGATCTTCTGGTAAATGTTGCAAGAATTTGTTGTAATCATGGCAAGTCCTAGTATCATGACCTCGAGATTTTGTGGAAGCCGTAATTGGGATTATAGTTCTATGGTCGTTGGTTTAAATCTTGTTGTGGCCCAAAGTTTCGATTGGGTTGGTGACTGTTATAGTTGTAATTTTGAGGTTGTTGCCTTGGATTTTGGTTTTGATATCCATCTAGTCCTTGAACAAGGCCTTGTGACTGGATTTGTTGTTTTTGTTGTTGTGGAGGATGATTAAAATCCACTATATTGATTGCTGGAGTAAAGTTATTATTGCATTGATTGTTAGTGGGTGCTAGGGTGTTCACAACATTTGGTCTTTTGGCTTGATCAGTGACTCCATCTATTGTAACCCCACAGTTTTTGTTAAGGATCTTGGGTCCTTGATTAGTATTTCCAATGTTGGGATAAGTCGTAGTGTTTTGATTGGGAGCGATTAATATCCCATTCATTCCATATGTCTTACGACCACTATCTATTTATGTTTGATCTATTCGGAGAGCACTCTCGAGTACTTCATCATAAGTTCTTAGTGGGAACTTCTGGACTTCTTCCTTTATCTCTCTACTAAGAGAATGAAGGAATAAGTCACATAGTTCCATCTAATCCATGTTTGGAGCACTTGCTAAAGAGTAAAGGATTATACGCCATCTTTGAATGAAATGGGTAAAGCAGATTCATTGTGCTCTTGTTTAATGTGTAAGAATTCCCTGATCCCTATTCTTAATCAGTTTTTCTCATGTCAAAAGCTTTGATGAATTCTGACACAAGTTGTTTGAATGAGTGTATTGAAGCTTTAGGTATTCTATAATACCAATCAAGGGAAATACCTTCTAAGGTTTTAGGGAAGATTTTAGCAACAACCGCATCCCAAGGGAGTAGTTCTCAAATGGCCATGGCATAGGCCTTGATATGTGCATTTGGATCTCCCTCCCCCTTGAATTTAGGAAAATCGAAGAGGTCTTGGAAGCATGACGCTTCGTACGGTGAAATCTAAAGGCTCTTTTAAATATTCTGAGTAAGTCCCTACCGCATAGGTTTCAACCATAGATGGTGCATGTTGAGGGAGTGGAGGTGGAACGGGTTGTTGATATGGCATAGCATATGTATTTGCAGGGGCGTAAGGAAACCCCTGTGGTTGAGCGAACATCTAGGAGAAGAGAACATATCTCCCTGTGGTGATTTTGAATAAATTTTTAAGTAGGGAGGAGAATTGCTCTAATATGGATTGTTTGGTACCAAACCGGGAGGTATCATATTTTCAACTGGAGTAGCATTTGAAAACATGGTTCTAGTTGGTGTTTTTTGTGGATAGCTATATGAATGTTAAGTAGGCATGCCTAACGTGCATGTTCCCGTGAGGAGGTCAGCCCAACTAGGATGATGTGGAGGGTTGAGAGTTCTTGCTTTCCCAAGTGTGAAGATTGATTTGCTTGAGCAAGTTCTAACCCTCTAAACCTTTCAACCAAATCCGAGATGACTTCGATTGGTGACAATACAATGTTCTCGCCATGATGGTTGTTGTTATACCCCTTGAGGTTTCGAGGGGTATGATATCCTGTTATAAATTGTTCATTACTCTGCCAAACCTCACCAAGAGTAGTTTCCATAGGTGGAGGAATGGGGGTGCTTTCATGAAGCAGGGTGTTGGGCTATGTTTGCAAACTTCCTATAGGTGGGTACATGTTTTGGAAGCATTGCTCACTTCTAGTGTAGTGTGCTAAGTACTCCTCATCCAAGAATGGGAGTGGATCTGATTTCCTATTGATTTGTGGTCTAAACAAAACCCGAGGAGATGAAATGGATTCTCTAGTAAACGTCATATTGTTAGAGCCTAAAGGCTCCATTTTTTTGTGTTTGTGTGAATTGGTCTAGCTCCTTAATTTGGAATGAATAACTAGATCTAGTTCTTTATGGAGGAGTTTTTGATGACAAGTAGTTGCTTGAGTAGTTGTCATCCCATGTAGAAAGCGAGGGTGACTGTTGTCTACTCGTTTGACCATAATATGCTTCAAGACCTGAGAGAGGTCTGCCATATGCGTCGTATCCTAACATATTCGGGAGGTATATAAATACCTGTAGAATAATGGGGAGCCAAGATGGATGAAATAAATGGAAATGAAAAGGAGCAAATTGTTCCTTTCACGTCGGGTTCATCAATTATGTACGATAGAAAAGTAACAGTGAGGATGATGATTGGCAAGTGACCTTCCCGTGCCGACCTCCCGAGATCGTGCAGAGATAGCCGGTAGTTTGAAATATGGGTGACTTAGATGATAGCCACAGCTGGGATTATGGTCAATTTTCTACGATAGAAAAGCTACATGCGAGGATGAGAATCGGAAAGTAACTTTCTTATAGCTAACTATAGGAGGATCAGTGACTAAGATCTAGTAGTGTGATCTCCTAGTAGCTGAATTGCCAAAGGGAAGATTTAGAGGCTATGAACGCGTAGCATAAATTCCCTATGGTTTTTCCTCCTAACTAGGATCTAAGTGTTAATCTAGTTTTAAAACTGAAAATAACAATTTATACTATTGTTGATTGGGAAACTAATCTAAATTAAACACAAGATTGAAACATTATAATTACAAGCAACAATTAAAATATTTTTATACTAAAACTAAACAAGCGAAATAACCCGGTGTGGTTATTCACCTATGCAAATGTGTGAATCTAGATGAAAAACAACTAATTAACTTAATTGAAAACCTTCAATCTTACCTCGAAGTGAGGAATAAATCATAGCTTTTCGGAAACTATCACTCCCCACACCTTTCCCGGCAATATTGAAAGTGAGCTTAACTGAAATAAAATGATTCACTACTCTATTTGATAATAAATTTGACGATTTAAACCTAGAGTTTATAGAGCAAAGGAAAATCCAATTGTGTTGTAGCTTGTCCCCTCAGTGTGATCTCTTTGTTCTTGCATGTTCACGTGAATCTAGAAAGAGTAGGAGTATAGCAACGATCGCAAGAGAAGGCACTAGGACAATGGTAATTTGAAGGTAAAATGGCACGAAGTACAAGTAGGAGAAGGATGGCACAAGTGAACTGAGCTTGGCCTATGCAATTCCTAGCAGGATCGTTGTAGAAATGATAAGTAGCAGGTACTCAAATAATGGGCAATAGCAGCTTCGGAGAAACACAACGAAGTACAAGTAGGAGAGGGATGGTGCAAGTGAACTGAGCTTGGCCTATGCGATTCCTAGCAGGATCGTTGTAGGTATACAGTGAGGTGTAACTAAATGTTCAGGGTTCTAATACATGCTAGTGGGATTATTCTATGCAAGGTAATAATGAAGCGATTCATGAATAAACCTAGAAGAGATAAGAAAAGAAATCTTCTGATCAAAAGCTTCTCTCTAGATCCTAAGCTTCATCCCTCCTCTTTTCTTAAGTGCAAGCATGTTATTTATAGCATTTGCAATTACCAGAAGACAAGTTCAAATTGAACTCCTTTATCATTTAAAATGGAGAATTACTATTACAAAGTGGCTAGAAACTCTAAACAAAGCAGAAGCGGCTAAGATTTGCAAACACAACTTGATTTTTCACGTTGTTGAGTATGTCAGAAGGTTCTAGAAAGTGTGGGCAAGACTTTCACCCAGTGTAGGGTGGCGGTTACAGGACCATCGCCCTATCCTAGGCAGCGGTCCTGTAACTAATGACAAAAATGCAAGGAAAAAGAGAGAAATGGTTAGAACAAAAATGCAAAGGCTAGACAAGGCTATTTGGGATGCAAATGTACATTTAGTGAGCTTTCTGGATTCTCGATCACCTTGTGAAGAGTTTTGAATCATCATTGGGGTTTTCCGTAACCTCTTTCCAATAGTACAAGACATACAATGTTGGGTACGTACATGTACCCCCTTGTTTTTGGTTGAGTTGTGTTACTTAAAACACATTCACTTGTCTCTTAGTCTTGTTCTATAACTTAATGATCACCCCTTCACCCTTGGCACATTTTTGAGGTTTTTGGTTCCTTTTCCCTTGTCCCAACATCCAACATTATAGTGTAAACATACAATTTCACCCAATCTCATGGAATTATCCCTCGGTCATGTATGGAACCTCATCTCATCTCTTGAAGCTTATTTTTAGTCATTCCATTTCCCTCAAATGCTCTCACATGGTGATACTTATCACAATATGGTGAAAAGTGTAACTTAGTGTCCCCATTTTCCCTCACTTAATTTTCCCTATTTTTATGGATGGAACTCAACCTATAACCCCCGATTCACTCATGTTAAACATGTGTTGTTAAATGTGAGTTAAAGTGCTAAAGGAGAGAGGAATTTAAACCCTACACTAAGTCATTATTGAAAATAGTTTCCTCCCATAAGAGCACCTCAGCATGAAAATAGATAAAGTGTAACATAGAACTCCATTGAAAATTCATATTTTGTCTCCACGAAAGCCATTAAAACTAGCTCTATGCTCTATGTTTTCAAAATGGTCTTTTTCTCATCGTTAGTGATCCCGTGGTCAAAAACCTTGAAACTTTTCCAAAATGATCCATTTGAAAATACCTTTCAGATGATCTATCACTTGGAGGATGCCATGGCATGATTTTATTTCTATTTGAGAAATAAGTTTCCATCTAAGAACTCCATTTTTTCCTAGAACAACTAAAAATGTCTTTATATTTTCTTAGTGATCCAATGAGCCAAATTGCCTAAAATTTTGAACAAATGATCATAAAAACATAGATTTCATTTTATCCATTTATTACATGATGAGGTGGAGAGTATTTTTAGATATGTGTAGGACACATTTCTCTTGGTATTCTACCCTCTTGAAATATATTTACATTTTCCCAGTGATCCAACTAGCCAAATTTCCTAAAATTTGGAGTAGATGATCCTCATAAAATCATATTTCATTTGAGCCATTTTTTCATGATGAAGTGGATTGTTTTTGGAGATATGAAGGACTGAGTTTTCTCTCATTATTATTCCCTCTTCGATGAATTTTTCACTTCCTCATTGATCTAGATGAGAGAATTGTCTAAAATTTTGATCAAATCATCCCAAAGAAAAACCTAAACTTTTGAGACCATTTTCATCTCATTCCAACATTTAGAAGACCACTTTCTAAACATATACATCTATGGTAGGAACTAATTAAATCATTAAGTGTTGGTGTTCTAGTAAAATTATTCATATACGTCCATCTCCCATCCACTTCACTAGCTTTCATCGTCATGAATATTAAATACTCCATTATTGAGCCAATGATGGATGTGAGGTTGAGAAGATCATTGAAAAGAGGAAATTACTTTCACCTAAAATCCTCTCTCTATTAAATTTTTATCTCACCATTATTTTCAAGGTGAAGATGAAAAAGGTTGAGATTGAGAAAGAAATAACCCATTGGGATAGTGTTTCTTTCATTGATATCCAAGATGAGTTGTTTTTATTCTCAATACTTGGAGAGAAAAAGTATCCCGTAAGAGAAGAAGGTTTTAATCATAGTGGCTCGGTTGAACAAAGAGATAAAGGGAAAGGATATCATCCTTGAATCATTTCCACAGAAATTCATCGAGAGAAATCTCTTCATCATCATAGGCTTCTTCATTTTTAGATTGAACACTTCTCTATTCTTCCTTTTCTCTCTACATTATAATTATTTGTTGGGAATGTAATTTTTGAATATTTCATCTTATTCACTTAAGTAACCTTTTAATTTTGAATTATAAGAGTTATTTTTCATTGATAATAAAATGACTCATAGTTATTCCTATAAGAATATGAAAGGTCACAAGTGGTAGGAATGTGAAAATTCACTGGGGAGATGAAGAGACATTTTGTAAATCTATATATTGGGATGACTTCTCCATTCCAAAGGGTTGATAGATTTTGTTCTCTTATTACTACAAGAAATAATCTACTTTCTTATATCTACTTGTTTATGTTCTTTTATTTTCTACCTTCCAACTATACAAGATTTGTAATCTTCAACAACTAAGAAAGAACTTTGTGTCTTTGAGGAATAAATCAATAGAACTTTGTGTCCCTAGTTTTTTAATCTTATTATTGCTTACAAAGTTGTTCTATTTTTCGTTAAATTTGGAAATACCTTTAGTTAGTGTTCGTCAAAATTTGCAAGTGCCTATTCACAACCTTAACCCTCTCCCTATTCTCACATCTCCCATTTACCTCTCTCCAAGTAAATTCTTCCTCAGATCCCATACGAAAAAAATTCATAGGTTTATTGGAGTATTCCTATGTGATCCCCAACCTAATGGCCACCCAAATATTTTATTATTTCTTGCAATCAATAAATGGAAGCCTCCCCATTCCCAAGAGGAGAGTTCTAGTCCTAGACCATTGGTAAAAATCACTAATTTGTCATGTGACAATTTATTTCACCAATAGACTGTGATTATATATTTTTTCCTTATAAGATTAATTACATGAGAATAAATCATATATGAACATCTTACAACTAACCTCTTGAATCATGTAGAATAAGGGCATAATATAAATTTGTATCACTACTATATATTTGTTGTCATTTACTTTCCTTGTTTCTTCACTATAAAGGTAATTTGATAAGTCTAATATCCCCTATTATCACAAGACATGTACATCATCATTTAGACTTCTATCCACGAAAAGCCAAGGTAATAAGGCAAGGACATGAAACCCGAAGAAGCAGGATCAACAAGGATCGGCACCACACCCTCTCATACTACTGAATGGGTGGAGTGATGCTACAAATCTGTATGAGTTACACAAAATAAACTACTCGAACACCGAAAAATAACATTAGAATTCACCGTAATAGATCCCCTATAAGAGATACCGTCAACATGCCAAAAGTGTCAAAAATACAGATACAAAATCTCTCAACAAATAAGAGAGATACACTACACCTAGCTAAAGAAAAAGGCTCAAAAAAGAAGTATTACAATGCAAAAGGTATAGAAAGTGGAGCAAGAGGTCGAATGGTGGAGGAGCCACGCCTGTAGAGTCCTCTCAATGAATTCCTATGTCACCGCCACAAGTGATCAAATATCCACCCCAAATCAACACGGATGGATGAAGAAGATGCATGCATATGACTTGGTGTAAAATGCATAATGGGTGCATGCAAAGGAACATCAGAATGTGTGTCAGGTTGATCATGTCTGACAGCTGAAATCTCAAGTTTCTCAATCCTGAGTGAAGGTGCAAAACTCATGTGTTTCTCATGATCCTCGAAAGAGTTGAGTGAACAAAAATAGGAGCTATGTCAATGTGTGATCCCAATGAAGTATATGCTCGAAAACCAATGTCATGGCGATAATTCCACTTAACATGTGGAATAGGGGAAACAATACCATGTGAATGTCCTCTAAAGGGTAACTCCCCTAATGTTGATGTGCCACTCTCTCCCTCTCTATCGCAGATCCTACCGTCAAGAGGTAGTTTTTCGTGAAGCTACAAGTTTGGGGGCTCAAGGAAGAGTTAAAATCTTTGCTGAAGTGGCTAAATCCTCATCACATCCTCCTACAAAGGCCATGACACATGACAATGCATCCCCCTCTATGCGTTTTGGGCCTCCTGTGTTGAAAATAGAGGCTTATTTCAAGGAAAAGGGAATTATTTACAGATTCAACAAAAATTACCATTAAAGGATGGTAAAGTGGATATTTACCCTTTAACCGTGAGGTTTTTTCATTGTTGTCTTTGATATTACCTCTAGTAGAGATTTAATTTTTGATAGACTTTGGGACTTTCAATCCCACTTTCTACTCATGAAACCATGGTTTCCCCTTTTAATCCAAATATCAAACTTTCCAAATCAGACCTGTTTGGATCTGTTTGCCATATCTTCCCCTACATTTTTGGGACAAGAAATGTTTAACCTCCATTAGGAACACTGGGTAAAACCCTGTCTATTGACATAAAAAGACCTTGTATGAGTATATTATGTATGCTCACATTTTAGTCGACATGAATACTTCAACAGATTTTCTTTCTTCGGTTGATCTTATGGTTGAGGATAGAATATGGACCCAAAATTTGGACTATGAAGTTTTTCCCTTTAGATGCAGAACTTTCTTTTCACTGGGACATTTAGCTGTGGATTACAAGAATGGGAAGAAACATGTAAGTAGACACACTTCTTGGTGGAAGAATGCGGATCCAAGTTTGTTGGTCGTTGACAGTCATTCAGATTCTAAGTCTGAAGATGGATTTGTAAATGAGGAGGTTTTGGTTTTAGTGGAGGAGGAGGCTTCCCCTTTTTCTACCCCTGTAGAGAAGGCTCCTTGTGAGGTTGGGACTTCACCTTCTCCTATTGGTATTCAGTCGGACAACAATAATATTGAATGTGGCATGCCGGATCACACTATTGAAAATGTAAAACCGATCCCTGGTGTTGGTTGGTCTACTGTGAGTAGAAGAAAGAAAGGGAATAATGAATCCCTTAAGATGCATCTTAGATCCCATGGGAAGGGGTCCCAGGGATGAGCTTTCTTGTTTGTGTTCTCAATGTTATTTTGAACTATTTTTGTCATTTTCCTTTACTTTTCGCGTTGTTGGTAGAGGTAGCTTCATTCATTCCTCATTGATAAATATTTTTCTCCTTATTGTATGGGGTAGGGCCCTTTAACCTTCTTTTACCCATAATTAAAAAAAAAAAACCCCGTGAATGTTTGCAATAACTTTACCAGTGAAACCCATATAATAGAGCATGTGAGAACTGAATGCAAAGGGTATGCTTCTCAAAAGAGCCATGCATATGAGCAGTAACTAGGATACACAAAATGTGTTACTTGTAAAAGTCACAGATGTGGAAGAGCATGCAGAATAAGCCTCATAGGCTTAGGAGCATTAAGAGCAAGAAAAGCTCAAAGACCGATGATCAATGTTAGTGGGTACAAGAGCAACAGTTTTAAGTGGAATAGGAGCATGGATATGGATGTACACAATATGATGGTGATGTTTTAGGCTAGCAATTGTTTGTTACAGGGAGTGTATTAGTGTATCCTTATCGTGAATGAGTGATCAGTAGAAGAAAATTTCTCTTCTTAAACAATCTATTTTCTTTCACAAATTTAATAATAACCTCTTGAATTCCACACACTTCATATAAAATCATATCATTCTCATAATCCATGATAGATACAAGAATGCAACTCTCAAAAGTTTAGGACGTTGGGCTCAACCGCATCAAGGCGTCCACAATTGATTACAAAAGTCCTTCATATTTGGCACTTTATAATGAGTGCGTGTTATAATATGGCACTTTATAATTATAGTTGAATTCTCAAATTAAATATTTTCAATAGAAAGATAATGAAAAATAAGCACTTTTGCAAAAACGGCACTTAAAACCGAGTTACCGATCACAAGTTACAAACTTTTCAATATTATGCTATGCTATATATTTTACTTGCCACTAAAGCAAAATATAATGCTTTTGCCTTCACCACACAAATAAAATGAAAGGGGGTGGAGTTAAGCACCTACTAGTAGGAATCACAAGCTTAAGCCCTCATATGACCATACCATATGACCAGGGGCTAAGGATTTCAATAGATGTGTGCACAACTTACTTTTTGGTGTGTGCCTTTTGTTTTCAAGAAAGTCACATCCAACCGCTTATGGTAAAAACTATGCAACAACAACAAAATACGACCAAATCCCAAATATATGAATATACAAAGAATTTATTTGTAAAATAAAACTTACAGACGGATGTCAATAACAATCTCCTGCTCTGATACCATAAAAGGAATGATAACCAGATTGTACCAAGCCAAGAACACAGATGCTAATCAAACACCATGATCAATAAGATGAAAGTAATTTTCCAGAATAAATTTACATAAACCTTTGCAAACAAATGAGCAGCAATATCATATATTATTATGGAACTCAATGAATTACAATGAGAATGGACCTTGCTTATATAGGCAAGGAATAACAATCTAAGAACTAGTTAAGGTCAGATCAAGCCATAAATCAAGAAATAAATAGTCATCAAAGAACTAGTCAAGACCATAAATTTAGGAGAGAACTAAACATCAAGGATCTAGTCAATACCATAGATCAAGGAAAAAACTAGTCAATACCATAGATCAAGGAAAGAACTATACCTAAAAACTAGATAATATCTCCTAATATCTAAATAAGATAAAAGAAATATCCACACACATAAGTCGGTGAGGATAAATACAATAAAGGTAAATAAAGTACCTAGGTGAACATAAGCTAGGGTAAATACCTACTCTAACAAGGGCATAATACAAATTTGTATTATTGTTACATCTTTGTTGTCATTTACCTTCCTTGTTTCTTCACTATTTCTAAGGTAATTTGACAAGTCTAATAGCCCTATTATCACAATACATGTACATCCTCATTTAGACTTCTATCCACTGAGACATCTCCTATGCTCCAAATCACTCCTAGACTTCTATCCACAATACATGTACATGTTGCATTGAACACATTGATTAATTAGTTCAATCAATGACCCAATTAGGAAAAAATGAACCCCAAATCACATTATTTGATTCTAATTAATCTCATTGGGTATGATTGGCCAATATTGCATCCCTCATTGAAAAAATCAATTAATTTCCTTATTAGGGACTTAAATAACGAAAATGTATCCCCCAAATCATATTATTTGGTCATTATTATTTTCATTGCATCATTTGCTACACCAAATGAGTAGTTGGATCAATCATAAACTCAATTACAAAAATTGAACCCTTAATCACATAATGTGGTTGTGATCAAGTTTGTAGGCCTTAGTTTATCCTAATTGACCTAATTATACATTCAATTAACATTATTGGTAGTTATTGGTTGTAATTAGCACTTAGTAGTACAAGTACGATTGACTTATGGATAGTTTTGCCTTTTAAAAACCTTAATTGGTTGTAAAGTGGTCACAATTAATTTGCGTTAATACAATATTTTAATTTGGAGATAACAAGATATACTTAACCATATTTGGTTGCAATTAGAAGGTAAACAATTAATCTAGAGGCCCGAAAACCTACGAATCCCATTGGTTTTCCGAAAATGACAAGTAGTGATAAATTTATACTCTAACATATATAAGTTCAATCCTAATATCTTAGAAAATATAACTAAACACCGACTAGATTCGATTTTTAAAAACTTTCTTAAATGTTAACTCCATCATGTCTAAAACCAATTCTAGATGACATAGATTGAGATGACTTTCTTATATTTAGAAAAATAATTCTTATACATAAATGCTTATTTTACTAAATATAACACATAAAATAACATACAAAAAGTTTTTTAAGAAAATTCAATAGGGCATGTTCCTTTTGTATTTTATAGGGTGCATACACACTTTGCATTCCATAGGTCACACAAACTTTATAAAGGGTGAGTGTCTGTTTATTTACTTTAAATTAAAATTTATCCACTCCTCTATAAAAACACTACAAAGGGTACACTCCTTATGCATTATAAAGGATTATCTCGTTCTTTTTTCAAATGAAATTTGATTAATTTCCCTTTAAAAACAACTATAAATTTTCGCTCTTAGGATGTGAACCTAGGTCTTGGGCTAAACTAGAGTAGCCAACATGTCTTTTGTTAAAATTATAAGTTTTATCCACCTTAATGCAAGCATTTAATTTGTTATATTTGTTTATTTTTAAAAATTATATGGGTTTGTAAAGGGGAGAACACAATTTTCAAATATATGATTATTTAACATTAAACTAATCGCTTAATGTCTATATAACGCTCTTATTATGACTCATAGATATAGTGTTACAAATATTTAACAAATTTTACTACGGTTATTCAATTTTTTTATAAAACTTATACCTAAACAATCTACACATCATTGGCTATGTTTTCAATGTTTTTGAAAATTTTGATCTTAAAATCAAAAAGTTGTATCCGTACACTTTTCATTTGATTCTTCCAACTTTTCTTACTTGTAAAATTCATTTAATTATTAATTGAAAAATTAAGAATAAATATTCTCATCAATCTTCAATGTTTTCTCTATCCTTGTATACGATTTCATACAAAAATTTATTCATTTTTTGTATTGCATTGTATTTGTTGTATTGTTTTCAATATTGTATATTGTTGAGGGGCATGTCATGTACGGTTATACTCTTTGGTGTAATGCATACCCGAGAACAAATAGTTTTCTTTATCATTTTACATATAATATAAGGTATAATAAAATTGAAGAAGGTAATCAAATCATTGCGAATTTGCCAAATTCTCGGATCTTTACCTTAAACACACTAGTTTTGATATTTAATCCTATCAACTATTTCCAAATATACATAAAATCAAATCCCCTATTGTCAAAGTTAACATTGGAAATAATTTAACTAAATCTAATTCTACTCTTTCAAGTCCGATCGAATTTAATTAGATGTTTATGGGTAAATGTATAAGCAATTCCTTTTGAAAAAAAAAAAAATGTAAAACTTCCCATAAAACTCAAATCCACTATAGAAAAGTCTATGGATGTTACAAAGACTAGGTATAATTTGTGTCCAAGTCCAAAAAATATAAAGTGTGGGAGTTTTTAATCAAACTAGAAGACTCAATTTGATAATAAAGAGACACGAATATTTCCCTATTATTGAATCATGGTTTTTCACATTTGACATTTTCAGAGGTGATTGCTTCAAAATGTATTAAGGAATGTACGCCAACTTAAAAAAATGTTATGATATTTTCTTGTATACTTCAAACTTTTCCGCGGTCAAAGGATAAAGTTTCAAAGGTTGATATGGTGTAAAAAGATAAAAGACAAATAGCTCACATTATAATATTTTCTTGTATACTTTTCCACGGTCAAAGGACAATAGCTCACATTATAAGAGCACAAATTGCAATTGTAAAAGAGAATAGTTCACAGGTCCAAGTACATGCACTAGAGGTGTTTGAAGAATTCATGCCATGGGAAAATATACTTTCAATGTTTGCTCACTAAACGTAGTCCAAATGGGGCTACACTTGTTTCTTGAGTGACGACTAGCAAATGCTTGTCTACGTGGAAAAGAAGCAATTTTTCATAAAATGTGAGTAAGGTCATTATAGGGTAGGTGTAAGCATATAGATATGGTAGAAAGTTTATGTGAATTCTTATTTATATAGATAAAACAATGTTTATATATCATAAGGAGTAAGGTCATATATGATGGTTGTTGCAAAAGCACATGCAATAGATATATGGTAGAAAGTAATATGTATATAAAAGTAATACATATTGAATATAGGTACAAGATTAGGTAAGTGTTACAATATTTCTTGATGGGACAACTACAAGAGAATTTGTATCTATGTAGAAAAGAAACAATTTATATGATGTGTAAGGAGTAACGCCGTGACATGATGGTTTTTAGGAAAGTGTGTGCAGTTGATAGATATGGTTGAAAGTAATATGTACATGATTTTGTAATATATATTGAATATAGGTATGAAATTAGGCAATTGTTTTAATGTTAGTGTTTTTGTGTGCTTATTAATTATTGATATGGGATTAGTTGATTATTATTGTATTAGTGTATTTATGTGTTTAGTAATTATTTTATTGTTATGAGACTAGTTAATTATTTAATATTAGTTTACTTGTGTTTTTATAATTGGTTTGGGATTTGGTAATTCTTAAGATATAACTATATTTTTGTTTTAATAATTGTTACGGGACTAGTTAATTGTTACTTGATATTAATGTATTTGTAAGTTTATTAAATATTTTAATATTGATATCACATTAGTTTTAATTGTTATAATATAATTGTATTTGTCTATGTTCTAAATATACTCTTTATAACATGACAAATGCAATATAATAAAGTACATAAGTGAATTATAGTTCATAGGATAATACTCGATTTTATGTGATTATGGAAGCAAATATTGTTAGTGGTAATTTATACAAAATAGGTTTGGAAGAGAAGACAAATCACTACCTAAAAATATGAATGATAATTTTTTTGACCAATTTAGTGGAGATCTAACCAATGTAGTAGGGTATGAAAATGATATTTCTAGATGAAGTGAATTTAACTTTATGAATGTGTTCTTTATGCTCTAATATGCAAACTCTTGTCTTTATTTGTTTGGATTTGTCACAAATCCATGGGAAATTGATCTCCTTATATAAAACCCTAATCTACGTTCACATCCTTAGGAACCCCATTAAATGAGGGAGGTTAATAGAGGTCTATGTTATTCATCCATTATTATCAAGGCCTTTTTATTTGAAAGAGTCTCAAACGACACTTGATGCAAATCAACGGGAATTTGGTGTATGCAAGTTTCATCCACTATGTGACTCTTGTCTTTCAATGTGTACAACCAATATATGATAAAAAGAATCTCTAAATCCTCACATTCAACTTTTGGCATAGGGATTCTTCCGAAATAGAATAGATTATACTCTAGTAACTACAACTACAATATCATTATTACATGTAAATAAATGTTTATTACACTTTTATTTTCCTAAATTGAATTGAAAATAAGACTATATTGTGCATAAACCACACATATTAGGAGAGAAAGTTTGAAAAAAGGATGTATAGAACTAAAGGAAACCAAGTTTGGGATCAAAAGGGCCCAAAACCTAAATGACAATTATTTTTAGATGTAAGCATTTTTCGAGGACTAAAAGAATTGTATCATTGATATGAAATTGACAGAATGACCAAAAATAGTGGAAGAACAATGATTTTGACTTCCCAATCTAGAATTAAGGGTTATACAAGGGGGAATTTCAAGATTTCAGCAAGGACCTAAAGATTTTAGGGCATAAATATTGTAGTCAATGTTTGCTTTGGGAAAACATATAGTCATTTTGTAGGTTTTTTGGCCTCCTAGATTGGTTGTTGACATTTATAGGAGTTTTGGATGTGTCAAAATTAAATTTTACAAACCTCACAGCTCCTAATATATTGACATTTACTTGAATATATGGACTCATGAATTGCCTTAGAATACACATTAGATCAACAAACATATAGTTAGGTTTATCTCAATTTTAACATCCTTAACGACATCTACAAATACTACTCCCACTATCAGGACTCTTACAAATAAAATGAGCTAATATCCTAGACCTATTACAATGGTGTTTCTCCAAGACCCTTCACAAGATTCACTTGTTCAATTCGGATCAAATCTCCTCTTCTTTTCACCACTCTACCCCCTCAAATGGTGAACTTAACTCCCTTTATATTTTATTAGGTTCTAGATCTTTTTGCATTGGAAGTGAGTTCAATAAATCCTCTAAAACACCACATTATCTTTTTATATGACCTACTACATTTGTCAGATCTAGTGGTTGAGGATAATCAATCCTTGAGATCTTTCTACATATCTATAAGATAATTTGTGAGACATGCCTATATGTTGACCTTGTTTCTTTTGGTGATGATAGATTCTTTTCATGACTCTTTTTCACTCCTCTAACATTTTTTTCAACAAGTCATATCATTTGTGCACTATTATTATGTGTCAGGTTAGCCATTGACATAAGGATTTATGCTCAACCCACATGACTATATCGTGACATTGTGCAAACATTGAGAAAACACCACAGTGAAAAACAATCTTTCTTTCCCTCATAACTTCATGGAAACATAGTCCTCTTTACCTTGTGCAACCAACGTGCATTGTGCAATCAAACCATTGCACAATGTATCTGCACAAGCCATGTGTACTTGTCTCCATCACCCAACTTCTATGTTGTACTTTCCTTGCTCCATTTTCTTACTTACCATCCTTATGTGTGCCCTTACTAAGCTAAAATCTCAAGACTTATGCAATATATCCAATTCTCTCATATTGTTCCTGTGATGGAGTCTCAGTGGTTGTGGATCTCACCTTCCAATACTTGAATAAGGGTTAACTTCTAAACAAGGATTAATGATCAAAATGAGACTGTCACTATTTTCAATAACTGAATAATGGGGTTTTCCAATCAAATAAATCTCTAGGCATGCTTGTTTTTCTATGTGTTCTTTCTCAATTGTTCAAGTGGGAGTCTCATGTGAGAGAAACTAACTTGCAAATTTCCTTGATTTAACAATTACCAAACATAATTCATAATTCCTTCTAACATATTTATTGTGTCTAAGACAAGAAAAAAGTTATTCTAGGGAATTTATCACTACTATTACACCATCGACTTGTATTCATTTCACTCTTTTAACTCTAAATATGGAGGTGTTATCTCATACACAAGGTAGTGGAGAATGAATTTCAAATAAGGTTATTGATATTTACAATCAATTTGAGATAGTTACTATTGGAGAAACAAGGATTCAAGATATTTGACTCAATTACACACTCCCAAACATCTACCTTGATGAAGATGTAATGCCTCTAATTCACTTCTAAATGATTAAACAATAAGTTGGATTCAAACAAGTGTCTTGATGAGATAGAATTCAGGTTGTGACAGTCTTGACTAAATGCATGAATTCCATCATATATGATATTTTCCACTTAAACACAAGTCTATGTTGACCCTTATCCAAGTTATTGTAGTGATCCAATTGAATGTGCCTAGTTGATAATAGTTTCAGTTAGTTTCCAACCTCAAATCAGGGTTTCTACTGAGACGGGAGTAGAAAACAAAGTTATTTAGGAAATCATACCTTAGAATATTGCTACACACCCAATATACCTTCTAACTTATGATTATATGCTAACAAATCCTTTTATCAGGATAAATGATGTCATCTAATAGATAAGTATAAATAGCTTAAGATAGACATGTTATTAATCTGGTAGAGACTCTACATGCTGATAACTTTCCCTTGAGACATATGGAAGGTTCATAGAGATTTACATCAAACCACTAGCATCTACACACTTAACCAATCCTAAGGGAACCACTTACATCTTCATGTATATCAAGAGAAATTTTGAAACACCACATAGTCATGTTTATGTAAGAAAACAAAGTTTGATGAAATTACAAACATAATCATTGAGTAAAGAAGAAAATACATGACCAAATCATTGTTATTAAATCCTTGACATATTTAGGAAAGTCCTCATGGGCTTGATAAGATAGAACTGATACAAAACCCTATTCTTCCAAGTTTTTGAATCCTTCTCTGTTCACATCAATGAGAGTTCACACCCCTCCTTTTTCAAAAATTTACTTACAAGGAATGTAACCACCTTTATTTTATCAACCCAAGATGGTAACAATGGGGTTTTTCTTAGGTTAGTACATGTGTGTGCAAGACACAAGGTGATAAAACATTATTATATATGTCAATAGGTTTATTGACTTGCATTGTGAAGGAAACATGTAAAAATAACAATATTTAGACCTTAGAATGGCCTCAAATCCTGGCTTACAAGTTTAAAATTCAAATTCTTAATTTTGGTAGGAAAATTGATTCAAGCTAATTTGAGATCTCTAACAAGGAGAAAAGAAATTACATATATTATTGGATAAAATAAGGTCCTAGACCTCAACACACCAAAATTACACTTATATACACCTTGATTTCCCCTGCATCATCCTGCATCAAAAATTTATTCTATTTCAAACCAATTAACTGATTAGTTCATTTAAAGTTATAATTAGGGATATTAAGCAACAAATCACATCGTAAAGTTCCAACTAGTTTCAAATGGATCAAATTAACCCATATTTCCTCTCTTCTTGAACAAATCAACTAACTATGCAATTCATGATATAATTAGGGACCAATTGAGTCAAAAATCACATCAAATAGTCACAAATATGATTAGTGTCTCACATTGGCCTAAATTGACACTCTAGTTGAGAAAATCAACTAATTAGTATGTGTAATGAAGTGGGGTCAATTGATCCCAAAATCACATTGTATATAGTCACAATAAATTTCATGGGGCTCTAATGGCCCAAATTGCCTCTTTCAATTGAACCATCTCACTATTTTTTTCAACTAGTGATGCAATTAGGGCCCATTAAACCCCAAATCACATCATATAGTAATGATTTATTTAATGTGCATGATGTTATTGAGTTTAATTCATCCCCAAATTGCATCACATCATCATAATTAAGTTCATATGGATTTAATTATAAAAATTACCCTAACCGGTTTAGGTTTTAGGGTTTAGGAAAGGAAATCAATGTTTGGAATATTTGGCACATTTTCCACAAACCCCTAGACTCGACTTTTATTGAAATTTATATAGAGTTCAATGTGATGCACTCTTTTAGTTTCCAACTCTACCATTTATCTCTTGTTCTTCTTTTGAAAAAATGAAGATATCATGGGGTCCTTAGATAGATCATATTATTTCTCAACCATCACTATCGCTAATCTATATTATCAATATTAAAGTGATCGGGGATCATTTTTGAAAAATTTCCCTAAACATCCCTAAATGGTGTCAGTGCAGAAGATCATCTCGAGAGCTTTCCAACGACTATGAGAATGTGACAAATGGACATCGGGAGCTCTAGATATGTTCGGTCAAAGTTCAGACATCGGAAAGTCAAACTATGGTCAACTGGTCAATATTGGACCAATTGCACTGTGACACGTGGCTTGCCAACACTCGTCGAATTCGCTCGATTTTCCTATCGAGACGACAAGTGGATTACATGCTATTGACCGAGTTAATTATTTCTATGCCACATTGTATGGGTCGAAATTATATTATCTTGGTAAGTCCACTTTCCAAATGGCACGCATATATGCCAAACCACTATATATATTAATGTTTATACATTAGTATAAAACCGTATATGCTAAGCACGTGGAGGAGGAAATGAAGCGGTAGTAGGGATGCTTATCCTATGCGTGGAAATCCATGTGGAGAGGAGAATTAAATGGGGGCGGTTATGCTCAACGTGGTCTTTTGACCACTTCAAACATATGCGTGGGAAGGCTATTTAAAGCCTTAAACCTTATCAAATCCGCCTCCATTGGGATTTTATCCCATTAAAATAGGTAAATCCGCCAAAAAATGATGGCCACTGGGATTTGATCCTCGACCTCACCGCTCCAAGACCAATCCTCCAACCAACTCGCCTAGAGGCTTGGGCGCATTATAAAATGGGTCGCTTCCACTTATACAAGGGAGACAGGTCTGTCAAACAGATAAGGAGTAGTTATCTGAAAACTTCATTTTTGAAGGCCTTGCACTCAGATTGGGCACTCGGAGTAAAAAGATGAAATGAAGGGAATTCTGAGACGATTCCAACGATGTAATATTTGATCTTTTTTGTTGAGTTTTAACCTATTTTTGGAAGCTTTGAATGCATATTTTAACAGGGATCTTCAAGACAACTAGTTGGAAAACATGAATTTCAATGCACTTCTGGTCCGAATTGTGACTTGGTGTAAACATGAAAAGTGTTCAGAATTCAGATCTGATCTCAGATATATGATTTGTTTTCATATAATGTTTTTAAATCTCCATTTGTAGGTGTTTTTCTAACACAGTTGCAGGGAGATCACATTGTGAAAACACTGTAGGAGCCACGGATCGTTCTTGGGACAGTTTTTGCTATTTTTCAGAGTTCTTGGGACATTGATCAGCTCATTTGCAGGTTGTGATTCATTATTGGTTGTTTGTAAGAGTTATTGTACTTGCATTTCAATATTATTAATGGATCGGTTCAATCTGAACCCGGGGACGTAGGAATTTCCGAACCCCGTAAACAATCTTGTTTGTTATCTGAATGTTTTTCAGTTCTGATTATTTATTTGCTACACAAGTTTTCCACACTTCTATGGATGCATAATAATCAGAATTTAATCAATTTTGGAGTTTAGAATACTTAAAATTGGTTAAGAAAATCACGATCTTTGGAAACTTATAAAAGTGAAAAAATACAACACACGCTTTTCAATCATAAAGGATTATTTGTGTGTGGATGGGAACGAAGTTCTCTCCCTACATTATTGATTGTGAATGTAAAGATGGAATAATTTAGAAATCAAATTTGTTTGACCCTTAATAAAGAGAATTTTAAGGTGGAAGAAACTTAACAATGGAAAAAGATTACTCGATTCCTTACAAAGAGAATGTAAGGAAATAGGATTGGAAAATATTTGATAGAATCTACCCTTAATAACGTGAATGTTAACATGGATGAGGTATTTGAAGAGATTGCTAGATTCAACCCTTAATAACGTGAATATCAAGATGGATGAAGAGAAAAAGTTTTGAAAGAGAAAGTATGATAACATAACTCTTAGAAAAATAAATGCTAATATGGGAGAATTATTGTACGAGTTAAGTGGTGTGATCAAAATTTTGACAAAGTGAATGTAAAAGGAGACACGACTTTGACAAGGTTAGTTTTCTCAACTCTTAACAAAATGGGTGTTAAGAGAGATGAAAAGGTTTGAAATGTTAACTCTTAACAAGGTGAGTGTTAAGAGAAATAAAAGGGTGTGACTTCACAACACTTAACAAAATGAGTATTGTTAAGGTAAAAGAGGGGATTGAAATTTTAGTTTAGAGGAATCTTAAAAAATGAGTGTTAAGAGAGATGAAAAAGGTTTGAAAGACTTCGTGATCCTTTACAAAGTGAATGTAAAGAGGAAAGAGGTGAAAGGAGTTGGCTTTCTCAACTCTTAACAAAATGAGAGTTAAAAGGGAGACTTAAAGACATGATGAAAGATGCTCAACACTTAACAAAAAATACTGATAAAGGAAGGGACTTTAGGAACATGATGAACAAAATTCTCAACTCTTAACAAAAGAAGTGTTAAAAGAAGAGACTTAGGAAATGTCATGAAAATTCTCTATTCTTAACCAAATTGCTTTTAAGAGGGAATAAACTTAGAAATATGGTGAAGGTGCATGACTCTTAACAAGATGAGTGTTAAGAGAGGAGACTAAATAATGGAAGCAGAATACTCAAATGACGACAATGTGAATGTTGAAATATGGAGGTGAAGAAATGATGATGAGAAGGTCTGAATCTCACGACAGTGAAGATAAGAGACAGGGGAAACTAATAAATTAAGGATCTCAAATTAAAGAAAAGGGAAAGCTTTAAAAGAGAGGAGAGAAGATATATTGATAATGTTGACAATTCAAAAAAGTGAATGTGAAATGTGACGATGTAAGATGGATGAATGCTTGAAGTTCAACAATGTAAATGTTAAACTCAAGACTTAGAAAGATGATAGATCAAGGTGATCATGATGGTGCTTTACCATGATAAAGAGAGTACCACAATATCAAGACTTAGATAGAGAAGTGATGGTGTTTAAGTGCGATAGGGATGCCGATAACTCAATACTCGAGACTTGCTCATAAAGTGATGATTTCAAATGAAGAAAATTTTGGAAAGGATGGAAAATCCAAAAATGATAAGAGATGAGAATAAGTCCAAATAAGGAAATTTTGAGATTTTGGAAAGAGGTAAGAATGAGCCCAAATAAGGAGTATTCGGGAAAGATAGAAAAGATATGAAGATGAATCCAAATAAGGAGTATTTAGAAAGATGCAAAAATGAGAGAAAAGTGGATCCAAATAAGGGGTATTTGGAAACGATTGAAAATGAAATGAAAGTGGATCCAAATAAGGAGTATTTGGAAAAGTGGACAAATATATGAAAATGAATCGAAATAAGGAGTATTCGAGAAGATTGAAAAGAGGCGTAAGTGAGAATGTATAATACAAGTGTGGAACATAACTCACTAAAATGAAAAGAAAGAAAAGAAAATTGAAAACAATTTTTTGTTTTATGGATGTTTTGGCCTCTACCTTAGATTGGATTGGTCAATGTGTGTCTTCATAGGTGGTTCTCTCAACTAGGTTTCAGTAGTATACACGAGCAAGCACAATGTTATTGCTAGTTGTCATCTTTACTTTACCCCCTTTGAAATAATAAGCAAAGATATTGGTCAAATGAATCGTATTGGGGTCGTCACTACTGGATATCTGTGAAGTAAGCCCACTTTTCTAATTTCCAAGATCACTTTAAAAAGTGTGAGGAAAGAGCATACACATTGACCTTACTTTGATTAAGAAAAGAAAAAATTAATACCTTAAATATCCCCTAAGGAAAGATCACATTTCTTGTTTCAAATATCACTTTAAAAGTACGAGAAAAGAGCATACGCGTGATTTTAGTGTGATAAGCCTCACAAAAATGAAAAACAAATATAACATGTAAGCAAAAGCCGCAACAAAACGTTAGTTATAGTGTAAAAATGATTAAACGTGTTACAAATATGCCTAAAAAGTGAAAATAATTGGACAAAAACATCTAATAACCCTGCAAGAGAAAGTTTCACAATTAGTCCATTTTAGTGAAATTGATGAAAAGAACTAATTAAAGGTTCTAGTTAGTGAAAACGACCTAAGTTAATTAATTAAACTATATAAAATAATCTAACTTAGATTTGATTAATTGAAACTCTTACTAAAGTAGCAATTAATTAAGGAATTAAAATACACTAAACTAAAGTTTGAAAATTAAAATACACTAAACCTAAGTGTGAAACTAAAGTCTAAAACAAGACCTAAAAAAGAAGGCTATGACACAAAATGAAAACCCTAAAGAAAATAAAATAAGTTTTTACTTGTATTGGCTTCAACATTTAGTTTATTTTGTATCGTTGTGGCTTTTTGTGGGTTTAAGGCTCGCATGAGGGCAAACTCGAATGGACACAACAGTTGGGATCGGTGCGGCTCGACCGAGTGATTTGGATCGGGTTGGGGATCCCCGTGGCTCGGTGTTGGATGCGGCAGGCAACTGAGTGATCGTCATGTGAGGTGTGCGGCTTTCTCGGTGAACATGAGCATGGGTCGAGGTGTGCGGGTGGTGAAGCGATGGTGGTTGGGTTGGACTTGACATATAGTATGGATTCGACGGGGGTTTGGATGAGGCTACGGTGTGGCGAGGGGTTGGGCTCGACTCGATCGAGTCGGGCCGAGAGGGAGTTAGGGTTGACTCGGCTTAGCCAAATTAGGTCGAATCAAGTCGGGTTTTGAGTGAGTGCGAGGGGAAGGGCTAGGTCGTAGGGTAGGTCAAGTTGGCAAGAGAGAGGGAGGGGCTCGGCGAGTTGGTAATTTTAAAAAGTGAGGGTGGGGATGGTAGCGTAGGTAGGAGGGTTAGGTATCTTGGCGAGCTAGCTCACCGAGCTAGGGGTAGCGGGGAGGGATTTAGCAGAGATTAGGAAAAGCGTTTAGCAAGGTTTAGATGGGGTTAGACAAAATTTTAGTAGGGATAAATTGTAACTAGGATGCCAAATTTAGCATCGGGGTTTAGAAATTATGAAGAAAGGGGAAAAACCTAGAAAATTTCAAAACTCCAACAAATTTAGATGAATCTTACTAAATTTGGTGAGAAAATACCTAACTCTTAAAAGAAGATCTTTTTTTTTTTGCATATCTAATTTATGTTTGTAGATGTTTTCTACCTGCAACAAGCACCTATAAAATTTCCACAAAAAGATTAAGAATCATAAAAATAAAAAAATTAGTTTTTGTGACTTTTTAAACGAAGTTCTACTTAGCAAATCCTCCTAGAATGCATCCTAAAAAACACAACAATACACAAACAACAAAAACACACCAAAACAACAACATTAACCAATTAAAACCACATTCACACAAATGTTAGTATGGATTAAAAACTGCATTAAAAGGTGAATAAAATATGAAACAAGAATGAAAGAAAAATGTGGGTAAGTCCCACTAAGCATGCGAGAATGTGAGAAATGAAAATTGACAGAATAAATGAAAGATAAAATAAATTAACACAATTATACATTCCCTGTAATTCTATTGCAAACCTCAAGAAGATCATGGAAGCTCTTAGACTTGTATGATCTTGAAGATTTTGATTTGTGGATGCTCTTGATATGACTCTCCAAAGTGGATTTGCAAATGCTACAAGTAGATTTCACAAGGATTCGAACAACAAATGAGTAGAACTTTGTTGCATTTTCTTATGGATTTCCAAGGATGAGTTTACAAAGGAATGGCCAACATTTTATAGCTGAGGATAAGGCCATGAAATATGGATGAGATTTTTGGCTAAGCTTCACATTAATTATGGTAATTACTTGGGAATAGAAAGTAGATTAAGTTTGTGGATTACATATTTGAAGGGGTAATAGACATTTGGAATGGAAAAAGTTACATCCCAGATATTGAATTACACTTACAACCCAATTGCCCCACCTTTCTAGGAATCTAGAAGTGGAGTCCAAGTGGAATAGGGAAGTGAAGTTCAAGTGTAGTTAACTAGAATGAGGAAGTGGAGTTAACTAGGATAGTGAAGTGGCAGTTGACTAGGAAAATAAGTGTATTTTCCTAATTAAGTAACTAATTTAATTAGCTACAATGTGTAAGATAATTAATTAACCATTTATTTAATAAATGTTAATTAACTTAGCTAAAGTGTGTTGGGGAATAATTTAATTAATCCCAAGGGGTGTAATGTACATGATTAATTAATTGGATTAATCAATCGTAAGGGGATATGAACTAGGATGTGAACTGGGATAATATTGGGAACATGTATGTAATTTTGGGGTGTCTAAAGGCTTAGAATATATCAAATAGTCACTTGAGTGAGGGGACATAGGCCTCGTCATCACACATATCGGAATCGATAGATGGTGAAGTAGGAGGAGAGGAGAATCGGGAGTGAGAGGCTCGTGAGGTCATCATAAGAGTTTGAATCATGGTTAGAGAGGGGAAGAGTGACCTTTATGGGTGGAGAAGTGGAAGTAGGAGATGTCTCTTGGAATTTCACACTTCTCTTGATAGAAAGATGATGAGTGGTGGAGTTCAAAGTTCTATAGCCCTTCATGTATTCGGGATACCTGATAAAGCTACAAGGGTTGGATTGTGGTTCCAAGGCCTTGCATTTATTCTTGGGTATTATAGTCATGGCAGTTGATCTAAAGACACGAAAGTGCTCAACATCTGATTTGCGTCCATACCAAGCCTCAAAGGGTGTCATCCCTTTTACTGCTTTGTGCGAGAATGCGGTTTTGAATGCACGTAGCAAGCATAACTCATGGCTTCATCCGAATCTTTGCGGAGGAAGGGATTTGGATTGAATCATGTTGGTGGTCATCTCCTTAAGAGTTATGTTTTTTCTTTCTACAACTCCATTTTTTGAAGGACTGTAAGCAATTATGCGTTGTAAAGAAATTCCTTTGAAGCTGTAAAAATTATCAAACCTATTGGTCACATACTTGCATCTATCGTCAGTTCTAAGAACCTTGCTAGATCTTTAAGCTTGTTTCTCAAGAGATCCTTGAAGTCTCGAAAGTGATTGAAAACTTCAAATTTCTCTTGAGAAAGTAAACCCACATATAACATGAAATGTCATCAAAGAAAGATAAATATGTATTGAGATCTAGTGAACTATTGAGATGGAAAAGGGCCATAAATGTCACTATGGACAAGATCAAGGGTATGAGAAGCTCTCCAAGATTTTCCCTTGCCAAATTTCTCTTTAGGGTGCTTCCCAAGGGCACAAACCCTCATAAAGACCCTTTAAAAAATTGACGCGAGGAAATCCATTGACCATCTCATGTTGGCTCAATTGCTCAAGGTAATGGTAGTTTAAATGGCCAAACTATTTGTGTCATAGCTTACTAACACCATCTCAGTGAGTCGGTATAAGACGGTAGGAGAAGAGTCGGGAGAAAAGTGGGAAAAGGTGTATAGCCGGACTGGTGGTATGTTTTCCCTCGGCATGGTAGACTCATTGTGTAGCTCTCTAATGATCACCGAATTAGGGTTGAATTCCACACACATCCCTTAGTAAATATGGGTGATTTGGTAAATTGATAATAGGTTGGTGGAAAGTTGGGGAACACTAAGGACATCATTGAAGGTTCCACCATCAACTTCCATTGATCCACTACTAGCTACTACGACGGATGTATCATCACCCAAAGTGATTTGGGACATGCTACTGAGGTTCTACATCGAAAACTTAACGTGTGAAGAACCCATGTAGTGTGAAGCATATGAACCTATAAACCATGTCAATGAAGGAGCTCCTTTAGCTACAGGCATTTTCCTTTCTTCTTCTCCGACTTCTTTTTCTTTTTCCTTAGAAGACTCATGTTTAGGAACATTTTCCTTGATAAACTCAAAAACACATATTATTCTTCTCAAGTAAATTATTTAGGTGATCAATTTTTTTCTCATGCATTGATGCTCTTCATGTCCTGACTTCTTACAATATGAACACTTGCACTTCTCCTTCTTTGGTTTAGACTCAAAAGTAGAGGAAGAAGTACTTGTGTTGGATTTGGATTGGGTGGACTTAGCTTCCTTCTTAGGTTGGTCCTTTTTCTCTAATTTCTTCTCTTGTTTTCTATTTTCCTTTACCATTACTTATTAGGGTATGTGACTTGGAATTGATTGCACCCATTTGGATCAACTTGTCATGTTCTCGAATGAGTTGGGAAGAAAATTTGTCGAATGATGGCATCTTCTAAGTGGTCCCTAAATATTTTTTTAGTAACGTGAAGGGTAGAAATGAAGACAAGGTATTTGGGTCCATGCTTAGAGAGAATGGATAAGATCAGTTGGGCATCCTTCTTATTAACTCCACTTTCAACAATAGTCTCGTGTGAACAAATTTGGAGAAGAAGGCATGTAGGTTATTAAAGTTACTAAGAGTCAAACCTAGGAGTTCATTCTCTAACTCATGAGCTCTCATGTCATCTTGTTTTCCAAACATGCCATCTAGAGTTTTCCAAGCTCCATTAGGTGTTGTGGAAGACTCAATGTGAAAGAGAAGGTCGAGAGAAATGGACATAAAAAGAATACCTAAGGCTTCATCACATCGGTTGAACCATTTATATTTCTCAGGTTCGGTTGTTGGTTCTTTCTCCACTCCCATAGTGATGTAGTACAACCCTTTACCTCGTAGTGTGATTATCATTTTGGATTTCCATTCATGAAAGTTAAATGGCATGAGAAAATGAACATTATCATACATCATAAGGAATGAGAAAGAAAATGTAGAAGAAAAAATCACACACACACACACACACACACACACACAAGAACAATAGTTTTACCACCTTGTTTGCGAGAACTTTATAGTTAGTGTGTTGATTAAAATCTTGTGAATTTGTGTGATGTCAAAAATTGACCATTTACTTTACAATTGGTATAATCCACACAAGTGGAGACCATAATAAGTTTCAACTTTGCAAAAACAATGCAATAGCATAATGAGCACAATAAAGTCATAAAACAATAGAAAAGGGAGAAAAACAAGGTTTTGTGTGAGGAAAAGTGTCTCACATTGTGATTAGGCTCCATTTCCGCAAAGTTATGGTGAACATGCACACTAATCTACAAGCAATAATAAGAATGTAAGATTACAATAAACCTCAAAAAGTGATAACAAACTCCCAAAATGCATCATCCCCTTCACAATATCCTCCAAAAATAGATTAGTTGCATGAGAAAATGAACATTAGCATACATCATAAGGAATGAGAAAGAAAATGTAGAAGAAAAAATAACACACACACACACACACACACACACACACACACACACACACACACACACACACACTAGAACAATAATTTTACCACCTTGTTTGCGGAACTTTATAGTTAGTGTGTTGATTAAAATCTTGTGAATTTATGTGATGTCAAACAATTGACCATTTACTTTACAATTGGTATAATCCACACAAGTGGAGACCATAATAAGTTTCAACCTGCACAAAACAATGCAACAACATAATGAGCACAATAAAGTCATAAAACAATAGAAAAGGAGAAAACTAAGGTTTTGTGTGAGGAAAAGTGTCTCACATTGTGATTAGGCTCCATTTCCGCAAAGTTATGGCAAACATGCACACTAATCTGCAAGCAATAATAAGAATGTAAGATTACAATAAACCTCAAAAAGTGATAACAAACTCCCAAAAATGCATCATCCCCTTCACAATATCCTCCAAAAATAGATTAGTCACAACAAGAGCAATAAACCCTAATTTTTAGTTTTTCCAATACCCCTAGTTAATACAAGTTAAAAAAAATAGGGTGAGTTCAAAATATTACTAATAATAAAAAAAAATTAAAATAAAATGAAGAAATAAACTTACCTTTAAATTCTAAGGAAGGATGGAATAAAACCCTAAAATTAATGTAGGGACCAAAAATGCAAGAGGAAGAAAGTTATAGAGGAATGGGAAGGGAGTTGGCTCAACTCAATGGTCGATTTAGGTTGGAGGGTTGGGGGTCGAGTGGATGGAATGACCCGAGTTGCAGAGGTTAAGTTGGATTGTGAGAGGGTTGAGTCAAGTTGTGAGAGGGCCAAGTCGCAGGTGAGTACGACGGCTAAGGTCGGATGCGAGGCGGTGGAGGCGAGTTGGTCGTGTAGGGTTGGCTTGGCTCAAGACGAGTCGGGATCTTAGTGCAAGTGAGTCACAAGGAATTCTCGTGGTTGAGGAAGACTCAATGGTGACACAATGGCAACTCATTGGCATAGAGCGTGGCTCAAAGCGGTTAAGAGGAAGCAGGGTTTGATTTGAGACACTGCAGTAGGGTTGAGGAGGACTTTGTGGTGACACAATGGTAGTGAAACAAAGACATAGAGAAGGCTTGATGGTGACTCAATGATAAATTAGGTTAAGAGGCACTCGACAGAACTCAACCAACCTAAATCATAGGGAAGGATCTCGGAGATGATCTCAAGATACATAGCTCGGGTGAAACATAGCTAAGTGAGCTTGGGATAGGTTGGGAGATCGGGTAGCTCAATCGAGTGCTCAACAAGCTTGAGAAGGCGGTTGGGAGTGAGCTCGAGAGATACCTTAGTACATAGAGCGACAATAGGGTGCATCTCGGTAGGGGGGAGTTGGGGAATTAAGGGTGAGATGGGAGGAAGGCATGGCGGGTAAGCTAGGTGCGAGAGCTTAGTGGAGAGGTTGAGTAGTAGGGAGACCAAGATGGATGTAACCAACAACCCAAAAACCCGAAACTCCATATTTAGATACTTTCTAATTTTATCTATAACTAGCTAGATTTGGTTGCAAAAACACTAACCCGCACATCCACAAGAAACACCAAAAATAGCTAAACTTCCACAAGCACATAGTTAATCATAATAATGCAAATAAGGCATAAATCAAATACGATTGAAAAACTTGTAGTAAGAGATAATAAAACTACTAAATTTAGAGTGATAAAAACAATGAAGCGAGTGACATGATTACCAAGATGAAGCTTTGATACCATGAAATAAGGCACGAAGATCTCTTGATATGTGTGCATATCAACAGAGTTTCACTTTAAATGAAAATGCGTAAATACTCCAAGTAATTAGCAAGCAAAAATAATCTCAAGGAACTTGTGCATAAGAAAAAATGGTCTACTCATGCTCATAGATCAAAAATGAAGAAGTACATATGGGGAGTGTTGTGTAACTCCCATGCCTAGACTTATCATACTCAAAAAATAGAGAGAGGGGTTACAATGCTAGAATAACATGTAACTCCCATATGACAATGATGCATATGATAGATTCTATGACAGAATTTGTCATATGTCATATAACTCCTAAAAGACCTATGACTCACCTAAGTGAGATGACTCGCCATAATGAGATGACTCACCATGTGTGAGGTGTAAATAACACAATAAAAAATAAAAGGTAAAATAATACCCTCACATAAACAAACTCATCACCCATGCATACTTATTCCCTTTCCTCTATGATCTATCTCTCTTTCTTCCTTTTCCATTCTTCATTTCTTCCCATCACGTCATATTGATAGCTCATAGAAATATTGTGGAGTATTGTTCAAATTCACAAATGTTTGTTCAACGTTACACCAATCTCTTCAAACAACATAATATTGTTCATAATCATGGACCACTATCAAATTTTGTGAGGGTCATCTAAGGATGCATGCCAATTCATAAAGCTATGAACCATTGTTTAGGGCCCACGAAGCATTTTCCATGTTGCGAAGAACTTTCTAAGCCATGCATCACTTTGTAAGGTTGCACCACCAAGTCAACACCTATGATGCCTCTTCCATGCCATGGAATACTACTTCTTATCGTAGTGCCTTTCTTTGACATCCCGTAGTTTGGTGACCCACACTTTGTTGTTATGGTTATATCTTTGTTGTAACACCTCCTATACATTCTTCTATTTTTCTCATTGTCTGCATGTGTTCTCTTTAACTCGTGGAAATTTTTACATGTCACCATGTGTTTATACACGTCCCTCCACTTCTTCCATGTCGTTGATCATTGTCGGTCTACATTAATGTCCCAAGCTACCCCTATATCACAAGAACGTAGCAATATCCATGGAGCTTTCCATTTTACCTTGATTAGTTACAAATTTTAACGTCCAACCCAATGCAATGCAAGTGTGATGACAACATATACTTTGAAGACATAATACAGTTCAAACCGATAGCTTCTTTAAACACATGTTTGTCTCCTTGAAACACCATGTTCACTTTGTAGAAATGTAGAATTTTTCATAAAAGGGATGATTTCCCATTCTACCTTCACACTTCCACTGACTTGTTTTAAATTCTCTTTCCCTCCATTTTTCTTCTTTAAAGAGCTAAGTTTGTTTTGATCTAATCATTTTTTTTTATCTTTAGCTTTTGGTTATTTCTTCTCCCCCTCTTCGGAATTCACTAGAATTCCCATCTTCTTTTATGATGTTTTATTATCTATATTGATGAATGTAATTCATCTGAGGCATATTTTGTAGTCTAATAAAGTTGTGTATTTGAGAAATGGTGCGGTTGTGGTTTATATCTTCCCTACACTTTCCTTTGTCCCCATGCGAGATCATTTATTGGAAAGTTTTTTCATCAAGTTAATAAGAATATAATGACCGCAAACCACACAGTGAGATAAAATATATCATACATCAAGGGAACTAGGCTTTGTGGGTCAAATTGAAGACTTTGTTTGTCTGATAGGTTTTTATAATAGACATGAGTATTTTTATAGAGGTAATATGTACAAATAAAAAGGGGATAAGGTTTGTATGTATGTATGAGGATAGGAGAGGAGGGTGAGTGTGAGTGTGAGTGTGAGTGTATGTGCAAAGTATATGTATGTATGTAGAGAAAAAGAGAGGAATGTACATGAGAAGATAAGGGGGGTAGAACAGAGTAGTAAAGTGGATTGAGATACGTATTGATGGATATAATTTGAAAATTATACCATTTATTTGAGATAAATATAATTGAAGAGGAAGAGTTAGGGTAAGAAACTCTATGTTTGTGTTCAATTTACTTTCTCTATGCTACAATATATGTAAATGTGTAGACCCAATCTAAAATTTTGTTTGTTGTTGTATTAACTATTTAAGTGTAATCTATCATATCTACCTATGTTTGCATCATCTCTATTTGAACAAATAGACCTAATAAACTAACAAAAAAATGTATAGTTCGGTGTTTAAACCCATGTTTCGTTAATTGATGTCCAATGACGAATACCCATTACACTTTTGAAACCTACGAGTGGGGAAATTCGAGTTGGTTGGAGAAGTTAAATACCTTTTTAAAATATGAAACTAAGAGAACAAAACACTCTTATAGGTGCATCACAAGTGATTTTTTAGATTAAAGGATGAAGAATTTTGGTCATTCTTTATAAACTTATTGTGGCCATGGATTTTAAGGATAAAAAAGAAATTGAGTCGATTAGACTTTGGTTGCAAAAGATCCTATTAAGTGGAATAAGAAAAAGTTACACGAACTTGAGGAAGCGAGATGAACATTGACCTCATGCGGTTGATTATTAGTTTGAGACTACTCTTGCTTCATTCATAATTTTTGTATGATTCAAGGTTGGACAAAATTTGATGCAAAGAAAGTGGAATTCTTATAAGACCCCAAAGAATAATTTATAGTGAGTGTTTTGCTTCTTATTTGAATATTATTGGTCGAGAAAAGATTAATAAAAAGTGGTAGTAGGCTTATTTAGGGGAACGACGCATACATGATGACATGTGGGAAGAGGGGTGATCTAGAAGGATGTGACTTTTAAAGAAAATTTAGGTTGCCAATTGGGGGAAATAAAGAGGAAAAAATAAAATGGGAAAAATACAAACAAAAAATATTAAGAAGATATGGGATATTAGCATTGATTTTATGATTAAGAAGGAGCTTGATGCAATCAAACAAGAGCTTACTAAAGCATATGCACAATATGATGTTGAGGTAGATAAGGATGGGGTTGAGATGTAGAAATCAATACAACTAGGAGATGAATATAGGAGTAAGCAATGTCCAAGAGCGGAGACATTCGATGATATAATATATGGAAACTAGGTGAAATCACAAATGAAGAAGTTAAAAGGATGCAATTAAATTAAATCCAAAGACCATGCCAATCACATCAAATCTAATTCCTTATGATATTAGAGAGCTATTTGTCCAAGATGTATAATTGCATCATATTCAAAAGAGATCTACTATCCAAATAGCGGCATGGAAAAAAATTGAAAGGTGCCCAATTGCCTAGTTTGAGAAGTATATATAGAAAGGGGTGAGTTGAGTTTTGCAATAGAGATCAATTTTGTGTTTTTAGGAATGTTTTCCACGTCCCTAATCCAACTAGGAAAGCCGAGAAAAGAAGGCTCTTTACCTCCTTACACTAGATGTCTAAGTTCTAGGCAGGTTGATGGCGAACATTCTCCCAAACTAGTATTGGAAAAGAAAATATGAAGAACTAAGACAATAAGCCCAATGTTTGAATTTTTGACAAGTTCTTCATCCTTTGGTTATCTCAAGGACAAGACAATTGGTTAAGAATGGGATAATGTTGGCAGAATTCTTCATTGAACTGAAAAGAGGATGTCCGCACAATGAGATGCAATATATTGTGGGTTGGAAAAAGCCACACATCAAAGGAGTTGGGCTTCGCGGTCGATTGAAGACTCTATTTATAAAATGTGTTTGTATAATAGTCATGGCCAATTTGTAAAGAATGTAATATATACAAATATAAAGAGGATAAGGTTGGTATATATGTATGAGGATATAATAGGAATGTGAGGGTATGTGTAGAGTGTGTGTATATATAGTAAAAGAGATGATAAGACAAAATAGAACAAAGTAGTAAATTGGATTGAGTTATGTATTGGCAGATAACATTATACTATTTATGTGAGATAAATATAAATAAGGAGACAAAGTTAGAGTAGGAATTTTTTTCTTTGTGTTCATTTTACTTATCTTTTGTTATGATATAAATGCAAATATATAGACCCACTTCAAAATTATGTTGTTTTATTAAGTGTTTAAATGCAATCTATTGTATTTGTGTCTATGTGCATCAACTCCATCTAAACAAAATAAACTTAATAAACTAACAAAAACTGCCAACATCGTTCTTACCTATTGTTAAGTTGTGTTATGAATGTGGACTATATTTGCATTTGTTCAATAAACTATGTCACCTCAAGCATAAAATGGAAAAAAAATTCCTTATTTCTCTCTTAGTGCATCACCTTTCCTTTTCTATATTTCCTCTCTTTTGCCCGCAATTTTAGATAGGTAATTAGCGATAGTATTATGAGTAGAAGTATGAAAATCCCCAAAGGATTTATGCACAAACAAACATTCTTAACCTCCAACACTAACAATTACAAGTTGTGCAATATGTGCCTATCCAACAAATAACAACTCCAATAGATTTGGAGAGTGGTTGATATGATATAAATACCAACATGTAGACCCACTTCAAAATTATGTTGTTAAGCGATTATGTGTAATCTATTGTGTCCGCCTCTATGTGCATTAACATCATCTAAACAAAACAAACTTAATAAACTAACAAATGCTACCAACATCAAGCACCAAATGGGAAAAAATTAATTATTTCTCTATTAGTACATTACCTTTCTCTTTCTATATTTTCTCTCTTTTACCCCAGTTGTTTCGGATAGGTAGTTAGCAGTTTTATTATGAGTAGAAGTAGATGAAAAGCCTGCTTTCCCAAGAGGATTTCAAACAAAAAACACTTAATTCACTCATGTATGCTTGCTAGTTGCTACTGTTGTTTTCTATGAAGTGTTTTAGATTCTGTGTTATTCTTATTTGTTCACACTTTGATGGAGTCATATAAATGGCCGAATTACCCTTTCTGACATGTCTCTTACTCATTTCCTCCTTTTAGTCTATATGGCATTAGTATGTATGATATATTGGATACTCTAGCTTATGTAGAACATAAAATTTCCTCAATTACCTATTTGTAGATGTTGTAGCTATAGGGCATTTCATTATTGTCAGACAGATTTGAAACTGGAATGATATTTCTCCCTCATTTATGCTTACAATAGACGATTTCCTCAATTACCTATTTATATTTGCTATATCTACAGGAATTTCATTCCTATCGGACGGATTTCAAATTGTAATGTTTTTTTCACTCATTCCTATTTAGATACCTTGTCGTTATTCCTGTGGACCTTTTACTGTACCACTTTCTATTATAGTTGGGTGTATTGTGGTTTTTATCTTATTGGTGTATATGCCTAATCCATGCATTTGAATAGGTATAATTGGTAGGGACTATTCGTAGGATAACATCTCAGATTGTTTGTAACTTGAAGCATTTGTTACAGATTCACGGCATATTGTATGTGTTTTCATGGACAGAGGATCGATCATGGATATCAATATAATTTCTTTCTTTCTATCATTGTAGGGGTTGTATATATGCTTATTCCATGCATTTGAATAGGTATAATCAGCGTTATAAAACCGACTGAACCGGAACCAGAATCAGTCGATTTGACCATTTCAATAGTTTTTGCACGAACCAGTAAAAGAACAGGATCGATTGAATGGTTTGAGGCCAAACCGGCCGGAACCGGTTTGGCCTCAAACCGATCAAACCGGTCCGTTTTCAACCCAAACCGGTCGGTTTGGCCCTGTGCAGTCGTATATGGCGATTTTAATAAAAAAACATTTTTTTAATACATTTTCTATTTTTTATTTATTCTAAACCCTAACTTGTAGTATTTGTAATGTATCAATGATCATAGCATGTTGTTTTTTTGGGAGTCTCGGACTATGGAGGCCATTTAGAGCCTCATTGTTTATGTATTTTGTTTCGAATCTCATATATGATATATGTATCGTGTATTGGACTTGGAATCGTGCCGTTTTGTTATAAACATTTTTTTACATACGTACAAAAGCAAGCTTTGCATATTTTGTGTGTAATTGTTTGAATCATGCTTTTTAATCTTTCAAATATATTGTTTTCATTAAAAATATAATTTTTAATGTATTTTTTAGTAAACCGGTTCATAAAGTTTGAACCGGACCGTTCCGTCCAACCCTTGACCGGTTCTGAGTCCAGTTCCAATTTTTAAAACATTGGGTATAGCTACTAGGGACTATTTGTAAGATACCATCTCAGATTGCTTGCAACTTGAAGCAGTCATTACAGATTTAGGGCACATTATGTGTGTTTTACTGGGCAAAGGATCTCCATGTCCTTAGGACCAGGACAACCTAACAACCTTGCTTCTGTATTTGTTATTCTCGAGGCATTCACACTCTATATTGAAATATCAAGGTCATCATGAGATAATTGATTTCAAAGAAGCGAGTCCATATATTCCAAGAGTGGGTAGAGCACCCTAAACCTATGGCTTCTTCAAAAGTTTCAATAAAACCCTATTCACCTCAAGGTTATGTATGACGTTTGTTTGCAAGAGATCAGGTTATGTATGGCGTTTGTTTGCAAGAGACAATGTATTATCAGATCAGGAGTTATTGTTTTTTTACGAATACAATTTAAGAGACAATATCAAAAAGGAGCCATCAAATAGAAAATTCTACAGTATACATAAATTTCGCAGAAAATTTTTCAAGAGGTAAAAACAATGACATTAGCACCCACCACTGTATATCATACATACAATGTTGATTCTAAACTAATATAATCATACATACAATGTCGTGATCAAAACTTGCACCAAACCGGTTCTTATACAGTTTGCTCCTCAAGGACATTTAGCAGAAACAAGCATATACACCCCTAGCCATTTGACAAAATGCCTTCCAAGGTATGAACCGCCATTGCCAGAGCCTTTCTAAACTACCAGTGCAGCAAGTCAAAAGTGACCAGTTCAAGATCCTATTGTCATGTGAAAACTACTTAGAGAAGATAACTTATCCATCCCTTAAACTACTGTGAGAAATGGCTTTTGTAGTCTTGTGAGCAATTTTTCCGAGGATAGACTTTGTTATGGTAATATAGCCAAGAGAAATTGTTTACAGCTGTGGATCTTTAAGTATTATAAAGGAATGTTACTTAATCCTCATTTAATTACACATCGAATTACATAAAAGTAAGGATGAATAAAATCCAAATGAGTATGAGATATCAAGAGCATGGCAGACTCCAAACTCAAGAAAGATGAACCCGAAAATTCACCAACCTCGTTTCAAATAACAAAGCTGTTTTTCAAACTCAACAGCACTGCAATTAAACCCCAAATCACCCATTTTGCAAACTCCTCCATTGCTAATAATCAAATAATCTAACAGATCAACAATTATTTAGTTGCAACTAATATAAACTTAAATTATATATTTGTGTGGTATTTTTACTCGTTTGATTCTTGTCATTAACTAAATGACCTCCTGAGTAGTCCCATGATATTTTGTCCTTTATGCATTTTTTATATAAAAAGAAGGGAACCCATTTTAGAAGCACCAAATTTTTCGTGAAAGAGGCTAGAGGGGGCAAAAGCCCAAATCAGTGAATTTATTTACTCGTCTGATTCTTGCCATTAACTAAATAACCTACGTGCCTAGTCCCGTGACATTTGTCCTCTATGCATTTTTGGTATAAAAAGAGGGGACCCACTTTAACACACAAGAACCATATTTTTTGTGAAAGAGGCTAGAGGCTAGAGGCGGCAAAGCCCAAATCAGTGAATTTATTTACCATTGCGTGCTGAAGTGGATCACCTTACCTTATTACTTGTTGGTGTCGAATCACAGCACCCCTGGGACTCCGCAACGCGATCGTTTGAGACTCCCAGTGCGATTGCACAACATGGAGCTTTTCCCAAGTGTGGGACCTTGCGAAATCGGAAAAGCTCTCCGGATGAAGGCCGGCTCCTATTCCTCTGTTCAGATGCACCAATGAAACGCAGAGGTTTACCCAAAAAACCTAACCTAACTACCAAGGAGACAGGGAGAGAGAAAAGCATAAAAATAAACCTAAGCTAAGGAGGTGATGCACCGAGGAATGAAGAACATATGTTTTGCCAATTAAACACAGACCACAGAAATGCAATGCAATATCATGCACAGATAAACATATTCACAGTGAAAGATCAGGAGGATGCAAAATGAAACACATAGAGGGTTGAGAAACATCCACAGTCATGCATTTATTTGCTCCGAAGGTTGATACAATACACTGCAAAAAATGCCCAGAGGCAAAGGTGCATTACAGTTTCAAATGGGAGGTTTGAGCTCCACAACTCCACCTGCCAAAGAGAAGAAGGGAGGAGGCACAAAACAAAAATGTTCGACCCTTTAAAAACAGCCCCTCCTTACATTTTATATGAGAAAAAGAGAGGGAGAAGAGAATGATTCGGATCTGCCCCAACCACCTCCAAAACTGCATTCAATTCTTCAACAACCATGGTGGCAGATGAGACCCCAACGCCTGTCGGGCTCGGAACTCCCTCGTGCATTTGCATCGGGCTTGGAAACTGGCTCGACATGCTTCCTTTTCATGCGTTTCCGACGTGTTTTCCCGATCCGGAAACCCGAATTCCCTTGCTGTCGGGTTTTGAAGACCCCCCGACATGTATTCGATGCGCCATGTTGTTCCGCCCCCGAAACCCGATTTCCTTGTGCGTCGGATTTTTTAACCCTTCCGGCATGTCCTTTGGTGTCGGGTTTTGGTGGACTCCCGACATGCTGTTTCATCATGCGTTTCCGACCCGAAAACCCGATTGGAAATCCGGTTCCATTCGCGTTTGCTTTGTGTGCGTGGTTTTGGCCTTTCCGTCATGTCCCTGCGCCCTGGTTCTCCGACCTGTCTCCCCGACTCCTCTCGCGCCGTCCTGTCCTTCCTCCCGGCATCGCAAAGGGGGAAATATATACAACATTACTATTACAAATTAGTGTTAGAATAATGACTACTCTTGGAGGTTAATGACTAAAATTACAGGAGTAAATATCCCAATAAAAACAAATCAGGACATACAGCTACAACCAAATATTTTAATCACACAGCTTCACTTACTGTCTCTCTAAAATCAGAGGGGTTTCTGGAGAGCAATGCAGTCTTAAAGTACTCATTTGTAACGGTCATACAAATTCAGAATTTCAGCAAATCTTGTTTCATCTCCCAAGTCAATCACATCTATTTTATCCCTAATGGACTGTAGAGCAGTCTCAGTGCAAACAGCTTCAGGATCAGCCCCAAGTGCAGTCTCGGTGCAAACAGCTTCAGGATCAGCCCCACAGTCATGGTCATATTCTTTGCAACACATTGCAGATCAACCTGGAGAATCGTTAAAATAGCAATTATATATGTCCCAAACATCATATATTCACTTACAGAGAAAATCAACCACAGTTTGCACACATTCTTACATCTTCAGCAACTTTCGTACTCTTCGTGGGGATGTGAAGCACCAACAATTGACCTCTTGCATCTGGAACCCCAATGTCAATCTCATGTTCAAACCTGCCAAATCCCCTGAGTCCAAGATCAATGCTATTAGGCCTATTGGTTGCTCCATAACGATGGTGGGCTCGAGATGTCAATCTCATGTTCAAACCTGCCAAATCCCGAGTCCAAGATCAATGTTATTAGGCCGATAGGTTGCTCCATAACGATGGCATGAGCTCGAGATTTCAGGCCATCCCTCAATGTCAAAAGTCGAGATATAATGCACCTCTTTACTTCACCATTTTTTTGTTCTCTCTTTGGAGGACCGTAAAGAAAAATACTGTGTATGGGAGTTTAACACCAACAGTCTTGTAAAGCTTTGGATGCCTAAGATTAGCTCCTGATTTGTGTCATTTATTTCCTTAGATCACCAACATCATCATAGAAGACAAAACCTTGATGCATTTCCCTTCGAATAGTCTTGAAAAGCTTTGTATGTCTAAGATTGGCTCCTGATTTGTGCCATTTACTTCCATAGATCGCCAACATCATCATCATAGAAGACTTCATTCAATCTTTTTTTCATCTTTTCGCTCGATGGGTTTAGCGTCACGAGCAAAAACAAAATATCACTGGGATTAGTCTCAATGTATTTCAGTGCCAATAGCTCCTCCTCTCACAAGGAAAAAGTCTCCTTTTCTGACAGGGCAATAGGCCTGTGAAACTAAGGTTTTCAAATCGATTAATTATGTTGCTGAGCTGAAGAATTTTTTTGGCTGCTCAGAGCCTTGACAGCATAAACAGGCTGCATCCTCCATTGTGGGACACCTCCAGTCCCTGCATACCCCAGCTGCATCCTCTTTTGTGGGACCTCCATTACCTACATAGCACAGCTACATCCTCCTCTCAACACAAGTCAGAATTGAACCTTTCCAGGCCAAATAGTAAGCACTGAAGAGGGGGCTGTTTCTTCTTTTGATATGGACACTTCTTGCACATCTGGCGCATCCCACTATTTTTGCCTTACAGGACATCTCTCACCATACGTAGTTAATGGTTTGGTGGTTTTTGTAACGGTTTTAGAAGGCTGATAGCTGCTAGCCGGCTGGGGTAATAATGTCTACTGTTGACTGTTGAAAAAGCTATAATTTACCTAGCAGAATTCAAACCTGTACAAAGATATTTTGTGAAGTTAAATAAGTGGTTCCATGTCAAGGGCTATTGCTCCTGTTTATGGAAATGTGGTTGTGTGTTTAAAAAAATTATATCTGCCTCTTAAACCCAACAAAACTTCTAAAATTTCTGAGGGGCTACAGTTTAGGGAGAGGCTTTCCAGCTCCATAAAGCAGTGGGGAGCACAAAAATAGTCATCCCCTTAAAAAAAAATTGAGGAGTTTTTCCTGCCACTTGACAACTCTGTTTGGGACCATACTTTTGCTACTGCTAGAGTCTAGAAAAATAAATATTAATTGGACCCTATTACTACTAAAATGTTCTATTTTTCTCTCACCCACCTGCTCAAAAAGTTTAGCTTGCCCCTTACATGGGACCGCAGAAAGTGGGGCTACTACATCCATTATCACAGGGCATGTGGTCCCATGACAGAAAAACCTCTACTGCTGCAATATTTAGAATCTTCTGCAGAGAATTCAGAGCAGCGTCTGCTAAGGATGGGGTGCAAAGAATAGGCAGCACCCACTGAGGGTTTTCAGATAAATTTTTGGCCAAATGGAAATCTGTAAATGGTCTGTTCTAAATACTTATTAAACTTTTGTCCAATTTTCCTTATTTAAATCCTAAGAATCAGTTGCAGGATGTATAATTTTATTTTTCATGGAACCTCAGAAATTTTCCTGAGAAAACTGTGGACCTTCCCCTGCATTGGACCACTATCTAATATATTGGCTGAGGAACCTATCGAACCTTCTTTGATCGATCAAAAATACTTTAAAAGTGATTTTTCAAAAATAAGCACCCCCAAGTTTTGAATAAAAACCATACAACAGTATTGTAAAGCCGTATTTAAGGAGGGAGTGGTAAACTTACCTTCTGTAAAACATGTCAAACAGGTTGCCTGCAATGCCCTCAACCGTATCATTTGCCATACTTTAAATATAAATACTGAGGAGAAGAAACCACGTTTCCTAATTTTACCCTCAATTTTGTACCAACAACTCTGTTCAGTCCGATCTTGTGCTCTTCACCCAACCATATCCTTCCACTTTTTACCCTGCAATATGACAAGATGTCAAAGTAATATTGAATAACTCACAACATATTTTGAAAGCAAGCCAAGGAAGAAAGAAAACCCTTAAAAGGACTGTATCACGCCGATTTACCTGCAAAGTGTCCATTGCTTTGGATTAAGAGATACAAATGACCCAAAAGCAGCCATGTTTTCCTGTTGGGTGTTACCCAAGCCAACAGCAGCAATATTTTAGACAGACCAATCTGTTAGGAGTTGGTAGTTTTGGATCAGTTTACAGAGGGATTGTGAACCATTGGTACAAATATTGCTATTAAAGCTCTGAGCTTGCAACATGGCCAAAATTTCAACAAAGAATGCAATGTGTTAAAAAGAGATGAGCAACAGTGTGATCAAAAATCATTTTTTCAGTTATGTTAAACACTGGTTCTTCAATGGAAGTTTGTATAGATGGCTGCATCTTCAACAAGTTAAAGTAATTCATTTATTATGTTCAAAAATACTAATAGTAGTAGCTACTCATAGAAATTCCTAAACTACAGTAGTTATAAACCATGAAATCCCATTCCTGAAAGTTCCTCCTAAAATCTAGTTCCTTAGCTCCCCAAAAGATATATATAGATTTTTTTGCAAGTTTGCCCTCCCATGGAACCACTAGATATGCATTTCTCCAACTTTTCATGAATAGAAATAGATCAACTTGAAACAAACAGAATGATTTTGATCACATTGGGGTGGCTAATATTTTTTAACACACTGCATTCTGTATTAAAACTCTTGTAAACATGGTGAAAACTAAAAACATTGACAGAAATATTCGAACCATTGTTAAAAATCCCTCTGTAAAGACATCCAAGACTATAACTCCTAGCAAATTGACCTGCTAAACCATGCATTTGCATTTTCAAGCTCTGCATATGAGATTTTCATAACGATAAACACTTCTGTGAAGGCCAAAACCAGTAGATAAAGACCGACTTTTGTTTTGGACTGGGAAATATTCTCTCTATTGAAACAATAGATACGAACTGGAAAACTACTCTGTCAGTGTCACCGACTCAAACTCGGATATTCGGTGTATTTATAATTTTAAAGCGAAACTGTGGACTTTTTCTTTCGGCAAATATGGGTCCCACTATCACTCCACTGAAAAAAAGGGCCGACATTGTAGCCGTTAATTTCGGAGCTGTTGAGCAACGGCCCTTTTAGGTAAACCGAAATAATGAGTGTTTACATGGGTAAGAGGAAGGCATGGCCAACCAAGAGAAAATTCAATTTCCCCATCTCAAACAAGTCTAACAATGAATTGTTACACATATATCTTCTTAAAGCAACTGCATTTTGTGAAGAATGAAAACCTTTTGAATGAAATTGGAGTGCATCCAAGAAGTTGAAGAAAGTCGATTATCCTCTTTGAACATAATGAGCTTGAGCCAAAGATGGACGTCCTTATTAAAAAAGGGTTTAACTTACGAATTTGTAGTTGGGGGCCCTTTAAAAAGGAGTTGTGAGATATGGAATAAAGGGCATGTGGATTTGTGCAATGACATAATAGGCATTGTTGTTATTGTTTTTATAATAGAAAAAGGTCACATTGATGTATGTGAATATGGTCTACTGTAAATAAAGAACGACTCAATAATAAATATGTTTCTCAATATAGTGGAGGTATTCTAGACTAGGACATTAAAGGGGACCATGCTAAAGACACACACTTTATATTGTAAGTTAATGGGAACAAGAACTTGGGAGGTATTACTCCGCACTCTATAAGAGGTATAGGGTTCCAAAGCCTAAATCTAGAATAGGGTAATGGTATTTGTCTAGCTCCCGATAATATAATGACGATAATAAGGTTGTATTGTAATCGAGGTAGTAAAAGAGGTTAATAGGAAAGAGTAACAAAGATTACAAGAAATGTCCAAGAGATTGCAAAGCGAGATCTAGGGTTGTACAAGGTTGTATATAGAAATCAGAAATGGAGTGTGCAATGTGGACGTCGTAAGGGATCGAAGCATGTATTGTTCCATATTGTGGGCTATATTTACATCAGGAGTGGAACACACCACAGGTAGTAAATGTATTAGTAAGTCTATGTGGATGGATTAGGGGTTGATTAGTGAGGATCATGTAATGAGTGTATGAATGAACCAAAATGAATATTTGTTAAGTGATGGTTACAAATATCTAAACGAGAAGCACCACATTTAAAACCAATAGTTATGAAATCCACGAAGTAACAGATACATTGCCTTTTTTCAATTTACATTGTCAACTATTTGCTTTGTCAATCAAAGTAACATGGTTTGTACATAGTCGATCCTATATTCATTCGGTCTCACTCCTACTCGCATATGAAAGTTACTTTACAAAAAGGAAAATTCAAAAATAGTAGACAAATGTCTTTGTTATAAGGTTTTGCAAGTTACTTCTCCATAGCCTTTAGTGTCTCCACAACTCGATCAAAACCTGCAGTCATGATTGCAAAAATGTGAAGTAAAGTATGATGTAATTTATTGTTTTTTTATTTTATTTTGCAATTGTCACCAATTTTGTTTTTTTGAAAGAATACTTATGTGCATGAGAGCAGAAGAAGAGGAATGGGGAACGACACTGTGAATGAATATGGTGGGAGGAGGGGGGAAAAGGGTAGGGGCGGTTTATGTTATAGAGCGGGGAACTAAAGATTTTGTAGTCGTGTTTCCTCCTCCTTTCTTTTGAGGAGGTGTCGGGAAAGGGACATTCTGGAGTAGCGTTCGAAAGAGAAGGGAGGTGAAATGCATAGGTCTTTTAAGGAGGGGACTCTGGACATTGCGGTGAATGTAAGCCCAGTCTGAAGAACCTATATCCACAATTGCTTTATGTAAAGTAAGGCCTTGAGATTTGTGGATTGTAAGTGCCCAGGCCATTTTTAAAGGAAGTTGTCTGTGGTTTCCTCTTGAGATTGGGGGTATGGGGACATGGGTGGGGAAATGTGGATTCCAAGGAGGGCCATTGTATTTGTTAAAGTCGATTACAACAAAAAGTGAAAGACTTGGAGGGAGAAAAGACAGGTGTAGACAATGTCGACGATGGTGCCAATGGATCCATTCACAAGGCCAGCTTCAACCCACAAATTTGCGGTGAGCATAACCTTTTGTTGTTTACAGAGGAGAATAATTGGTTCGAGTTGCTCTTCATCATGTTCCTCTGAACCCCCAATATTTTTCCTACCGTAATACTTCTCCTCCCTCAATCCCCTTCTCAATCATGTCGCTTCCTCGTAATGTTTTGCTCGTCAAGTTTAACTTCTTCAACACATCCCTTCAACATTTAATGTTTTGAATAGTTTAAGTTGGCATTAATTCTCCCAAAATAAATGGATGGGAAGAGGGTTAGATATTTCTAGAAACCAAATTCTCGCAAAGCCTTACTTCCGCCACGATTTCAAAGATAGGTAAATAAAAAAACATACATACGCAAAAAAAAAATCATAAATAAATTAACTGATCATATAATAAGAATACTAATTTTTAATAAATGATATTGAGATTATGTCTTTTAGTTATTATATCGCCGAAGGCGCGTACTATATAGGATTCAATTTGCAAAAAACATGTAGTCTTCAAAACCAATAATATCATTCCATTTGTCATTTCTTTTCTTTAAGTTAAGTTTTTTGTAAAATAATTATTTATTTCTTTTTGTGAAAAACATATTCCTTTTTTCTTATTGGCCAAAAAATTTTATAGTCATATTTGAGATTTTATGATTAATTTAAATAAGGATTTTTCATTCCAACTAATAGATTGGTGACATCTAACAAATATTTTTGTTTTCTATAGTTCAAACATTACAAATGTTATGAAAAGACATAAATAATACAACAAACCTGTACGTTTTGCATTAATGATTGTCATAAAATTTATTTAAACTTTACTCCCCTCCGCCATTTGTACAGCCTGGTGAAATGCGTTTTTCCTTAGATCCGCCATTTGTACAGGATACTTAGCGTTAAAGATTGTTAGCGGATATACTGTCTTCCTGATCACGAGCTGCCTGTGATATTCCAGTTACTGATCAAAGCAAGTTAAAAACAGTCGTATGTGGTCATATGTTGTAGAGTATGAAGGATAAGTAACGGTGTTCTATATAAGCCCATACACGTGAACAACAAGAATTTACGGATTAAAATATTATGGATTCTTTTCATTTTCTAGCTTTCTTAGTTATTGATATGGTAACTTCCTTCTACAGTGTTGTTCAGGTTGTCTGGCACGCTGTCAAGAATTACAGGACTTGGATCTTATCTCTTACCCATGGATACTGTTTTGGAGTAGAGCTTACTGTAGATAATGTGATTGCAGAGTATTTCTATGATAAATTTCATTTGATTCTTCACACTGCGGGCATAATTGCATCCACGTTTGGGCTTGCAAACATAGTTATTGTCTGACATTGTAGTGTGCAGGTTAGGCATGAGAGGGCGAATATGGGTTCTGTGGATTGTTCAGACTGTGGGGGGAGCTTTCTGTATCTGGATAGGAAAGGAAAATTCACTGACCCTGTCTATTACAGTCATGCTAACCTTCTCCACATTTGTGCAAGCAGCTTGCGGTCTGACCTTTGGAATAGTCCCGTTAATATCTAGAAGGTCTGAATTCTGCATTCACTCTAAACTGCCAACCCATTACATCTAGATTTCAGGTCCTTGGGTATACTTATAGTGTTTTGTATACATAATTGCAGGTCATTGGGTAAAGTGTCTGGAATGACAGGAGGAGGGGGCAATGTGGGAGCAATGCTGACCCAACTTCTCTTCTTCACCAATTCCAAGCATTCCAAAGAGAGTGGAATCAGCTTGATGGGTGTCATGATCATTGCCTGCACATTCCCACTTGTTGTTGTTTTTCCCGCAGTGGGGAGGAATGTTTATTCCACCTTATAAGTATGAGAATGCTACTGAGGAGAAGTATTATGAATCAGAATGGTCTGAAACTGAAAAGCAGAAGGGAATGCACAACATGAGCTTAAAATTTGCTGAGAACAGTCGCAGTGAAAGAGGAAAAATATCAACTCTGACTTCTGCCCCATCTCCATTGGAGGGAACCCCAGAGCATGGGTGAGAATCCCAATATGGACATGTCATGGCTATAGACCATTAAAAAATGTGTGGATGACAGATTATGAGGTGTAAGATTGTGGTGGCCTTGCACAATTTAGTAGCAGGAGATATTATGGGTCATAAGGTTTCAGGATAAGTAAAATATTTACACCATTGTAATTCTGGGAACTGTTGTGTTCAACTCTGAATTGATAAAACTGTGTTTTAATCAATATAATGTGTTTGGGTTCAAGATTTTTGCTTATGTGTATTTAATAGCTTTCACTGAGGCCACATTTAGATCAACATGCCGAAAGTTTGGAAGTTTTCTATTTACAGATGGCTACTATTTTTTCTTCATGAATTGCTTGGCTAGGATTGGTCAGAAATCAATTTTTAACCCAGAGTAAGTGCAACAAATCTTAAATTAAGAAAACAAAGAATCTATTTCAGACACGAACATTACATGGTAAACTTTGATGGTTTTATTAGTTTTAATCCTTCTTTGCACAGATTTAACAGATTACAAGCTCCACCGTGATCTGCTCTTCTCTCTACATTACTGCACACCCATTACACGTGACTCACAAACACTAATGGCATCCTCTAGCTCACTTTTTTGGCACAAAAAACAAAGCATCTCCATTTTTGGCCATTGTTGCCGTCTTTTTCTAGGATGTTATTTACAACAACATGCTTGAAGTTTAAAACTATTCTATTTATATTAGGCTAGTGTTTCTTTTCTTCATGAATTGCATGATTAAGATCCGAAAGAAATCAGTTGTTTCAACTCAGAGTAAGTACATCGATACTAAATTAAGAAAACATGGAATCTCTTTTAGAGGTGGACATCACACAACACACTTTGATGGTTGTACTAGTTACAACCTCCCTTTGTAAGTCAAAGAGCAATTTGCATTTCTCTTTGTAAATCAGAGAGCAATTTACATTTAATAACATCGAGTCATTTTCAACAACTTTTTTTATACTAGTAAGAATATCAAGATGAAAACATTTACACCCATATCAAGATTAAAACATTTACACCCAACACAAAAATATTTGTAAACTGCTTTTTAATGTGTCTTTTCCTATTCTTTATTTTAAAATAGAAAACGTTTTAGTTTCACTTCAATCTAAATGCATCCTGGTTCCTTTCTTACTCCCCTTCTTTTATTAACCATTTGATAAACCACATCATCCTGTCTTCGAGCTTTAGCATATATATTTGAAATCAGGACATATGCTGCAACATCTTGTGGTTCTAGATCGAGTACACATTTTTTTGGCATGTTCTCCCATCTCCAAATCGCCATGAACACTGTAGGCACTAAGAAGAGTGCACCAAACGAAAGCATTAGGTTGAAATTGCATTATGTTAATACAATCCTTAGATTCCTCAAGGTGCCCAACTTGACCAAGCAAGTCAACCAAGTAGGCATAATGCTCCATGTCCGTATGATTCGATATTGTAACCATGTTGAGCATATGTTCCAATAATTGTAGTCCAAGATACTACTTCTTGATTAGGCATGTTGTCAAATACTATACGTGCATCACCAATTTTACCACACTTCCCATACATGTCAACAAGTGCATTCCCCAAATATATATCTGACATCCATTTTATAGACCTTACTATCATTTTCCATGGCTGTTAATTCAACACATGAACGAAGAACAATAATTAGAGTAAATTGGTTTGGCTTCATACATGGTAATTGCATTTCGACATAGAGTTTAGTGGCCTCATCACCACATGTACTATCTACAAAACATGCAATCATTGAATTCCATGTGGATACATTATGCCTAGCCATCGTGCTAAACAAAAACTTATATCCTTTATGTTGTCGCATTTCTTGTACATGGTAATAAGAGGATTTCCTACACATGTATGTGACTGAGTCCACAAACAATGCTTTGTCCATGAATTTATTTTCCCTTTTTGAGACCTAATATATAAGAGTATGCAGTAAGGACACTAGAAAAAGTGACTTGTTCAAAGTTCACCTTAACTAGCTACATTAGGGAGAAGAGCATAAATGCCTCCTTTGTGTGCTTAGTCTAGGCATAGCTTAAAAGCATAGTATTCCAAGAGATTACATCATGATTAGGCATTTTTTCAAACACTCTTCTTGCATCCTCAATATTTCCACATTTAGCATGCATTTCCACCAATGAATTTGCCACAACCAAATCTGATCAAAATCCATTCTCAATAACATGAACATTTAAAACCTTCTTGCCATGGTGCATAGATCCTATGCTCCCGCATGATCCCAAGTCACCAATGAATATAAGACAGTTAGTTTTTACCCCCTGTGAGGCTTTTGAGTGACCATATACAAAACCCACAACTATCTGGTTCTGCAATGACTAAACCAAATCCTCAATTTATGACAACATGAATGTCTACCACTTCAATTTTACAATTTCTTCGGCAGTATATGCCATTCATGGCCTTGTTTTCGTGAAGTAATTCCTCAAATCGATCATGTAGTGATTGTTTGATTAAAGGTTTCAGGCCTATGTACGGGCATATTAAAATTCCTTACCGAAGTTGTCCCCGACTGCAAATTTCTGACCTTGTGCCCACACAGTGTAATCAAATCCGTTCAGATTCTTCCTCACCCACATCATAGACGAGTCCATGTAGCATGTATATTTAGAGGCTTAAGGCGGGTGAGTCCGTTGGCGCAACAGCTCGGGAGATGGACGTAGGGATGTTGACAAGGAGCAGGGAGGGCACGCCTTTGCTTTTAATGAGCATGCAGTTGCCGAGAGACCCAAGGCATGGTTGAGATGGCTCATGCAAGACAACACTATAACCAACTGACTCCTCCGTTTGCACCGCACCAAATGCTCGGGGCCTCTCCCCGTAATCATTCATCGTCGATTTCGACATCGAGCAGCCCCGTGTCTATTTTCAAACCCTCGCCAGGCCTAAATTTCACAGACTTAACGAAGCCAACATTTTCTGCCGATATCAAAGCCAAAATCTCTCCAACCTGTATAATCCCTGCTGTAGACTTTCGATCCTACTGTCTCTGATCTAAACCGAAATGATGTCTCCCTCTGCCTTTGCCTCGGCCTCGAAACCTTCCTCCACCTCCTCCTCTACTATTATTATCATTATTTCTTCCAACACCATAATAGAAACTTCGACCCCCTTCACATCCCACATTTCCTAGCTGTAACCTCTTTTATTATAATATAATTGCGAGATTTGCAATAAAAAAGTATAATCCCTGTTGTATGCGCTCTGTTCTTTGATGCTTCCCCCATTTTTATTGTTGCTTTTGCTGACTATGAGCAATCAGCTTGTAATCAGAAGGGCAGCAGTGTGGTGGCTGCAGCGTGGTTAGACTCTGTTGTGAATCACCTTATCCACGCGGAAAGTATTGATTGGAACTGTCATTTATAAGGCCACAAAATTTAAACATTAAAAAATGACGTAACAAGCAGGTCGTCGGATTTCAACCAAAACAAATAATCAAATTCCAGTGTCGAAAATTTGACATCTGTCAGATACCCCGGGGCATGCCTCACATAGTAACGCCTTACGGCGTAAAAAAGGGCTTGATTTACGAATTTGTAGTTGGGGGCCTTTAAAAATTGGGTTATGGAGCGATGGAATAAAGGGCATGTGGATTTGTGCAATGACATAATAGGCATCATCATTAATGTTTTTATAATATGTAAATAAAGAATGACTCAATAACAAATATGTTTCTCTTTGTATGGAGGTATTCTAGACTAGACATCACATGGGGACCACGCTAAAGATTCACACACCTTATATTGTAAGTTGATGGGAATACGCAACTTGGGAGGTATTACTCCACACTCTATGAGAGGTATAGGGTTCCAAAGCCTAAACCTAGAATAAGGTAATGGCATTTGTCTAGCTCCCAATAATATAATGACGATAATAAGGTTGTATTGTAATTGAGATAGTAAAAGAGCAAATATCCAAGAGGTTGATAGGAAAGAGTAACAAAGGTTACAAGAAAGGTCCAAGAGATTGCAAAGCAAGATCAAGGGTTATACAAGGCTGTAAGGTAAGAGAAAATAGATAAAAAATGCAATAAAAAAGTGATATACTACTTATACACACTAAAATTTGGTAACTTTTCCTTGTGCAATGTCAAGTTTAATCATGTTCAATTGCTAAGATAAATGCTCATATACATAATCCAATCACCCTATCTCTCTAGCTCTTTTGCAACTTGTTTATCTTTACACTCTACTTTATTGTCAATTTTGAGAATATTATATGATCAAAGTAGTATTTAAACCTATGTTCTTCACGAGACAACTTTTCCTTTAATGTTTCATCTCTAAGGTTTGAAAATGTAGGGAAGGGTCGGGATGTGAGGTTCGGTCTTGGGTGACCTATATGGTCTTATCCCTTCACAATCTTAAAATCAACTTTCAATTTCAAAATCTTATTTAGGACATTTCATCTTCCTAAAATCGACCTTATTAGAATATTTCACCTAAGGAAGGCTATATAAGAAATTCAATATCACTTCACAACTCACATAACACTCTTACTTGAGTTTCTATTGCAAACATCATTCCAAAATCACTCAAAGGGTTCCTACATCTGTCCAAATTAGTTGCACAACATTTAAGCAATCCCTATTACAGGTTTGGAGCACTCAACTAGGTCAAAGCGTCTAGTTTCCTCCATTTCCAAGCATATAAAGATCATATATCCATATCTTAGCGAGAGAAAGATCACTCAAATAATTTTTAAGGGTTTCAAACAACAAAGGGTTAGGTCACATAGTTGAGGTACACCACATCTCACTACTATCATGCTAGGTGCATTTTATATTATGCAGTTAGCACGTTATCTTAGTGTCAAGACATACGAGAGCATCCCTAGGGGGTTGGTTAGCTATTCACACTTGCACAAACACTTAGGATAGTTACATAAGGCTTGTTCTTGCAATGAGGGCATGTAGTGCAACACTTGGATTGGTTTAACAATTCGGATTCTAACCACAAAGGGTAGTCCAACCTCAACCACATACGCATGTTTTGTCTTGTTAGTTTGTTAATGCTTTAATGAAGGGTTATGTAGGTTTCTAGGGTTTTCACTTTGTTATAGATGATTACATGTCACCTTGAAGTTGTGCAAGCAAGAGAGACATACAATGAAGACCAATCCCAGATAAGTGAAGCACAAAGGAGGTTTCAAATCGATATTTTCAAAGGTTCTAAGACCATACGGTTCGGTATGTATCGTACATATTAGGTAATGACTATACATTAGTTGTATGGTTCTTCCTTGTTGAGTTTGCAGCTCCAAAACTTTTATCGAAGCACTTGAAGTTTACAACCTACTTGTTCCACTATACTACAAATCCAAATCATCTTTATTTTTCCCTATACAACTAATGTTCTCTCTCTTCTTGTGTATTTGAGAAAATTTAGTCATGAAATCATGCACTTTTTATTTACATCATGCCTCTAAGTATGTCGTTATATGCATGATTCCTAAGTGAGAAAACTAGACATTAACAACACATGTTTTACTTTTACATTGCTTTATCCTCTTACACACTCTTCTTATTTTATTTTCTAGAATGACCACTTTACTCTTGGACATTAGACAAAATATGACCCAACTTTGTATTTATCGTTATATCCTCCAAACATCCTAGAAAATACTGCCCATTAGGGACAAGAGCACCAAGGTGCTATTGTTCCCTTTGGGCACTTTTGTCCTTTTCCTCCTTTTCTTGATTTTCAAATGCCACATCATTTGGTACCTTTTCTAAAATCTTTCTTATTACTTTGGGTCATATTTTCTTGTTGTTAATGATGAAATTCAAACAAGGGAATCATATATATACATGATTTGCTTATTATCATTAGGGTTGGATAATTTAGGGCTAATACTTACTATCTACTACTTGGACAACGAGCAAACATTCAAGGACGCATTTGGGATGCATAGGAAGTTTTATTTCTAGATTTCATCTCATGCATTCATATTGGGGAAAAGTAGTTGTATTGTTTTATCTTGGTGCAACTAGCACAAGGGAAATCTAGCTTCAAGGGACACAATTCAAATCACACACACAAAATAGCGACATAGAGCCTGAAATGTAGTGTAGTTCTTGGTGACAATCACATTGGGGTGGTCACTGAGGTCAGTTTGACTCAAGCATATACATTATTTATTTCATCTAATGTTTGTTTGATCTTTGTGCAGGTAGTCGGGGTTTATTTTTTAGGTATAGATGTGACACAGGAACCCTACAACAAAGTGGATGTGATAGGAAGAAAAAAAAAGGAGACAATTTTAGACCCCGAAAAGATATAAGCAGAGCTCTTACGTGGACACTAGTACCCAGTTCAGACACCAGCGCCGGCGATCCTGTTCTCATCCGGGAGGTCCTATCCGAAGAGGTTCTAGATCCTAATTTCTTAGACAGAGCTTATACATTTTAGATCCAACATTCTCATTTTGTTCCCATCCCAAGATCATTCAAGATCTATTGATACAAGCTAAGCCATTCTCATCTTATATTTTGCACATTTGCTTGTACTTTGCATGCTAGATCTTGCTTATTACTATTATATTCATTTTATCTCAGTCCTTTGATAAATATTTAAATTTCTTTAAATCATTTAGTGAACCCATTTATTGATCAAACCCTAACTTGCCCTAGTAATCACATTCTTCCTTCTATTTAATGGATATCTCTATGACTAAATTTTATAAATCCCATCCTGAATGTGTACATGCCTTACAACACACTATGGATCATACTCTCATCCGCTTTGATACTTCCCTGTTTACATCAACCATCGAGTATCCACCACTTTGGAAATCAATAATGAACATATTACTTTTACTCCAGCTAATATCCCTTCCCAAGCCATTGTTGATAATGCACCTCCTTTGTATATACAAGTTCATATTCATAATATACTAGTTAAGCGTGCCTTGATTGATAATGGGTCTAGTCTCAATATATGTAATATTTATTTTTTACATCAGTTGGTATTTTTGTTCTGATTTAACTCCATCTACTTTATGTATTCATGGTTTTGACAATACACCCAAGCAATTCCTAGGTAAAATTTCTTTACCCATTATTGTAGGGACATGTACACTTCAAGTTTATGCCATTTCATGCCTAATAATCTCAATTATAATCTCCTCAGGTCCTCCCTTACATTACATCCTATGTTATGCACCCTTCCACCCTACACACTTGACTCAAATTTCTCCATGAGGGTGTTGTATATGATGTTTTGGATGATCCATCTCCCTTCACCTTTTGTGATATTATTGACCATGAGCCACTCTCAAGATCACCCTCCTCCTTATTTCTAATTATGCAACCTACAACATTGGTTATAAGTATTTTTTGCGACATGGTTTCTCTAGATCAGGATTTGGCCACAATGGTCAAGGTATCATTGAGCCTATTCTTATTCCTAAACAAATTTATAGTGTTAGCATAGGATTTTCCCCTAGCTCATCCAGGGGTCCTCCTCCTACATGGATTCACTTTTCTTTAGCTAAACATCTACCTAAGGTTTGTATGACTTCCCATTCGCATACACTCTAGTTAGTTCAATCCTGCACCTCAGTGATGATGTCACCTCACCTAACTTACCATGCTTAGATGAATTTCACAATGATGAGGCCCTCTAAAGTACATCAGAACCCTATGTTCCCTTCCCTTCACATCATCACAAGAGGAGATTCCCCATTCTCTACATGTTATTGCCTACTTTGATGAAAATGTCTTTGATAGTATACATATTGATGCTCATGATATCATACCCACCCAACCATATGTCGAGGATCGATCCAAACTACTTAATGTAGAGACTACACCATATAACATGGGAATTGATGATGACCCACGTATAGTTCATTTAGTTTCCTCTTACCAATGTCGAGCGCACTAATATTCAATAATTCCTACATGAATTCTTGGAATTATTTGCCTAGCACTACAAAAACATGTCTTGCATTGATCCCTCTGTAGCTATGCACAATATTGTCCTTCATGAGAGTGCTAAACTGGTGAAACAAATAAGCCACAAAATGTATTCACATGTGGCCTTGTTAGTCAAAGAATAAATCCAACAATTTTTAGATCAAGGATTCATTCACGATGTAAATTACCCACAATGGGTCTTTAACATTATACATGTCATGAAACCTAATGGGAAATTTTTATATGGCATTAACTTTTTTGATCTTAATAAAGCTTCTCATAAGGATAGTTTTCCCTTACCACTTATTTAATTTATTGTGGATTCCACTATGGGTCATGACATGCTTTCATTTATGGATGATTTTGATTATAATCAAAATAAAATCAACTTATCCGACCAAGAAGAAAATTATTTCACAACCCTATGGGGCACATTTTTCTATATTGTCATGCCCTTTGGCCTTAAAAACATTGGCACTACATACCAACAGTGCATTATGAATCATATCTTTATGATTAGATCCATAAAATTATCGATGATTATGTTGATGATATCCTCACCAAATCAAGAATCATGCTCAACATGCTCAGACCTTTGTACCCTCTTCAATACAATATGAAAATATAACGTCTACCTCAATCCTAAAAAATGCAATTTTTTGGGGTGACTACTTGTAAACTATTAGGTTACATCATCTATCGACGAGGTATTGAGATTGATACACAAAAATCTGATCACTATCGTAGGCATGCCTCCCCCTTGTAACCTTCATCAACTGGCTCACTCTAAGGTAAAATTTAGGTTATCTCTACCGATTCATCACACAACTAGCTAAAAAACTCAACCCTTTACACGACTCATGAAAAAGATATTATGTTTGCATGGGATGATAATTTTCAACAAATTTTTGATAATATCAAAGCTTATTTACTTAATATCATGTTTTAATACCTCTTATTCTAATCAAGCACTGCTTTTATATATCTCAACTAATTTTCATGCCTTAGGTGTCTTGTTTGCTCAACATGCATGATGACCCAACATGAACATGTCCATTTATTATATCAATCACACCTTACTTTCTTATGAATGCAATTATAGTTACATTGAAAAATTATTTATGGTACTTATCTTTTTCACTAAAAAAGTACAACATTACATGATTAATACCAAGATCCACGTCATTACTAAAATTGATCCTCTATACTAATTACTTTCTCAACTCATTTATCTAATCATCTACCTTATTTGGGTTATGTTACTCACTAATTTGATCTTAAATTTGTTTCACAAAAATCCATTAAACTACATGTCATTTCCATCAATTATCAAAAACTCTATCAATGATTCTTTCCCCATTTTGAAGATTTTCGTGATGAATTCACTTCTTATACCATTGATGTTGATATTTGGACAATGTATTTTGGTACTTTCAATGCACCACTAGAGTTGGAGCTGGTATTGTCTTTATCACACCACATGTTCAATCTATGCCTTTACTTCTTACCACCTTGACTTCTCTTGCACAAATAATATTGTTGAATATGAAGCCCTTATCTTGGGCTTATCTATTGCTTGCTCTTTTCCTATACGTCATCTTCACATTATTGGTAACTCCCAACTTGTTATTAATCAAGTCAATGGAACATACCAAACAAAGGAAGAGAAACTCATACCTTATCATACAATTGTCACTAATATGCTCACCGCATTTTACTCATACACTCTCATGGCTATGCCCCAAAAGACAATCAACGCGTAATGAATGGCTACAATGGCTAGTGTTACTTCTCTTATTCCCTTAGACATTATTGAGACAACACTATAATCATTATTTTCACATATGTGTAATCCCTATATTGACTCCCATAACATAGAGGCTTTACAAGTCCTTTCTATCACACGTCACTCATAACCCGGTAATGGATATATATATATATATATATATATATATATATATATATATATATATATATATATTATACTTCCTTTTCCAGACCTTGTTTGCATCAACATTTCCTCACACAAGGCATGATAATGCATCGTGATGCACATGATATGTCATTGTTGGTGGTTCTTTATTTAAACATTTTCTTGATGGTAATCTCCTTCTATGCCTAGGATCGAACTTAATGATATCCCACTTGATTTATCCCAAATACACGATATGTATATGTGGCAGCCATTTAAGTGGCAAGGTTATGGCCCAAAACTACCACCACAAGGGTATTATTAGCCTACCATGAAACAAGACTTCTTAGACTATGCTAAATGATGTGATAAATGCCAATGTCCATAGTAACTTGCACCATGCACCCACATATGACTTACACCATATTACATCCCCATGGCCCTTCTCATTCAGGGGATTTGATCTCATTGGTAAGGTAAATCCTAAATCGGATGACAACCATAAGTTTATAATCACTACTACTGAATATTTTACTAAATGGGTTGAGCTTTTCCTTTACACATTACTAGTGAAGATATCTCATATTTCTCAATACATATATCATCACCCACTTGTTGTTCCTTCCGTGATTGTGGATCGACAATGGTTCATCTTTTAAAAATCGTGATGTAAAAAAATTATGTGCCAAATATAAGATTAAACACACATTTTCTACTCCTTATTACCCTCAAGGTAATGGGCAAGTTGAGGCCACCAATAAAACAATCATTAAGGTTTTGTGTAAAATTATTGATCAATGTGGTGTAGATTGGAATAATCAAATGTTATATGCGCTTTGGGCCTACCATACAAGCATGTGACCCTACAAATTCCATGTCTTTTTCTAGTACATAGTACTCAAGCAATCATTCCTTTGGAACTCAAAATCCCATATTTACATGTTTCTCTTTAAAATATCTTCCAAGAAAATGAATATTAGGAGCGACACCTACATGAACTAGAAATTCTTGATTCTCGTTGTGTAAAATCTTTAGAACACCTTCACACTTACCAAACATGCATCAAGTGTACCTATCATACTAACATGTGCCCATGAGAATTTAACATTGGTGATTTAGTGCTCAAATAAAATCAAAAGAACACTAATACAAAGCCTTCCCTCAAAGGAAAATTTAAACCCAATTAGCTAGGCCCATATGTTGTCACTGAAAAACTTGCCAAGGTATCTATCACCTCGTTACCCACACTAGGAAACCTCTTAAAATTCTAATGAACATCATGCATCTTAAGAAATATTTTTCCTAGCTATACCCTTTGTCACACACTTGGGGGCATATTCTCCCCTTCTACCCGATGATGCACTCTTGTTCTAGGTTCAAACACAATTGTTTAGGGCACATTTACTTACCTAGACCTCACTTTGAATATATACACTAGGGGGAAACCTTTCTCCCCTCTCCTAGATATTCTATTTCATGTTCACATATTTGCAAAAATTTTAAAATACTAGCTTAGATCTTGATTGGATGTATCTTGTTTGTTCATTATATTCTACGTTTACACATTACTTATCATGTTTATTGGATTCATAGTATGCTCTATCATTTTTCCATACACGCATGTGTGTTCACTTGGTACTTTTTGAGGTGAATGAAGATCACTTATAGGTTTTTACATGTTGTATGATGTTTGGCATTGTTCCATACCAATCCCACTTTGTGGCTCCTTGGAGAATCTACCTTTTTCTATTTCTCTATTTTTTGTGAGTATTTGATTTTTTCAATTGTGCAAGATGTTTCATTTTATTTTTCCGCTTTTATTTATGTGCATAATGGATGAGGCACTAGAAAATAATTATATATGAAGGTAACTAACTATAGATATCCTCTCGACTACGGTGATCCTTTGACTGTCATACTTCATTGGAAGATGGTCGACTGATGCATACGCTCACCGTAAATGGTAATCATGTGTAGCAAGATCCAGACAATAGTATGTAATATGATTAAATTTTATTTTCAGTGTTCCTAAGTGGAAATTTCACATTTTTAAAGGGAACATAACACTAATGTTCCATTTCTATTCTACGCCAAACTAGATTAAGTCAAGGGTACCTTCCAGTGGCACTAGCAATTTCCTATGTTGTTCGAGATCGAGTGGCAACAATCGACAACAGATTTCTGGCTACAATTAAGAAAAAAATTTCTTATGGGATGTAATGTGAAATATTTTTAATGTGAGTATTCTTGTTTAGATTGGTAAAAGTGAGTAGTGATTCCTAATTACTTCCCTATTGTAAAATGTTGTAGAGAACAAAAGCACCAGTGTAAGATAGTTTATGGATCTTGAAAAGGTTTGTAAGAGATCCAGAAAACCACACGAGGTGGATAGTTGATGGGGCATGTTCACATCAAGGTTTTTGGTAAGCCTATTTAAAACCATGGAAAGAGAGAGCCTTTATTTTGTATCAAGGTCATGAGTCACATAGTTGAACATGCCGTAGGGGTGAGCATACTACAAATTGAGAGTGTGAATTTTTATCTACCATGTTCTCACTATGGGGGAATGTTAGGAAACCATGTTAGTGCTAACATTGTTAGTAGGTTAATTATAGGAGTAATTAGTAAAAGTAATTGTGTGGGTGAGTTGTTAGTAATAACAACCCATGTAAGTTGTTTGTTACATTATTGTTGTATAAACAATAATGTTTATTATATTGTTATACGTGAATATTGGTTGTTATAACCACACACCTAAATTAGTCTTGAGAGATAATAGGTTAGTTCCTAGTTTATAGGAGATGCTTTCCTATAAATATGTAATTATGTTGAAATGAGTTAATTAATTAGAGTTTTTACTTCAGTTTTGACTATGTATTACTAACGGTTTCCATGTGTTACTAGTGGGTCGCCTTGGGCTATTCTTTACTGTGTATTGATTTATTATCTCATGTGATCCTCCTACTTGGTTTGGTCAATCAATAAATCATAATATATTGACCATGTAATGGAGCTATTAATTAATGTGTTATGTGACAAACCTAAGATAAACATTCGGAAATGTATCTCTTGTCACTCTTCAAACTAGTTATAGACACCTAAATATGGTAATTAGGTGTTTGATAAGTACTTGATTTGAATTTTATCTCATAATTATGACTTACACGTAAAAATTGATCATAAATGAATTATCATTCCCTCTCCTAAGCCTTACAAATAATCTTCATTCTCTTATTCATACTCTCAAAAGCCTACAAAATTGATGTAAATTATTATAAACATATCTTACCTCTTATTAGGCCTCTCCCGATACTCTCATTAAAGTTCTTGTCTTTTGAAACTACCATCCAATAGGACATTAGTGCGAGATATTATTGTAGGGAGTTGGAAACTAGTGTCTAGAGCTTCTCAACAATAAAATTTATTAAGTTTATCCAAATTCCTCTTTTTAAGTTAGACTTAGGGTAAGTAAACCAAGTTGGGGGACCAAAAGGGGTTTTAAGTGGACACTTTTTAAAAATAAAAATAAAAATCTTCAACTTCTACGAGTTATTTGAAATAGTTACACTCAAAATTGGAAGATGTTGTAAGAACATGAATCATAGCATTTTGAGTCTAGTTTCTAAGCTACTATTTTTTTTGAAAATGGTTAAGTTTAAGTGGGTTAAAGAACTAAAATACCAACAGGTGCTCCTATTTTTGTTAAAAAACATAGTAGACAGTCGGTCATGCCCCCCACCATTTTTGAGCACTATTTAGTATTTTTGAAAACCCTTTGGTAGAAAGATAGATAGGAGCATCTAGTTTGGGCTATATTTTTTTAGATTTTTTTAGCGAGTATTTTTTATGATTTTTCAAGTACAAAAATTTTAAATTTTGAAAAATAACGGAGCTCCAATCGTGCTCAAACTACCTCAAAAATATCAAAAATTACTATTTTTTTAATATGTATAGAATTAATCCTAGTTTGGGCATGTAAAATTTTTATTCAATTTCGACGAGTCGAAAAGACAAACATGTATAAACTCCAAAAATAGCTACAAAAAGGCATAGTTAGAAAATAATTAGTATGGAAACCTTATATTAGTCAAAAAATTTGAAAATCATATTTTTAGAAAGAAGAAAGTTTACTCGACCTCATAGTCATATTTTTATTAAATTTGTTGATCATTTTAGTTTGATTTATTATGGCGGAATAGCTATTTTACCATTTTTCGTAAAAACACGTTATTTGTTGTGTTTTTGCAGGTCCATGCCCGTGCTTGGGATCCAAGCCTAGAGGAATGCCTTAGAATAGGGAAAAGAAAACGCGTACACATTATAACATGTACGAGTTTTGCTTGGGCATAAAATATATAAAAAGAAAAACGCGCGTACACATTATAACATGTACGAGTTTTGCTTTTATATATTTTATGCCCATCCAACATCCTTTTCATCTCTTTCATGACATTTCTAACCCCTTTCTATTTGCTCTGCACATTCCTATACATTTTTACGTGAATTTTGAGTAGTTGATCTGGTCCCCTACCCCACTATCTATATTTTTGTAATCATCGGCGATGAAAGACAACGTAAGGTCAAGAAGAAATTCAAAAACGAGACACTCGGAGCAATTGGAAGAATAAAGAAAGTGAAGAGGATGCAAAAACTTCACGATGGGCAAGGTACATCTATTATATCAAATGTACCTAATGTTTTAGAAAATAAGGATGAAATGCATAATGAAAATGTAGAGAATAATGATTTTGCAATGATGGATGAACCATCAAAGTCATGGGATACCTTAGGGATGTGGGATGTGCCCCCTAAGATAACCTCTAGGTTTTATAGAAGTGTGCTTTTCTATGTTGGTGTGAGGTAAGGGTTAGAGGAAAATAAAACAAAGTGCAAAACTAACTAAGGCGATACGCCGAAACTTATTTTAAAAGGCACAAAGATAGATTTTGAAAAAATTTAGAATAGTCAAAGAGCATTTAGCATGGTCTAATATTTTTAGAAGTATCTTGAATTATCAAAGGCCGAGAAGGTGTAAAACATAATAATATGTAGATGATAGATGCATATAGAAAACCCAAGGGCATATAACATGATAGATATTCAACATTTATCTAAAAACTACCAACAATAATGGATGAAGGATGCAGACTATTGAGAGCTAAAATGCATAGAACAAGAGCCCTTTATTCATAGAGAAAATAATACATAAGGCCGATACGACACATATTACAACTTTCTTCTACAAAGCCTTGTTAAGGCTAACAAACACAATAACTAAGCCTAAAATTCTCTTTCACAGTTCCGGTGTCTTTATCTTTTCTATTTTTTCCTCCTCCCATTTTCTAGATGAGAACATTCCTTATAGACTCTCTTGATCTCGCTTCAATGTCCGGATTTAGATCTTCCACCGCCAACATTCAATTTTCCTACAAAATTTTCATTTTTTTGGGCAAGATTTCAACTTCCTGTCTGTGATATTTATGATCGCCTTTAATTCATCCAACTCCCAAGCCTTTGGTTAGTGATGATTCTTCCCTGCCACGTGGAGGTCGTGCGCTTAGTCTGAGGGCCTTTCTTGGGGCTTTGTCTCCAAACCTGCGCCTAAGTGACGTGTGGACAGCCTTGCGCAAGTTTGAGAATGTTCCTTTTCTCTCTTTATTTGAAATTGTGCTCGGGTGACATGTGGAGACCATGTGTGTTTTTATTATATCTTTGAATTTTTAATCCACCTAGGTAAATTTATCATGCCTGAGACACATGGGCGATTCAACGCAATTTTGAGAACATTCCTTTCTCTCCACATTATGCCCCGAGTGCGCCAAAGGGACACATGGATATCTTCCGCATTCAACTCCATACTTAGCCAAATTTGGGCTCAAATAAACAAAACAAAAATAACTAGGGCTAGGGCGACAAAAGATAGTGGCCGGTAAAAGAGTCTCACACAAAAAAACTCTACAGTTATTGATGACTCACCAAGGGACTCTGTGCTAGTCATGGAAGGATCCGACAATCCTCTCTACCTCAAAATTCAAAATGTGGCTTACAAAATGCCACTCTGAGAGCTATTACAAAAGTATCTCGATATCCGAGCCATTCCACCTCTGTAGGGTAGGTTCTTTACTACAAGGCCTGGAAAGCTTGATCCAACTCGATTATCTCCTTGTGAGAAAAGGTTTGGAGACTTTGCACTACTGCGTGCAAATGGAACTCCAACTATATGATTGGGTTCAAGATGGCTTCCACCTCGGTGATGCTGAGAGCTCTCTTTTAAAGACTAAAATACAATCTTATCTTGTCGTTTGGTGATCAAGAGCTACTGAATTTGGTCCTTTGATAGGACTATGGAGTCATTGGGGAAGGGGAGGGAAGCCTAATTGAACCAATTCATTGATACTTTGCTTCCACTCTTTGATCCTCTGTTGAGCTGGGTCAAGAGATTCTAGCATTTGATGGATGCTTTGTTACAGCTCAGGATCTCATTGATCTTCGCAACAATCATCTCGCTCTGTTTGTGATTCCGACCCCTTATAGAGGTGCGAGTAAGAAGAATCATAAAGTTTCTGAACCATCAATAGTGATTCACGGACCTTATCGTAGATGGTGCTACTAATGGTGGAGGTTGTGGTCTCCACATTTGAGCATAACCCTATGCATCAGATATAAATCCAAGTGTGGGGGCTAGATTCATTTCATGGTGGCAATTTGGTCACAACAAAAGGCATATAGATCCTACACCAATGTTACAATTCCCCCTTTTGGGGGTGTTGTCCCAATTTATGGGTCAAGTCCTTACCATGTCCTGGATGATTTCAACCTTATCTGGAGGCTTCCCTTCTCTACTTTGATGGTACACAACTTTTCCTAGAATGTAGCCACCTCTTCCTTTCTTAATCAACCTCATGTTTGAGGGCTCCTTTCTCATGTGAGAGCAAATTGGTTGAGGCTTCAAACATGGCAAGTTTAGCTTCTAGATTCTTAACTTCCACTTGAGAAGCCACAAAACTTCTCGTGATGGAGCTTCCTTCAACTCCTTGCGGAGCTTTTTGATCTCCTTGTCTTTTCCTTTAATCTCTGGCTTATTGGTTGGACATGTGCTTTCTACCGATGAAGGCTAGTTTGTGCCTTTTTGAGCTGGTTGTTGAGCTTGAGGTAGTCTTTCGTGACTACATCAGTAGTTTCATTCATTAGTTTGACCTTATCCTAAGGCCGAACTCGTGAGGTCGACCGCGATAACGACCGATATAATAGTCATCGGGTTGTATCTAATCTCTGCAGGGTTTGACACCTGGGGGACTAACCATGTGATGATCAAGGAACTTTGTTGATGGTCATATAATGAATGCATCTACTTCGTCACTCCTGCAAATATTTATTTCTTCTTTTGCTTCATCCTTCGCTTGTCTCGGGCCACTTTTTGGCCATCTTGACTTGACTTAAAATTATGAGGGAGAAGGGATGACCCCGCTTTGAATGGGAACCCGGTGTGTAATCATATGGGATTGTAAAATGTGGTTGAGGCTGAGAGGTTACCAGAGCCAAAGAAGGGCCTGTCACCACATGTGGGGGAGAAATTTGGGATGATGGAGGGTGGTTGAGGAAAAAGGGAGGCTCTGGGATGAGGGAGTTTCGTGATGGGGTGACCGATAAGGGGATACTCCCTTGAAGGGGAAAATGGTGGTGGAGGAGGAGATTGAAAGGGATCCCTGGGAGGAGGGAGAGGGGGAGAAGATGCAGGGGTCTCGATCGAATTTAAATTTTTATGTGGGGGCTCAACACCGATTCCTCCACTGGTTTCCCACCTTGGGGATCTGATGTGAGTTATGGCGTGAGTGTCTCGAACCAAAGGATCTTGCTGAGAAGTGGAGGGCATGGGTTATTCTAGAAATTACTATTGAGAGGGCCCAAAGGACTCTGCGGTAGTTCTCGTAGGCCACTCCTTGGTGATTTTCACTGTATCCTCACTTTCCATGTGAACCCATGATCCACATCCCAAAAATCTCCCATTGTTCATGTCACTAGATACACCCTCAAAATTAAGGGTGGTTTGTCCAATCTCCTACCTATACTTCCAATAGGCTTCAATATTTTATGTGATCCAATCCTTGTTACGTGAGCCATGCTCTCCTCCTCGTGTCATTATGAGGGTGGGGTCATACTTATGACGGACTGTGTGGAACGACTCCCACTCTAAATTGAATGTCATTGAGCTCGATGAACATGTTGGGTGACTCTACCCGAGGGGACCACCTGTCTTCAAAAAATTTCTTGACTCATGTGTTGTGGAGTCTGAAAACTTTTTCCAAACTAAAGTGGAGGCCATCATTCCCATCCGGTCATACCTCCATGAGTCCTGAATTAGGGAAAAGCCGTAGGAAGCCAAATTTTGTGTGAGCATATGCTCTACCTTGCATTTAATCACAATAATTCCTCCCTTGCTCAAGGGGAGGTCAAAAGTGCCTTATTTTTTTGACCGAGAGCCAAATTCAACATCCAGAGTACCAACTTCCTAGCTATCTCTAGACCCACCACCCATGTTGTGAGGACCCTCGAGCATAAAGGATTCATCTCAAAAACCATGTAGCTGAATCATAGAATGTCTTGCCCCAAAAAAATAATCACAAGGGTGCAGGGATCTGTGAGGATGGATTGAACAGAGATATTCATTCTGTTGTTGACCCCTTCCGAGTCAAATTCATGTAGGAGGGGCTCCACAAAATAGTTAAAAATTCATATACGTCTGACAAGTGAGACAACACATGAGTCCAAGTAGACACTGGAATGATCTTTTGGGGGTCTACCTCCGCATCCCATAGCGTTAGAGCCATGTACTTACTTGAGGTACTGGAATTCTGATATAAAATGAGGTGGAACAAATATGAGGAATACCTAAAGGTAGAGCTTACTAGGAACATGGTTAATTGCTCACAAATAGACTTGGAAATGACTTCAAATGAAGTCAAAATGATACATGTGCTCTTTCTTCATGGACCTCATTCTAATAAGGCCGTCTATCTTCCAATCATGGACATTCCTGTCTGAATCTTGGCTGAAAATGAATGTTAACATGGAGCAGGCATCTTGAGAATCTACCATTAGTGACTTTAGGGAATGGGGAATCTTGTAGTTCCCAAACCGCCTGAATCTGTATGTCTCAACTCCCTATATCTAGGAACGAAATATTTGTTCTGTCATTGAGCCCAAAATGCTTTTGGAGCTTGGCCATGTTATAGAAATTGGTCACGTTGGGTCATAGACTAGGCCAACATGTCTCTAATATCTTGAGGTGTGATTACCACCTTTATGCTTCTACCCTAGATGACATTGGTGTCAATATTGAAATAACTCACACACATCTGTATGAGCTCTTTAGATATAGGTGCATGAGAGGCACCATATATTGAGCAAGTGTTGTGCTCTATATTCTTGAGCCAAAAGAATCATAATTCCCAGTTAAGAAATTTGGCGTGGGATGCCTCCCTCAAATATTTAGGTTTTTGCTAAGAACAAGGTCAAAGACATCATCAAAAAAGTCTAAAACTACGGAAGGGTCACTGAAATGTGATCCCCCATCAGGGAACCTCAACCTTGGGTGAAGAGGGAATGGGGGGATGCAAGTTTCCCTACATAAGACTTCACTTGTGGTGTAGAGTTGGGAGTCACCATGGTAAATTTCAGGACTAGGAGAAGGCTCTGATTTTTGTCTACTCAAACTCAAAGGTTGGGTGGAAAACTCTTAGCATTTGAAATGAATTTGTTGGATGCCCCAACTTTTCTTAAATAACCACCTTAACTTATGTAGAGTAATGGATCACGCATATATAGAGTCACATCATATAATGGACCTTTTTATTTAATGACCCTAAGCGCCAAACTTTACATTTTCTCGAGAGATTTTTGTGTCAATTCTTTGATCTTTTTCCCAAATATCTTAGAAAGACGTTGGATCATTAACTTTGGGGAAAATTAGGAAGATGCACTTCCTCCAAAACTTCAAAAAGGCAAGGGTGTCCCATGAGGACATGTGTTTGAGACATTTATTGAAAGGGGCAAAAAAAAACAAGGCAAAAGGCGAGGGAAAAGTAAAATCTATACATATGATACAATACTTCAAACGAAGAGACTCAATGGAAAGGCTTTAAGTGAATCTCATTTACCAAAATCACCAAGGGGTCACCTTCCATGGTCTCAAGTTTGAAAGTTGTGTTCTTTGCATGCTGATTTTGAAGGGTCTTGTCCATAAGGGGTCAAAATTTCCATGATTTCCAAGCTTGGATGACCCTTGCATCCCATTTCAAAACCATAGTACCAACTCAGAATTTTGGTTCCAACATTTTTTGATCGAACCAAGTTTTCACCACCTATTGGTGGTTGATCATGGCTTCATGAGTGGCCTCCCACTTCTCTTGAGCTCTACTAGCTCAACGAGTCTTACTTGCATTGCCCCATTTTCCTCTATCTCAATTTTTTTAATAGTTGTAATGCAGAGGATTTCTAGGGTAATCGGCATCACAACACTTTTCCCATAAACTATCTCATATGGTGAGGCTTTCAGATCTGTTTAGGTGTGATTCGATCATCCCATAAGGTTTTTTGACATGTTCATGCCATAACCTCTTATGCTCATTTCCCATCCTTTTTACGAGCCTCGATCAGATTTTTGTTAGTGGATTCTACCAAACCGTTTCCTTGTGGGTAATAATTGGAGGATGTTTTTCGATAGATCACATGCCTTACAAAAAGTCAGATACTTTGCCCCCCCCAAAAAGGCCTTAGCATTATCTGATATAATAGTTTATGGGGGTCCAAGCGGGTAGTGATATCCTGTAGGAGTTCCAGGATCATATTCTCAATGGCCTCTTTTAGTGGAACTGCTTCCCCATCGGGTGAAGTAATCGGTTGTAGTGAGGATCCATTTGTGCCCGACACTCAAAGTTGGGTTGACCATACCAATGAATTCTAGACCCCATTGTGTAAATGGTTCCTCAATTAGGATGGGGTTAAGAGGTAATGCCGCATTCTCCGGAAGCCCATATAAACTTGACAAATCCTACATCTATTTGTTTCTACTTGACAATCAACGAACATGCTTGGCCAAAAGTACCCTACTTGCAGGATTTTTATAGTTGTGGTTTGGGTAGAAAAATGGCCTCCCGAGCTCCCATGGTGTAACTCACGTAAGATCCTTTCAGCTTCTTCATTCTCCAAGCACCTAGAGCAGATCCCATTAAAGTTTATTTTGAAAAGGAAATCATCAATCATGGTGAACTTGGATCCCTATTTCCTATAGTACCTTCTCTTTTTTAAGAGGGAGATGGCTTGGGTATTTCCCTATCTACATGAAGTGGATCCTATCCGAGACCCAACTATTAGAGTCACTTTCTTGATATAGAGTATCTTCTCGGCTCATCATTAGTCGGGGTATGGGGTCTTATGTAAGATATTGGCATAGGCCCCTTCCCCATACTAGATTTGTAGGCTTTATCTCAATGTCATATTCGAAGATCTTAGTGATCTAGTTAGCTCTTTTATCTATTATCTCACCCTCTAGTTATATATTCCTTGATGCTAGAGTGTGCCACCATAACCTTGATTCTACTATGGGTGACAAGGTGCCTGAATTTCTTCAAACCCTTGACTATAGCGTAAGCTTGTCTTTCTACAAATTTATACCTGGTTTCATAGTCATGGAGATTTTTTGAAAAAGAAGGTGACCGGATGTTCCTCTCCTTGAGACTCTCCTTTCTATGTCAACATGGATGCTACACTATGCTCACTCCCATACATACATGATGAAATCCTTTGAGAAGTTAGGGTTTCACAGTACCGGGGTGGATGTGATAGCCCCTTTAATTACCTCAAAGTCTTGATGGCCTTCAATGGTCCATTTGAAGTTAAGGTCCTTCTTGAGCATTAGTGTGATCGGGTGGATTGTCTCGACAAAGTCTGAAAATGAACTTGTTGACAAAATTGATCTTTCCTAAGAAATATTGGACCACTTTCTTATTGACTGGTAAGGGTAGTCCCAGATGGCTTCAACTCTTTCTGGATCAATAGAGATTCCTTCCTTTGAAACAATGTGTCCCAGAGTTTTCCCTGGGTACTCAAAACACATTTCCTTGAGGTTCATCCTCCATTCTTGGCACTTCTCAAATACTTGGGCATCAAAATGATCCTCTCACCATCTTGGTAAATACATGAGATCATCTAGGTATATAAGAATTACCTTATTGATCAGTGCTCCAAACACGGTGTCCATGGCTCTTTGAAAGGTAGCTCCAATGTTTGTGAGTCCAAATGGCATTTTCATGTATGCGAAGGTTCCCACTTTTTCATGAAAGTGGTCTTATGTTGGTCTCCTTCCATGAGCCATATCTAGTTATAGCCTAAAAACCATCCAATAGAGAGAATCTCTCTGAGCCTGCAACTATTTGTAATATCTGCTCCATGGAGGGTAAGGGATAGTGATCCTTAAGGGACACTCTATTTAGGTCTCTAAATCTACACAGAGCCAAATTTCACCATTTTTCTTCCTTACTAACTAGGTTAGAAACCCATGTTGTGTGCTTGATAGGGAAGATTATTTTGGCCTCTAAGAGCTTTCTAAGTTCCTCATCCATGAGGGATTCTATCTTTGGGTTCACAGGCCACTGCTTCTGGCATACAAGCTTAGTTCCTTCTTTGAGGTCAATGGTGTGTTGGATGATATCCTTGTTGTAACCATGTAGGTCATCATACATCTAAGCCATCACTTTTTCATACTTATGGCATAGAGCCACAAGTATTTCCCTTTCCCTTTGGGTGACTAATCTCCCGATTTTTAGCTTCCTCCCATTAGTCACTTCTAGCTCGATGTAATCCTCCTTAACCACTGCAAACCTCCTTCGATATGAATTAGCATCATTAGAATAAAAAGGATCTCTAGTGTTATTAACCCTTTTGGAAGTTTTTTCATCTTCAACTAAATAATCTGATCTCCATAAGATTCTTCAATTTTGGGTTGGAGTTGGTTCACAAACTGTCAGATTGCTGGAGGAAGTGTATAATCTATTGCCGATCATTGTTAAAAACCTACCAATGATCGATGTTATCGGTATAGATGGGCGGATGATCAATTTTATTGTACTTTCATTCACTATCAAGTCCTAGATCAGGTTGAATTGCGACCCGATTAAATCCATCCTATCAGCCTCCATATTTTGGTCTCGAGGAATAACCTTGATATTAAAGGCTTTGAAATATTTGATGAGATCCCACACCCTATGTGTCGATAGGACCTCATTCTTGGATTCTTTATGGCAGCGGTGTTCCTTACTTGTGTCACCACCAACTCCGAGTTACCAAATACTCTCAACTATTTGATGCCCTCCTTTCGTGTCATGGCCAAGCCATGTACTAAGGCTTCATACTCTGCTTCATTGTGGTGCAGGTGAACTAGAAGCGAAATGCCTAAAGTATCTTCTTTCCACTTGGGGATGATAAACATATCCTAGCTCCTAAGCCATTTTTTTTTAGCTCCATCAAATGCAGGGTCCATATCTGGGAATCCTTATGGACTCCCTTCTCTTCTATCCTCTTCTTTTACCACCTTTGGAATCATGGAGTCTTCATCGAAGATGACATAAGTGCCCAAACCAATTGAATCAAGTTCCCGAAGGGATCACCGAGGGGAGGTTGGCTAAATAACTTCCACTTTGAAGGTTACCATCCTCTATATATGATTCCTCTTCTCAGTGATCATGGCATGGGAAGCCTCAAATCCTAGACCACTTGGTCCATTATATGTTCCTTGGTGAGGGGTTCTGATAATACCTTCATCTTAGACCCATACTTGGTCCACAAAATCAGATGGGACCAATCAAGAGACATGTAGCCTCCTATCTTGCCATGAAATCATGGAGAGACATAGTTCAAGACTGGAAGGAATGTCAATTACTACTATATCCTATGGAATGGTTATGTTTGGATAGAATAAAGCTACAACGGGAGTCCCTTGATAGCTCCTATGGTTTGGACTGATTTTCCATCCAGTTGCATGACTCCTTTCCTTACGGGATCATATTTAATTCCCAAGGCATCTGTAATTGCTTTGGGCATGACCATAGTGCTTGCACCAGAGTCTATCATGGAGTTATGCAATAATTTCCTACCTATTATAAGAGTCATAAAAAGGGGTTGGGCCTTGGTTTACTTACTTCTCCCTTCTGATTTAACAACACTGCCTCTATTGGGGCCCAATCATTTTTACCTGTTCCTTCTCTTTCCTAGTGGAGGTTGGGTCATCATTTGATTTTAGTTCTTCTTAAAGAAACTCCTTTTTCTCTGGAATGCCCAGAAGATCCCACAAGGATGCATTAGCTAGTGCTTTCTTGAGTTGTTAGACCACATTTATCGGTCCGAGTGATGATGTCTTGGATGGTGATTGGTGTTTCATTCCTTCATTTGACTATGGGATGGAGGGACATCCTAATTCTAGATAGTTCTCGTGGGATTCTTTTACAACCATCGATGGTGATACTACAATGGTTGGAGGCTCTTTTTACGTCCCGCTAGTCATAGTTGGGATAGGAGTGATCATCTCTATCATCTTTTTTTTGAAGTGAGTGTTGTAATTAAATTGAAATGGGTTGGAAGAAAATACCTCATTTGTAAATAAAATTCCTCTCCTTCTACCCATGAGAAAAGTGTGTGCTCTAGTGCGATCTTTGCTTCTTGCTCCAGGGACATCCTTGAATCTGTGCAACAAGGGCCACATTTTGGACTCCCACAGACTGGTAAGGTCCTGATGTGTTAACATCGTATCCTTCCCTTGATCTTTGTTTGACTACATTTTACTATAAATTTCCTTGGGGACAATCTCTTAGCATGTGAGGAATATTACAAGGGAAGCACCATGCATTGGGGTCTTCTGCCAAATTATTTTTCCCAGTACCATTTCCTTCCACTATTGGGTGGGATGGTCTGAAGTGGTGTTGGCACTGGGACGAGTTGGTTAGATGACTACACAGATGGAATCATTTGGGTATTCTTATGTTGTGGGGGAATAGGTAGGCCTGCCACCCTGATAGCTTTGATAATTTTGTCTTGGGTAAGCGCTCGATTCCTTTTAAGATTTACTATCTCATTAGAGAAGTTTCTGAGGATATTTTTGACTTCCTCCATCTCAGGAGAAGAAGATGATGACATTGTAGTGGGGATAGTGTCAAATGAGAGGATGGGTAATTATATATGGACGTAGGGGCTTGGGTAGAGCTCGGGACCTGTGCTTGTGGAAGGGGAGCTATTTCGGGGTATATTGGCAAAGGGGCTCTTGGGGGAAGCTTACCAACATCTATTAAATTGTTCTCGCTTTGGTCATAATATCATATGCTTGTGGTAAATATTCCCTCCTAACAATTGAATCATCACATAAATATCCGAATTCAGAGCCTTCAAGTAAAAACAATAGCCATACCTACAAGGCCTTGCTAAAATAGGAATCCTTTACCAATTTTTTTTTATGAAATCTAGTGTTAAAATCGGTCATAAGTTCTTGTGAACCCTTCTTGATGTTGATGAGATGTTGTAGGAGCGAAGATCTATCTCCTTTCTCGTTGAATCTTCTTACTAAGACATTTCCCAGTTGGTCCCAAGTGCCGATAGAATTAGGGGTTAGGGACCGGTACCAATCCAGAGCCTTCCCCTTAAGGGAAGCAACTAGTAACCACAAGGTGACATCTTGTTCCCTAATATAATGTACCGTGCATATCTCTACGACGTCCTGGAGGTGTTCCTCTAGAGTTTTGAAGTCTTCTCCACTGAATTTGGGCAGTGCCTTTAGCGTGTTTGCCGAATAGGATTCCACACCGCTAGGGGTGTTGGTAAGATGAGTGGACTCCCTTGATTCCATGAAACAAATTATCTCGGAGGTTGAGCTTGGAGGTGGGCCATTAAGATAGGTTTGAGGATTCTAGTTGATTGTAAGAAGGGCCTACCTGGTGGAGGTGTTGAGAGAGTTCAGTTTAGAGGAGACAGAGACCTCTGAATTTGTCTACCTCTTCTGTTCCTCAACAGGGATAACTGTAGATATTCAAATGCACCTTCTTCTCTTATTCTTGATCTTGTTTGCATCCATCTCATAAACTAGAGAGGACCAAACTTAGTACTGCTGAAATCAGTAGATTTTCGACGATGGAGTCTTTAGATGTGTAGTTGTTCGAGTCCCATTGGGTGTGCCAGGAAAACTGTTGACAATTATCTTTGCGGATGAACCATCAAAGTCATGGGATACCTTAGGGATGTGGGACGTGCCCCCTAAGATAACCTCCAGTTTTATAGAAGTTGGATCTTCTATGTTGGTGCGAGGTAAGGGTTAGAGGAAAATAAAACAAAGTGCAAAACTAACTAAGGTGATACACCAAAACTTATTTTAAAAGGCACAAAGATAGATTTTGAAAAACTATTAGAATAGTCAAAGAGCGTTTAGCATGGTCTACTATTTTTATAAGTATCTTGAATTATCAAAGGTTGAGAAGGTGTAAAACATAATAATATGTAGATGATATATGCATATAGAAAACCCAAGGGCATATAACACAATAGATATTCAACATTTATCTAAAAATACCAGCAATAATGGATGAAGGATGCACTATTGAGAGATAAAATGCACATAACAAGATCCCTTTATTCATAGAGAAAATAATACATAATGCCGATACGGCACAAATTACAACTTTCTTCTACAACAGATCCTTGTTAAGGCTAACAAACACAATAACTAAGCCTAAAATTCTCTTTCACAGCTTCGTGTCTTTCTCTTTTCTATTTTTTACTCCTCCACACATTTATGGATAAAAAATTTGCTTATAGACTCTCTTGGCTCTCGCTTTCAATGTCCAAATTAGATCTTCCACACCAACATTCAATTTTCCTACAAAATCTTACATTTTTTAGCAAGATCACAACTTCCTCTGTCTCGTGATATTTATGATCACCTTTAATTCATCTAACTCACAAGCCTTTGGTTGGTGATGATTCTTCCTTCCATGTGGAGGTCGCGCGCTTAGTCCGAGGGACTTTCTTGGGGCTTCATCTCCAAATCTGCACCTAGGTGATTTGTGGATGGTGATAATTACTTTGAGAATTTAAATGATACACAAAGATGTCAATTATTTGTTACATTGATGAAATTAATTAAGATGAGACCTACAATGAAGACCCTAGGGTTAAGAACATCTAATGTTGATGATCGAAATGCATCAATTGTTGAAAATATACATAAAGCATACCAAATTGTAGGTGTCAAAAACACCAAAGATAGTAATGTTACATGGCGTGCACTTACTAATTATATAGTAAGTGATAAAATAATTAATAAATGCTTGATTAGAAAAACAAGTAGAGCTTTGAAGCTAAATAGAAAAACACTAATGAAAGCAATAGGAGACACAAAAGTCTTGAGTCACCAATAACACTGACTATTGGGCATTCTCTAGTAGACTCCCACGGAAAATACAAGGATACATATGATATTCTAAAATAATTACTTGTAAAGTTTTGGAATGAGAACACAAGGGTGTCACCGAATAGAAGAGATACAATAAAAATAAGAATAGGTTCTCATAATCGTGAATCATGTGCAAAACATTTCTTGGATATGACTCAAACACAATTGTTCTCTAAGTTTAAGAATGAAAATCCAAAAATTAACATTAGCCAAAGATTTTTGAAATGAACAAACCCTTTTATGTGAAAATCAATCACTCACGTACCACTTGTTGTTGCAGGCATCATGTTGAATTTTCAATGCATTATGATGTTTTTTGTCAAGTACATTGTGTTTTGCATATTGACATCATGTTGCAGGAGTGTGGATTAAATGTCCCACCAAAATCTGCAAGGGAATTTATTCCTATGATATTTTGTGAAAGATCAACTGACAATTTTTTTATAACAAAGCATGTTTGGATGGAACGTGCAATGTATGTGGTGGCTTGCCAAAATTGAAAAGTTGTATCCATGAGGAGAGTACACATTCAATAGGAAAAGAATTAGTTGGTTTTAGAAAATATAAATCATGGCATATCAATTAAAATATGGAAAATAATCTAAGAGGTGTGAGCTTGTTACAAAAAATTACCTGTATCAAATATATGGTCAAATTCAAAGAGAAATTGTTTATGAGTATGTAAAGCACACACATAGAGCTCGATGGTTGGATGAACAATTCAAGTTAAGAAAGGACACATTCCCACTTGGTACTATTGTTTTAGTAGTTGACTTCACAGAGAATTACTCATTGCAACCATAAATGGAGGTTCAGTCAATACTATAACTCAATGCAAGTTGTTATTTTCATGCATATAACATTCATGCACTCTCCGAAAAGCACTTGAGAAGATCAAAAATATTAAGAGAGTATCATTTCTACATCAATGATGATCGGACACATTCTACAAAATATGTGCAAGGGTGTTTCTAGTTGTTTTATGCAAACTTGAATGAGAGGAACATTGTTTTCAATCAACATTACATTTGGTCGAACAACTACACATCACAATTCAAGAATGCACAATGTTTTATTGGCTAAGTAGGATGCACATAGAAATAGTGTACAACATATCTAGAGTTTTACTAAGAGGTAGGACATGGGAAAGGAGAGCATGATGGTGTAAGAGCATGTGTGAAAAGATCCCTTGCAAGAGAAGAGTTAAAGTTCAAAGATGGTGCTAAATTTACAGTGTAAAAAAGCATTGTTGATTGGTGTGTCAAGAACATGGGCCATGAATCTCAAGAGAGTTCAATGGTTCATAGATATTTCTAGTTGATAGAGGAACAAAATTTGGCAAGCTATGAAGATTGTATGATAGTTACAAGATCAAGTGATATGCACTCATTTCATAGTTCAAATGCAAGTTCTTACACTATTCATACTAGGTGCATGACATGTTTTTGTATATCATGCATTGATTTTGTGTGGAATGAATGTGAGTCACAATAGTGGGTGGATGAATGGACTTGTAGACCTCTAATTCCACTCACACATATCAAGTTCCATGAGCATTACAACTTACAATGTCTTTAGATCATATGACAACATCACCTGACTTTGACCAAGTCTCTGATTTAGTGCAACAAGGTACATATGTATGTCATGTTATAAATTTATAAATTATTAAATGATCAACTCTTAATGTATTTTAAATTTGACTTGAGTTTTACTTTGTGATGTAGGGCACATTTTTGCAGTTATTGTGACATAATTTAACGAAGAGGGAACATACTACTTCTTGTCTCATTGTGTAGAGGGGAAAAAATTGACTTCCATAGTCATTGATGGTGAAGACCTTGAGTATCCCATTGGGTTAGTGGTAGTCACTGAAACTTGGCTTCGACGATATCCTATAAAAAAATCAAATACTTGGTTGTTTGAAGACTATGAAGTACATAGAAAGATACTTCACTATTCACATTTGGTTCTTGCAACAAATATTCAATTGATCAAATATCAAGGTAGGCCATCAAACAAGAATCATGGAAGGTTCGTGAATCAGATCATGAAGCAATTCTTGCTACTATCAAGAGTAGAGTTGATCCTTGGTTCATTGGATTGAATTTCTAAAGGTATGTTCACTTAAGATTAGATATACATCTACATGAATTTAATTTGAATATTTACTTTAATGATTTTGTTTAAATTTTGTAGGTTTTAAAATTCTATTTAATTGTTTACTAACATGTTTACGTAGGTTAGTGGTGCCAAAAAAGCTTCCACCTTCACGTGGTTGGCACTGTTAGTAGAGAATTTATTATTCTCAAAGCTAAGAGAAGCTAAGGGAAATTAAATATTAGAAAGGAACAATAAGCAAAAATTCTCATTTCACCACCTATATTGTATGAAAAATCTCTTCTTACAATTTTCATTTCACCACCTATATTGTATGAACCATCTCTTCTTAACATGTTTCCTAGTACTTATTTTTGCATTGAAGGATTTTGGGCACCAAAATGAAACCTTTCCCATTTTTATTAGGCCACTTATCACCCAACACGTGTGCATAGTCATGGTTTAGTTCCACGAAGTGAGCTTCCATTTACAAAATATAGCATCGAATGTGCCTTACACTGACTCAAACTGGACTATTTGGTGCTTTTGCAAACAATAGGACAACGAGAGGACCAAATTGAGATGGAGAAAACCAAGATGGGATTTTTCATAGAGGGTACCAATATGGAGGTGTAGGATCAGATGAGACCTTTCAAGGTGCCACGATGACCAAGATATCACCCAGGAAACTTATAACCATTTTTTTTTATCTCAGGGCTCTTAAGGGACTACACCCGGATGAAGTATCCCAAAAGCACTACGGGACCATTGGGCACCAAAAAAAGCCTTGCCTCCCCAAGAATTTACCAGGCCACCCCGATGCATGTGTGCACAGTCGGTTTGGTGCCACAAGCTTCCATTTGTAAAATATAGCATCGACAACCTTACACTGACTCAAACTCAAACTAGACTATTCGATGCTTTTACAAACAATAGGACAACGAGAGACCAAATTGAGATGGAGAAAACCGAGATGGGATTTTGTAGAGGGTACCAATGTGAGGTGTAGGATCGATGAGACCTTTCAAGGTGCCATGGTGACCAAGAAATCACCCAACGAACTTATAGCATTTTTTTCTCTCAAGGCTCTTAAGGGACTATGCCCGACGAGTAGCCTAAGCACCGGATATTGGGCACCAAAAATGAAGCCTCCCCAACCATTTATTAGGACACCTCGATGTGTGTGTAGTCATTTTGGTGCCACGATCTTCCATTTGTAAAATATAACATCATGACAACCTTACACTTACTCAAACTGACTATTCAACACTTTTACAAACAATAGGACAACGAGAGGACCGAATTGATCATGGAAAAATTTGAGACAATATTTTATAAAGGGTACCAATGTGGAGGTGTAGGATCAGATGAGACCTTTCAAGGTGCCACGGTGACCAGAAATCACCCATGAACTTATAGCCTTTTTTGGTCTCAGGGCTCTTAAGGGACTACGCCCGACGAAGTAGTAGCCAGAAGCACTGAGGACCATTGGGAACAAAAAAAGCCTCCTAAACTTTATTTATTAGGCCATCCCATGTGTGTGCATAGTTGGTTTTGCCATGAGCTTCCATTTGTAAAATATAGCATCGAAAACCTTACACTCGACTCAAACTAAACTATTGCACTTTTTGGAAACAAAAGGACAACAAGAGACCAAATTGAGATGGGAAAACCAAGACATAATTTTTTAGAGGGTACCAATGTGGAGGTTTAGGATCATATGAGACCTTTCAAGGTGCCACGGTGATTGATAAATCACCCAGAACTTATATCCTTTTTTCTCTCAGGGCTCTTAAGGGACTACGCCCGACCAAAGTATCCCGAAAGCACCGAGATCATTAGGCACCAAAACGATGCCTCCCCAAGCATTTACTAGGCCACCCCGATGTATGAGCATAGTTTTTGGTGCCACGAGCTTCCGTTTGCAAAATATAGCATCCAACAACCTTACACTGACTCAAACTAGACTATTTGGTGCTTTTACAAAAAAATAGGACCACGAGAGACCAAATTAATTTAATGGGAGAAAAAATGAGACATATTTTTTAGAGGGTACCAACATGGAGGTGTAGGATCAGATGATGACCTTTCAAGGTGCCATGGAGACCAAGAAATCACCCAGGGAACTTATAGCCTTTTTTTCTCTTAGGGCTCTTAAGGGACTACACCCGAACGAAGTAGCCCGAAAGCACTGGGATCATTGGGCACCAAAACAACATCTCCCAAACTATTTACTAGGTCATCCCGATGTATGTGCATAGTCATTTTGGTTTAGTGCCATGAGCTTCCATTTACAAAATATAGCATCGAAGTAACCTTGCATTAGAGTTTGAGTAAAAACTAATGTTTACTTTAATTCTCATCACTTTTTCTCAATTTTCCCCTCTCTCTCTCTCCCTATCTATTCTCTATCTCTCTCTCCTCTCGGAGGTGTATCTCTCAGACACTCTCACTTGGTGAAATAAATTTTTACTTTTCCTAAATTATGATCTCTTTTTTTAATTTTTTTTTTAAAGAGATGAATAGAATCCGAATAGACTGTGCAAAACAAGCTCTCTTTGTTCTTTTTACTAGCATGTCAATGGAACATGAATAGACTTGTGTGTAAGACCATTTCAAAATGTTTGTTTGAATATTATTGCATTATAGTAAAAATAAGTGATCAAGTTAAACTATTGAATGTATGGAATTATGATATATTACCTTACTTTTGGATAACTCTTGTTTTTGGTTTCCCTAATATGTCTGATATTAATGAAGAAATAATGAATAGACTTTGTGTGTTTGAATAATTTGTTCTCTGTTTTAGTACAACATGATAGATGAGTGTGAGACATAAGGATTGTTGATTCAAGATATTGCATTGAGTTCATTGTATAAATTTTGATGTAAGTATGGATTCAAGAGTAGGAGTGGTGAAGATCAAAATATTTAAATGCATTTGAATGTCTTGGAACCAAAAATTCAACCATTTTGAAACAACCGCCAAATGTTGCCTCTTAGGATCCATAATGAACCACAAATCGGGGTTTAGGAGGTTTGTAGTCTTGAAGCATGAAATCAAGGAATTCTTTCATAATAAGATTTGGAAGGAAAAATATTGAAGAGGTCCCTCAACTGTTAAAAGAAGAATTTTTGAGTTTCATTGGTGGAAGAGTGATATTTCCTTACCAGTCCCTTAGAGGATTGTATGCACAGTTGTAAACCTAGTTTGAGAAGCCATTTTACAAAGAACCCAAGCTTTATATATTGAGCTAAGCATTGAAACTTATAGGAAGTATAATAGGCTTAATGGGTGCTTGAATATGCTTGATTTGTCCTTGGGAACCTCATACAAGTGGATATATGCTACACAGTACAATGGGACAAGGCTAGTTAGTGCTTTAAGAGAAAAAAGTGAAAAGGTGAGCTCTAAGGAGTTGTAGAAGGAGTTGGAGTCTAAGATTTTGGGAGCACCTTAGGGATGGAAAAATTGAATTAATGAAGCTTGTAAGAATTTTTGGGTATCCTTAGATCCTTCTATCCATGCTTGTTGTAAGATACATTGTCTTAAGGGGCATAGTTGATGAGTTTTGGCAAGATGAACAACAATGGTGTTTGGAGCCTTATGAATCAAGTTAGTGATGGTCCTAATGATTTTTTGAGGTGTTAAAACAAGGGGAATAAGACTAACTAAGAATCATTGAAGAAGGCAGTAGGTGCATGATAAGACAAGAACTAGTACAAAGAGACCAAGAGCAAGAAGAAGCACAAGTAAGGTAAATACAAGAGTAAGTGTTGTATGAAAATCACAATCACATAAATAATGAATATGGATACTTAGTCATTATTATTATGAAACCACTTTAATGAAACCACAAACAATTTATAAAAATTCAATAATATATCTTATTTAATTTGAATTGAAACTTTGAACCTAGGTTTAGAAAAGGTTCTCTAAACATATACACATTGATAAATTGAACGAATAATTACTCGATTAGATAACTCTTTATACATGTTATATAAATATTGATTTCCAAAGTTTCATGCATATTATACATACAAAAATGCTAGTATACAAGACCAATAAATGAAAAAATATCCATAATGTCTTATATTGTCAAGTGCACATCATATTAGTTTGGATATAATTATAATATCAAAAATGTAAGGTCTCATAAAAAAATATCAAGTTCCAAATAGTATTAATGCACAATAAATATAAAAATGTGAATAGGTCATATAATATCAAGTCAATGCCATATAGGCGTACATACAATGTCAAACGTGCATACAATGCCATGCACATAGGCATACAAAATAAATGTCATAAGACATACATAATAAATGTCACAAGACACACACACACATATATATATATTCATCAAAATATATCCCTCTCTTTTCCTTGCTCAAAGAAGGCCCTCCCTTAGATGTAGATGGAGATCTATGAGATGACTTTGGATCCTCCATGGCCTACTACAAGTCCTCTTACGCTCAAAACTCAATTGTAGTTGAACCTATAAATGCAAAAAAATTTTTTTCAAAAATTAATGTATAAGTTTTCAACATGTATAAGACCATGCTAATGAAACTATTTACATGTACACACACTTACCACAATCTCTCGGTCACATTGAATCTGCATCTCACGCTCAAATGAGTCAACGAGCTACTGGATCACAAACGGGGTGTCAAAATGATGAGCTCGAGGAGTCCATGCCCTCGAAGTAAAAATGGAAGGGGTTGAACCCTACATACACATAAGATTACAAAATCAAACATCAAAATTAGCTTATAGAACTATATTAACAATAAAAATTTTGAATGCAGATCTAAACATTTATGCCAACTAAGTACATGTATGTGTAATGACAATATTTTAACTAATTTTATCAATATACAACTATTTTTTTACCATGCCACGCCTATGAATCATATGAACAAGGTTGCTACCTATGTCAGAGTAACTCCTGCATATACACAATGCAATCACGTTGATTATCTACATGATGCTACAATGAAGGAAATTATTAAAATAATTGAACATAATATGAATTACACAAGCTATTTAACAAAAATACATAGTTTGTATACCTCAATGAGTTGTTGCGCAGATGAAATCACAACAGCAACACCTTTCTCTACTCCTCGCAGAGATGGTGGTGTGTCTAGTGAGGTCATCAACTTTATAAAAAATATATCACGTCAAGTTAGTTGAGCATATATAATATATATACAAGAACATACATATATAGACATATATTTGAGTTCAAAAGTTATATATATTTACATATACGTGAAAATTTTACACGATTAACATTCTAAATTACCTCTGTGAATGTATACATAGCCATGGTGCTCACAACCTGTGGTTGGGATGATGACATCCCTCCCACGTGCTGTAATATTAATGCATACATGTACATATGTATGTGTAAGTTAATAAATTTGACCAAGTTCAAATACAATTATTTTAAAAATTTAACATATATAAGTAAATCAAGTACTCAGATCTTTTTGTAACATGTAATAAAAAATAAAAATACCTATGAAGGTGTCATCGATGTCTGAAATCCAAATGTATCACTCAAAAAGTGTCGACATAGCCACATTATCATGTGTACCACCAATGACAACTCCACCAACACCAAGCTACATGAAAGTATCATCCTCATCGGGTCCCAAGCATATGCTACCACAAGATGTGCAAAGATGTGGCCTCATGCTACTACTACCTAGAGGAATACTCTGTCTACCTCCACCAACATCAGTATCAAAAAATCCCTCATATGTCGGACAAGGGTATCAGAGAGCGCCTAAAGCACGTGTAATGTATCAATCTCTATTGTCTCCTTCACTATTGCAGGGAAAATCTCAGGATGAGGGGATTTTGTGTGGGGACTCTACCATGTTGAATAGGTGCATGTTGTGCACCTGTCTATCCTATGTAGAGCCTTTTCCTCGGCCCTAAAACTCACGGTAGTCAAAATAGTTTGAGATCTCATTGAGGATAAACTCATAATAGAGTTTCCTCAAAAAGTATAGTGGAACCTCATTGTTATTGCAAGGTGGAATATCAAATACCATCCACCATCGTCCCAAAAATTATTTTTTATCATATCATTATTACACCAATGGATTGGAAACCATTTGCATGACAATGACACAAAAAATTGGTTATGGGGTCCGTGAATAATGCACATATGAGGTCTTTTGTAATAAAAAAATTTTACATCATCATATGATAATTTATTGGCGTAATATTCCCTACAATTCTCTATAAGATGTCCAATGATCAATTTGACTCATTTTCGCATCAACTTTGAGCCAATAATGCCTCCAATGTGTTTGTAAGTGAGGCACGATGGGGGTTTGTAGAATGGGGATCCCTCATTGTTTTAATTAATTCCTCAATTTCAATTTTATTTTCCACTATATGGGTTGTTAAATCCTCCTTACCTGGGGATGTTCAACAATTATAGGAGGGCTAGGAGGGCTAGAGGGTTTCATTATGGTTGTGGTGGGCTAGGAAAAAACATGTATTTAATTAAAATATACAATATAATTACCAAATTTCAATGCAATTCAGGAGATTTGCCAGGGTTTTGTCTGTGGTGATTTGTAGATGATCTTGGGAGCTAACTAAAAATAAAAAAACATGTATTTAATTAAAATATACTAAGAAAACTTTCCCTAAACTTCCCTAAATCAAGAATAAACATTAACAAAATCCCTAAGCAATTTTGAACCACTCCACACTCTTTCATGAGCATCCCAATCCAATTAAAAATCATTCCAAAGTTTCATCAAGTTTTATCAAGAACCTATACACCAAAGCGCACTCCAAGGGTTTCTATTTACAAGTAATGCACTTAGGAAATTTACTTCGTCACTCTATTACAAAACTATATCTATCATGAATGGTATAATTTTTCTATATTTGTGCTCATTGTTTGTGTTGAGGCATAAGGGAAAACATAGGGGAATGGATTTCTACATTGCATTCAAACTTACACGAGCACTAGGATAACTACATGGAGTGTGAGCCATTCATTTGGAAAATGTAGTATAATTCGTGGTCGAATCAACAAAGGGGTTGGCCACCAAGGGCAGTCCAACTCTACCACACAACACTCCTTTTATTATCTAATCATGTGCTTGAAGTTATAATGTAGGATTATTATGGTTTAATCACATATGTACATGCAATAAGATAATGGAAACAACCAAATTGCAGGATCTACATTTAGTGATAAATCACCCCAATTTGACCAAAGTTAGAAAGGAAATTCTATATACCATCACCAGACAAGATAATATTTCCTATAACTTGTGTCTAAGTCTAGTGCTAACATCCAACAAAGTGTCGTGGTCCAAGACGAAGCAATTCCAACCCAGTTTCACTTTATTTTCCCTAATTCTAGATCTTGAACATATGTGAGACATCTAAAAATCTAATTTAATCTATCTTATTATGTATTGTTGTAATTTGTAAAGTTCTTAATGGAATAACCTTTCTTTACAACATTTACATGTTATGTTAGATCTAAATGGAATTTTATTTATTCATAAATTTTGATTGAGAAGTAGTCTCTAAATTTTTAATAGTTGGATAAATATGAATATAAGAAACAATATAACACCAAATAACGCCAAATTATAGATAAATGATCACAATATGCAAGTAGAATAACTTATCCACTTCAAGGGGAAAGCCTCCAAACCATTCAATAACACTCAAATGTTCAATATGATGATCAACTACTCCTTACTACCACCTATAAATACCATTCTTATGCTATGGAAAACACCAAGGCTGACCTACTAAACATATGAAATCATAAATGAATAACATATGACAAGAATATAGATTATGTAAGTCATAAGTTGGCACTACATATCCAATATAAGTTATGGTACTAAGGGAGTAGCATGCCCCTCCTCTTTAAAGAAAATTTTTCCCCAATGTTGGACAGCCTTGGATGTTGCTGCAAAAATGCTTCATCTTCCCATTGTGCATCCTCAATATTCATATTCTTCCACTTGATCAGTTACTCGGTAATGACTCTAGTCCTCAATATTTTTGTGTGTGTCTGAAGAATACCTTCAAGTTCTAATATGATCCTTCCTTCCTCATCCAGTTTAGGAAGAACTAACTGGGTTGAAATGTGCTTCCTAATTACTTTCTTCAAGTAATAAACATGGAATATTGGATGCATTTTACATCCTCGAGGAGCCCCAACTTATATTCCACACTACTAATTTGATGTAACACTTGGCAAGGACCATATTATTTATGTGCAATCTTATTATCCATCTTCTTTTGTTTTAAGGACAACTTCTTATATGAATACAACCATAAAAAAACAAAGTCTCCCACTTCAAAGTGTTTCTCACTACAGTGTTGATTAACATGTTGCTTCATGCGGTTTTGTGCCATTTCCAAATTCTCTCTAAGGCTAGAGAGTACCTCGTGTTAGTTTTGAATGTGATATTTGATTTCTCTCACCTTAGGTTTGACCTTCAAGATAGATATGAGTGATGGAGGATGGTACCCATAAAGTGCCATAAATGGAGACATTTTGGATGAAGTATTATACCACCATTATGAGAGTGGAAACCATTGCACCCAACATTCTTGTTTATCTGAAGTAAAACATCGAAGATACCCCTCCAAATATTTGTTTACCACCTCGGTTTTCCCACCGACTTACGATGATAAGATGAACTCTAGGCCAATTGGGTACCAAAAAAAAATTCAAATCAGTCCAAAATTACTCATAAATATCGGATCGCTATCATTTACTATAATTTTTGGCATGTCATAGAGCTTTTGAACTATGTCCATAAAATAGATGGTAATTGTACTAGTTATGAAAGGATAATACATGGAACAAAAATGATCATACTTGGTAAGTCTATCCACTAATACCATGATGATGCTTTTCCCTTTTGATAAAGGAAATATTTTGATGAAATCCATAGATACCTCTTCTCATATCTCACTAGGAATAGACAAGGGTTATAAGAGATCCAGTGTCTTAATGGTCTCACCCTTATTATGTTGACACACCAAACATTCTACCACAAATTTTTTAACATCTCCTTTCAATCCCTCCCAAAATAAATCTTGTTTAACTCTATGATAAGTTTTCAAGAACTCATAATGGCCACCTAGTGGAGAAGAATGGAGCTTTGAAAGAACATGGTGTTTAAGAGTATAGTTCTTACACAAATACAACATGTCCTTGTACCACAATGTATCATCTTTCCATATAATTTTTTTGAATATGGTTGGATCTTTCTATAGATTTTGAATGTTATTCTGGGTCTCTGCATATTTCTTCCATTCTTCCCTTGCTTGATCTACCCAATCTTCCTTTAGCGTAGAGATGGCACCTAACAATGCTTTTGTGGTCTCATCTTTCCAAAATAGTGCATCAATGGCCACATTTTCCTTCCCTTTATTATAAATAATATCAAAGTTATAGCCCAACATCTTTGGGACCCTTTTTTGTTTCTCTTATAAAGATAGTAGTTGCTCCAAGAAGTATTTCAAACTTTCATGATCAATTTTTACCTTGAAGTGTCAACCCATCAAGTATGGTCTTCATTGTTTAGATGCATGTAATATTTCCATCATTTCCTTCTCATAGGTGGGATTCAACAAATTCTTTCCTTTTATTTTCATGCTCTCAAATGTTATGGGATGTCCTTCTTGCATGAGTACTTCCTCGATCCCATTTCATGAACCATCTCATTTAACTATGAAGGTCTTGGAGAAATATGGGGTTTCAACACTACGATGGTGAAAATCACCATTTTAAATTTTTCAAATGCCCTAGATGCTTCCTCATTTAAATGAAAGTATTATTTCTTGATAATGTTATGAGTGGTGGTGTTATACTTTGCCATAGTTCTTTAAACAAATTTTTGATAGTACCCTATGAGACCTAAGAAACCTTGTAATTTCTTTAGGGTTCTTGGAAGTTCCTATTCCACCACGACCTTAATCTTGTGAGGGTCCACCTTAGAACCTTCATGAAAGACAATATGGCCCAAGTATTCCACATCTTGTACCCCAAAAGAACTCTTTGAAGGTTTGGCATATAGTTAATGTTTCTTGAGGGCTTCCAAGACTGTATTTACATGATGTAAATGTTTCTCCCATGATTTTTTGGAGATGAGGATTTCATATAAAATAAAAACATAAAATTATGTAGGAATGGTCAAAATACAAAATTCATCAAACTTTGAAATGTGGATGGTGCATTAGTAAGACCAAAAGGCATCACTAAAAATTCATAACACCCTTGATGAGTTCTAAAGGTTGTCTTATGAATATCCTCTTTCTTTACTCTAATTTGGTGATACCTAGAACACATATATAGTTTTGTAAAATAAATTACACCATGTAACTCATCTAATAAATCATCAATGACAAGAATATGAAACTTATCTTTGATAGTGTACTTGTTAAGTTATTTGTATTCGGACACATGTGACACCTTCCATCCTTATAACACACCATCACCACTTTGGAACAAAATAAGAACTCTGAATATGACAAATAATATCCATTTCTAATATTTCCTCAACATGTAAACACAAAATTATGCACTTTAGGCATTATTTAGCCTGGTCTTATACTATTATTTAGAAGGTTCTCAAGTGAATAAAGTACTAATTAATCTCACCTTTGGCCATATTTATTTTATATTTTATTTCATCATTCTTGCATATTTTATAGCACTTATCCATCCATTTCACAACTGCCTGTCATTCTTGCCCAAAATCAAGGTACCCCAAAGATGTACTTGGGCACCCCGGTCCCACCATGGGTTCCCCAATATATGTACATCATTTTCCACTTCTTTTTGGGGCCTTTCTATCCATTTTTCATCCTTAACCTTTTCTTAGTCAACCTTGTCGGGATTAATTACAAAATTAAGCTTGAGATCCCTATAAATATAAAGTTATAAGACCATAATGAGGGTCCGAGAGTCACATACCACTTTCACTCCATCTAGAGTTGTATCCATTGCATCACTTGCATCCACATAGTGTCATGCATCAAGACTAGGAGATCTGCATCACACACACTTCATATGGGAGGGATTCCATTTTATTCCATACACACATGCTATTTACATTTTATATAGTTATTATTGCTCGCTACTTCACAAAGTGTGACTATCACGAGAGCGCCTAGGGCACGACATGCACACACTCACGAACTACATCCGGGTCTGAAATGTAGTGCAACAGACCACTATTTTGGCGGATGAGGTCGGTCGACCCACATATTTACATATTTTATTTTTCCTAGGGTTTGATACCTCTTGTATTGTAGGTCATTATTTAACTCACCCAACGAATCTAGTGTGGCATACAAGGAGTGTTCTAAACACCTCGCAACCCCGCAAAATCATTTTTGGGCACTTATAGATATCAGGGTGCCTAAAATGCAGACCAGAGAACCCCAGGGTTCCCCAATACCTTCTCAAGCACACCAATTAGTTTAGATCCTCCAAATATGGTCTTTGCAGGACCTCTAAGTGACTATTCTGGGTTTTGAAACTTGCTGTCAGACCTGCTACACTATGTGACCATCTACAACAATCAGCTAAGTCATTCTTCTACTTCTTTTGGAATAGTTAGGGCTTTATTTCACTTAATATAATTATTTTAGAATCATTTCATATTTATTTACTGCATTTATACAATGTTTTAGTCCTCCTAATTAGATTAACTAGGGTTACTATTTCCTAGCATATAGTTCTATTTTAGTTAATCATTTTGGTGAGACTCGATGTCTCTTTATAACACTTTCTAGGGTTTTACATTTTCACCTCTCATCATGGGTAAACATCATATAAATTCTTCTTCCTCTAAGTCTTCAGCTACTCTACAATTTGATAGTTGTGGCCATGCTTTCGTCGACACTCCTACTGCTACTTCTGGTTATAGCCCTTGTCCTTATTTCATTCAACTACCATCTTCTAGAATGGATCCTTGTGCCATTGAAGATGTTTTTACCACTTATTTATGCACCATTAATCCTACAACCCTAGCTCAACTTGTAGCAGAATTCCAGGATCTCCCTCCTGAGGACATAAATAACTCTAGCGCTATAGTACCTCTCCCCACACCCATTTCTTCCCCTCCCATTATTGGTTCTCAACCTTGACCAAATCCCCATGACCTAGTTCCTATCGCCTGCATGTTTGATATGGTCCCTTCTACTTTGTTACTTACTCATGTTGTTACCAACGCTCTGATACCATCTACCACCCCTATTCTACACTACTCAATTAATTTTCCTATTCCTCTCATGTCCCCTTTTCTCTACAAGATGCCCTTTATGGTCACTATTCACATTCTTAGCACAATCTCTTCCCCACCGTCTCTTACTACTACCACTAGTGTGTCATATCGAGACCTTTTCCATCTATAGACCCATCCCCATAGCCCTCTCTCCTCCATCCTTCACCATTTCGGTCTTCATCCTTTTCTCATCCTTCACCTACACGTAGTTTTTGTTCACATGCACCAATTTTATCTATTATATCCCCCTCATGGATCATGGTCCTATGCTTTCATCATACCGAATCCTTTGGTTGATAGACTTTCATCCTTCGACCTCATGGGGTGATTTATCTCTCAATACTACTTGGGGGCATCGTCATTACCCAATCCCCCTTCCTCACATTTAGCATAATTATACCTCTACTCTTTACATTATTCTTCACATATGTGTATACTTCGTACACATTCTAACACCCTTGTTACCTAATGACGCACTCTTGTGCTTCAGTTCACACTAGACTATTGAGGGATTACCATTACACTGAACCCCACACACTGCACTATAGGTTTTACACATTTACATTCTATCACATACACCACACATCCTACATCATCATTTCTATACATAGCCTACATCCTACATTATCCTTTCCATACTTAATCCATATTTTCCATTATCTTATACATCCCTCATTTATTAGTCATTTATACATCATCTATCTTATACATGCTACACTAGTCGTCATCTCATCTACATCTAGTTTTGCATCCCATTCTTACATCCTATATTTACGCTAGGTCACATTATATATGGGTCTAGCTTTACATATCATCACTACATATTCTATCTACACCTACCACCACATCTTACATCATTTCCACAACCTACATTTCCTACAGTACATAATCCCCATAACACATTTCATACATCCTATATATTCTACACACTACACTAGATTCCATTACACATGGATCTAGTTCTACTTATCATTATTGTATATTCCATTTCTATATACATTGCATATCCTATATACATTACACATCCTATATTGCATCACCTACATCATGCTTATCCTATTTCTCACTTATTCATTTACACTACGTTGTTTTCTACGTGTTGCACTCACCACCTTATGACACACTCTAGTTCATCAGTCCATACCTGAATGCCGAGGGTTTACCAATAAAATGGACCTTACTTTCATTATGCGACATCCCTCTCATCCATGCTATGCCCTTAACCTATTACTTGTATTAGGATATGAGTAGCCAACTTGTGGCTTACCATATCATTTTATTATATCATTTATACTTTATCGTGCTTAATAGGTCGGCCTTGGTGATGGCCATAGCATATGAATAGTATATATAGGGGATAGTAGGTAGTAGTTCATTATCATTTGAGCTAATTATTCTAAAATATTGTGTTATTTGGTGTTCTATTGTTACTCAAAATCTGAATTATACAAGTAATTTCATTACAAGTGGTATCGTAGCTACGATTCAGGCGAAAATTAGGCAAAAACCCTAATTTTTTATTTCCTCCATATATTGATAACCGTAATGAATTGGTGGGAGATATTATTACGAGTTGTGAAACATTTCAAGTAATGTTCCTGAAAATTTAAGACTTTTTGATTTATTTTGTAAAAGTTATTACAAATTTAAGGGTTTTCATATTTCAGTAAAGCTCTCAAAAAACTAGTATTAGTATCTTCTCTGTGTATTTTCCTGTTCGACCAAATTTATATTGAAAACCTAAACCCTAAGGTTTGAAATCATAACGAGGCCTTCCACAAGAGCAAAAAGAATCCGGTACTCCGGGTAAAACCCCGAGATAAAGATTGGGTAGTGATTGAAGAGATGGAGTCGAAGAGGTAAATATAGATTCCTCAAAGACTAGGGTTTACCTTCGTTGATCATAAGGTGAGCCAAATTGAGTATGAGCTGCGAAATGTACAATCTGAGATGGCCTCTAAAGGAGACATAGAAAAAATCAATCAGCGGTTGGATGATATCACACAACATGTAAAGGGTAAACAGTATGGCCCAAATCCGTCCCATATCAACCAAGGAGGATCTTCTATTCAAAATCATGGACAAACTAACCATGTTGGATCACTTTTCTAGCCCAATCAGAATCCAACTTATTCGCAACCACAGAACATGATGTCGAAAGTGGATATGCACAAATTTGATGGTAAGGATCCCTTGAATTGGATAAATAAAATGGAGAAATTTTTTTAGTTACATCAAACACCATTAGAACAAAAGGTGACATTGGCATCCCTATATCTTGAACTGACAAATTTGTTTGGTATCGATGGTTATGTGCTCGGAGGCGAAGAATGGTCTCGGTGTCACTTGGCGCAGTTTTTACCGAGTAGTTGCAATTGCACTATAGTTCCAAAGTGTTTCGAGAACTACTTTAGTTAATTAGCAAAGTTATGGCAAACATAATTAGTCAAAGAATATGTGCATCAATTCCAGAACCTATCCTTAAGGGTGGAGAATATTCCGTAAGAGAATCAATGACCTGCTTTCTTGGGGATCTTAAGGACCACATTGAGCATGAGGTATGTATATTTAATCCACTCAAGTTTTCTCGATTCTATTATCATGGCACGTCGAGTAGAGGAAAAATTATTTGTAGTAGGAGGCCACCTTTCATTAACACCGAGAGACCATAGTATCTCTTCCCCTTCAATTGTTAGGCCAATTAGAATAACTCCTCAACAAATGGAAGAAAAGAGAGCAAAAGGATTATGTTTTAACCGTGATAGAAAATATAGACTTAGACACAAATGTGCTTTGAGAAGAAGTTGTTCTATATTGACGGAGGTAATGAGGATGATGAGGAAGATGAAATTATAGGAGAGGTTGAGGAACCAGTAGACTAGATGAAGTAGAGGATCACCAACCTACAATTTCTTGCCATGCATTGTTAGGTATTAATACTCCTCAAACACTCAAGGTTATTGGCTATCTCAAAAAATAGAAGGTGACGGTGTTGATTGACTCGGGAGTACTCATAACTTCATAAATAGTAAGTTAGCTACCCGCCTCAATTGTTTTATTTACCTAGCTCCAGAAATGCAAGTTATGATTATGGATGGTGGGACAATCAAGTACACATGAAAGTGCCATAGTATCAAGATTTCCATGGGATACTACATGTTAGACTCACCTATGTTTGCTATTTCTATGGGAGGGGCAGATATTGTTTCCTGTCCAATGGCTCACAACCTTAGGTACTATAGAGATGAATTTCTAAGAATTATTCATGTGATTTCATTCAGATGGAAGGAAAATACAATTGAATGGGATGGTAGCTAAGTCTCCATAGATTATTAGCTCTCATCAGATGCGTAAGGTTCTCATAAAGGAGTAGATGGATTTATAGCAAAGTTATTTTCCATAGAAGTACAAAATACATAGTCTTCAATGCCACCGGATCTTCAAAAGATTCTTGATGCTCACTCATATATTTTTGATGCAATTCCAAAGGGACTACCACCAGTTAGGGATCATGATCATGCCATTAAGTTGATTCCATGGAGTTAAACACCTAACATCAGACCATACAATTACCCATATTCCCAGAAAAGTGAGATCGAGAAAATGGTTGAGGATATGTTGAAGGAAGGTATCAACAGGCATAACCGAGTGCATATTCTTCACTAGTGGTCATGGTACGTAAGAAGGATGAAACATGGAGGATGTGTCCAGATTACTAAGAACTCAACAAGTACACCATCAAAGATAATTTTCCTATTCCATTAATTGATTATTTACTTGATGAATTACATGGTGCTATTTATTTTAGAAAATTAGATCTTCGTTCGGGGTATGATCAAATTAGAATAAAAGAGGAATATGTTCATAAAACAGCTTTTAGGACTCATGAGGGCCATTATGATTTTTGGTAATGCCTTTTGGTCTTACAAATGCATCCTCAACCTTTCAAATCTTCATGAACATTGTTTTTAGGCCATTTTTAAGAAAATTTGTATTAGTTTTCTTTGATGACATATTGATTTACAATAAGACATGGGAACAACACTTACAACATGTAAATAAAGTATTGGAAGTTTTGGAGAAACATACTCTCTATGCAAAGCCATCCAAATGTTCTTTTGGTGTACAAGAGGTAGAGTACTTGGCTCACATTGTATCCCATGAAGGTGTCAAAGTTGATCCTCAGAAGATCAAAGCTATGGTGGAATGGCCGAGGCCCAAAAATCTCAAAAATCTTCATGGGTTCCTAGGAATAACAGGGTACTACAAAATATTTGTGCTTGGATATGGTAGAATAGCAACCCCACTCACTTTGTATTGCTAAAGAATTATGCCTTCCATTAGACAAACGCAACCACTAAATCCTTTGAGCAACAGTGAAGGAAGCCATGTGCAACACCCCAATTTTGGCTACCCCAACTTCTCAAAAACCTTCATTGTTGAATGTGAAGCTTCAAGATCAGGATTGGGAGTAGTTCTAATGCAGGAAGGAAGACCAATTGCATTTGAGAGTCGCCAATTCAAAGGAAAAGATCTGCTCAAACCTGTCTATGAGAAAGAAACGATGGCTATTCTTCATGCGGTCAAGCAATGGATGCCCTATCTCATGTGTATACACCTCAAGGTAAAAATTGATCATGATAGTCTCAAATACTTTTTGGAGCAAAGGTTATCGTATGAGGAACAACAAAAGTGGGTAACAAAAATGTTGGGTTATGATTTTGAAATCATATACAAAAGGGTAAAGAAAATGTAGTAGCTGATGCATTTTCCAGAAGGGATACATCCGCAGATGCCTTACTATGTAGAATGTCCATGTTGACGGCCGATTGGGTGGATGAAACAAGATTGGAATGGGATCAAGACAAGGATACACAATCTATAATATAGATTATCAAGCAAGGATCTATGACATCTAACAAATTTGAGTGGAAAGGTAATGTCCTATGGTACAAGGATAGGTTATACTTGAGTAAAGATTCTGAGTTAAAGCATAAGATTCTTGTAGAGCTACATGCCTCACCTATTGGAGGACACTCTAGGTTTTTGAAGACATATCATAGAATAAAAAGAGAATTATTTTGGGAAGGACTCAAGGGGATGTACAAAATTTTGTATCAGAGTGTTTAGTGTGCCAACAGAATAAAGGGGAAACAATTAAGACACTGGGTCTGTTGCAACCCTTACCAGTTCCTAGCCAGAGATGGGAGGAGGTCTCCATGGATTTCATCACTAGATTTCCTTGTTCAGAGGGTAAGAATGTTATTTTCGTGATTGTGGATAGGCTCACAAAATATGCCCATTTTTGCCCCTATCACATCCATTTGCAGCCAGTACATTCATAGCTATTTTTTTGAGACAGTTCAAAGGCTACATGGAACCCCAAAGATAATTGTAAGTGATCGTGATCCTATTTTCACAATTAATTTTTGGATGGAATTATTTTCATGTTTGGGTACTCAACTAGCTCACAGTTCATCTTATCATCCTCAAACTGATGGGCAAACAAAAGTGGTCAACAAATGCTTAGAGGGGTATCTATGTTGTTTTGTATCAGATAAGCAGGAAAGGTGGATTAAATGGCTACCACTTGCAGAATGGTGGTATAACACATCTTTTCATACCTCTTCTCAAATGACCCCATTTTTAGCATTATATGGTTACCATCCACCTTCTATCACTTCCTCCTTGAGGGTGAAAACTAAGGTCAAAGATGTTGAGGAACACATTCAACATCAACAACATGTTTTGGCTAGTTTGAAGGAGAATTTAGCATTAGCACAAAATAGGATGAAACAACAAGTAGATCAACACCGTAGTGAAAGAAATTTTGAAATTAGTGATTGGGTTTTTGTATGTCTCTAGCCTTATAAATAGATGTCCCTAAAGCAACAAAAAAAGGACAACAAACTTGCTCCTAAATATTATGGCCCTTATCAGGTTCTACAGAAAATTGGCAGTGTTGCTTATAAACTAGAGTTGCCTCCATCTTCACACATATACCCAGTATTCCATGTTTCATGCGTGAAGAAGATTATTGGACAGAAATTTGAAGCCCAGAAAAAGTTACTAGAACTTGACGAGGGAGGAAGAGTCATTTTAGAGCCATAGAAGATTCTGCAAACACGTACTAAGAGGTTGAGAACCAGAGACATTAAGGAATATCTGATCAAGTGGAAGAATCTAAGCATAGAAGATGCAACTTGGGAGGATGAAGGTTTTCTGTAGCAACATCTAGGATTATTCAACATTGAGGAAAACATTGGTTTGAAGGGGAAGGGCATGCTATGCCCTTAAACTATTTCTTGTATTAGGATATGAGTAGCTAACTTGTGGCTTACCATATCATTTTATTATATCATTTATACTTTCTCGTGCTTAATAGGTCGGCCTCGGTGATGGTCATAGCATATGAATAATATATATAGGGGATTGTAGGTAGTAGTTCATTATCATTTGAGCATTTGAGTCTTATTATATGGTTTGGGGTTTGCCCCTCGAATTGGCGAAGCTATTCTAATTGCATATTGAGATAATTATTTTGAAATATTGTGTTATTTGGTGTTCTATTATTGCTCATAATCTAAATTATACAAGTAATTTCATTACACACAACCTACATTTCCTATGGTACATTATACCCATAACACATTTCATATATCCTATATATTCTACATGCTAGACTAGATTCCATCACACATGGATCTAGTTCTACTTATCATTATTGTATATTCCATTTCTATATACATTGCATATCATATGTACATTACACATACTATATTACATCACCTACATCACACTTATCCTATTTCTCACTTATTCATTTACACTACGTTGTTTTCTACGTGCTGCGCTCACTACCCTATGATGCACTCTAGTTCTCATTCCATACTCGAATGCCAAGGGTTTACCAATAAAATGGACCTTACTTTCATTATGCGACATCCCTCGCATCTAAAAATTTCCCACGTTAGTGACATACACCTTAGGTTAAACAATCACCCATTATATCATCTTATAGTAATATATCCTTCAAAGCTAAATCATCACCCCCATTATCATCTTATAGTGGCATAAACCCTAGGGTACATCACCACTCCCTTCTTATCCATCCCATAGTGACATACACTTTAGGCTACATTGTCACCCATATCCATCCACTCATCTTATAGTGATATATGCTTAGGGATAAATCATCACTCACACATTCAACATGTCGTGGTATACGCTTAGGCTATAGGGTCCACACTCATCTTTCCATATGTTTCATCCTCATACACTCATCCTATAGTGATATACACTTAGGGATAAATCATCACTCCTTCATTCAACAATTTGTGGTATATGCTTTGGCTATAGGGTCCATGTACATCTCTCCACATGTCACATTTCATCACCATCACATACACATACTCATCACAACGCGCTAGATACAACCAACACTACTCGACCATTTATTGATGACACACTCTCGTTTACGGTTCATTCTTGACTGGTGAGGGGATTAAAAAAATGAACCTCACTACATACACATTCCATCTTGCATTGTCTTGGGCACATTTACTCTTGCTTACTAGTGTTTTGCATGTTCACTTTACTACACATGTTAGCTTGATTTATTATATGTCATTATCATACACACATGCACATTCACGTCTTTGTTTAGTGTGATTGCAGATACATAATTTTACACACGACATGGATGATCACCTTCTACCCTTCTTGCACCGGTCACTGGGGGCATCCACCTTCATCTTATCCAGGTGTTATTGTTTCATTTTGTACTTAGCATCTTATATTACTTGCTCATACACATTTTTACATATTGGTTATCACTCTAACATGTTAATGGGTATTCCATGTGCAACACTTGTTTTGTAGGATTACATGTTTCCATGACTACTTGTTTATTTCTACTTGTCTCAAGTTGTTTTCCATTGTATGCGGGATTTTCCCTTTGCTTGTGTGCACACTTTTCATTGTTTATGACAATGATGGCCTTGCATGTCTTGTAACATCGTGAGTGATGTCCCATGTTTGAAACCCGCTTTATGTGGTCTGCTTGTTTTCTTATGTGTTTACACTACTTTGTTTCGTAGTTACTACATTATCTGTGTATTTTCCACTTATTGCATGCATGTGTTTTGGACTAACACTTGTTTTGGCTAGTCATCCCCTTTTGTGCGCACCTTGGTATCTACCAAAAGTTTCCCTTTCCCCTATAAGGCAGAGTTCTACATGTTAGAGTGTTGTTGGCCCTATTTTGGGGGTGCATTCTCTTTTCATTCAACGTCGCATGTGCCTCCAAAGAGGGGGCATCATTGAGGGTTTTCTACTAACACAACGTATTTACACCAATTCACACACAATGCAGTGAGTTCAACCCAATTTATGAACTCCATACACAAAGTGGCCTTAACATGACATGGTCTCCTTCGGAAATTCTACAGAGCAGTTACAGGCTTGGGGGTTATAATGGGTGTGCCTCTCTACACTTCTTCCAAAGTGCCGTCGGATTGCCCAAAAAACCAAAACAAGATCAGAGATATCTTCACACATTTTAGCAGAAGCGGTTAAATTTGGAGGACACAACACATTTCCTCCCTATACTTCTTTATCCAGGTGGTGTGAGATCACCCAAAAAAACTCACGATAGTACAAGATATCCTTCTATACCCTTCTCTCGACATGGATTAGGTGCACATGTTCCATTTACATTTTCTTTTCCAACATATTTTACACATTCGTATTTTTACACATTTCTATATACATGTGTATTTTACACAACATTTTTACATACATACATATTTGACTACTTGATCATTTTCTCCTTGCAAGTCCATCGTATGAGAAACAAGTAGTCAAATTAGGGACAACAACGACAATGACAACACACCGCTACATGCATTTTCCTTTACTAACCATGCAGGTACACTACACATAACAACAACTACACATGTGTTCCACCCTAGGTTCACTCTCATCACTTTTTATGCACATTTTTCATCTTTAGAATCCATGCTCCTCCACATTTTTCTTTTTGTCATTCCACGCTTGAGTCTAGTCCATCGGCATGTCTTCTTATACACTCTACATGGATATCAAGTACGCATATCTATCTACTTTATATTACCGAGTGTTCCACTCACCAACATAAAGTCGGGGAAAATGTATACATAATATTATACACTTTGTAGACATTATTTAGCTTGGCCTTATACTACTATTTAGAAGGTTCTCAAGTGAAAAAGTACTAATTAATCCCACCTTTCACCATATTTATTTTATATTTTATTTTTTCATTCCCGCATATTTTCTAGAACTTATCCATCTATTTCGTAATTGCCCCATCATTCTAGCCCAAAATTAGGGTGCCCTAATGTGTACTTGAGGCACCCCGGGTGCCCCGGTCCCACCCCCTGACGCCTTGATCTATGCACATCCTTTTCGCTTCTTTTTGGGGCCTTTCTAGCCATTTTTCATCCTTATCCTTTTCTCAGTCGGCCTTGTCGATTAATTACGAAATTAAGCTTGAGATCCCTATAAATATAAATTTATAAGACCATAATGAGGGTTTTAGCGTCACATACTACTATCAATCCATCTAGAGTTGCATCCATTGCATCACTTGCATCCACATAGTGTCATGCATCAAGGCTAGGAGATTTGCATCACACACACTACATAGGGGAGGGATTCTATTATATTCCATACACACATGTTATTTACATTTTCTATAGTTACTATTGCTCGCTACTTCACAAAGTGTGATTGGCATGAGAACACCTAGGGCACGACATGCACACACTCACCGAACTACATCCAAGTCTCGAAATGTAGTGCAACGCTCAGTGATAATACCACTAGTTTAGCGGCTAAGGTCAGTCCAACCCATTTATTTGCATATTTTATTTTTCCTAGGGTTTGATACTTCCTCTTGTATTGCAGGTCATTATTCAACTCATTCGGTGAATGAATCCAATGTGTAAACAAGCAATGTTTGGCAACACATCACACCCCGCAAAATCTATTTTTGGGTGCTTTCGAATATCGGGAGGCCTAAACTACAAACCAGGGCACCTTAGGGCACCCCAAGACACCTTCCTAGGTGCCCCGGTCTTCGGATCCTCCATATATGGTCTTTACAGGACCTCTGAGTGATTTTTCTAGGTTTTGGAACTTGTTGTCGGACCCACGACACTATGTGCGAACATGTACAACAATCAGCTAAGTCATTCTTCTACTTCCTTTAGATAGTTAGGGATTTATTTCACTTAATATAATTATTTTAGAATAATTTCATATTTATTTACTTCCTTTAAACAATGTTTTAATCCTCCTAATTAGATTAACTAGGGTTACTATTTCCTAACATATAGTTCTATTTTAGTTAATCACAACCATCTTTTCAATCTCACTCTTTTACACATATGGGTATCTATAAGGCCTGATGTTGGGGGTTGGATTCCTGGAATTAACTAAATGACATGATCATGATCTCTTTCAGGAGGCAATCCTCTAGGATCCTCAAATACAACTACATGTTTATCAATAACCTTTTGAAGATTAGGATGCGCTACTATAATTGGTGGTTGAACTTCCATGGAGAACAATCGTGCTACAAATCCTTCACCCCCTTTTTAAGAATCTTCTACATTTGGTGAGAACGAACCACCTGAGGATTTTTTTCCTATAGTTCTTAAATCTCAAACCGTGACTTCCCTCATAATGAAAGCGCATGAAAAACTCCATGAAATTTAGCTCTATGGTGCCCAAGGTTATGAGCCACTAAGCACATAAGACAATATCAACTCGCCCGTGGGAATAGTGAACATAGTGGATTTCATTGTGTAGTCACCCATCATAAGTATGATTTTATGGCATTTGCCTAAACATTGGAACATGTCACCATTTGTAATCATTACTTGAAATTTAGGTGTTGGGTATATAAAATAATTAAGCCTTTCTGCCAGCTTATTATTGATGAAATTATGTGTTCTCCCTGAATCAATCAATATTGTCAGCTTCTGCTTCTTAAGGTAACCCACGACCTAAAATTTTTGTAGAGTGCTAACACCAGATAGAGCATGATATGATATAGTTGGTTTGGGCTCTTCATAGTCTTCCTCTAGTATTTCCACTTTATCACTTGATGTTTCCTCATCTTCCTCCTCCTCATCGGTCCCTTCAATGTAAAAATCTTTCTTCTCAGCACATTTATGACCTAGTCCATATTTTTTGTCATAGTTAAAACATAAGCCTTTTGCTCTTTTTTCTTCAATTTTTTTAGGTGTCAGTCAAACTGGCTGAGGGTACGATGGTGGAAAGATGATACATCTTTTTTGTTAGTGAAAGTGTGTCTTCTACAAGAGAGAAATTTTTCCTCTAATGTGCCATTATAATAGAATCAAAAACCTTAATTGGACTAAATATACACACCTCATGCTCAATGTGATCCTTAAGACACCCAAGAAATAGGTCATTCAAATTCCCTTCGTAATATTCTCCACACACAAAGATAGGTTTTGGAACCGATGGATATAATTCTTGACTAATTTTATTTTTGTAATGTTGTTAATTAGTGAAGTAATTCTCTGACACACTAGAACTATAGTGCAATTGTATCTCTTCGAAAAAATTGCCTAAGTGAAACCGAGACCATTCTTCTTCTTTTGACAACACAACCATCGATACTAGACGAATTGGTCAGGTTCAAGATACAAGGATGTCATGGTCACCTTTTATCCCAATGGGATCTGATGTAGATAAAATAAATTCTCCATTTTGTTAATCCAATTAAGTGGATCCTTTCCATCAAACTTACACATTTCCACTTTTGGCATCATGTTACGGGCCTGCAAAGTATTTGTATTTGGATTGGGTATCCTTGAAGATCTACCCCGCTAAGTTTGTACATTACTTTGACCTGAAGATTCACCTTGATTGATATAATTATAATTGAGTTTTGGTTGATTTGGAAGAAGATGACGACCCTTCATATTCATAATAATTTTCCGCATGAAATCATCCAATCATTTTCACATCTTTTCTACATCTTCTTTGTTGGTCATCTTAGACTATAGGATTCGCATATCATACTCAAGTTGGCTTATCCTATGGTCCGTTGGGGTAAGCCCTATCCCTAAGGAATCCGTAGTTACCCCTTATGACTCCAACTCATCAACAATTATCTCATCCTTGTCTAGAGTTTTACACATAATGATGAGATTCTTTTTTCCTCTTGTGGAAGACCCCACCATGATGCCCCAAAACAGTAGAATTTAGGGATCAAGGTTGAAATTTAGGCTTTGGGATTTTGATAGGAATTTGGCCAAATATGAACAAACTTAAAGAATAAACTCAAACTAATTTTTAATATTCTTTCTGAAAATGTAAAGAAATTGGAAAAATTCCACAATTTGCAATCAATTGAGAAAATTTATCAAACACCCTAAAATTGGTATAATTTTTGCAAAAAAAATTCAAAATATCTTGAAATTTGGAGAGGATCTTACTTGACTGATTTTGGAACAACCCAAAAACAGTACAGAAAAATTTGCTACCGATTTGGATACATATCCGAGTCTTTGCAATTAAGGTTTTGACACAATTTTGGCGGAGATCAAGCTCGATACCACTTTTAATGAACCGTTACACCAAAACCTCGAGGCGTTAGTGAAATATGTACATGAGGATCATATCATTGATAGACTCTTTCATGTCTTTCGTTAAATGAACCTTGACATAAACATGTGTGTTTGGTTGGTCCACTCATAGAAATATTCAAATTCATTATAATGCACATGTCCAATGAATTTAACAATTTTGGATATGAAGAACCATACAATAAATGAGAGCCTAGGTAACTTGACCCACATAGGAACTTTGAGGGTAGCCCGCTCGAAGACTCTAACATCCCAAGTCTAGAGTGACAATATCATCAAGGGATTCCATGAGAACTAGTAGCTTGACTTGATGACTAAATATTTTACTTGGGAAGGTTCCTTAAACGTAAAAAATCCTTGGTGAGGCTATGGACCCCTATCACCTAGATCCCATTAGATATCCAATAGTGTTTGACCGAGTTCTAGAGAGAGTAGTTTGAGGGGGTATGGTTGGCATACTAATTAATAATGAAGTTATTCTTATACCGTTTATACACTACAATAACTTCAACATTTAAAATAACATCAAAATTAAAGAGGATCTACATAATCATTTCCTTTTCATAGAACTTGGAGACAAATTTGTGAGCTCACTTGAGTGTCATTCTTCTCACCATTTACAATAATAGTTGTGGATGGCTATTTGAGTCCCATTTATACATGTTTAGACCACCCAAGGATGGTATAGTGTCAATTTAAATGCAAGCATGTCATAAAAGTCCCGCATTCGCAATCTATATATGGGCTTGAAAAAACAAGAAAACTATAACCAATATTAAAAACCTTAGCAAGAAAGTTCTTAGAATGATGAAGGTTAAAGTTTTAAATTTTCACCGCTATTTTCTCTAACCGCCATACTTTTATGTTTTTGCTTAACATTTTTATTCTCGGTAATTCCTCTACAATCCATAGGCTTTTACAAATTTTAATCTTTTAGAGGACATTATCATAGGTTTTTAACTATGTAATATTCATTATTTCCCTTCCAACCACATGAGATTTTACTCATAATTTATTTTATTTCAATTTTTTATTGTTTATAATATAATTTTTAAGAAAATAATTATATTATATTTATCAATAAATAATATTTATTTTTCATGGGATTGGTTACATTTTTTCTTTTTATTTGAACTATGATAAATTTCAAAGAAATAATACAATACCATTTAATTTTTGTAAATAATTTCTATATAAATATCAACAGCTAATATTCATTGAAATTATATAATATTATATTAATATGCAAAAATTTAGTCCAAATTCGACATCACTTTATCTCTGTGTGTGTGTGTGTGTGTGTGCATGTGTGTGTGTGTGTGTGTGTGTGTGTGTGTGTGTGTGTGTGTGTGTGTGTGTGTGTGCGCGTGCGTGCGTGCGCGTGCGCGCACTCGCATGCACATGCACACACATACACACAACTCATATTAATTCTATCATATTTAATTTATTAGATCTATAGGCGTTTCTATTACAGGAGACCCCTCCAAAAAGTGTCAATTCTTTCTCGCATGAATTATTTTTGAAACTTCCCTTTATACCATGACACCCTTCCCAAAATCTTTAACAATATGCTATCATTTGTGTACCCTTGTATTGCTATTCTATATTTTCTCTCTACTATTTATCAACAACATATATTTTCCTTTTCACATTGGCTACAATTATATTTGGCTTCACAACACATACACCTTGACCTACCTTTTATAGTTGCATTTAAATATACTCCCAATGATTGTTTGCTTATAAATATAGATGTCATGTAAGAAGATATAATATGCACACAACATTCATTTTCACTTTCTCCTCTCGCTTTTATTTTGCCCCTCCTTTTTATTCCTGCAAGAAATAAAATTCATTGCTAAGCAAATTGATCTCGATACTTGTAGTGCTTTATCCAAAACTATTGTTCAAATAGAATAGGATCTTAGAAGTCCTTTTATAGTATTTAACGATGTTATTTTTGGAACAAGAAGAGTTTTCTAGCACCAAAAAGACTAAGCCTCCCAATAAACAATGGCTCTAGATTTACTTCAATAATTATTAATGACAAGAATTGAAGTTGAAATTTTAACCTCATAATTTCAAAGATTTTAGGCTTTGGGGATGGCTATTTCACAAATGTTTAGCCGACATTTATTTGTTTTCTATTTTAATGGGGAAAAATTAAGTTAATATGATCGTTGTATTTGGATTTGATTTATTTTTAAAATTATTATTATTTGTTATATGTGTATTACATTCTTGCAAAATTTTGAATATTAATTTTATTATTATTTATCATTAGATACTTTTGTAAATAATTTGTCTAATTATGGATGACCAGGGCATAGATTTTCCCAACATTATGTACTTATGGAATCATTGTAATTGTTCCCTGCCCCCCCTCGCCACTTGTCTTCCTATTATGGTAAAAAAATCTAAAAATCTAAACCACCAAGCCGCTGACAAGTAAATCACATAGATATTTTTCGTGAGGAATTTGGAGGGTTGTATATTCCAAGAGAAAATATTCATGAGTAAATTTACTCCATGCGAAGTTCCCATTTCCCTTCCTCAAAACGTAGAGCTACAAATTAGTTGCTTAAGATGGGTTGTTGATTTGGAAAACAATAATCTTTCAATGAAATGTAGTAAAACTTACCCCATTCTCTCCCCAAGGTGGATTTTTTTGTCACTTTGTGAGGTGGTTTTTACAAGTACAAGAAGGTCATGTAGACAATCAAGGATCCCAACTCTCAAACCAATTGATTCCATAAAGCTTTTTTGATAAACTTGACTTTAAGGGATTACCATATGGTTTTGAGTGATGAGAACAATGATGGGTGTATGAATAATACTCTTAGACAGTCTCACATTTTGTTGAGTTTTTTATATTGGAAACTATGTTAGTTGTTTTAGGGTTTTAATTCACATTGGTGTATTTTTGTTAGAAAAAGAAGTACAACCATCATTTGTTTCAATCACTACATTCTTTTTAGCGGGCAGTTGTTCAACGGTTTGGTTTGACATGTCCATAAGGGGGGAATCTCAACCCTATGGTTAAGGTATTAGCACCAAAACATGTTTTTTCAAGGTTAATATAGGTGATTTTATGTTTAAATAATTTGACTTCTATATTTATATCGATAGACACTTTCATGTTTTTCATTAATTCAACGTCGACACAAACGTATGTTTTCTTGGGCGAGTAGAATTAATCAACATCATTAGAAACCACATGCCTAATGGGTTTAATAGTTTTGGATATGAAGAACCATAGAAGAACCAAGAGACCAAGTTACAACTAGACCCACATGGAAACTTAGAGCTAGCTTGACCAATAGCTTGACTTGATGACCAAATCTTGCACTTGGGAAGGCTCCTTAAAGGGGAAAATCCCTATGTGATGTTATGGACCCCTATCACCTAGATCCCATTGGACATTGAATGGTGTTGGATCTAGCTCAAGAGAGTCCTCTAGGGGGTATGGTAGGCATAATAAACAATAAGGAAGTTATTCTTATACCATTTAAACACAAGTTCAATATCTTCAACATTTAAAATAACATCAACAAACTCAAGAGGATCTACTTGTTACTTCGTCATAAAATTTTGGGATGAATTTATGAGCTCACTCATGTGTCATTCTCTCCATCATTTGCAAAAATAGTTGTGATTGGCTATTTGAGGGTCATTTATACACCTAAACCACCCCAAGGGTGGTACTAGTGCCAATTTAAATCCAAACATGTCTTATAAATCCCGAATGGTAGTTTGTAAATGGGTTTGAAAAAAGAAAAAATTTACAATCAATATAAAAAAACTTAGCACAGAAAGTTCTTCAAATGATAGAGGTCAATGTTTTGAATACCAAAGAGCTATTTAATCGATTTTTCATAGTTTTTTATGTTTGTGCATAATCTACAAGCTTTGACAAATTTTAATCTTTTAGACTACATTATTCTAGGTTTCTAGTTATATAATAGTCATTATTTCCATTCCCACCACACTTTTCAACCATATAATATTTTACTTGTAATTTTAGCAATAAACTTTAGAAGTAATTTTCTTTTCCCCTAACCAATTACAATCCACTATTTTAATTTTGTATTGACTGTACTATAATTTCTAAGAAAATAATTATTTTGTATTTTCTAATAAAAATTATTTATCTAGTGTTGGATTGGTTACATTTTTCTCCTTATTCGAACCTTCAACAATTTCAAGGATAACACAATGTCATTTAATGTTCATGATTAATTTCTATATAAATATGAATCTAATAACTACATTTAACCTTCATTGGAATTTATAATATTATTTTTATATGAAAAAAAAATGTAATGCCCCGCTCAGACACTGGAAAACCAAACCAAAGTATAGCAAAAATTTAGGGTAATTTCTTTTTTAAAAATGGATAGCTTAACAATACATATACGATTGTCCGATATTAATTGTTTTAAACTAAGTTGATTTTCCCAATTACTTAATCGCTAGCCCTAGACAAATTTATTTATTTCATTTCCATTAAGATTACTAAGGACACGCTGAAATGAGTCTACACCTCCTTTTAAAATTTGATGGATTTCCCCCTTTTTACTTATTTACACACACACACATTTTAATTTTTTTCTTCTCATTCATATTAAGTTTATCCAAGACCCTAAAGAAAGTAGGGTTACTTGGGGACCCTAGGATCAAACAGATCTCAGCCCTAGATCTATGTTTGCCCTAAACTTTCCTTATCACATCTTTATCTTCTCTTTCTCTCCATTTGGTTTGCATTTGTTTCTGTCTTCCTTGTTTGAACTTGTGCAGGTGGATTGAAGGGCCATGGAAGAAGGAGTCATAGATGATCAGACTACCCATTTGTGTGATGTATTTTATTTTATTGAAACAAGTAATAGCACTGAAAATCTGAATGAAGGATTCACCTCTTTTTTTTATGTAAAACATGGTGGCGGGATGTTATTGGGCTGCAGATCTATGGAGGAGGAACTCTGTGTGAATAGAGAGGAGTGGCGGAAATGTGGGAGGCACATTGAAGTGGAAGCCGTGTGAGGGAAGGGGTGAGCATTGGTGAAGGAGGAACAACATGGAAGAGGAGGCCACGGTGAGGGGGTTAGTTGCGTAGGGTGAGGGGAAGTTTGGGGAAAGGCGCAGATTGGAGGGTGTTGTGCGGTGGAAAGGAGAAGGGGGCAGCCGCACGCAGACGAAGTTTGGGGGATGGCGTGGTTGGAGGGTGGGCGATTAGGGGTGTGGTGGACAAGAGGAGGGTGTGTGTGCAGGGGGTGCGTGTGTGGGGAGGGGTTAGACCTTCCCCATTTTACCAATTCTTTTTTTTTAAATAGTAAAACTACAAAAAAAAAAAAAAAAAATCATATTATTTTACTAGTTTAATAATACACACACACACACACACACACACACACACACACACACACACACACACACACACACACACACACACACACACACATGTACACAACTAACAACTATAATAATTTTACAATATAAAGATTAAATATATAATACAATGCATTTATATTATAATCTATAGATCCTAACCCATTTAATAGTATGTTATATTTGTAATATATTATATAAATGTAATAACTCAATATTTCGTTTTATGTAGAACATAATCTATTTTAAAATCTGAATACTAAGAATTAATATGAAGATATATAACTAGTTTATACCCAAATTAATTTGCAAGTGTTTTTAACGTAATTTAGTTATATTATGAAATATAACTATATTGATTATATTACTTACAAACTGAAGCAAGATTGATTTGGATTGAAAAAATACAGGTTCCATTTTGTCTCTTTTTTTTGTGGATTTAGACATCTAGAAATTTGTCAATATATAAAGGTATTAAAATGAATTTCTAACTTGAAGCAAGAATAAATGTAAAGAGGTAACATTACTCTTCTCTTTTAACCACATTCAAACGGTAAACAAACTTTCCCCCTTATAGTAGGAGAGATCTCTACATTATAATACATTTCTTGACAAAAGGGAGATCTACTTCATGAAGGAAACTTTCATTTTAACAAGGCATACTAGTTATTTCATTCCATACTAAAAGCTAAAATCTGAATAATATAGATGTATATATTCTTTTCAAACCAACCATGAAGAGCATCACTTATTAATGCAACAAGACTCCTCCACTCATGGAGAGTAGCAAGTTATACAACTTTCAACTATAATCAAAGAGAGGAACAAATACGACTTGAAACACATATGCTTCCATGAACTAAACATATATCCCAAGATGAAGGCTTACAAAATGAGCTCACTTCAATAGTTTTACAAAGAACATAAGCTTATCAAGAAGCTAAAATTTTCCAAAACAAGAAGAGAGTCATAAAAGATCATGCCACCAAAGTTACTTCAACAACCCTCAAGCTTAAGGATCCAACTATCATCCATTAAGCTCCAACTTTTAAAAGTTTACAAGGATCCAACTTCAAGAGAACAAGGCTTGTTTAACCTCCCAACCTTCAGGCATCATCACATGCCTTTCCAAGGTTGGAAGGCATGCTAGCCTCCCCCAAGCCCATGGGAAAGAGGACTACTATCAACAACTTTGCACAAGAGTAAGGGAGACAACTAATATTACATTCATATAAAAACAAGACAAATATGAAAACAAGACACCAATTTTACAAAGATGAAAAAGAGGAGAAACTATGTTCTACCTCTAAAATGGGGAAGAGAAAAGAGGAGTTCTCCAAAAGTTATAACCAACATTAGTTACACAAAGCCAAGATCTCCATACCCTCCTTATTTCTCCAATATTCATTCAAGCCCTCCTTATTTCTCCACCCTTTCACCAATCCTTCTTGGAAGGATTTTCAAACCCCAAAGGGGTTTCCTCACCAAGAATGGGGAAGGAGGTTCAAGCCAAATGAACCACCTTCCCCACCTCAAACCATTTGAGGGGAGTAACTAAATCCTACAAGGCTTGCCCATCAAGCCTATGAGGATTGAGAGGGGAAAAATCTCTCTCTTTCCCCAAAACTCCAAAACTCCATCATGTCATATAATGGAGGGAGCAAAATCAAGTAAACAACAAATAAATTCTACATGCAAAAATAAGCATTTCCAGTAAACAACTAATATCTAGCATGATATAACACATACAATAAAGCTCAAGAAGCCTACCTCAGAAAAGCTCTCCAAATTCAATCTCTTCCACTTCTTGACCCAAGCAAACTCTAGCTCCCAATCCACAAGCCTCCAAGCAAAAAGCTCCCAAAAAAAGTTCTCTTCTTTTCCCATGAGGGAGAATTTGAAGAGGAGCAAGCAAAAATCCTCACAAATGAGGGGGTGACATGTGTCACCCCTCTCTTCCCTCAAGGTCAAAGATGCCAAAGATAAAAGAGAGAAAGGATAAAATGACTTTTAGCCCTCTTCTCCCAAATTACCCAAAATGATAACAAAACAATCTTGTGCAACTTTTAACAAAGCACACTTATCCATACCCCTTACATGGATGTGACCAAAGGGGGAAGGGGGTGGGGGAACTCCTCTATGCCTTGAATTAAGCCCCCTACCTATTAGGTAGGGTCCAAGGGCCCATTTTCATGTTAAGGGAATTCCCAAACAAAAAGGGGGTCCCTAAAAATGCCTAAAATAACTCAATTTCGGGTTTGGCAAATTTGGGCACAAGGGTAAAGGGTGTGTGGCCCACCCAAGGGTTCACATGTGACCCTAATCCCTTTTTGATTAAGTTCATCATTAAAAAAATTTAAAACTTAATGTAAGTGGGGCCATAAACTAAACACCTTAAGCAAGATTAATAATACAAGACATATTACATTACAAATGAGGGTTAACTATGGTGCCCAAAACAAAAATTCTAATGCTAAGGCCTCATGCAATAAACACGGCTAGGACTTAGCCCCATGGGCTGCTTGTACAAAGTTGTGTCGCTGCCCCCGAATCTCACATTCTCATGTGACTGTCACTGCACACTCATTGCACACATTAAACGCACATGTCCAATACAAGAGTAAACTAGCTACTCACTAAGCGAATAAATTCAAACATGTAAATTAATAATATCACCATCATCAACGTGGAATGCACAATCTCACACAATTCATCGTATGTTAGGTATTACAATACATAAAAATGTCATATCACCATGCCATCATGTATCCTTATCAAAAAATGAATACGTTACAAAATCAAGGTATGTGACTAAACTAATTATCCAACATATAGGAATTAGGCCCAAATCGCATAGAAAAGTGTTAGTATCCACAATCTCAAATAAAATGTGTCAATCTACTAATCTAGTCAAATTGGCATTTCACCATACATGTCCATGAAGGCCAACCAACATATCATAACGTCAAAAATTATGTCAAAAACCATGTTAAGTCACAACTATGGGTTAAGAATTCAACAGGTAATTGAGGCTAGAAAATGTGGGCACTACAAGATTGGATTGGTTAACCTTCAACAATTTCAAGGATAACACAATGTCATTTAATGTTCATGATTAATTTCTATATAAATATGAATCTAATAACTACATTTAACCTTCGTTGGAATTTATAATATTATTTTTATATGAAAAATTTAATCCAAATTCTGACATTAGTTTTTATCTACATATATGTTTTATTATCAAACCCAACTCCTGCCCCCACCCCATATACACAAAAGAGGGCATTTCCAACCTTCTTACATATATTAATTCAATCCTATTTTTAATGACAAGAATTGAAGCTAAAATTTTAACCTCATAATGTCAAAGCTCTAGGCTTCAAAGATGACTATTTCACAAATGTTTAGCAGGCATTTATTTATTTTCTTTTAATATGGGAAAAAAATATTAAGTTAATATGATCGTCGTGACACGGTTAGTATGTGGTTTTGATTTATTTTTAAATGATTATTAATTCTAATATATGCTTTTACGTTCTTGCAAAAAAATTGGAGAATTGTGGAAGACCAGGGCATAAACTGTCCCAACATTCTATACTTACGGAATCATTGTAGTTGGCAAAACAAAATTCAAGTAATTTGTCTTCCTATTATGGTAAAAAAACCAGTCAATGCTTGGGGAGATATATATATAGATGCTCTCTTTTTAAAGATTGTTGCAGGCTATATATTGCAACTAGTTGTTCTTACACATAGCTTTTTATTTTTTAAGTGATTTGTCGATTGGGTTGTTTAGAAAAAGCATGGTTTTTGCATAGTCCTCAAAGTTAATGGAGTGCAAGTCTGGATTTATTTTTAATGTTTCAATTTTTTATTTCTTGTGGTATGGAGGAATACCAAAATATGGTGGCAAGTCTAGAAGGAATTTTGGAGGAGGAGATGATAGATATGCCTGTAATTTTGAGGCACCTGCTTCAAAGCCCTTCCTCAGGCGGGCTATTGATGAAATGGACCTTTTCTCAACAAAGACTTCATTACGCATTGTAGCTATCCTAGCTTGGAAAATACTCTCATTCTGTCAAGAAAATGTATGTATTTAAATGTTGATGATTTGGTGTTTTGGTTTAAACTTACAAATTAATTGACCTAGTAATGCAAACCGGTTTTTTGTGGTAGCTATTTTGGTATTTTGTATAGTTATGTTGTTTAATTGAACAATTATATGTATTTTTTTGTTCATCTTCGAGAGTGAAACGCAATGGCTTTGATAAACTCTAATGTGTTTTCGAAATATGGGACTAATGTTATTATCACATTGCATTTCCAAATTAACATTATTTTTGTATTTTTTCGATGTACTGTTATCCCAAATTCACCCCCTCCGGCAAATTTGGTCAAGACAACTCCTACACATAAGGAAATTATGAAGGAAACGACTCAGACCCGCGAGCTCACATTCCAGGATGACAAACAAAGCATAAAGCAGGGTCGAAAATGAAGAAGCAATTTCGTAGAGAAGCCAAGAGAAAGAAGGAAAAGAAGCGGTGAAGTTTCAAGGTCTTCGGCTCGAAACCATTCAAGAAAGAATCCAGAATCGACTAAGTATGGAAGAGCTAGTAGAGGGAACCACGTGTCCTAACGACGCTCCTCCAAAGGTGAATCCAAAAAGAGAAGCTCAAACAAGCGCCGCATCTCCACGTGTCTCAGGATGAAACGGAGGCAAGGGAAAATGGTCAAGCAAAGTCAAAAGGTGGAGTTTCGGGCCACGGGGGTTTTCTGAGTTTTGCGTTTCACAAAAAGGGGAAAAGGTAAATTATGGACCCGTAAGCCCATTTTTTTGCTCTAATCTGGCTACCACGTGTCCCATATCAAAGGGGACCCATTTTTCAAGTTGTTTTCCCGCCCTCCTGTACGGACCCGATACAAACTTCAAAGGGGCATATCTTTCGACTCAGGGCTCGAAATAGTGTGAGTCTCGACACCATTAGAAAGATCTCGACCTCAATCTACTCCGTCATTTCCTCTTCTTTCAAGGCGTCGAATCAAGGATTCATGCAATAAAGACGGATTTGGGGGCAGATTTTATCAGAAGCATTAACAAGCAGCGGTGGTTGAGTTCCAACTTGCTTTTCCCGCTTCTCTCTCTCTCTTTCTTCTCTCGATCGAATCTATAAATACGGGGCAGGATTCATTGTAAAAGGTTGTTCATTCTTCTTCTCTGCCTCCCCTCTTCTTTTCTTCCCTAGGGTCAAAAATGGAGTTTGAACCTCCTTTCACGACTCTGTAATGGCATTCTCTTGCCTCTTGCCCACTAACGATGTACTGTGTGAACTTTTGGAGCAATAAATTTTGTTTTGTGATGCATCTGTCCATCCTTTGCTTATTTTATTGTCTCTCCTCGCCTCTCGTCATTGTAGGGTATACTATGCATATTCTAATTTTTGTAGGTCCTGGGAGCTGTGTTTAATGGGTTTTGAAGTGGTGTTTTGTGTGAAATCTATCTCTACCCGTGTGGTGCACCTTGTCCATCTCTCCTCTGCTCACCTCTCTCCACTTCAGGTAGCTGAGATTGTGACTAGCACTTCCCTTTTCTTGGTGCTATCACCTCGTTAGTGTAGGATTTCCCTCTTTATGCACTTTCTCTCTCCTTGTCTCCTTGGCATTGTTAGGATAGGTGTAGTTAGACGTCATTTCTGCATTAGGAGTAGTTTAGCATTAGGATCAGGAAGAAGAAGTCAGCTTTCTCTGGAGGGCCATCTCAAGTCCGCAAGTCCCACAGCACTTGAGAGATGGTCCCATGTTATGCAATCACACCAGATGATTCTGCCTTAGAAAAGAAGACCTGTAGAAATCATCTGGGGGTGTTGTGATTTCGCACTAACGATACTTGTAACTCATGTGCAATTGCTAGTTATAAGAATATTATGGATTACAATATAGAAATATGATACTCATATACATTACTTTATAAGTAACATCTCAAACAAAGATGTGGCCCCAAGTTGTCATTATAGAACTTGATCGGCCTTTCCACCCAAATATAGCCTAGACATCAACATGTCATCAACGATTACAAAATTATTTGTCCTAAGGTTTTTAGATGCATAAAATGTAGGTTGATGGGCCCTTCACCTTTGTATTGACATAAAAATCTTCTTACAACTAGCAATCATTGTATGTTGATAGGAGTGAGGTATGGACATGAAAATATTAACAGAAAGCAAAGGAATATGAAATGAAGTGGGAAGAAACAAAAAGAAAAGAGAAGAGGAGATGACATTTGAAATGAGAATCAATGAAATTAACCTTTGAAGGTTGAAGTGGTGCACATTTTATAACTTCGAACACCTCAGATGGAAAACATTAACAAAATAAAATATTTAAGTGTGCATATCAAATAATTGAATGAAAATAATATTTAACCAAGTTCAAATTCGGCACATAATGGAAGGATGTTAGAAACAACTCAGAAGGTTTGTCTTTAAATTGCCATGCTCATTTGTTTAAATTCCTCCATGTTCATCCTCAATGCATACCCCTGCAACAATGAAAATCTGGGAGATGACACCTATAGAGAGTGAACTCTTGGTAGCCAATGTTGTAGAGGGAGCAATGTGATTTATTATTTTCATAGAATAGTTCATACAAACACTTTAATTAGTTATTATTATTTTTCGATTCTCCTTAATGCATAATGTGCAACTATGACAATCTAGAAGATAACACCTAAAGAGAGTGAATTCTCGATAACTAGCGTTGCGAAAGAGAGTAACTTGATTTATATTTATTGAGAATAGTTCACACATATTTTAATCAATAATCAATGTTTTGTGATTCTCAATAATGATTTTTTTTTCATTTTATATAATGATTTTTCAATATTAGACCTTGTTTCATTGTGTCATTATAAAAATATTTTTCGAGATACAAGTACAACATCTAATAAAGAACCATTTTTAAATACTTTAACAAATATTTATATCTTGCTTTGGCTTCAAATACAGAGTCTTATGCACAATAAGAAATTGTTGTTGAGATTCACTTTCCATATTCTAATTGTAAAAACTTGATAATATTCAAGAATTTTACATCATGGAGTATGAGACCATGTTTCCTTTGTATTTGTTTTCAACAATTAGTGTGATTCGCATATGCAATCATATTTTGGATACATGTCTATTGGGGTAAATGCCACAAATACTATTCTAACAAAGCCTACTTAAAATTATTTTACTAGAACTTTATATATTTCAACTTCAATATTGTTTAAGATGTTCTAAAGTTTATTTATTTTAATGAATGCATTGTATTATTAACGTAAATAATAGGCTACAATGGTCTAAAAAAAGGAGGCTAGTTGGGATACTTGGTCCTGGAATTAACAAAGAAATAACTAGCCAACATATAGCCAAACAACCACAAAGTAGCACACAAAAGCAACAAAACAAACTCAATTCCTCCTTGAAGAGTGATGGTTGTGTGTAAAACTACAATCCTCTATGCCAAAAGCAATAGGGGTGACAATAAATACCTAAAACTTTTTTTGACAGGAGCCTCAGCTAAACCTTTTTGTTTTTTGACTTTTGTCCGACCCTTAATAGGGCCCATGATGGCACGATGTTCATCCTCAAACTGAGGATGACCTTGTTCCTTGTCTAATTCAAAAGAATCCATTCCATGAAATCTCTTTGTTCCACCTATTGAAATTTCCATTGAATCTGCTCCTTTCTCCCATGGCACCCTTGAATTGTTCCTTTGTCATGTGTCTTTGTAGATACTTGTATTTTTTAACGTTGTATTCTTGTTTTGTTATCTTCAAAGTCAAGTCTTACTTGTGTCAAGTTGTTCTCATCTTCCGACTCCATATGAGGATAGGGTTGTCATGCATTGGGCTTGGAGGGGCAACCTTTTTCCTTTTCGACCGCCCTCGAGCTATAGGTAGAAGTCTTGTAAATGTTATTTTTACTTGCAAATCCGACAACGAAAAGTTGTGTTTTCATAGTCCAAGGTCTAAGACCATTGTATGCCACCCTGTTTTAATAAAATCTTATCTAGTAGTCCTTTGCTGAAATCTATCTCCTCGCAAATACATGTGTAAGTGAACAACCCAAACTCTAGTCTACTCATTCGATATTTGTTTTTGTGTTTTCTCAACAAATTCCAATACCTTCCAAAACTTTAGAATGTCAAAAATGAAGAAACAAATTATGAAGACACACCTAAAATGACATTTTGGATACAATCATTATGTTAGGGTTAAAGTTGAGAACAATGGATTCAAAAGAGTTCATCTTTGCCCCAAAATGAGGGCCCCTCATTCAAAACCTTTTGAAAATCCTCATTTAAAGGTTTTTTGGACGATGAAGAATCGTTTGGAAAAAATAGACTTTACTAAGCTTGGTCAGTTGGTGGAGAACCATTAATATAGGTTTGCAAGCAGTCCAAAACCCATTAAACCTCGCAAATTATTGCATATTGTTCATATTATTGGCACTTTTCTTTAGTGTCTAAATTGAAATCACCATTACAAGTATCACATCAATTTTATCAACCATATAAGGGTTTGGCATCGAGTAAGAAAAAGTAGCGAGAGGTGGGATTTGTGAGTTATTCATGGCCACATCCACAAATAAGGTAAGTTTTGGGTCATTGTTGTCCGCCATTGAACTTGTACCCAAACACTAATCACTTCCACTTCTACTCACAACTTCCAGTTTAACTAACATCAAGATACTTTATAATTGTTTCACTAAATTTCTCGTAATGGCCTTGTTTGCCGTAGATTCCTCCATACAATGAACATAGGGTCAAATTTAGAAAGCTTTGGAAACCTATGTAGAATTCATGCCTTAGAAATGGATCTAGCAGCGCCTAATTTCCCCTTCTCCTACAACCTACCCCATTATAAAGCAACTAATATGAAAGGCAAACATGACCCACAAGTTCAAACAAACTCTTGAAGAAAATAACCCAAGGCTATGTGTATTTAACAAGAACTCGCCATTATTCAATGTAAATCCAAAATAGTCCAACTTCAAATTCCACGAAACCTTTAAAAAATATTTTAAAAGTCAAAATTTTCACAAATTATTCGTGTGACTCCAAAGAAAAAAGAAACCCTTCAAAAATGGCATAACCTTGATTTTTCTTCCACACCCCCTCAAATAACAACCTTTTAAAGAATAGTGTTATTACTTGAGGGGCTAGGTCGACAATAAAATGGAGATTTTACTCCAGATTCTTGAAATCCCTCATAAGCGCCTTCCTTACAGAGATAAACATGGTTGCCCACATTAATCGGCAATATGCTCGCCATTGAACTTTGGTATATCATTACATATACACAACCACCCCGAAAGACTCCCAAGATTGAACTTTGTGTAAATATCTAAATAGTTTAACCTCCTCCAAATGCTAGCTCAAAGCACTTTAGCAAAATCTATGATAATCTCATTCATTCTAACTGAAATTTGAAACCCAAACACCTTTAAAAACATGACAGACTAATTTCAATGCACCCCTTTGAGGAGGCCACACTCGTCCTCCATGACCACTAATTTCAAGTGTATTGTCTTCAAGAACACTACCCCAATTTGTAAAGAGAACATGCACTAAGTTTCTCCAATATCACACTCAACAAAAAAATACCATGCAAATTTTTCAACTAGAAGGGAAAATCTTTGTTATCTCAAGCTTGAAACCCTTCCCTCCCCCAACAAGATCATTCAAATTTTATCACTTTGAAAATAGGCTTTGGCTACAAAAAAAAAAAAGATTAATATGTGGATTCATGGGGCCTCTCCTGGCATAAAAACTTTCAAACGTGGTTCAAGACAAGTGGCGCTTTTGGTTGTTTAAATATTCTCATGATGACAATAGGGTATTTATGGCTATCTTTTTGTCCAAGAAAGACGAAGATCAAGATTTTCACAGGGGTCCTTGGTTTATGAACAAATCGGTTCTTTTCATGAAACATTGGTCTCCAACATTCAACCCAACAGAAAATTTGGCCACCACTTTCCTAGTCTAGGTTCATCTACCTTTGCTTCCCAAAGAATACTCGCAAGAAAAACCAAAATAAAATAGGATCAGCCATTGGAGAATACATCCAAGCATCTCGATTCACTAGGAATATGAGAGTACTCAACTATGCATGCATATGTGTCATCCTGAATCTTGAAATACCTCTACCAGTTGCGTGATTTTGGATATGGGGGTAATGAATGGGAAAAATCGGTTGATTGCAAAAATATCCCCATCCCCTACAGATCTTGTAATGAACACGGCCATCTAGTCAAGGTGTGCCCAAGTTACAATCATAGAAACCCTCTTAGGAACCTACATAGCCAATGACACCATAGGCAAAGAGAAGAACACATCAATCGGCTTAAACATACAAGATCGCACCAAAATATGCCAAGAAATCAAACATACTACAAAACAAGTGGTGGAAAGAAAATCAAAAAATGTTTATCGGTAAAGACATAATCATTTTCAGCAATGGCTAGATCTTCCCACCAAAACACCTTTGAGGCATTATCGATTTGAATGCATCTGCTCTCGATCGTATACAAAGATCCCAAAAGCTTCTCTTCCAATAAGACTCCAACAAATAAGAAAGAAAAACAACAATCAATAGATAAAAGGTTAGAGTCCGCTCCTATTGCTTTCTCCTCGTGAATGATACCAATTGCCTATGAGAAACCCAGAAAAAATAATCTCTCCTCGATGAATGATACCAAATTGTCTCGAGAAACCCAAGAAAAAATAATCATCTTATTGTTTAAGAACATTATCTCATGGATCTAGAGCCAACTAATCTCGATCTTTGGTCAAACGAAAAGGATAACACTTCGCAAAAAGAAAGGAAACCTTCATTTGAAAAATCAAAGAAAGAGGACAAGTATAACAAACGATCTCGAAGATCTCATTTAGGAATGCCAAATCAAGGGCAAAGAAACCCTTCTAGGACAGAAGGTATTTAATGCACACCTTATCCTGGGATACAAGAGATGGGAAATCAGAACAAATATAGTGTGGCATGCACGTGGGCTAAGGTCTATAAAGTATCCTCTCTTCTAATAATATAATTTAGATTCTTGAAAGAAGATCATTCTAGGGCTTATACAAGCCATGATAACCAAAGATGTACAAGAGCCATGGATCTAGAAGATGATAATCTACACTTTATTAAGGCGTAGGGTTCCAAAGCCTAAGTCTAAGATAGGGGATGGAGTCTTGCTAGTATCGTGATAGAAAGAAGATTAATAAGATATAATATGCATATAAAAAGATCTAAACTAGGATTGTAAACAAGGGTTGTAAGAGATAGATAAGGGTTGTAAGCCAATGAGCATATGTAAGGGAAGGGACGATAGAACAAAGAAATAGACAATAATGGTACTCTATCCTAGTCTATGAAGGTTTTTGATATGGATGGAATGTAAATCAGATCTAAAATACCTTTTAAAAAACTATGGATCATTCAATCCCCAAAATTACTGGGTTATTAAGTTAGTGTACTTGTATGTGTGATTGATGATCAAAAATATGCACTGAATAACTTCAAATAATGAATCCCAAGCTTGTTGGTTTTCTTTGTAAATACCTACAAATAAAATCAAAGATAAACTCAATGCAAAAAGGATTACCACTTAGAAAAAATCACCCCACTATTGCATATTGAATTAATTAACAAGGTTATATTAGCCATTACATTGAACTTTTTTATTCTCGCATGACAAGTGAAAGACTAAAATAACATCTACAACTCCTAAGTTAACTAAAGTCAACTAAATACAACTAAAAATAGACTCAAGATGACAAGTATCACCCACTAATAAGATATGGTCAACATGCAAGAAGTCATTATTAGTTTAAGTGACACATGCACAACCATCATGCACACTAGTCAAACTAGGCACCCCAAACTCTCTTAAAAATAGAAATGGCCTAAAATAAGACTAAATTAAGTCATATATACTTAAAAATGGTGCCCCACCTCTTGGGTATGAATGAATAATGATTTGACCTCGCTATTAAGTGTACAACCAATGAATCACATTCTATCAATGTCCACTTTTTTTGAATTGAGGCGTATTGCCATTCCCTTTCCGTGGCAAAGAAGAATAAGCAAACAAGAGAAAGAATTGCACTTCATTTCAATTTTCTTTTATTAAATTTAATGTTTTCTTTTAGCATTTTTCCTTTAGAAGGCAAGTCGGTTGGGTTTGGAGGAATTAATGAAGCAATTAAAAGATAAAGTGAAGCTTAATAGGTCAGTTCTCATTTAATTGGCCTTTGGCACCAAGCAAGGAGTATAAATGGGATTGTATGACTTCATTTGCAAATCATCTTGGGCACATTTTATATCAACATTTGGTTTGTTGGGCTAATTGTTCAATGCCATTCCACTTGAGGACAAAAGCCCTCTTCTGTGGCATCCAAGGAGGATGGAAACCTTCTTTGTGGCTTGGTGGAGAACGAAAAATCGCCATGGTCATGCATTCAAGACATCTTTGTAAGACTTGCTTGCTAGTTTGGATCATAGACATCAAGAAGGATTACAAAAGCTTTACATGATTTTTGGAGCTCTTCCCTAGGGGAGCGACTAGGGTTTGGTGCTTTCTAGGGCACATAATTCATATATGATTTTATATTCTGATTCTCCATAATTTATAAGGCCGAAATCCATAATTTGGTTATTTTTGGAGAGGTTTATCTATTGATTTCAACCCTTGTTTGTGGTTGCCCTACTGCTGTCACAAATTTAATTACAACAGTGTATCTTCACTGATTTTCTCCATTTATTTGTTGCAAATTGGATGGATATTGGTTGTCGTAATTGAAGTAATTATTTAGAAGTAATTTCAAGTTATTGTGCATGGTTTTAGGGTGCATTTGAGTCCCTATACAATTCACTGCTAGGGTTTTAAAGTATATTACAACTACTGTTATAAAATCAGATTTGCTTCACTTGGGTTTGCTTGGTTTCCTTCTTTTCGCCTTTACCCTTGAAAATGATATTACATTCTAGTTGGCACCTCCAACTAAAAATAGAAGATGTCTAAAAATATATTTTTCCACTTGACCCAAAAAAATCTCACAAAACTAACTCAAATAAATCTCCTAAAATTGATAAACTCGACTAAAACTAAATTTTAACCCTAATCAATTAGGTGTCCATATTGGCATTAGATTCAAAGTTTATGTACATAACACATCAATCAATCAATCAAATAAAAACAATAACATAAAGGAAAAGGAAGGTTAAAGATACTATTGTGCAGTCACTGACAACACATTAACCCTCCATGGTTAGTAGCACCTTATGAAAGAGTAAATTTGGGGGACCACAAGATGGATAGAGAGAAGACCTTAGTAAGCTACATTTGGCGACTCTAAAGACTTGGTGAACCTCATTGGTGCAGATCCTATTCTTGAGTGTCCTGACACAATACCCCAAAGATAGTCCTCCAAGTGTAAGACTTTAGAGAAGTTTCACAAGCTCTAGCAAACTGATAGATGATAATGTGATGATTTGGAAATGACTTCAAAGGACACCTATCAATAAGAGTCATGATTAGTCATTATAGTTCCTTATCGCCAACAAAATCGAGCATGGTCGATGTAATCAACCATTGAGAAATACACCAAGATGGTATCGATCATGTTCGATGTCATCGACTTTAAGTAATAAGAAATCATGGGGTCCTAAGGGAAGGATCACAAGGTGGAGGAAAGACTTGGTAGTTGATGAAAATCTGATCTGATGGAGGTATGAAGGTGTTGTAAGTGGATATGCAAGCGATAGTAAGAGGATAGTAAGGAGATATCAAAAGAGGTAGTAGGGGATGTAAAGGATACAATATATAAGGTATTAAGGACTGCACATCAAATCTCTCTTACGGATACTACTAACCAACCCAACCATTTATGTTATCCCACTCTCAACAATGCTTCATGAAACTTCACCCGTGGGCGATTAATGTGCCAATGGTGCCTCTGAAGAGAAACGTTCGTAAGAGTTAAAAAAATATGATGTATACATATCCAACTCAATTATCTCCATCATTGGGTCATTTATTGCTTCCCTCAATGTTATTGTACTCAATGCTTTTTTCCATCTTCCACGACTGTTGACGCCACATTCTAATCAAAATACCAAAAGAGGTATGAGATATTGGATTAGACATTTTTTGTTCTTTTGGTGCCTAGTCTAAAGTATTCATTGACCCCCTATCACCATGCCTCAATCATCAATCCAAGACATTATTATTTGAATTCTTTTAAAGTTTTTTTATCAGAGCCATTTTTATGGCGGCTGCATCTAACCTACACATTTTTAGTGGGGGTAGATGTTTGTGGAATTTGATGTGGGCATAGCTTCTATTAAAGCCCCTCTACATTTCAAGAACTTCACCGGCCAAAATCAAGGGAGCTTTAGTTAGTACAAACACTTTTCTCATCGCAGGCAGCCAATTCTTATTATATCTCATCGACTTAGCTTTTACAAAAGCCTTGTGTACTTGGCACTAGACGCTTGGAGTTGTAGGGATTCCTACTCTTTTATAATTTGTGCCTGTTCTATTTTAACCTGAATGTCCATGTTGCTTACACAGAATGAAAAGAAAGGAGGAAGCTATCCAATTCTAGAAAAGGATATACCCCACCGCCCCCACCCAAAGATTGTTGAGAGTGAAATTCAAGCACTCAAGGAATCAAGATTAATTAATGTCCTATTGGAGCGATAGATATACTGTGTTCCTTGGTAATTTAGTAGTATTTTCTATTTCTCTTTGCTTTCTGAATTTGTAAGCATTTTATGCAGTATATGAGATCTTATTTCAATATGTCTAACAGTTTCTATGACAACGTTTCATTTTTAATATTATGCTAAATTTGAAAGTTTTTTCAAACAAATAGATAACACAAGTGAATTATCAGCACCGCATAAACAAAACTAACCATTATTCAAAAATGAGGCTTCCACAAAAGTAATAACGAGGATCTCCCAAACAACATAAGAAGCCATAAGATAGTCTACCGACCCACTATGCACAATATGTACCCAGACAATGGACCACATTGAACAACAATGTGATGTCAATTAAGTGCCTACCATACTTTTATATATATATCCCATAAGTTCCTCTCACCCCTTGTTACCCTCAAAATAGCCATTGAATGTAGTGTCCACTTCAATGCCACCAATCAATACAAAAGAAAAAGGAATATTTAGCCGAAGCAATTACACAACGTTTGCTTCTGCTAAGGGGAACTTGTTCCACCAACAGGATAACAGTTAAAAACTTAACATGCAAAAATTAATGCTTTTCACAGCTAAATTTTCCTCTTGCATAAGTGCAGCAAAAATGAAGGAATAATAACCAGAAGAAATTTATATTTGTCAACAACAAATGGATACGGAGCCTCAAAAATGTAAAGTCTTGATTAGAATTTTGTAAATTTGAAATTTTGGTATCTTTCTTTGAATTGTATTTGTACGTAATTTTTAAGTTTTTCATGTAGTTATGCCTCTGCATTCTTCAGTCAATACAAGAACCATATTACAACACCACTGCATATTTAGAAATTTTTATGAATGTTCTATTCAACTACTTACTATGGTTAAAGTATTTCAATATGTCATGTATAGAAAAATAATAACTAGTCCTTAGGGGCTTGGTGGAGTGGTATGTTGGCATTCTTACTGCAGAGAAACTAAGGTTCCAATCCCATGTGCATACCTCTGGCCAGCTTTCTCTACCAGAATGAGAAACCAAAAATATTATCTAACTATTAGCGTAAGAATTTTGCAGAGTGATTGATTTAGATTAGACTGACACAAGGCCTTCTGTCTTGAAACTTATGCCTGTAAAAACACCTCCCAGTTAGGCACTTGTATGGTTACAAACTTGCAAAGTTACAAGCACTCATGTCAGAGTGATCGGTTTAAATTATACTGACACAAGGCCTCGTCTTGAAACTTATTGTCTGTGAAAATTTATCTTTCAATTAATCATGTCCAGCTTATTACATGTTTATATTTACAAAATTGTTACTGGGAGTCTCCATTCATGGAGTTTAAAACATTGAAGCGGCAATTATGATTTCCTCATAAGATCCGCTAATCCCTTTTCGCATGATTGTACAACCCATCATTTTGGTGGTAGAATTATTCACGAGCTGGTACAAACCTTGCAGGATTTTATTATTCCGACGGATGAATCAACAGATGCCTTCTCTCATTAGTCTTTGCAACACATTTAAAAATGAATATCTTTAACATTGTTTATAAGGAGCAAAAGCAGAGAAGAATTGTGCCCTCCAAAGCCAAACGAATTAGTTAAGGCAACTTTAATGTCCAACCTCTCCTTTTGGCCTCCAACAACGATATTCAAATCCTGACACCAATTTTTTAGAAAGCATGTCAGCTAGTGAATGACTAAAATGACCCACACAATAGAAGCAATCCAATCCAGAATAAGAAAATATAATGTTTCCTGTACAAATGAATGCTAATCTGTTAATTAAGTCCGAAAAATTACTCACAACGTCTTTCTCTGGATTTTCTAGGTTTAGGGTAGGATGAACCCATCCTGTGCGAATGGCCTGCGAGACACACGACAACCCCTCCAAATTCAAATGAATTTATGCTTAGCTTTATATACACAGAAAAATGAACAATTACATTGATGTCTAAAAATAATAAAATGCACTTAAAGCAGCTGACAAGAACAAGCATTTCTCATCTGGCATATGGGTTGGAAAATATAAGTATATAGATGTGTAGTATTTCAAAAGCAGTGAAAATGTGTCTTGTCCAAAAGAGGGATGAAAATCTTTAAAGTTGTAGCATTTCAAAAGCAGTGAAATATATGTCTTGTCCAAAAGAGGGATGAAAACCTTTAAAACTGTAGCATTTCAAAAATGCAGTAGAAAAGGTGGTATTTTCACCAGAAGAAGCAATATTTTCACATTCTTAGTCTGAAAAACAAATGCATAAGTAGATTACCTAAAAAAGTGGAACCATTTAGATTGAAATTTTAAAACAGTTACGTATAAGGTCAAGTTCATCATTAGCCCAGAAACCAAGTACCATCCTCAACTATAGATCTACCAAGAATTGAAGATAAAATGTCCTGGGTAATGCAAAATACATATTCATGGTTGTAGGGAAAGAAACTTCTGGAAGCAAACTCATATACAAATAAAATGCCCACACATTTGTAATAAAGAGCACTAAGTAAATTCCTTCTAACCCTCAGTAGTCCATGATTTCTGTATTTCTCCAGAATAAAATGGAGTCAAAATTAGCAAAAGCTGTGGCCCCTTCCCAACTATGAAAACTATGACAGATTTATTTACAAAAACTGATTAATAGATGAAAATGCAATATGTGAATGAGACATTCTCAACACTGCATTTAACTCTTCAACATATACTAATTGTGGTAAAGTTTTCAAATTATTTTGGTCAGTATTTTTACAGGCCTTGTTTCCTTTTGTTTATGAACCTCATACAAGAGAGAACACTTCATTCTCAAAAGTAGTAAGATAAGTTCTGACATTAGCCATCACTTTCTCCCCTAAAAGAGTCCAATGAGAATATTTAATGCGAACTCATTTTCAAAATTAAAACTGTGATCGTGAAAACAATTCATCCTAAATGCTCTAACTCTTGGTAGAATATGATATTTAAATTAGGGTTGTGTGTGAGCTTTTAGTTTTGATGAAACAGTTTTATATGCATGTGGATGTATCTTTTTCAGTTTCATCTACAGCTGTTAATTTAATAGAAAATACTCTCTTTTGTTCTGTGAATGATGGCTGTTTGTATATTGATAAAACGAAAGAAAATATCAACTTGGAACCATTTCATCACAACACACCAAACCAATAAAGATTCCCTTTTCTGGTACTAAGGCTCAAATGATCTTCATGCAGAATAACCAATGTGTTTGTATCACATACATGCCATAAAAAAGCTAAGATTTGAAAACTAAAAACTGCATGGACAGAATAAGAAAGGATAAATTTCACATAATATTCATTTCAAAATCAGGAATCATAACAGATGTCTTTCAGGATAAGAACAAAAGGGGTCTATCCAACCACCCATTAACACCTGTCAGGATGGAACAATGCACATAATTGGCCATGAAATCCAAAACCCAATCAGAAACCAGTCTCTCAATCTCAAAGAGATCACAGTCACGCAAAGGATCCAGACAAACCCCTTTCCCAAATTCAAAATGTGTTTTATTCGTATTATATTATTAAGAAAAATGGCACATTTTGGTAAAATAATAGCCTGTGATTACCAGGGGTTTCCTTATTATGCTCCAATTTACAGTTCTTTTTCCAGCACATTTATGCTTGTAGATATTACATAGTATAAATAATATTTTTTTCAACACGGATATTATAGTATTATGCTTGTAGAATTCAAGAGAAAAGGATGCATTAAGTAGATCTGACAAGTTTCTGTAACATTAATACAGTATGAGACAAAAGTTGCACTGCATATGCTGAAATGATGTGAGATATGTACAAACAAAGGTGCTTTGAAGTTTGTAAAGCTGTACAAAATCTATATGTACTCGCTTAGCTGCTAGCTTATATCTCTGTACTTTTACAACCCCTAACTAGAAAGTAGATTCTGATAGTGCTACATCCTTCTGGATATTTCCCCCCAAAAGAGTGCCACCTATGAAACTCAACCATATCCACAAGCCCTGCAACATGGTGTATAAATTCTGCATGTTGAGTATTTGGTCTAAAGGATAGACTCGTAGTATTTTACTAGTTAGTAATTTTCACCAAATCAGTTGTGGGGAGACTGCAGTCAACATGATTGTTAGTATAGATAAACTCACCCCTACACCAAAGTAGATATCCACCTATGAACGTTCACAACCTTGGTACCAGCATAAATCTTGCTTCTGTCTGTCAAGTTACTTCAGACCTAATTTTACCACTCAATACATAGATGAGGGAACAACTGAAACTACTGAAGCACAAGACTAGCAATTCCAAGAAATGATGAACATAAAAGATCAAATGATAAAGTGCTAGCTAAGAAGGTTACTATTTCATCCTTGCTTTACAGGAAAATTGTCCCCAACTGTTGTAGTAGATGGGAATATGCCACAAGCTTCCTCTCTTGGCAAAGAAGTATCATGACAGATTCTACTCGGAGGTTTTAATCAAGAATTTTTCCATGGATATTCCTTTCATCTTCAAGATAAGGTAGCAGAGCTGTCGTACATTCTTCAAAATCCACAATAATAGAAGAAAAACATACGTGATAGGAGTTCAACCGAGGAAATTGATCAACTTCTTCTGATGGCAATTATCTGATTTTCGAGTTAGAAAACCAGGCATTCTAGAGGTTGGGTATCTAATGCAATTTGATAGTTATTAATCTTACTTGAAAGAGATTGTAGTGCATAAACAGGGGAAGTGCACTTAATGAATATAAAATATTCATTTTGCAGATAAGAAGAGATAGAGGTCCACAAGGCGGGAAGTGTTGTGTTGGATTTTGTCTCCTTGGTTTCATAAGTGTTTCTACAGTTGTTCAATGTTGGATGTGAAAGGTGCTTGATCTCTTGTTTAGAGACACGAGTAGCAATGTGAATGGTATTGACAAGTTTTCCGAGGGAAGAGCGCAACTAGACATTATATGTTTTTCTACTCTTTTGTAGCTCGTAGGTGATGTGGTATCAGTCATAGATGGCATATCAATCGGCTGATAGGACATTCTGAGAAAAGTATCACAAAAATCTAGGCAGATGACATCAAAATTGCTATTAACAATGAAAGGCTCTTTGGAAAAAGTGGTGCTGCAAATTCTGACAACACTTATCGGTTGCCTGTTAGTCTTGACCTTGTAGTACTCAAAATTTGGTCATGTGGCACTTGGCAATATAACTTTGGCATTTATCCTGACATTATCCCATTTACCTATTTATTGACTAAACTTAAAGCTTTCCGTTCTATCCCAGACTCTAAGTCCACTAGGTCATAATTTATTCTTCAGCTTAGTACTTCATGAATCAATCCACATTATACATAACACATCTCCAAACTCTCTTCAAACCATCTCATCTTAGATCTAGTTCCAGCTTAAGCTTAGCGGGGTTCATGGGCTGAGGGCAAGTTTGGCCCACAAATCTGCCCCGTGGCCAACAAACATGTCCCTTTTACTTGCAATTGTTGTCTTTCCAAATGCACAGGTTACCTTAGTTAGCTTAGGGTCATTTGGGCGGGGATATCATTCAAATCAATCACCTATATAAACATATGCACCCTTCCTCATTTAGGGCACCAATGGATCCCATATCAAAGGCACACTCTAAGAAGGTCACTGATCACATTTAATAAAGCACCTCTCCTTTAGACCACTCCACATAAAAGCTACTCAGATTTGAATACATCTCTATTGCTGCCCTCACATCTATGCATTACAATCAAGCCAAGCAACAATTGTCAAGTGTTGAGGGCCGAATTAAGGGCTCCATCTTGTTTATTTTTCTAACCTCCACATCATCATAGGATTTGGAGAACTGCATGTGGCTTGATCCCTCTTCAGATTATTGGTACACAGGGCAATGCTCATCACATCCGTGGGGGTGCGGTGAGGTCAGTCTATTGCGAATGAGGACTAATTCCTTTCTAGGTCGATAAGCAAGGAGAAGCCATTTGCAGTTCAATCCCTAGACATATTCATCCACGAGCATGTCCCCCTGCTAAAGGAACCTATCCACGAGCATTTTCGAGAGAAATTAATGACACTCTACAAAGCCTTCTCATCCAATTTCAGTCTCATCATCATGCATCCTGAGTCCAAAGTGGGGTGAATACTTTCTAAAAAACCTAACCCTAGTCATACTTTCACTATCTTATATGTAGCGTATTGTGTGAATTATATCCTCACATAGTAATATCTAAATTATATTAACCCTAGAATTGATACTACATTTTGGTGAACTTATCTATCGATCCACACCAACCTAAGGTTTCATTCCTCACCCTAAGGGTTTCTAGAATTTATTCAAACCCTCTCTAGTCTAAATCTGATTCATCTCATACGATGGACTCTCATTCTAATATTAGCACTGTATTTTGGCCGTATTTTGCAATTATGCTAACAGATTTGCTATTCACATCCAATCTAAGCACCCATTCTCAACAAACAAATTTGAAATTATGAATATTCTCAATGATATGGTTGAGTGAGACCGAACTCTGTAAAAATAAAATATTCCACTAGGTAAATGCGCCTAGATAGCCTTGAGCACAACCTTCTATCACCACTTAGACGATGGAATGATCGTATCTCTACATCCTAACATACTATACACACCTTATCCTTTAAGTATCCTCATAGCATACTAGTTTTGTTTCATCCTTTAAATTCCTAGAGACCATTTATGATCTTTTGAATACATTCTCCAGGATTACTACAATAATGAAACTATATTACTAAAGAACCTCCGAAGGATGTTGATTAGTACAACCCACAAGTGGTTCTTTTCCTTACCCCATACCTCCCTTTCCTCATTTAAACAATTGAAACAAGTATTTTTCACTTGCTTTTGCACAAGTGTCGCTTTATGAAACCTACTTTAAGCCTCTTTTAGATCTTCATCAAGAACCAACTAAGCAAGTCCACAATTGCATCCTACAATTCAAGGGGATCTTAAAGAGTTACCTTATCAACCAATTGATATAGAAAAGCAATACTTCTTCAATAGACATTTTCTCCACCATCCTTTACACGAGTACTTTGCTAGCATTTATTCACCCTTTCGAAGCAGCATAGTGTTGTAGTCATCAAACATGAGACATCAATGCTCAATCCTCGCTCCCTTGTTCTTGAGGTAGAGGTTGCGCATGATACCTCTACACTTGAGATGCAAACACATATAGCAGAGCATGATAATGCTTTGATGGAGCCTCTTTCATCTACACCATTCAGGGAACTCGATCTGGATACCACCCAAGTAGTGCAAAATTCAACAGCTCATATAGATGTTATCACACCTACTTCCACAACCTATACACCAAACGATGTACCGGATGCTAAACCTATCCAATTTCACGGCCCCATTTTGGTTATAGTTATTCCTCTTCACTAACATCGATAGAGAAATTAAAAAGCTGAAGCAACTACACAAACCGCTGCCTATACTGGTTGATAAAAATATCATAGTACTCCCTCTTATCGGACACCGCTTTGAGGCCCGCTTGGTCGAGATTTGTGGCAACCCTTTTTGCAGCTTTCATTGCATTACCGGACATGATACAAACACCTGCACAATGTTACAAGACAAAATCCTTCAACTCACCAACAATGATAATATCACAAATAAGGAAATTACCACTGCCAAGGCATGTGCACCATCACCACCACCGCCCTTTCCGAAGGATTATATGTTCACCACAACAACTGTCAATGTGACACAACAACAACGCATCTTAATTCAAGGTAATATCAATTTCAATGGCTGTAGCGTCAATTTTTATAGAAGCCTAGGATACCCATTGTAGTCATGGCGTACATCCATGTGAATGGACAATTCCAAAGATTATATAAAAATACAACCACTTTTTGCATTAGGCATCCTTGCACATTTGTTGTTGTTATGACAACACCCTTAAAACACTCATTCATTGTCACACAAAGTTGGTTAATTCACATAGGGATAATGGTGGACAATTCAATACAATGCCTCACATACAACTCATAGGGTGACACAACGAGGGTACATTTCAATGGACAACACAATACCAAAGACCAACTTCGATTCTAAACAAGACGATTGTTTAGATGACCATCTCATTAATATAGGACCCCCTCACGTGCATCCACTTGACGATATATTGATATGACACGCACACACAACACTTGTATGTGGCCTCTTTTATGCATACATGCATATTCTACTCAGCCACCAATGGTGTTTGTTCATGGCACAATACAAATTCTTATGAAACATACTCTATAGTCCATGACTAGGGCACAACCCAATGAGGCAATACATTTTAGTGGTTCAACGTGATTGAGGGAATAATCATTACCCTAGATGCCATCCCCTTTCTTCTATTGTTATTGTTGGAGCTCAAAATCGCACCCGTCCCAAATCAAGATGATCTAGGGCATTGAAGCAACATGGGACTGCCTCTCAAGTTGTGGTACCTTGCGCTTGAGACAGGACCTCTAGAGAAGGTTGGCTTCCTCTCGCTTATTTCGATTGCTACAACTACTCCTGCTATGAAGGGAAATGCAACTACCTAACACTACTTTATGATTCCATGGGAGCAGGGTGAAAAGGAGATGCATGAAATGAAATCCTACACTAAGGAGGTGATAGCACCAAAAAGAAGGGGATGAACACTCTCAGATGAGTGAAAACAAGGAAAATGGAGAAAGGAAGGGCAAACATGCGTGCCACAGTCGAAACAACATTCACACACTCATTTTCATGAAGCACAACATAAAATAAACTTACAAGAAGAAATAAACAATGCACAACATACCAATATTGCAAAAGGAAATAAGAAGATGCAATAAAATGCAAAGAGAAATAGCAACAAGACTTTTATTGCTTCCAAATGATGCACAATCAATTACAATGGTGGAAAGAGGAAAGAATCCACACGCAAAGGAGCCTAGATCTAAGGCCTACAACTCAAAATGCAAAGAAACAATACTCTAAATAATGCTCTTGCAATCCAAGAGGTCTAACCTTTTCAAATGAGCATTATTCAACAATATATAGAAGAATGGGAGAGAAGAAGAGGAAAAGAGAGGGAAACTTGAATTTCCAATCACAACCACCAACAACATGCATTAAATGCCTAGAAATCGCACCTATAGCTTTTTGTCAAATCCACCTCTCTATGTCATTAGCTTGTTGAGAGAAGAAAAAGAGGTCAAATCCCATGAAATTTGGGTTGATGAGTCGACTGAAGTATGCATTAATGACCTGAGTCACGTTTTCCCATTTTTACCTACCAAATCTCCAAAAATCTGATTTTGAAGATCCTAGAGTGTAGCCCATGTCAGCAGCTTTCCAATGAGACCAAGCACGCATGATTTTGAGCTCTGTGGAGGAAGTTATGGTGATTTGAAGTTTTGTAGTGCAAGAGGAACACACAAGACACATGGCGTGACCGATTGGTCACGAGATTCGATTGATTATTTGTTGGTTTTGTTTCTTTCCACGTGTCGCGTGCTCATTCGCCATTAAGATTCGAATGCACAACTAGCGCTTTTATATTCATTCTCTGACATGCACTTTATCTGACAAGTTCGCAGAATTGGACACATGGTGCTCTGTGATTGGCGTGGATGGTTACAAACTTGGGTGCATGTGCGGAAGCAAGAGGCTCGAGGACAAATAATGTAAAGAATCCATCGGTGCGCATGAGAGGATGCGTGAAGGGGAGGAAAGGGCTGCTTAATTGTTAAGGCATGCAAGTTTTCCAGAGAGCATGGTGCATTCCACAAAGGAGGTGCGCAAGAGTTTGGAAAAAGGTGGCACGCAAAAGTAGCATGCCAAGAGGAAAAGGGATAAGTGCGCAAAAAAGGGCAACACGGAAGGAAATGCAAGATCAAATGCACGAGGGAATAGAAAGTAAAGGAGGAACTAGTGCACTGCGCAAATGATGCGGGGGTTTCAAAGAAAGAAAATGCATGCATGAAGAAAAGCATGCGGGGAACTTGCAAAAATGGAAGGCAAGTCTGCAGTGTGCATGCGATGAGAGTGCACAACAACCGGGAAAGGAAAGCGAATGTGCAAGGAGTGCGTGCAGGGAAAATTGGAAGGAGATAGCAGAATGCAAGGGAAGAAAGCGGGAGCATGACCAAAGATGTGCATGCGAAGGAAGCAAAAAAAAAAAAGGGAAAAAAGGAGAGGCGGGAAGATCGCGCAAGGGTGCGCACAAGAACTCGTAACCAAGGAAATGCACCAAGGAAGAAAACCAAAGTGCGCGCCCAACTTGAAAAACTTGATGCCAGAGCCAGAATGGAACTGCAAGTTGTCAAAATAACTAGGGTTATTTTGGACAACATTTTGGCGACTTTTGGGGCCATCTTCCTACTAGATGAAGGAGATCAATAGCCTTGAAGCATCCATTGGGCATGGAGTCATCCTTGAAAAACATGAAATTTTGATCTGAACTTGAAGAATTCACCCCTAAAGCCACGTGAAGCATTGTCTGGACTCTGCATGAACTAATTACTCCCATATGAAGATGCTTTGATTTGAATTTATGAGAGTGGAAAACTTTTGGATACGGCCTCTCTGGACTTAATCATTCGAGCACAAGAACTACCATCCTAAGCAAAAAAGAGCGCGCAAAGCAGCATGAGAAGAGAAAAACCTATACTACTAACAAACATTGTGCATGCAAGCACACACTTGGAGGAATTAAAACTACTCTAATATGTACATGATGCAAAAGAAATTAATGAAAGTGTTTGAGATAAATCCCATTGATTGGATTGATAATGCATCTCCATCAAGATGAGACAACTCAAAAGAGTTGGCCTCCTTACAAGAACTGATGATATATGGCCCACTCCAAAGTGCATCAAACTTTGAATGGTGCCCATGATTTAGCTCTGTCAACATCCCATTTTAAGACTAGATCACCCACTTTGAAAGTTTGAGCTCTAGCTTTCTGTCAAACCACTGTTTGGTTGATTTCTAATGTTGTTCTAATTTGATCATGGCAAAATTCCTTAGTTCTTCAAGTTCAACCAATTCTTCCATTTTGATTTCTCTTTGATCATCCTCTCAAACTCTAGTTGTTGGGCCAGCTCTAATGAAGGCAATTCTAATGATAAAGGAAGCCTAGCTTCCTTTCCATAAACAAGTTTTGTAAGGTGAAGTACCAATTGCCTTCTTCACCATGATTATTCTATCTTCCCAGAGCACGCACGAGACCTTTGTGTGCCACTACCTCTGGTTGATATTCATTGTTCTTTTCATGATTCTAATCAAGTTCTTGTTAGTAGACTCTCGCCAAACCATTACCTTGAGGGTAGTAGTTGGAAGAAGTCTTCAAATATATTCCAAGACTAAAAGCCCAATCAAAAATTTAGTACCAAGAAGGCTTTTGCATTATCAGAGATAATGGTTTGAGGAATGCCAAACCTTGTTACAATGCCTTCGAGAAAGTCAAGGATGACTGACTCAGTTGCTTCCTTGAGCACGACAACTTTTGTCCATCTGGTGAAATAATCCATTGCTTGTCAAAACCCACTTGTGACCAATGCTTGAAGGAGGATTGATCATGCCAATGAAGTCAAGACCCCATTGTGCAAAAAGGTTGATTCACTTGGATTGGATGGAGGGGAAGCGATGACCAATTTATTTTTTCCTATAAAGAAAGCACATTCTTTGTATTTTCTGACCCACTTGTGTGCATCAAGAGCAAACAATGTAGGCCAAAAGTATCCTACCTTAATGATTTTCATTGTTGTTGCTTGGCAGAGAAGTGTCCACCAGAGAATCCATCGTGAAATTTTCTAACACTTTGTTGACTTGCACGCGTCATCAATACATCTCAACAACACACCATCATGTTTCCTTTTGAAGAGAACGCCATCAATCAATGCATATGGAATAGATTGCAGCCTCAGATGTCTTCTCTTTTTTTTCAGACTAGGAGGGTATGCTCTAGAAGATAGGAATGTTTCATGTCATCCATCCAACCTAGTTACACATGTGCTAGATCTACATTTTGTTCAACTTCAAATTCATGCATGTGAGACTCCTCATCCATGAACAAAGAAGTCTCTTGATCATTATGCGCATCCTCAAAGAAAGTCTACTTACAAAGCACATTTCCTCTAACCAATTTTGTGGCTTTGATAGTCACATCATATTCCATGATTTTGGTCACCCATCTAGCTCTTTTCTCACTAATTTCTGCTCCCATGATAAAGTCTCTCACACTTAGAGTGTGAAACTAAGAACTTTGACATGATTAGTGGCGAGCATACTTTTGAATTTCTTTAGCACACGCATGATGGCGAAAACCTATTTTTCTATGTGACTATATTTCAATTCATAATCCTTCAATGTTTGACTAAAGAAAGCCACTGGCTACTCCATTCCTTGTTCATTTTCTTGTGTCAAGACAACAACAACACTAGTATTAGCTCCATATGCATAAAGGATGAAATCCTTAGAGTAATCTAGATTGATAAGTGTTGGGGCACAGCAATTTCTTGCTTGATCTTGTTGAAGCTTTCTTTTCCTTTTGCTGTCCACTTGAAGACTATATCTTTCTTGAGCATGAGGGTGATAGGCCTAACCAAACCTACAAAGTTAGGAATGAATCTCCTAACAAAATTGATTTTACCTAGGAATGATTGTAAGCCTTCTTGTGAGCTAGGAAAAGAGAGAGAGAGAAGATGGATGAGATTCATTTAGGATCAATGGAAATGTCATCCTTTGAAACCACATGGCCCAAAAATATTTCCTTGCACAACAAAAAAAAGTGCACTTCTTGGGGTTAAGAGATACCCCAAATTGTCTCTACATCTCTCAAAGACTTTTCTCAAATGCATGATGTGATTTGTGCTCTACTTTGAGAAGACAATTATGTCATCCAAGTAAACTAAGGATGAACTCATTGATATATCCTTTGAAGGCAATGTCCATTGCTCTTTGAAATGTTGCACCGCATTTGAAAAACCAAAAGGCATTTTTGATAAGCATATGTTCCCCATTTGGTTGTAAATGTTGTCTTGAATTGATCCTCTTCCTTGACCATGATCTGATTGAAACTTGAGTAGCCATCCAAAGCATGGAAAACCTTGCGTGACCACGTTATCTCAAAAATTTGTTCCATAAAGGTAAAGGATAATGATCCTTTAATGATGCCTTGTTTAAATCTCTAAAATCAACACAAAGTCTGATTTCACCATTTTTTTCTTTCTTACTGGAACAAGATTTGCCACCCAAGTAGAGTATTTGATAGGAAAATATTATTTTTGCCTCAATTAGTTTGGATAACTCCTTCCTCATGAGGGGCTCTATCTTAGGATTGACAGGCCTTTGCTTTTGTCGATGAGCTTGACACTAGGATCAAGATCAATGGAGTGTTGAGCAACACTTGGATCAAATCCTTTCAAGTCTTCATAGTCCCATGAGAAGATGTCACTATATCTCTAACATAATGAGATGAATTCTTGTTTTTCATCTTGCTCGCACTCTTTACCAAGCAAAACAACTTTGCTTGCATGCAATAGTAACTAGTTGGCAATCTTCTTGCGTCGCGTGCATGTTCTTTTCTTCACCCTTGAACTCATCATCGGACTAAATATATGCTCTAAGGTGACCAAACCTTTAGTTTGTTTGTCTTAAGTTAAATAACTTGATCATAACCATAGTTGCAAGTCAGCTTACATTTTTTAGGAAAATTCAGCTTGCATTTTTGAGAAAAAATCAGCTTCATTCTGAATGAATTGCACAATTTGTGCATCATGTCAAACACTTTCCAATTGGTTTCATTGTCTGGAATTGATGGCCTGACCACCACCTTTATGTGTTACACATTGCCTTGGACAAAATCCTCAAAGTGAGAATTGTGAACCAGGGCTTGTCATCTAATCTGCTTCTTTATTCAATTTTCTTGGCATCACCTGCAAATTAAGAGCATCAAAGCTCTCCAAGAGGTCCCAAACTTTGTGTTTATAAGCTTTTAAAAGCTTATTCTTTGTTGCACACTTGTTTGTGACTTGGTGGATGACCAATTATGTGTCCCCAAAGCCCTGCAATGCCTTGATCTGTCCTCTTCTCAACAATGAGAAGACCATGCACCAATGCTTCATACTGCTACATTGTTGGAACATGCAAACTGCAGCCTATGCACGAAGAAGAATTTCTCATCCTTAGGGAAATGCGAACAACACCTACGCCTACGCCATTTCTTCTTCTAGAACCATCAAAGAACATCTTCCATAGTCCGAAGTATCGGTCCTTTTCTTGCTTGAGCGAGATGGGCAGAGTGGCTTCTTCTTCAAGAATGCAAGTAGGTTTCAAGTCCAGTTTCCATAGTTGTATCATATGGATCAAATTCATAATGCTCCTTGCCCATTCATCTAATAAAAGATCAGGTATGGAAGGAGGAATATGTTGCTCTTCTCGAAACTGAAGTTTGCTCTTGATTTTCTTGGATTAGGCATTTGGCATTGAGAGGAGAGGGGTTATATGACTCAACATGATAGGAAAATATAGGCTCGGTTTGTATGGTAAATCGCACCATACCTAGTACCATACCAAGTTCTTAAGGATGCTTGCCCACTTTGGTAGTAAAGTCTCTTAATAGGAAAATGGTAAACAAAGGAGGCAAGTCTATGACCGACACATCTTGAGTTATAATTAGGCTTGGACAAGCAAAGGGTTAAGTCAAGATCCTTGATGACTCCAAGAATGCTAATGATAACCATCAAGTTGCAAGACTCCTTTAGAGATAGGGTTGTACTTAAGACCTAGGATATCACAAGATTTCTGACTAGCCCCCGAGTCCATGCCAGCAAGCATCTTGAGTTATAATTAGGCTTGGACAAGCATGAAGGGTTAAGTCATCTTGAGTTAATCATAACCATCAAGTTGCAAGATCCTTTAGAGATTTGCCTACTATCGAAGACATGTAAAAGGGCTGTTTTGACATCAAGGACATGTAAAAGGGGCTGTTTTGACAACTTTACTTACTTTGCTTCTCCTCTGTTTGACATCCTTACTTTGATAGCTAAAAGTTGTATGTTTCCTTGATGCTTTAAGCACTGATCTTAGAGCATGTTTGCATGAGCTCATTTATAGTTAACCAATCAAGAAGTATGATTTCTGAGGAGTTTAGCTTCAGCTGGGAGTAAGCCATTCGTTAGAGGCTATTAAACCCCTTTTATTGGGTTTATTGAGTCATCTATTTGATTAGTTCAAATAGTTTTGACTGAGTTTTGCTATTTGCATTTGATTGGAATGTTGAAGAGTTGGTTGTTTGCCTAATTTCCCATTGGTCCCGGAGTTGATACATTACAGTGGTATCAGAGCTTCCTTCCTCTATTCGTGTGGGTCATTTGTGAATGCAAGATTTGTATTTTCATATTTGTATGCAGAGATCGTGAGGCCCAATGGAATCATGGAATTAATGAGTGAAGGTGGGTTGAAAGAAAAGATCATCAAGGTTGGAAAGAAGCTTAAGCATCCACACCATTCAGAAGATGCCTTGCTTAAGGACTTGGAAGAAGTAGTAGGCCTTTTATCCATGGTGAGACAATCAGATTATAAGTCTATGATTTTTGCAATGCATTTTTTGATAAGTCATTTGTCTAGACCCAAGTTTTTGAGACATGCAGATCCGGATGTGAGACTTGTAGTCACTACCTATATGAGTGAAATTATGAGAATAACAGTTCCTAAACAACCATATAATGATAGCATCATGAGAGAGGTATTCCACTTGGTTGTGGGGAGTTCTTAAGGTTTGAATCAAATTGAGAGTTCTTTTTTTGCTAAAAGGGCTAAAATTTTAAAAAATGTTGCTAAAGTTTGATCTTATGCTCTAATGTTGGATCTTGAGTGTGATGGTCTTATTCTTCGAATGTTTGAGCAATTCCTTGATACTATTCATGAGGGTTATGGGGAAAATGTCATTTCATCAATACAGGAAATTATGTCTCTTGTGATAAATGAAAGTGATGTTATTTCCAAGCCATTATTATCTATCTTGTTGACAAGATTAAGAACAGATAAGGAGAAATTTTCAGTTGCACATGAGTTATTTAAAAGGGTTGCAAGAAAATTGTGAGGAAAAATTAAGGCCACATTTGGTGGAGGCACATATGGAGGTAAATAGTGATGATTTAGATTTTGATTCTTATGATAGTAATATTGAGCATGTTGTTGAACATGAGCATGAGGAAAAATCAAGTGTAACAGAAGTGGTCCAACCACTTCAAGAGACATTAAAAGGACAAGAAGAAAGGAGGGATGATGACATCATTATGGAAAGGTATAACAACTCTTATGTCAATTATTTTTATGCATTTCCTTTGCCTAGCTTCTTACCACAAGGAGAAGAAATTATGGAGTCATTTTATAATTCCTTGGCTACTAATTATATGGAGAGGGACATGAAGATGGTACATGATAGGACAGCTATCTCCTATTTTGATATGAGTGGTGATTCATCACACAAGCATGCATACGGAAATGTGAAAGCAAGCTCTAAGGGTAAAGAGGTAATGGAAGACAAATTTGGTACACATGTAAGTTTGCACTCTTTTGTTGATTGGGTTAAACTTGACATGAAGGATGCTAATATGTACTTCATTTTTACCACTTCATATTGTATGTTTTGCACAAACCCATATTGGGGAATATTGGGTGAATTTGTGAAAGTTAGTTTGGATCCTTTGAGGGAAACTACATTGGTTTGGCACCTTCTTGTTGATTGGGTACATAAAGTTGATATTGTCTTGAGTAAAAGTTCCAAATTATATATGGCAAGCTTAAGCATTGGAAAGTGTGATGGGACTTTAGAAGATCCGGAAATAAGAAGGAAAGGTATTTTTCTGAGTGCCAATTTTCAGATTAAAGGAATTGTTATGGCAGCCCCTAAGAGTAAGCTACTTAGTTTCACCATCATTCAATTCAGTTTTGATGACATTACTTGGACTAACTCTTGTGAGGAAGATTTTGGGATTACATGGAAGTATGATTGCCTTTTAGACATGGTGCATAAGGGGGCAGCAATTTCCTACTTTCATATGGAATATGGTTCAAGTGACATGCATGTTTTCTTTGATAAACATTTTCAGATTTTATTTCAACAGGATTACATGGTGAATTGGTCTTTCTTTGGGTATACCTTCATGACATATTTTGCAAGGGTAATAATGACTAAGTCAAGGAAGGGAATGGGAAGAAGGAAATTGATGAAAGGTACCACATATTGCATAGTAATCAAAGATAACAATTGTTGCCTCATTATTTGTGTGCCTAACATCATCATGACCAGCCCTTTTGTTCTCTTTACAATTCAGATTTTTGCTACATGGTTGTGGGTGTTTGATAGTGACTCGTGCATATTTATTTGGAAAGGGAAACCAGCCACATTAAATCTGATTTTTGAAGAGAGATTGTATAATTACAGCAGTGTTTAGGACTCCATAACAGGTTGTGGGGGCCGCCCCTGCATGGAAAAAGTTGGGCACCATCCAAGCCATGGAAACACCAAGGAGAAGCAAGAAAAGTGTTTTTCAACACTTGTTTTTCTAACATGTTTGTTCCATGTGCAGGTTTGAAGACATATGAAGGAAGACCGTTGTCCTACTCACTTCATGAGAGCATTATTGAGTGGGCAGCCTTGGAGCTTGGCAAAGCTCATCCCTTTGATGATTCCCCATGCCATATTGAGGACGCCATTGCTTGGAGCACATGTTATGGAGCTGATGGCCCATCTTTTTGGGTTGACATGAAGGAAAGAAGCTTGTTCTCCCCAACACTTTGTCATTTGTGAGCACCGGATCAAAGCTTTGGGTGCACCACCTCACATCTTCTCTTTAGGGCATGATGCATGGATCGATGAGCTTGCTTTATTGCTTGAGGGCAAGCAATCTTGGGAAGGGAGGACCGTAAATGTCCCCATTTTTGGAAGACCCTCAGCCTATCTTTCCTCGTAGGCTTTGGGATGTTGCAAGGGAAAAATTTTATTAAATAATTAAATATTATTCCTGAGAGTGATTTTAATCATTTGACATTAGAAAGCAATAATTATTTAATTATGAAGATTATTTAATTTAATTCCCAAAATGCAAAATTAAATGGGGAATTAATTAAATAAATATTTAGGTGGCTTTTATTGATAAAATCACCCTTAGAAAAGGGGACGCCACACCTAGGAAAGATAAACTGCTTTTATTTAATAATTTCCCTCTCCTAGGGATTTCGAATTTTGTGCCTCCTTGGTTATAAAAGGAGTGTTAGGATCATTATGAGACTTATGTTATGATGAGATTTATTTGATACTCCATGCTTGGAGTTGGGATGCATGCCCACTAATGTTCTCTCTCTCTCTCTCTCTCTCTCTCTCTCTCTCTCTCTCTTTGCGTGGGAGTTATTGGAGCTGGTTATGATATTGAAGAATTTCTAGAATTTATTGCAAATCGACTTTGGTATATTGGTTCCCAATTCCAGCGATTCCTTTTATTATATTTGTGGGCTGTTTTGCATACATTTATGGGTGATAAGCGACCAGCATTTTGCACATTTTTCATGTCAAATATTGCAGCGACCTTGTGCCTGAGTATTTATGGATTGTTTTTAATGGTAAATAATCAGATCTCTGTAGGCTCATGTGCAGCGACAACCTGGGCATGTATGGTAACTCTCTTGGGCCATTTTTGAAGTATTTCGATTGGTATTTACTCTCTTATTTACAGCGACTCCTTCTATGGTGATTGTGGACCGATTGTTTACTCCATTTGGTGAGGATTGATCAAGTTTAAATGCATAATAATATTTCCTTTGGCAGCGATTTGTTCTGGGCAAAAATTGGCAAGGTAAATCTTGTTAATGAGGTCTGGTTTTTTATTAGTGTGATCTGCTTTTATTTCCTTCAAACAGCGACTTCTTTAGGGGTGAAAGTTGGGCATTTATTACATGTTTTGACCCTCACATAAGCAGCAAACTGTTAGTGCAATTTTATTAAGCCCAGCGACTTGTAATTGCATGATTTGTTGGTGAGTTTGGGCCTTTTCAAGGCTGCGATCTGGGTCTATTTGTTGAATATAATATTGCATGCCTTTAATGCTCAAGTGGTGTGAAAAGTATCATCTATTTGCAGCGACTCTCTTATTTCGATTGCTCAGCTAATTTATGTGCTTAGCAATTGGGATATTGCATGGTTTAATGATCAGTTTGGATAACATTTGTTGTTGATGGTGAGTGACTTGAATGAGGCTTGGTTTAATAGTATTGTGGAGCTCCATAGCAGCAAACCATGGTAGCAGTGGATTGTAACTTGTTTGCATCTCTTTTATGACTAAGACATCCTTACTTTGACAGCTGAGAGTGGTATGTTTCCTTGATGCTTTAAGCACTACTTTTAGAGCATGTTTGCATGAGCTCATTTATAGTTAATCCATCAAGAAGTCTGATTCCTGAAGAGTTTAGCTTCAGCTGGGAGTAAGCCATTCATTAGAGGCCATTAAACCCCTTTATTGGGTTTATTGAGTCATCTATTTGATTGGTTCAAATAGTTTTGACTGAGTTTTGCTATTTGCATTTGATTGGAGTGTTGAAGAGTTGGTTGTTTGCCTAATTTCCCATTGGTCCCGGAGTTGGGACATTACATAGGTAGGCATCAAGAATCACACAGTACCCATAGATTGTATCATAACAGCAATATCAGAATTCAATGCTCTTAAGAAGTAAAGAAAAGCACCTTGTGGGGTTGGTCTTAAGAGGAGTGGAATTTTGTCCCATGTCTTCTAAAATCTAAAGTTGAAGTCATCCATGAGCTCATTGGGAGCTCTCTTGATTGTTGTGAGTTGTTCTAACAAGGAGATATTGTCTGCCTTCTCCTCAAACCGATTGCAAGCGCAGTGCCAAGTTCATCCCAGTTGTGAATAGTGGCAGGTCTTAAGCTTTTGTACCATTGAAGCGCTTTGCCTTTGAGTGAAGAAGATAGCAGCATTCAGCTACATCATCTTTTGTGACTAGATGAACTCTGAACAGACATTTGCAATGTCCCAGATATGCTCAGCAGGGGTAATTTGATTCTCACCAATGAAAAAGGGAATACTTTTGAGTGCAGCCACAGGTATATCACGTTGCGCAAGGAGGGCCAAAGGACTACAACCATTGAAGCTGACAAAAGTAGATTTCTCTATTGGGTCATGAAGATAATGGGTCTTAGGACTCGGGATGGGCGCGCGAAGGGTCCGCCAGGGGAGGAGTGGAAGCCGCTTTGTGCACCGTAGACAAAATCTGCGCGCAACTCTACTTCTTCTTCTTGGAGATGGCTGTAGATATTGAAATGTTTCACCAAGGTTCATGCACTGTCTGGTTTGAATCCTTCTCATGAAAGGGGTGCGCCACTCACCGAAATCGGTGGATCTAGGTGCTAGGTATCGCCAAATGTGTTGAAAGCCTCCAAAGGTGGAAATCACTAAGCCACACACCGAACTCGGTGATAATGAAATATAAGCTTTCAATACTTGTCCCACCGGGTGTGTCAAAATTGTTGGAGCTCAAAATTTCACTCGTCTCAAATCAAGATGATTTGGGGCTTCAAGGAAACACAGAATTGTCTCCAAGTTGTCGAACCTCGCACTTGAGACGGACCTCCGGAGAAGGTCGGCTTCCTCTTCTTATTTCTACTGCTACAACTACTCCTATGAAGGGAAATACAACTACCTAACACTACTCTATGATTCCAAGGGACCAGGGTGAGAAGGAGATGCATGAAATGAAATCCTACACTAAGGGGAGGTGATAGCACCAGAAAGAAGGGGATGAACACTCTCAAATGAGTGAAAACAAGGGGAAATGGAGAGAGGAAGGGTAGACATGTGTGCCACAGTCCAGAACAACATTCACACACTCATTTTCATGGAGCACAACAGAAAAGAAACCTGCAAGGGACATAAACAATGCACAACATACCAATATTGTAAAGGAAAAGCAAGAAGATGTAATAAAATGCAAGCTAGGGCAGAAGATAGCAACAAAACAAGACTTGTTGCTTCCAAACAATGCACAATCAATTACAATGGTGGAAAGAGGCAAGAATCCACAGGGAATGAGCCAGATCCGAGGCTGCAACTCAAAATACAAAGAAACAACACTCTGAATAATGCTCTTGCAATCCAAGAGGGTCCAACTTTTCAAATGAGCATTATTCAACAATATATAGAAGAATGGGAGAGAAGAAGAGGGAAAAGAGAGGGAAAACTCGAATTTCCAATCACAACCACCAACAACATGCATTAAATGCCTGCAAATCCGCCTATAGCTTTGTCACCGCCTCTCTATGTTAGCTAGCTTGTAGAAGAAGAAACGAGGCCAAATCCCATGAAATCCGGGTGGTTGAATCGGCTAGAAGTATGCATTAATGACTGAGTCACATTTTCCCATTTTCACCTACCAAATCCCCGCAAAATCCGATTTTGAAGAACCTAGAGTGTAGCCCATGTCGTGACTTTCCAATGAGACACGCATGATATCGAGCTTTGGGGAGGAAGTTATGGCGATTTGAAGTTCTGCGGTCTGAGAGGAACACACAAGACAAGTGGCGCGACCAAATTGGTCGTGGGAGTCAACCGATTATGCATTGTGTTTATTCTACCACGTGTCGCACGCTCATTTGCCATTAGGATTTGGCGCACATTGCCTAGCACTTTTGATTCGTTCTATGACATGAACTTTATCCGACAAGTTCCCATAATTAGACACGTGGCGCATTATGATTGGCGCAAATGGTTGCGACCTTGGGTGCATGCACGCGGAAGTATTAGGCGCGAGGACAAAGAATATAGATGTCTGCTAAAGACGCGTGAGAGGGTGCGCGAAGGGGGAGGAAAGGGATGCATAATTGTTAAGGCATGCAAGTTTTCCAGGAGAGCACGGGCGTTCCACAAAGGAGGTGTGCGAGAGTTTGGAAATAGGTGGCACTTGCAAAGGTAGCATGCCAAGAGGAAAAGGGAGAAGTGCGCAAAACAAGGGCACATAGAAGGAAATGCGAGAACAAATGCGCGAGGGAATACCGCAAGGAGTAATGAGTGCATGCGCAACAATGCACGGGTTTCAAGGAAGAAAGGCATGCACAATAAAATCATGCGGGGACCTTGCAAAATGGAAGGCAAGTCCGCAAGTGTGCGCGAGAGAGTGCGTAACGATCGAGAAAGGAAAACGCGTCTTGCGAAAAGGGCGTGCGGGGAAAATTCAAGGGAGATAGCAAAATGCAAGGGAGGAAAGCGGGGCACGCGAAATATGCACAAAAGGAAGCAAAGAAAAAGGGAAAAAGCGAAGGAGAGGAAAGAAGCGCGTGCGGGTGCGTCTGAGAACTCCGCTGACCAAGGAAATGCACGAGGAAGAAAACCACTTTGTGCGCCCAACTTGAAAAACTTGATGCCAGAGCCGGATGGAATCGAGTTGTCAAAATAACCAAGGGGTTATTTTGGACAACAATTACATCATGTGGCCCCTGTGCCCTTAGTACATTCCAAGTTGGCGAGTTTCTTTTCAAGCTCTCTTATGACACAAATACAAATACAATAATATAACAAAAATACAAAACCAAGACCTCCATGTGTATGGCTTATTCATTGCATAGACTTAGACATTGTCTTTACTTGTGTTCAGCATTTTACACACTTTATCTCTATACACTTGCTCCTTATAAATTTACAAATAAGATGGTTGTAAATGCCCTTAATCCATGGGCATTCATACACATAGTTTGTGGATTCTTTAAGTCGTATACCCTAGGGGAAACGCACAACATTGGGGGCATGCCTACATCGGGGCATCTTGCATTCAAAGCTTTACCTAGATCATATCTTTTCACACTAGTCCATTGGTGATATAGGGCTTCTATTTCTTATCTTGCATTGTCTTATATCTTATGACATGTGTCGTTTTGTGCTTCATCTAATGATCACACTGTTTAGTTTAGTATAGTGATTTGACATGCTCCACACTTATTTGTTGTTGATCACTACTTTACTACTTGTTTACTACATATTGTTATGTTGTTTGTTTGACTGCTATTGGCCCTCGGCTCTTGTTTTGGCTCTCTTGCATTGTTTCATACATTACTTGCTCTACGCACATTATTTATTACACATTGTCTAGTGCATTACTATCTTTGCACACTTGTCTAATACATTGCTTTATTTTCTCTAAACAATGTTTGATCTATACAGTGTTTTCTCAATGCATTGTTTATTCTATTGCCTTGTTTTCTCTATGCATTGTTTTCTCTATACACTATTTGCTCTATGCATTGTTTTCCTTATTTGTTGCTTTCCCTATGCACTTATTTTCTCTATGCATTGTTTTCTCTATGCCTTGTTTTCTCTATAATTATCTGCTCAATGCTTGTTTGGTTACACTTGATGACTGTCACCTATATTGCTTCCTCAATTCATTGCTTGATACAACTATTATTTGGGACACATTGCTTATGATATATTTCTTGAGACGCATGTTGTTTGAGACACATTGTGGTATACATATTGTTGATGCATACTTATTGTTAACACATATTTGTTTGACAAACATACTGCCTAGCACACATTACTATTTGATGCATACTTGCTTAGCACACACAACTAACCACTACTAACATTTGTCAAGTTGTCAATGCAATGTAGTTGTCATTATCTTATGGTGGGCCATGTGATGTCTTGTCAAAAGTCCCGATGGATCCATTGGCATCAACTCATGTGTCAACTAACATATTGCTCTACCGTTCATTGTTACGCTATTAGCTATTGATTTATATGGATTACTGGACATGCTTACTATATGCTTTCCCATGGGATGGCATCTACTACTTGATCTCTAATGAGCATATGTGATGTGCATTGCTTATATCAACATGTTTAGTACATATGTTTTATATGGTTCACATCCTAGATGTTTTGATTATATACTTTGTTCAACTAACCACTTTCTCTTTTGAGCTAAGTGATACATGGCAACATCCCTCATCTCAAAAGGAGGGGCATATTGTGGGCTCTTCCAAAAGTTCACACAAATCATGGCCAATTGCCATAGGGTAGACAAGGTGATAGTATTTCAAATAAGTCAAATACGGGTATTCATAACAAATACAGGGTTATATCAGATTTAACATGGACTCGGATGTGTTCCTCATTACAGATTACAGGTTCGGTTATGACATTTCTCATATTTGCATGGACTTGATACAAGTTCATCATTACAGATATAAGTTTATATCAGATTTTATATGGACTTGGCGGGCAAGTTTATCATTACAGGTTCAGAGACATTTATGATTATAATACATATTTAGATGAAATTTACATCAGCTACACACAAGCTTACCCTACAGATTCAGTCACACCTATGTCATAATTTCTAATGGTGAAAGCAGCCTAATGCTAGTTCGTGCATGTAGCCCAATGCTAGTGTAGCCCAGCGCTAGTTCTCACATAAGATATTTACACATTTCCCATACAACACACGGCATGCAATCAAATGTAGTCATTCTATGTTTTATGTCATGTTATACATTTTATTTTTTCTTATGCTAATTTTATATCTCTCTTGAGCATTAATACACGTTTTTTCCTTGTGGTTGCAGATTTCACATTGGATTGGTGTGGGGGCACACACTTTTAGTTTCACACATCATCCTCCTATGATTGGGATGTGAGGTTTGTGTTCACTTGTTCCTTTTGCTTTTAATCAAGATCTTTCAATACTAAATTAAAAGGAGGGAAATTATAGTACATGAAATTTGGTCCTATGGCTCTTGGCAATATAACTTTGGCATTTACCCTATTATTATCACATTTAGCTATTTATTGTCCAAACCTAATGCTTCCTTCTCTATACTAGACGCTGAGTCCATTAGGTCATAGCTTATTTTTCAACTTAACAACACAAGAACCAATGCAACACATTAACAAACTCTCTACAAACATTAACAAAATCTCTTCAAGTTATCTTAGTAGTCTTAGGGTCACTTGAGCAGGAAATCATTCAAATCAATCTCTTATATAAACACATGCACCCTTAATCATTAGGGGCATTGAGGGATCCCATATCAAAGTCAAACTCTAAGAATGTCATTGAGCACATTCTTTGAAGCACTGTTCTCAGAAATGAGCATCATGCTTCCTTTTTAGACAACTGATCAAAAAAATGACTTACAAACTTCGATCACGGTTTTCACGTAATTCAAACACCCTATTGTCTTTAAACTTGCCACAATCACTTGTACAGATTAGCTTTGAGTCTGTACAAGCAAACTAAGCAGCACTTAGTGAAAATCATGCATTTTGGGTTCAAAACGGGCAGGGGACATTCAATCCACTTGTTTCTGTATAGGTCTAAGCCATCAAGTTTAATCAAATAGAAATAGAGGACACTTGTCAAGTAATGCCTGCTTTTGGTTTTTCACTAAGAGATTAATCCCACATTCACAAAGGTGAGGATCACGATCGGTTTTTAAACAAGAGTGTCGCCTTAGTTAAGTGGAGCGAGAGGCTCCAAGGTTCACAATTTTGCTCGAGTTCAAAAAGTGGGTAAGGCATGGAAGGGGCTATGTGAAAGATCACGAGGAGGACACATGTCACAATACCTAGCTCCGAGTGGTCCGAAAAAACAACTAAGGCATGAAGGGCGAGTTGAAGAAATTCCAGAAATCCCAAGGCCAGAAAACACGGAAGGTCGTGATTGGTCCACATGGACCAATGACAACAATCTGTGGTCCCAGGTGTTCAAAATCTCAAAGCAGCTAAGGCACGAAATCCCAGGATCCCAAGATCCCAAGTGTATAAAGAAAGCCCGAGACCCGGGAAGCTCCAAGAGTCCCGAGACCACAAGGGAGACCCGGAAAGCCGAGAATCAATGATTGATCCACGTGGACCAATCACGGGACACTTGGACACCTAGGAGGACGGAGATAGCTAGCGGAGCTGGAAATCCTAAGCGGATCTGAGAAGGCTCGAGAGCCCGAGCCAACCAAGCATAATTGTGAAAACTTGTAAACGTGAGACCAATGTGAGCAGAAGATGTGGCTTTAACCTTGGATGAGGATCATTTGAGGATCACCAATGAGGATGCGACACATGGGAAAAGACAACCTGAAGAAAATTTTGACAGCCCCGTGGCCATCAACTATGTAAAACGGCATGGGCAGTTTCAAATCGCCATATCTTTTGACTCAGGGATCCAGATCGGGAAAAAATGGTCCCCTTGGAAAGGTCTTGAGAATAGCTACATTTTGAGACTTGTTTCATCGAGGATGGTTGAGGGATCAAAGAGATTTTAATGACAGAGTTTTGGGCCATTTCCAGCTTATTTTTTCAGTGCGTTAATGCCCAAATCAGTCACAAATGCTTTTGAGCAGTTCTGATCTTTTTGAAAAGTATTTCTAACTGAAAGATGCTCATTTGGCCCCACCAAAACACAAATAAGGGGATCAACTATCTGTTTAACAAAAGATGAGTTGTTACAATGGTCCTGACATGCAATCATGATTAAATTAAGACAATTGGTAGCTTGGGCAGTTTACCTTCTATTCTTGGTCTGGTTCTTTAATTTAAAGTATAGTATAAATTCTTCCTATTACTGGTTTATTTCTACAGATTTAAAATTCACACTTTTCTCATGACAAATAATCTGGCCTCAAGCGAGAAAAACATTTGCTTATAACTCCCTTTTTGATCTGGCATATTCAAACTACCCAAAAGAATTGCAACCATGTACCCACTTTTCAAACTTTGGGCATACTGTTGGAGTATCCAATTCCAGCTACCTCAAGATAAGTTCTGGCCAACATTTAGATGTTCACTCCCCCAAGCAACATATTTTAGACAACAATGCTCGCAGCACCACATTTCTCAGGCCAATTGCAATGTATGGTATCAAGGATTGGTTGGATTCGAGGGAGGTTTTCTGAAACTCCTAAAAATGTTCGAGGGGTGAATATATTCAGCTGGATCTGCTGACACTAGTCTGAAAACATTAACTGTGACATCAGCCCTCCCGTTTTCTTGCAGTTCCAGCAAAAGCTCTGATTTTTTCTGCTTTATTCTGCAATTTTACATCCTATATTTCTCTGTTCTGCAAGTGAGAGTCTTAAGAGGGAATTCTGATCATTTATATCAAGTCTAAAATATGGCCTAAGATAATCCAAAATTTTGTTGGGTGGGAAACAAAAACATATACCAGACCAGAATTTATTTATTTTTTCAAATTTTGGAAATCATAACTTGTCATTTTTTCAAATGTAGGAAATCATAACTTGTCACATGATATTTCTCTGATATTAATATACTTGAAAACCTCAATACTTGAGGAAACTGCTATATACTTCATGAAAAAAAAATCAATAATCTTTATTCTGATGTTAATCTATGTTGTTTGTTGAAACTGTGGTAATGAACATTCAAAACATATTTATACAAATATCATCTTTCTTTCAATTTTCATGTCATTTTTGTTTTTGCTTTTGTTAGAATATCTGAATTGTGATTATTTGTTTTAATCAACAAATGAGCAATTCTTTTAAATTTTTAATCAACAAATCTGGATTCAATCCTGAACTAGGCTGTTTCATAGTTAGGTTATCCAAGAGAAGGGTGAAAAATAAGTGAAGAAATATGTATGTCAAATACAACAAAGGTCAAAAGCGAGGGCCTTTGAGGTGCTACAATTGAGATCAAAATGTCAAATAGATGTATGTAAGATGAGAAAAGAAAATTCTTGTTAATGGTGGATGACAACAAGCTCCGAGCAACACAATAACTTATAAGAAGGTTAAACTAAAGTGTCTTCATTAAATAGCTTTTACAATGACCAGTGGGGCGTAGTGGACTTTCAATTAGCTTTTGCAACACTAAAAACTGTTTGAAACACCGAATCTGATATATTTCTTAAACAAGGATTAAATATTAGGTATTATCTCATATATCCAGATTTATCACTATCTTTGTACTCAATGTAAAGTTGGAAGAAGAAATTAAATTGCCACAATCATGTTGAAATAGGATGTGAGGAAGGTTGCCATAAAAATAAATATAAACAGAACCTTTTCTGCTCAGTTCAGCACAGGATAGTGTACTAGACCAGTATGAAACAATTGAGAATAGTGTTTTCCAAGCTGCAACTGATAAGTGCATAAAAGAATTTTATGTGGAGAGACTGATGATAATGATCCTCAACGGTTTAAAATTTAATAAATTAAATTATTTAATTTACCATTTACCAAATTAATTTAACTTGAAATTAAAAAGATTTACCCGCTCGATATCATGATAGGAGGATCGGGTTAAAATAAATAAAGATTAATTTAATCATTAAACATTACAATATAAATTAAATAATTAAACTAAATAACCAACACACTATTTACCGTGGGAAAACCTCCAAGAGGTAAAAACCCACCAAAAATTAGGTATCCATTAATTGAGAAACCCTTGTAATTTACATATAGTAGTAAAGAAGCCTAGTAACTCTTTTCCACCTTTCACTTCATTCTCTCTATTATTTTCACAGCCCCAAGTGCCCTATTTATTTTGGGTGATCGAGTGTGTCTCCTAAAAACACCCTTTCAACTTAATTGATTAAAAACCATTTAATATAAACTATAGGTTATATTTAATAAATAAAAATATATTTTTATTTTTCTTTGTTAACTATGATCTATAGTTTATAGTTATATTTAATATAAATATTAAATATAATCTTAGGAACTTATCGATTATATTTGCATGCAACCATATCGAAGTTGTTAGACCTGGGGCTAGAATGACAGAGGATTCGAGAGGATGATGCGCAAACGATTATGGGCTCTACTCGCGGTCCACGCATACGAACAAGATGAGTCACATCTGCTTCATCGAGTTCAAGCAAAGGGATACATAACTTTTTTGTACCAAGGAACATACACCGAACACAACCTTTGTTGCAAGTACAGTGCTAGAACAAGGATGTGCAAGAAGAAGCGATTAAGTATGTACAAATTTCTGTACTACAACAACCTTCCCTTCAATGTGGCAAAGAGCCCGTATTGGGAGTACTTGGTGACAACATTGATTGTAGGAAAAGGGTATAAGGCACCATCTCCAAAAGACTTGAGTGGGAAATTGCTCAAGGGTGCAGTTACAGATGCAACAACAATTCTAAAGGATCAAAAAAAAAAACAATGGCAGAAATACGGATGCACCATTCTTTCAGATGGGTGGACAGATGGAAGGAACCACACCCTCATTAATTTTTTAGCGGCTTCAAATGGTGAGATGGTGTTTTTGAAGTCAATTGATGCCTCTAACATAGTTAAAAATGCAGAGAATTTGAGTCTTATGTTGGAGAAGGTCGTATTAGAGGTGGGTATACAGAATGTTGTGCAAGTTGACACAGACAATGCAGCAACATATGTGGCGGAGAGACTACTACAAGAGAGACATCCATCACTCTTTTGGACTCCTTGTGCGGCTCATTTCCTTGACCTTATTTTGGAGGACATAGGCAAAATTGATGGGTGAGGTTGGTTATAGAAGATGCAAGAAACATAACCAAGTACATATATAATCACCCTTGGGTTCTCAACTTGATGAGAGAACACACAAAGGGGAAAGAGCTTGTGCGAGCCAGTGTCACAAGGTTTGCAACTAACTTCTTGACATTGCAAAGTATTTCTAGTTTGTTGTCATCATTGAAGCAAATGTTTGTGAGTCAAGCATGGCTAGACTCACAATATTCAAAGAAAGTTGATGGAGAGAGGACTACAAAGATAGTTTTTGATGATATCTTTGCAAAGAGAGTTATAGAGATCATCAAGGTAATTTCAAACTTCGATTTATATTTCAAGTCGATTCCTTTATTTTAATTTGTTAAATTATAAATATATTGTTATTTACTTTATTTGTAAGTTTGTAACCTTAAATTTTAATTTGTGTAGGTGTCAGAGTTATTGGTGAGGGTTTTGCATTTGGTTAATGGGGAGCAAACCCTATGGGTACATTTATGAGGCCATGGATAGGGCCAAAGAGGCTATCCAAAACTATTATAGGGGGATATCACCAGATATGGTCCCTTTTGGGAGATAATTGATCGGAGGTGGAACAATCAACTCCACCAACCTATTCATGCAATGGGTACTACCTCAACCCCAAGTTTTTCTTCTCCGATGGCTTCACAAATGTGAACGGGAGGTTATGGAGGGCCTTTCAACATGTATTGAGAGGATGATACCAAAGGTTGAGACGAGGGACCTCATTATTTTAGAGCTGCAAAATTACAAGCATGTTAGGGGGAGGCTCTTTTCTTCAATGTTAGCTATCCGAGGGAGAACCACGCAATCACTAGGTAATAAAAATTAGAATGTTTACTAAGTTACTTATATGTGTTACAAGTTACAAATTTAATTTTATTAATTACTTATAAACTTTTGATTATCTTGTTTGTAGGTTCTTGGTGGGAGGATTGGGGAGGAAATACCCCGCATCTTCAAAAGCTAGCCCTCAAAATTTTATCTCAACCTTGTAGCACTTCAGATGTGAACACAACTAGAGTTTGTTTGAGGCCATTCACACGAAGAAGCGCAACAAGTTGACTCAAAAATGTCTCAATGACTTGGTTTTTGTGTAATATAATCTTCGGCTTCACACAAGAAAAGTGGCGGCCACATCGCAGGGGCTTATTGATTTGGATGAAATAAATCCATACAACGAGTGGGTAGGCAAGAAGAGGAAATCCTGCGTTCACGGTGATGAGATAGCTTTTTTCGAGAGGGAAGCTATGGAGGGAGAAGCACTAGCAGGATTGGATGACATCTTTGAAGGTGATGTCGAACATGCAGCAGAGGAGCCACCGCCATCTACTACCAGGTTGGAGCCGGAGTCGCAGCCTTCTAGGAGGAGCGAGGAGACGCAGCCGAGTGTGGGGACTAGTAGAGGCAATAAACCCTCTCCCCAATATTTCTCTAGAACGGGGAAGAGGAAAATGTAAATTATTGTATATTGTAACTTGCATAGATATGAAATTTATGATGATAATTTTCAATGACAATCATCATAAATTCATAGCACTTATCACCAGCTGTTGTATTCGCATGATGATGTGATTTTGTATTGTATTTGTATTCAAATATAATAGAAAACACTTCTCCAACATTTTATAGACTCATTTGATACATTTTGTAGCTATATTTTGCATAAAATTTATGTTTTTAAAGAAATTTGTGTATTTTTAAGTTGCTGAATATTCGCCGAGTCTTGTTGAGTTTTTGCCAAGTCAATTTGTTTTGGGTTTGTTGAATATTTTCCAAATACGAGTATGCGAACTATGGTTTGAACAACTAACATTGTGGCAGGGAGACGAGTGAGATACAACATTGAAGAGACAAGGGTAAACAAGAAACGAACCTATAATAGATGAATTGGATATGATGCCACATAATACACAATCAATGCCTTGGCATGCATCCAGAATAAGACTAATCTATTTTTTTTTAACAAGTAACATGGGATGGCCCAACTTGAAAAACACCTCCCCTTTCCCATTTTATAAGCATCACTAGTTATACAATTAAATTTAGCATTGAGAAACTTCAAAACAATCATTATTCATGATTTAGAAAAAGTTTGACAAACTACATGTTTAAGATTCTAAAAGACTGTCTTCCATACCTGCAAGGTTGCAATAGCTTCAACAGCCCCAGCTGCCCCTAGCAGATGGCCAATTAATGATTTTGTAGAGTTCACCTTCAGCTGCAAATATGAAATATCATAATTCAGCTGAACAAATATATTGAAAATGCATGAAGAAAGATCTTGAACATAAACAACAAAAATGAATTTCAAAACAACAAATACAAGGATGTATGTGCACCTGAGGATTCTGACCAAAACAATGAATCAAGACATTGTACTCTCTCAGATCGCCGGATTTCGTAGATGCCGCATGAGCATTAACATAGTTCACATCTTCCCTTGCTACACCTGATTGTTTTAAAGCGTTTTCAATGCAGAGAAGAATGCCCGTACCTGTATGTCATATTTACCAGATTAAAAATGATCTTTCTGTCTATTTCTCAAAGTATGTATAGAAAACATATGATCTCTTACAACAAATTACCTTCAGGATGGGGCTCTGTCAAATGATAAGCATCAGAGGTGAAACTTCCTCCAAGAAACTCTCCATATATCTTTGCTCCTCTTTTCTGTCAAAATCATCAAAGGCTTACCAGAAATTAGTATCATTTTTCAAGATGATTCATACTTGTGCTGATAATAAATCAGGAAGATTGCTTTAGAGTTTCATCATCTTTACTCAGCTGCAGTGGTCCTCTTACCCACAATGTTATACCTTTGCATGCTCTAGCTCTTCAAGTAGTAATACACCTGATCCCTCTCCCATAACAAATCCGTCTCGATCCTGACAAGTGCAGTATAGAAAATTATATATTTAGCTTATAAAATCTATGTAAATTTTCAAATCATAATAGCTGGAAGCAGTTATTCTGCATTCCTTTGCCAGCAAATATGATAATTAAGAGTAATGTGAGTCAAATCCTGCCCCTTGTTGCAAGAAAAAAAAAAATTAAGGTTTATAATTGATGGTAATAGCACTCAATCCCAAAGCCCACATGAAATATCAGAATTGTGAGGATTTAAAAGTAACAATGGTTAAGAAAAATCAATAGGGGCCAAATCTCATACAGCATCCCAGGGACGCGATGCCTTTGTAGGGCTTTCATTTCTTTGTGATAATGCTCTGCAAGCCATAAATCCTCCTAAACCTGTAACACTATAAACATGTGATGATATTGCTATAAAGTTTGTAGTATGTACAGAGGATAAGAAAGCAATAAGATACATGTTCGTGTAATCTTCCTTCTATGGCTAAGTTGCATCTTTAACAAAATAACATATATCTGACAAGGATATTTTAATGCCACGAACCAATAAAGAAAATTCATATAAAATTGATATATGTATGTGTGTATGTGTGTGTATGTGTACACACACACACACACACACATATGTATGTATGCATATATATATATATATATGGACATATACACACATATACATGTATATGTACGTATATGTCCACACACACACACACACATATGTATATATATATATATATGTATGCATATATACATACACACACACACACATATATATGTGTGTGTGTGTGTATGCATACATACATATACATGTATATGTGTGTGTATATATATATATGTATGTATTTATGTGTGTGTGTGTGTGTGTCCAGCAGAACACAAAATATATTGATAAACCCATTGCAATTCAAAAGTAAATATTAGTTGAACTCACCAATAGGAATAATTGCTGCATCAGAACCACCACAGAGCATTACATTCTGCATACATAAGCATCTACAAAGATTCATCTTTCAATTTACCCTTTAAAGTATTAGGAATTTTGTCAATTTCCAAGAACAAAGCCAATAAAACTTACAGCTTCACCCCGAATGATATGATTGGCTGCACTTAAAATGCAGAAATTACTTGTGGCACAAGCAGTGGAAATTGAATAGTTTGGCCCCATCCAACCCTGTTCATTTACAAGAGTTAATAATACAGTGATCCTTTTCATCTGCAAATATGCATTGAGCATGATCCAGAAAACCACTGCAATGAACATTCACAAAGGTAACGTACCAGATCCATGGCAAGCATAGCTGAACCCATATTAGTTGTTGCAAAGGGTATACAGAAGGGATTCATTTTCCTATATGAAATCCTTAGGGCCTCTACTGCATCATTAAAAACCTGCTTGTAACTTGATCGTGTTAACCACAACAGGAATGCAAGCGCCAAACATGTGTGCAGTGCCATAATAATATTTAAATATTTTCCAATTCAATCACAATAACAGTAACTCTGAATAAGGAAGAATAACATCAAATAAACTGAACATAACTATCACATGATATCTTTAACAAAAATTCCTCAACGTATTCAGAAATTAGAATCCTTTGCACATCTATGAACAACTGCAATAGTTGAAGTGTCAAGCATGTTTTCTTCAGTGGAAGAGGCTAATATTTGGTATCAAGTTACATCACCTTCATTCCACCCATTGCTGATCCAATAAGCACTCCGCACTTTGACTTGTCTAATTTTCCCAAAATTTCTTCAGTCATTTGACCATCCACCAAAGCTTTTTTACCAGCAGTAAGTAGATAAAGCATAAATTGATCCATGCGTTTTGAAAACTTTGGTGCAACCCATCCATCTGTAGAAAATGACTTGATTTCACCAGCTATTCTCTACAAAACAATGACAGCTTTTCAATCAATAATCAAGACCAATTTACATTCAACTATTGGAGTATGTAAACCAAAATATAACTAGTCTAGTAAAACTTTCTACGTAGGCACCATCATCAATTACGCGGGCTAAGAAATATTCTAGTTTCTTTTAGATAATGACAATGCCATACGTAATGCAGAGTGACTTATCCAGCACCTCCTTCGGTGGTTGAATCACTGACCACCCAATCGTATATCTAGCACCTTTTTGTAGATTGGGGCTCAATGATGCAACCATCCAACGTAGGCCCTGGTTACTTTCAGCTACATAATGCAAGATGGCTTATTAAGAGTGAACAAACTATGAATGATTCAACCACCCAACTTAGGCCCTGGTTACCCTCAGCTACATAATGCAAGATGGCTTATTAGGAGTGAACAAACTATCTGCATGTCATGAACATGCACTCACAAAATCACAACTAGCACATCTTGGCAATTAAATTATACTAGCTACTGCACCTCTCGGTGCAATTGTAAGGCCAATGGGCAATCGATTGTAATTGGTGCGATTGTAAGGCCAATGGGTAGGTTATTGCCCATTGGCCTTACAATCGCACCGAGAGGTGCAGTAGCTAGTAGCATGCATGCATTTTTGGGAGGGATAGCATCTAATTCGAACACACAGTGAAGCTCATGGCCACCAGGGTGCAAATGCCAGCCACTAATCATTAGAACAGACATACATATGAAAACACAATTAATATATTTTTCTATAAGCCAAAGGCAATAATTATGGCACCAATTACCGTTGGGAAGTCTGTACAATCAAATCTTTCAATACTACTGATACCACTCTTTCCTTGAAGCAGATTTTTGTAGAAGGTATCTGGATCATGACCAAGACAAGTTGCGACGCCCATTCCCGTTACCACAACCCTTCTTTGTCTGGTATCGGTTTGTTGCTTGTTATTGGATTCCTTTACAGGTTGCAAAGCAACAGCCATAGCTTTGCCTGAAAGTAAGGAAACCATATCAACTGCCAAGTTGTCAGAAAAAATCAGCAAACTTGTCTAGCTTGGATACAGAGCAAAATAAAATTCATTGGCCTCTTTTGACTTTTGTTTTTGAGAAAACCTTTAATTCGTATTCAAGAAAATTATTGAAGCCAGTGCTTTGCTATCAATTAGAATAAATCATGTGAAATGCAAGAGTCAGGATAAGAAATCAATTCAAATACACCCATCACCGAACTTTTCTCCAGCCCATGTATCTTTCTCTTCATTGAGATTTATTGATTTATCTGCCATGACTAGGAGAGTGATTACAAATTTACATCAAAACATTCCTTATGAAAACAGTGCTTGTGATAAGGAAATATGCAGAATGTGCTGCAGGTCTAAGTAGCAACTTTTGTATGGAGCTTTTCGTACAGTGGACCTCAAACATGGAAAAAAATGGTCCATTAAAAAGTATGATAATCACAGAAACAAATACAGTAAATTGCAACTATAAAAAAATATGTTTTTGAAATCCTAACACAATATAGAAATTCAGACTAGCAGGAAAAATATCTAAACATTTCCACCAAAGAGCACAGTTTGTGTTTTTAAACGGTGGATTGAAAAAAATGGAATAGTAAATCTCACTGAAAGAAGCCCATACGACAACAAAATGGCAACGGACATTACCAACACCAAGAAGGAAAAGTGAAATTGAAGTTAAATGTTGCTAATACCCTGGAGGACACTTAGTGGTTACTGACAAAAACAAAAAGATGCAGTTACCAGGTGACAGGAATGGGTATGCCATTTTTAGAAAAATAGGATATGGGACAGGGAGATGGAGCATACATATATATATATATATATATATATATATAAACAATGATATACAGCCTAATATAACCTATGGAAAATATTAATAACTTTTTAAAGTCAAGTTAAGATTTATATTGATATTTATCTTTGATTAGGGTCAAGAGTACAAAATATATTTTGAAAAAAACACCAAAATGCAAGTCTCCGAGTCTCTGGTGGTAGGAGCCAAGTCTCTATGCAACACCGCAAAAAGATGAGTGCTGAAGATTCAAAACTTTTGTTGTAAAGAAGTAATGGTAAAAGAAGTCTTTGATATAATAAAATTGCTAATGCCATTAAGTTTTTGCATCACCTGCAAAATAATGACCATTGCCGGGAATATGAAGGGATCTAATGCAATGTCTGAGCCACACTTTTGGGGACACTTATCAGTCCCATAAACTAAGCATTACAGACAGTAGAGGAGGTAGTGGCTACCGAACAGATTTAATATTTTTGGTATCAATACATACACTTATAGAACAAAGAGACGAAATTAATTATGAATACAATTGTTGGATGGTTTGTGTGTGTGTGTGTGTTTGTAAGGAGGTAATAAAACAAAATAGGGGGTGTGGTTCCAATACCAGATTTAGAAACTAGGTATTTTCTTCGGAAATATTGTGAGACCCTGCACAGCCCAACAATTGCTAGTTCAAGGGAATATGCTAACTTTTGAGGATGCTCCCATGACTTAGTTAATAGGATATGCATGTTTTTGACAGCCCAGTATATGTAAAGTAACGTAGTTTTGGGTAATTTTCGAAAACGGTAAAGTTAGAGAATCCTGAATAAGGAGGCTTTTCTTTCCTGTATGTGTTTCTAGGCCTTAAAAATAATTGTTTGTAAGTATCACGAATCATAATATGGTATCTTTGAATCATGAGGGCTTTCTGACTATTTGTTTTATAGGTGGATGGTATCACGGGTGTAAGTGTATTGGCAAAGGTTTGATTTACTACTGAACTTGGTTATGATGTTGAAAGCTTTCACAAAAGGGTTTCATCCACCAAATATATGTCTGACTTGACAGTGACCTAGAAGACAACCTTTACCTTCACCTTAACATTTTTATTATAGTTACCAAATCCAGTTGGATATCCACAATATCTGCCTGGATCCAGATTTTTCAGCCCACCCAGATAAGTTCAGTCCAGATCAGCTCTGTTTTTATCCATGTATTTTAAATAAGTTTTTGGCCAAAAAACACCAACACCCTTGTATATTATTTAATATTAAATATAATATTTATACATTTCCCACTGGATTTTTGGATTATTTTCCCTCCCGAACAGATCCGCATTTCGGACCTGGTAACTATGCTTTTGTATCAGCTAATAATTACTCACAAAAACTAGAAAAATCCCCGCAATTGAAAGCACTCCTTATGCCCACGGGGCAAATGACCAGTGACAAGACAAAAACTCAAAAATTCCGATGCCATTCCTTCAAAATTAAGAGACCCCAAAAAGCTAAGGCCTTCCATTCTGGCAAAAGCAAAAGTTTCATTCTCAAGCTCCCAAAACCATGACGATTATCGGAGTAATTTTTGAAAGAGAAGTCCTCATTTTATAGTAAAATATTTATTTAACGCTAGTAGAACTACATTTCCAATGTAAGGCGACGAAACATTTGAGAATTTAAAGATGTGGAAAATAAAATTAGGATTCTGACCTGCAGCAGCATTAGTCTTCCGCCTTCTTCGACCAGCTTTGATAACATTGATTCGATTTCTCTCTACAAAGAACTGGGAGCCTTTGGCACATTTAAGCCCTGTAAAGGATAACCAGTTACCCTTGGACAGAACTTGGTTGTTATTCACACGTGGAAGTCGTCTCGAAGCTCTTCTCCCTTGGGGATTCGAATTGGCGCGATTGCAATCGGCCCAGCCACAGAGCGGAGCCACAATTGCCATTGTTGCCACCAAAACACTAAAAGAAATAGATAAATGCGGCTAATGTATATAATTCTGGGAGAATCCGCCTCTGTATTTCAAGTAGTTCGTAATTCGTGCCAATGTATTCCCTAAATTTTGCGATAAACGAGGATTTAATCCGCGTGCTGTCCGTTCCGCGGATCCCCTGCCAAACGATGGCTTACAAAGATTTAATATGCATTTCAAAAAGGAAAATACAAATACATTTTCTATATTTCTACTAAAATTTGTGCTGGGCTTCATTCAATGCTTCTGTATTGTTCTGATTTTTTCCCACTGCTGGAGACGATGAAATCTAAGGTCATTTGAAAACGAACGAAAATGAGATCGTTGTTATAACGTGTCAACGAAAAACAGAGCACGTTGTCAATTTTTATTTGTTTAGAAACTGTCTCATTTGTAACGATTTGCCAGTTGCCACTCTATTCATATTTTTTCCACTTCATTCATTGTTATCCTATTTATTAATAGACTACACGTGATGTTTTTGTACCGGGCTGGAATCTCAGTTTACATATCTCTGTTAATTCATAATTTATAGACAGCTCGGTTCTTTGAAATATTTATTTGAACATATTTAATTCATCACGTTTCCAAAACTACTGGAAAAGTAAATCAGAATTATTGATTTCATGGAAAGTAAGTATAGATTCAAATAAAAAGAAAACGTAAGCAGTCATCACTCTTTGAAGTATCGAAAAATTAGGGTTTACATCCTTATATGCAGGTTAAAATTATAATTTATTGATTTTACAGGTTGTACGCAGGTACTTGTAGAATAAAATTCTTTCTGGAAAATACTGTGTAAAACTCAGTAAAGACCGTCAAATTCCATGCTTTACTATCTGTACTACTGATAAAGCGACACATAAAAAATGCAGTTGTGGCTTTAAAGATTCGTGTATGCCTCTCTGAATTTGTAAAATGTTTTGCACATGCGATATCAAACCAGTGTTAATCTACTATTGTAACAAATTTGCGCCTGTTTATTCAACAGAATTTTGTTCAGAAGGCTCTTATTTGACAAAAGCAAATAAATCCAAACCGAATTGTTCAGAATACGCTGAAAGCGATCATTTAGCGCGCAAAAATGTTTACTGTAAAACTACATTTAGCATAACACGGCCAAACAAACATTGCGTAGTTCATATCTGTCAATCGACAAAAAGTATGGCAGATAAATTTAGCATCATGAAATTTCGAATTCAACACCAGAAGGAGAGGATAAACTCTAAATTCAAATTTTAAAAAGAAAAAAACTTAAAAAATTATAGTCATTTGCTTTTACACATACAGGAGCACAAAGACGCTCGCTTCTTTAACCAGAGGAAATCATGAAGAATGTGCTTCGCTTTGCTCTTCCTTAGCCAACAAAATGCAACAATTTGAACACCGGAATCATCCTTTAAACCTAAGCCATTAAAAACAAACGTATGTACCTGAAAAAATGCCTGCAAATTAAACATTACTTCTCCCTGCGATTTGAACCGTGGACTTTCCAGGGCCTATGTGCTTGAGTTCATTATTTTTAGTGGGCTCTGCTTAACCGGTTAAAATTTGAACACAAAAAGACAAAAGAGATGAAAGGGGGTGATTATATTCTGAGAAGATGCTTAATCATGCTTACTATGTTCTTAACCAGAGTTCAGCAAACCGCTTTAACTGGTCTCCGCAGTTAGTTTCTTACGGGAAACCTTTGCTTTTTCCCAAAGCAACGGGAACTTATATAGCAATTCCTCTACCTGAGAAGACACGTGGCAAGTGGAGGGTTGCAGGAGGGCCCTTCAATCTTTTTCTTTCGTAGGGGCAAATATAGTCTCCCACCACACAATCGTAATCTTTTCCTCTGAATTAAAAATACCCATCTCCATACCTCGGACACATCAATTTTCAGGAATTGTGAATTTCCTTTTAAGATATTTTTAATGTATTTATCTTAAAAACATTTGGGTTCGGATTTGTTATATATCATATTATTTTGTTATTATATTATTTATTTGTGAAATTTTTTTGGTTAGTGATATATAGCCTTAATTTAGTTGTATTATTGCATTAGGTTTGATTAAATATTTTGAGAAAAAAATTGAGTTCTAAAATTACTCATGTTTAAAATATCATAATTTTTAGCGATCTTTTTAAAGAAGAAGCAAAAATCTTGTGTGACCACCGACAATCAAATCTTCTCGAATTCAAGGCAAAATTGTCATATGATGGTCAAATGGATGTCAATTTTAAGGTCGTCCAATTTTATTGACATCTCATAGTATTACATTCCACCAATATTGCAAGTTGTCAGTGTAGATTGTGCTTGATAATATAATCAGCAACTAGTACAAATATCTTGAATACATTTATTTGAAAACATGGATAGATATCAATTTCCTTGTGTCTATTTTGGATTTGTCACGTAGTTTCATCTATTTAAGGGTTCCGCGTTGATTAACAAATTTGTCACCTTCTATACAAAATGGGGTCAAAACTCCTCTATATGCCCAATATATCACAATTTTTCTATCACCTTCTCTTAGTAATATTAAAAAATGCCTTATGATAGTCAAACAGACATCTTATATTAGGTCAACCATTTTTATTGACACATAATGATGCCCTTTGATGTAAAAAAATATTATCATGAAGATCTTTATGAGGATAAGTTATATAATAATTACACTAAGGTGTAACTACAATTATAGATAAGGGGATGGGACAAACCTTAAGTTTGACACCTATTTGATTTGTCATATTATAATTTTGACCTAAAATTTGATGTCCATCCAACCATCATCCAACGTTTTTTCTATGTGCTTGGAGAAAGTGATCAAAAAAATATGACACCTTGTGCATATAGAGGAATTTGGAGCCCCATTGTTTTTCGCTAAAAGATGTTTTCTAGCACCTGGGTGGTGTGATGTGGGAGCACCTTGGTCCATATGCAATCTTGCGTCAACTAAAAATAGTTAAGAGTTAATGTTGTAATGTGTGTGTTGTCATGATGGACCAAGTCATGCCATGAGGGTCTACCCGAGGCCATGAGGATTTACCTGAGGATGCAAACGTCTACCAAAGCCACAAAGATTTGTCAACACATCAGAGGTCTATCAAAATTGTGATGATCTACCAACACCACACAAAGTTGTAGATGGAAGTATGTGGTCCATAAAAGGGACCAAATCGACTCACCTTGTATGGATCTATTGGGCCTTGTTTTGTAACATTGTGTAGTTTAGGAGTTTATATGGGTAGTGTGTAGTTGAGCCCAATGATTCCTTTGGGTGGTTTTCATGCCTATATAAATAACCCAAGAACCTCAAAGTAAAGTAGTAGAGTTGATAATAAGAAATATAATTGGCAATTTTCATAGCGGTTGTTGGACATGTAACATCCCGCTAATTAATCTTTTATTTGGACATTTAATTATTCAAATAATTATGAATAATGGGAAAATGAACGTTTGTTTGAATAATTAAGTATTAAATTTGGATGACGGTAGTACTTAGTCATCTAAGTACTTAATTAAAGATTAAGTACTTAGATAACTAAATATCACCTTTATTAATATAGTTACAATTTAATTTTAATGTGGTACTATGTAATGTTTTGTTCATATTTTTTATGGGCATCAAGTTGATTAGGACGGTATCGTCCTTAATCGATATGGTCATCGCACAACGATGATGTTGTGTTGGCGCCCATATGGACTAAGGGCGATGTCGCTCCTAAGTCAACTTGCGCGTTGCATTTTAACAAGGCTTGAGTAAATTATGTCACGTTGTGGTATTTGTTTTATCGTTATTGGGTTGGCATTATATGGTAAAAACATTAAGGCTTAAAATCCTTGGGAAATTGCAATTGAAAAATTAAAGTTAATGTTATTATTTTTTAAATAAAAAGATGATGGGGGCCATATGGCCACACCCATCGAATTTGTGTGCATAAGGCTTTGTTGGTTATAGAGTCTATTTAAAATGGTGTTGAACACCATATATGGCTTGGATAAGATTATAATTATTGCTAAATCCACTAAGGTGGACAACCACGCAGATGGGGGAAATTGTAATTATTAAATTGACTATTCATTTTTCAAAGGAAGATCCCCTCCCACGAGACCATGAGACTTCATTCAGCATCAACTTGGCAAACGATAGGTAGAAGGAGTAAATGCATTGCACGGTTTTTGGGAAGTCCCAAATTGAATGGGGGAAAAACTAGAAGATTAGTTTTGTGCATGTCATTTGATGGTTTTGAGCTCCAATCATGGGGACACTACCAGATTTTTCTGTGCACTTTTGGAATCAATTTTTATGAGAAACCCTCTATCTTTAAAGAGGAATGCAATGTTTAGGTGTGGGTTGTTTTGGAGAGCTAGGAACTTTTGCACTCGGTGCAGACGATAAGGTTTTACTGCGATTGGACTGAAGCAAAAACAAAGGCAAATCATTTTTCAAGCAAGGGGTTACTCTTCTTGCTTCTCTGGTTTTTGTTTTATAAAGATATTGTTATCTTTGTGTGGGGTTTGCATATTGAATGATTGTTGAAAAACATGTTGTGATTCAATTTCTGAACTTTGAGTTCTTCCAAAAAAATCGTATGGCTATAGTTTTTCTTCTTTTTGTGTTGTGTTGTTCAAGTTAAATGAAATAGATGGGTTCTTATGCTTCACCCGGACCTGCCTTGTTATTTCCTTACAAATAAATCAATTGTTCTCGATTTTTATGGGTTTTTGAGAAATCGTTTGGTTATAGAGTTTGTGGAAAATAATCTTGAAAATTGGTGAATTTCAAAATTGTTTTCTTGCCATGAATTCATTTGGGCGGTTCTCGGTTTGGAAAATAAACTGTGAAATTTTATGGGATCGAACTTGTATCCTACACTAAACCCGTACGTTGTTTGCATAGCAGGTGATTCGTATTGTGAGGGGTTTATGGAAAATAGTTGAGAAAATTGTGGGTATCTCGAATTAGATCTTCTTTAATGAAATCTTATGGTTGTTTCTTATGAGTAATCTTTGATGAATGTCTTGTTGAAATGTGTGTTCGAATATAGAGTTGTATAAAATTGATTAATGGGATTTCAAATTGATTGTCTTTCAATGAAATCGTATGGTCATGACCTTTGTGTGTGATTTATAGATCTGTGATATGGGTTTTGTTGAAGTTTGGGTAAAGAGCAGGGACTATAGTATTTTTAAATCATGTAAGTATATATAATTATAAAAAGAGGAAAACACTCGCTTAGGAAGGTCTTGAACTTTTGAGATAAACTTAGAAGTTACAGTTATATAGGCTAAATGTGAGTGCAAGTGGTTGATGTTGCTTTATTGTTACAGATTTTAATAAGTCATTGGAACATTTTACTTAGAAAGAAAATTAGTAGAAATGCATGTTTTCATTTCTAGTTATGAAATAAAAATGATTGATTACCGTAAATTGACATGAAAAGAAGGGATAAAATCTATAATTATTGTTTATATTATGGATGCACTAACTTTTAAAGAAGGTCATTGGAAAATGTTAATAAAAGTAAATGTAAGCTGATGGTTCAGTTGGGTAAGTTTAATTCCTTTTTGTTTTTATTTTTACCCGAGATCCTAGTGACTCGGAGGGTTGGATCATTTGATCCATACCTTTTCATTTTATGCATTTATTTCATTATTTGATTTAGATTATTTAAATCTGCTTTCTGGAAAATTTTAAAAGTGGAAAATACAAGGGGAAACTCTGGCAAAATTTTGTCAGAATTCTATACTTAGTCATTTTTATGGATTAAAATTATGTGGATGAATTTTTATGGCATGAGATTCATTATGTGTTAATGTTGTTGCAAATTAGATTTAATTTTCCTTGAATGATAGTTAGATTAAATTTTTTGATTGGTTGATTCATGTGTTGTGCAAAGGTAGTGGTTCCGACCAAGATCGAGAACCTAAAACCTCCACCATTCACATCGTTTGCGATTGAAGAAGCGGGAGGTTTGTATGTGAAGTGTTCCTTCAGGAACGCTTCACATATATACCCCCACACCTCTTTCATCACCAACTATGGGACTGTTGGAGGGTTCTAGTTCCCTATCTTATGCGGAAGCATTACCCTTGCATAAAGTTGAGATGATTAATCTACTTTATAATAAAGTTGAGATGATTAATCTACTTTATTTGTCAAAAACATAGTTAGGCAAGTAGATTAACTTCTTGCCAGTTCTTTGAACTGACACCCCCAAACCAACAATGCCACAAGTTTTGTGATGATGCATGGACATTCTATCACCGGCTTGTGAAGAACGACGTTAGACTTGATGATTTTATTATGGATCTTTGATCCTATTGTACTTGTAATTTATGGATATATAAACTTGGCTTGGACAAGATGTCCTTTGTACTAGTCCATTTATGGACAAGACTTGTAATATATAAATGTGTTGGCTGATTTCTATATGTCTAAATACATTGTCATGTTATGGGTTGGGTAACTAAACGATGTATTTGATAAAGTTAAGGTTTCTCATATTTAACTATCTTATGCTTAATAGGTATGGTTCATGACAATAAAGATATACATCATATCTATTTGACTCTCCATTATAGTAAAGAGTTTATAATGGGTAAAGGAAAGGAATATTAAGTGAGATATAAAATTGTTTTGGAGGGAAAAAATGCATATGGAAAGTCTCAACTTTAAAAAGATTAAAATCTGATTATGGGTAATATATTGGTCCAATCTATAGTGTTGATCATTAAGTAAACATTTGGGAGTAATCTAGTCAAAGATTAAAGAGACTAGTTCAATGTTAAGTATTAACTTTAAAAGGATTAAAATCTGCCCATAGTAACATATTGGATTAATCTAAAAGTGGTTATGCAATAAATCAGTGATTGATAATAAGTTAGACAAAGAAGTATGAGATTAGTCATTACTAGATATGAAGGAATCTAAAAGAAGTATGTCATAAACTCATCTTGCAAATCAATTTAATATCTCATAAGATTTAAAGGTTGTTTAAATGAATGTATCAACCTTCGTTAGGAAAAAAAAAATTCCCAAAGTTAAGTTAACACTAACTTAAAATGAAGATATGAGTATATTCCTAATAAAGTATAGTTATGACTTTGATGAATGGTTAATGAATCAAGATATACTAAATCATGACATCGTAAGGTTATCAAGACCTAGTGGAATCTTGTCTAAGGGCTTAATCTACCTTTTCTATTAAAATGGTTAGAACGTATGGATAGGGAAGAAAAGAGATAATCACTTCATGATCTTAACCTTCTATCCAAATTAACTTGACGCGTAAACCATAATTCACTAAGTAATTGGTTAAGCCATGTATCTTATGAAACCTTACAGGAACTGATTAACTAATACTGTTGCGGTTTACCTCCGAGTGGCCTGGCATTTTAATGTGGAAACATATTAAGCAATGGATTGGCCTTCTGTAGGTAACCAATAACAGCATTGGGGTTCCTCGAACTTGCGTAGTTGAACTTGTTAGGAAATTTGTAAGTCTTAGTAGGTTCACCTACATAAGTTTAATGAATCTAGATAACTGTGATGAGACGTTGGTGAGGTGATGGGAAGACAAGTCTAGATGCTATGTGAACTCATCTATACTAAGCGTACATAGTACAACTAAGAAACTTTGGCCAAAGTAATGTGCTTGCTAGGTACATTGTCTAATCATTGTGATTCCTCAAATCTGAAGTGTAGGATACATGATGGAGTTTACTAAATGAACTCTAGAGGATCACCACATGTTCTCATCACCATAGTTGGTAAAACCAAGTGAGGCTAAGTATGAACATTCAAACGAATGTTAAGGGTGATCATGGAGATTAGGGATAATTAACCCTTATAGCTGCACAAGGTTTATCACTATGTTATAGGATGGATTAATTTATTAAGACATGTTGCATAAACTAGCTTTAGCTAGTTACTTGATTTAATTATGCAGAGGAATGTCTACTTGTTGTTAATTTAATATGACTTGCTGCATTAACTAAATTAGCTAGTTATCGGATTCATACATGCAAAGGAATGTCTAATTGTTGTTAAAAAAATACTACTAATTTGGGTTACAAATTTTAGGTTGTTATAGGACAATTGGTGTTGTTATAGGTTCTCTAAGTGACATTGTCAAAGTGTGATTGAATATATCTCTTTGAAGATTATTTCAGTTCTATCGTTGGTGATTAGTTTGTGTTTCTATAATATTTTTATGAATTAATAATAAATTTGTTATGTTCAAGTGTTTGTATGTTTGGTTTTGTTTGTAACTCTAAGGGTTGTGTGGTCAAATACCACTCTTAATAGAGTCCCCTTTCCATGTTTGTATCAATTTAGTATTTGGTAAAGGTTTTATTTCCTTATGAATGAGGCATGAGAAGTATTTTGGTTTTCCACATTTGCGATATGGGTAGAAAATCATTATAGATATCTCCCAACAAGCATTTGTTGGGTAGAAGGTGTGAGGACACACAACAAAGCATTGCATGTTTTCTAGATTTGCGAGTGTGGGTAGAAAATTATTGCTCGCATATTCCACCATAAAGGTTATTTGGTAGAAGGTGTAAAGGTTGTAGATATTTTGGATCTCTTGCTCTTGAGGGAACACTAATGGAAAATTGGAGAATAATTTTTGGGAGGGATCAAACAAACCAAGGTGTAAGACTTGATGACTTGGTCAAGTTGATGAAAATGAATTTGAAACATAGTTTAGAGGCCAAGGAGACCACACAATATAGAGGCATCATGGTGGAAGATATCAATGTTTATAAGGTGGCATTCGTGAATCCAAGGGTACCAGTTATAGGGGAAGAACAAGAACCACAAGTCAAAGGGCTGAAGAGAGACTCATACACATTATTGGTAAAATGGGGAGTAATCCTGAAGTGGATACCTTAAGTTTTTCTATAATTCTGGAATTAAAAGAGCTCATTGATTTGATAACATAAATTGATAAGTATTTTGAGTATGAAGATATGGAAGATCCCAATAGACTCAATTTCGAGTGCATCAAACTATAGGATCATGCATCTCTTTAGTGGAAGCATGTATAGATGGAGAGGGTGCATAGAGTAAAACGAAGATCAAGACTTGGGAAAGGCTAGTGGAAAAAATTAAGGCCAAATTCTTACCCACAAATTACCATCTCAACTTGTTCAAGAGGTTGCAAAAATTTTCAACAGAGGAAATGCAATGTGTGAAATAATATACGAGGATTTTAATAACTTACCATTCAAGTGGGTCATATGGGGATGATGTAGAGGAAATCTCATGGTACATGAATAGGTTAGATCTCTCGATCTAGGATGAGTTTGTAATGATCTAGGTACGATTCTCGGAAGAGTCATGTCAACATGCACCTGCAGAAGAAGATAAGTTATTGTGTAAAAAAATGTGTGACCTTGGAAAAGAAAAAATTCCTGCAAGGTCGCAAACAAGGTGGAAGTAGGGGGATTTACATAGAATATGGTAAGGGTATAACTTCTTCATGTAGTAAATAAACACAAATGAAAAGAGAAAATTATTCTAGGGGATGAGAATCCTTTGGATGTGGAGGTGGTCGTTGATTCAACATCACATGTTTGAAGTGTGAAGAGTAAGGGCATAAAGCTTTTGAGAGCCTGCATGCACAAAATTATGGCGAGAGAGAGTGAGTTAATTTGATGCTCCCATTGCACAATTAAGAGAGAGTGACACATTAACATATTATAGAGAACTAGACATGGTCAACTCCTTCATGCAAAACCTAATATGATAGTAAAAAGTGGTGACTATTGATAATAAAGGTTGGATAGTAATCAATAAAAATAAAATGGAATCTAAGAATCAAGTAAAAATAAATTGAAATCTAATAATCAAATTCATAAAGTTATAAAGCTCATTTCTAATGATAAGCCCCAATATGCTAAAAATATTGAATTTAGTCCCCCTCCCCAATTTGATATTTAAAGTCAAAATTCTGAATTCTAATTGTCAGTGCAATATTTTACCTCTCATGTTGAGAAATTCATTTCCAACCCTCCACCATCCAAGCACTCACACAACCTAACTTACAACAATGGAAATTAACCAATGGGAGAGGATGGGGGAGTGGTGCTTTAAAAAGGGAGATTTTTTTATTGTCTATATAACATGACCTAATTTCCCTTCAATAAATCATGGAACCTTTGTCCTTTCCTTGAAAGATTGAAATGCTTGCAAATTTCCCTTATTTCATCCTCTACACAGCTTCACCCTTTTCTTTCCTTAGGCTCCTTCACATGTTTCTTGGCCCCTTTTAGCACAATATCTTCAATTTTCACATATTCACAACATCCCGACTCTCATTTTGAGTGCACAAGTGACCCCCTAAGTGTGCGTAATCAAAGAGCCTTGTGTTTGCACAAAATTCCATCACCCACACAATATCATGCAACCTCCTTTCCTAGCCACAACATTTTTTATCTTACATACATCTCTTGCGCACCTCTTGTGTCTTTCAACACGTTCTTTTGGGTTGTCCCATCACATGCGGCTTGCATTTCACCCCATTAAATATCACCATATAGTATCTTCAAACCCCACATACCTTTATCTTTTCCATGCGACCCACACATACCCTTTGTGCAATGTCATGTGGAATTCTTAATCACCTTGGCATTCTCCACATATGCCCCCATGACATTTCATGATCTATCATGTTCAACCCAACATTATAATCCATTGCGCAACCATACCATGATTCATGTGGCCTTACAATGCTCTATGACACCTAAACTTGGTAAGCAACCCATCATACACTCCACGTAATCAAAACCACCTTTTAGCTTTCCAAAACTTTGTAATTATTCATCATAGTTGTAAATGCAATGAATATAGTCCACTTGGGCAAATCTAACACCTAACACTTGGTTTCTCAAATATTTATATTTCACGAGATATTATACACGCATTCTTGATACCTCAAAGGACTACATAAATTAAGTGAGAGATAATCTTAAAGAGCACATTGCACATAGCTTGAAGCACAAACACCTTGGGTAAGCCATGAATAATATGAATTTTCAAGAGTGTGTGCAATTGCACGCAAAACTAAAAGAAGAGAAATCATCATTGGCATAACACAAAAACTATGCACACAATATTGTGATATTTGAACCGCATGTTTTACATTCATAAAATTAGCTTTGTTCTTTTCATATGCTCCAAAAAAATTAAATGCATCATCCACAAAATTTCTAAAGGGAATGTAATTACGTGAAGGTGCATTGCACAAACCAAGAGGAAGATTGCATAAAAGTACTATCATATCCCATTGCACAAAAAGAAGGTACATAATCATCTAATAAATCTTGTGTGTTGTAGAACACATTGTCTATGTAACACAAATAAGATAAATAATACATATTTTCTAGAAGACAAAACCTCATCTCAAAATTCAACAAAGCCACCATTTACGACAATGCAAAGTGCACATAGTTGATACTCATGTCATAAAGTTATATTTTCTTCACTTTGTCAAAAAAAAGAGGTTGGAGAGATCTCCTTAGACACTCCATGTTGGAAAGTAGGCGCCATATGAATTTAATGAAGATTCACTTATGCCTCAACCTTCCCCGCATGTCGTAGAACGTTAAATGACACCATCCTTATTCATTAATCAAATTTGATAGTCTTCTAGATCGCTTAAGGGGCATTCAATTTTATTTGATTATGTAGCTACCGTGTATCAAATTTTTAATACTGCATTGTGTAGTTGGTAGAGGTCATTTACCGTAACACATGTAATTTTGCCCAAGTTATGATTTTTTATGAATACCCAACTAAAATACTATGCTATGGTTGAATCCTTGTAGGTGAATTTGATAAAAACTTGTTTGCATTTGCGTTGGTTTTCTTGTTTTCTACTTTTTGTTCCATCCTAAATATGACGTCGGTGTGCACTCTTTCCATCTAACTAGAGTAGATCCCCCTTTTTTTATTAATTAACATATATTTTTATCATTGTTTTGAGTTAATGATCATTTATTGTGTGTGTCCAATGGTTTTGTGTTCCTCTTAGCTCTATGATAAATTCATCATACTTTTACACATGTTCATGTCTTGATCAAGTGAATGATGGTTTGAGCATGAGCATGACTTCTTAGATTTCTATCCACCAACTATAAGGGGTTTCTACCACGACATCATATCCATTTCTCTTTCTCCACACCCTTCTCTCTTTTGCACTTATTTATAAACATTGTTAGATTATATTTAATATAGGACTAAAGATTGTAATCAAATTATGTTGCTAATATTTATTATTACAAGTTATACTCATTGCATAAGTAGCCCTTGCTAAGCATAAAATTATGTGATGAATGACCCATCGACCACTGTACACCCACACTAAACCCACAAGGTTGAACCCCTATGTTTTGTTAGGTACAATTACACTAGAACAAACCATAATGAACCAAAAACACACCTCAAAATAAACAACTAACATTAGTCATCTTGAGATATTCCCATAAAATTTTATGGCCACCAAGACCTGGTGAGAGTTAACTTTGGGAGATCATGCACGCAATCCATTACATAATAAATTTGCTAAGCACGCCTTCCTTTCAAAAGAGACAAATCCTAAAATGTTTGCATGGGAATTGGTCTAGGGTTTCTCATGTTAGTGTGCACCCCCTTTTTCTTCAAAGCCTCAACATTTTTCGCATTAGAAATGAGAGGGAGGCATGTCACTCATAGAGATCAAAATTTATGGTGCTATAAGCAAGGCATTATTCTCACATGATACATAGTGCAATCGATATCTTCAATAATGTGAAAATTGTCCATACAGGGGCATGGGTTTTGGACTTTTTACCATGCATCTATGAAAATTTTCCCAACCCATCATAGTTATGGGATGGTTAGGAAAATTTTATGATCTTATAGCTTTCCCAAGAGTCCAACATGACCTACCCAAATTTTTTTTTGAATGGTTTCCAAAGTATCTATATTAACAAGTCATAATTGTGGAGGAGCACATCATGGCCTTTAAATATGTTTTATTTGGAGAATCTATCAACCATGAAGATGTCACATGGCACATTTTTCTAGTCCCTTTGGTGAAACAACATACTAGTGGTATCTCTAATAACCACTTGGATCAATCACATTTTGAGGTACCTTGGAGACTATTTTTCTTAATTATTTTGTAATCTGCAAAGATATTGTAGTGTTGCACTTTTATTTTGCATCTTCTCATAATGGAGAAAACAAAACTATGGGTATTTTCATCACCAATTTTCATCAACTCTACAAGAGGTTTAGAGATACCATTTTCCATTGTAGATCCTGTCACCATTGAAATCTATTTGTGTGCACTGGATCCCTTATTTTCCATGCTCATAAGGTAGGACCTTCAGGTGATTGCCTCTTTTTCCTTAGTTTTCCATGATTTTTGCAAATAGACATCCTTTATGATGTTTTCCTTATGACATGAATGTGACACCAAATATTGTTTTCCATTTTATTCATTGATTAGTACAATTACTTATGTGATGCATCATAGGCATGTCATTACAATTGATGATACTAATATTGCTTCTAATGATGCTTTTCGTATGCTTTACATTCAATATTTTTTTGTTCTAAGCCCCATCCATAGTCTCTTGATTTATTGTGGCTCTAAACACAATCGTGCACATTCAAATTTTTGCATCACTAGGATTTACTAAGCAACATATGACCTTTAATACTGAGACATATTTTGGACACATTGTTCTCCCCCTTAATATTGGAAATGCTACTATTGTTATACATTTCATAGTTATTACTTCCCTTGATTCATGTGATGTGCTTATAGGATTTCCTTGGTTTTGAAAACTTAATGTTATACCTTCTATGATACGTCATTGTGTTAAATTTATCTATGACAATCAAGTTAGTATGGTTAAGTTTGTTGTGTATGAAACTATTTACCTTAATCCTTTTGTTAAGGAAACACCCACTTCTATATCCATGTCTAGTACTCATACTCATGCTACATATAGAGGATCCACTCCTCTCAAACATTCTCTTAGCTATATTAGTGGAAGTAATAAAGCTCCTAAATATGTCGTATAGCCTCGTCTTGATACTACACATCCTACTCCTAGTATGCATAATGTGAATGTGATGTCTAACCCTCCCACCCCTAAAAATTTGGATCCTCACCCCGTGTCGATGCTAAAATTTGCTAACTTGTCCTTTTGCAATGCCAAGTTTGGCTATGCTCCCTTCCTAAGGCAAATGCTTACTTTCATAATCCAATCAAGATATACCTCTATCTCTTTCATGACTTTAAATCATCTTTACTCTTTGATTTGTCATCAATTCAAGAAATATTATTTAATCAAAGTAGTAAACTAGGCTTGTACATCATTCCAAAAAAATCACATCACATCTCCCTTTTTCTTGACTGTACAATTTTATTGAGATGTGAAAAATGGTTCTAGCTAACTTATATGGTCCCTGAAATTTCGCATTCTCCAACTCTATTTTCAATTTTAATATCTTTATTGTGTCATGTTTTCTTCCTAGGGCTGACCTTATTAGAGTATTTCACCTACAAAATGCTATATAAGAAAGTCAATATATATTTATAACTTATTTGGAACTCTTACATGTTCCTATTACACGTATCATTCTAATATCACTAAAGGGTCTCCTAAATCAATGACACATTAATTATAATAGCCCCTACTACAATCCTAAATCACTCAACCAATTCAAAGAGTCTAGCTTCTTCCATTTCTAATGATACAAATGTCATAGAGTCGTGTCTTAGCAAGAGAAAGGTCACTCCAAGCATTGTTAGAGGGGTTCAAGGAACAAAGGGTTAGGCCACACAACTGAAGTACACCACATCACACTACTACCACATTGGGTATATTATATACTATAGAATTATCTCACTATTTTTTTGTCAAGAGAGATGAGGGAACCCATAAGGGGTTATTTTAGATCACATTTGCAATTACACATGCACCTAGGAGAACTACATAAGGCTTGATACCACACAAGAGCATCTCGTACAACACTTGGATTGGTTCAACCCAGGTTGACCACTAAGAGTAATCCACCTCACCACGCCCATGATTTATCCTTTTGGTTTTCTAATGCTTTCATGAAGAGTACTATAGGTTTTTAAGGTTTCCACTTTATTACAAGTGATTACAAGTCATCTTGAAGTTGTGCAAACAAGAGTGATATACATCGAAGGACACTTCCAAAAATAAAGCATAGAAGAAGTTATAGAACCAATATGTCAAAGGGTCCAAGACCATACACTTCCATTCATGATCTGTCTGACAACTCCATGTATGGACCATACATAATTTATATTCCTTCATTACCCAATTTCTAATTCCAAAATTAATATAAGAGCATTTCTAGTTTTTAACTACCTTTTTCTAGTTGTCTACACATCTAGATCTTCTTTTTCCCGACATGTATAGCTAATTCTTTATCTCCTCGTGTATTTGAGCTATCATTTATAATATATCAATTATTACAAGTACCAAGCAACTATTTCTGATTTTTTATTGTTAATGGTGAATTAATTATATCATAATAATCTCATGTTACAAACCCTTATATCCTATTTATTGTTGTGCACATTCCATAACATAATTTAATTAGGGTGTAAACATTTTGTGAACCTAAATTTTGAATCAAATATATTGTTCAAACCCTAATCACTTAGGTTTTTTTAAAATCATGGGATACTCTTAGTTATATTATTTTGTGTTATTGTGTCACTTCCTTCAATATTCGTTTCAAACCTAAGGGACCACTCCCTCGTTATGGTATGGGTTACCATCACTTTAACTAGGTCCACACCCATACTGGCTGTCGACAAAGGGATCTCTATGATGGTTCTACTTGTTTCATGATTTATGAGATGCCTAATTAAAGTGATATATACAAGTTGAACATATTCCTCATACTCGGAAAAACCCGCCCCAATTTTGATTATGCCCCATGGTTACTTAAATTAACATAGTCACAACACATTACGATTAGCAACCAGATTAAGGAAACCTGCCCTTTACGCCATCATCCATGGCTCCCTCTCCTAAATATAGTGCTACTTCAAAAGGGTTTTATATATTAGATCAATAAAATAATACGCCCGCTAAGATATCTCTTTTAAAAATATTGAAGAAGGTACTTATTTATAGGGATATCTTATATGATTATTTACAATATGTTACCTTTCCTCTTACTAATTAGCCTATTGATTTTGCATATATTATGGACGCATTCAAAGTTATGGATAAGGCAATCACATTTAGCCTAGATGATATCCCACCTATACTTAATGACGAACCTTGCTCATCTCTCCTAATTATGAAAAAATTTGTCCTAGTTATTTACTTTAAAATATGGGTGTTTCTATGCATACTATTGATGCAAATATTACTATCATGAGATATTTTGAAAACATTAAACGATCCAAATTATGCACTATTACTCTTGACCTCTTGGTTGGCCCTAAAAAATACCAACTACATTTCACATCATGGACATAGATTTACATTATAATATTATTTTGTGTCATCCTTGGATCCATGATATGTAAGTTGTTCCATCTACTATGTGTCAATGTATCGGTTCATCAATTATGAGTCGAGTATATCGTGGTTACTAACCCACATCCTTTCAAATAGTACAAAGTTGACTCGTTATTACTACTCATCAAAGACCCATACCAAAAGATAAATTACCCGCATATGTCACAGTGAATATAGTCATGGATATAATACTACCGATCATCTATCACCATTGATTTCATAACATATGTGTTTATATCCTACTACTCACTCTACTAATGATGATCTATCTAATACTCCTAACTTATTTGCTAATTCAATGCTACAAGACAATGTTGATGATTATTCCTCGGATAGTGATGTTGATACTATTGCACTTATCGATGAAAACTTGCAAAAATTAAATTTTAATCCCATCAATGAATATGAATCTATGTTCCATTCTATTTTTGTTTGTCCTAGTCTTGGACATTATCAACTTACATTTGTTATATTTGACACATTTGTCTTTGTTACTCCCAACTAGTCATGACGCATACACTATAGCTAGCTTTAAACCATTGTGACATGCTATTAAAACACTAGATAATACATTCATTGGTAGTTTTATCACTATTCATGAACATCTTGATGCTCCATAGGAGGTACTATCTATCTTGTTTGATCTTGAGTTACTTTACCATCTATATGACATCGACTACTAAAACTCTATCTCAACAACCCTATAAGCCATTTTTTGGCTATCATTATGTATCTAGACATGACACTAATCACTTGTAAGATCTTGTTTCTAACATTACTATGATAAAATACCATTGTATTACTATTCTATCACATCTTGATGCCCCATAGGAGGTACTATCTATCTTGTTTGATCTTGAGTTACTTTACCATTTGTATGACATCATTCTATTAAAACTCTATCTCAACAACCCTATAGGCCATTTTGTGACTATCATTATGTATCTGGACATGACACTAATCACTTGTAAGCTCTCATTTCTAACATTACTATGATAAAATATCAAGTTACTATTAGCATGTTTCCAAAAGACTCCGTGCGATTGAAATACTCACAATAGCCGACTCTAGTAAGAGACCACATCGTGATACTTCTACTAGCACACCTTCCATTCATGGAAACAACCGAGACCATGGTTTGATCACTATGGATCCTATCAATAGAATTTGTACTTATGATGTATTACATATTTTGGATCTTACCCCATATAAAATTATTGAATTTGACCACGACATGAATGATCTTAATGATGATAAATATAATCTTGTGCCACCCTTTTTCCTATATATGGCTATTTTTAAAACAACTCAAAAACATCCAAATAATCATAAAATACAAATTATTCATGTATTTACAAAAAAGGGACATTTTTATGGTTTGATTGGCTAGCTTGTTACTTTATATGTGTTGTTTGTCACGTTGGTTTGATATATATCATATCTTTTCTATACACTCTTTACACACTTGGGTTCATGAGGTAAATTGAGCTTGATGTAGGAAAGACATGAGATGATACATGATGACATATACCAACTCGCTTCCTTCCTGCTTGACACTACTCTTTGGGGAAAAACACTAAATAGGTACTTATTAGGTAAAACATTTTACTGTAGGTAATTATGCATTGTATTTTACCTTAGTTACTTTTTACCATAGGTAAGTTAGTTTTTACTATTTACTATGGTAATTAGGAAGTTATTGTGGGTAATTAGTTGTTTGATTGTTATATGGTTTTATAACCATATTTGTTTTATATTCACGTTGGTTTATTTGTTGGTGTATTGTTACACATGTATAACCATTTTGTTTGTAATATTGGTTGTGCAATACATCTATATTGCAACCTTGAATTTCCATGTATTTTGATTTCTCCTCATTATTAAATTATAGAAAACTACCTCCTGTTTCCTCCAAAGATTTGTTATCGAGCTTCAATTAGAGCCTGCACATTTAGTAGAAGTTAGAAGTACGGTTGTAATAGAGTGTGACAAGTTTCATAGAATATTTCTGCAGGAGAGTTTGTCGCCTCTGTGAACTTCCCAAACCCACCCTTGCATCCCCGTAATTTTTGTTTCCAATTCGGATAGTTTACATATTTTTTCTATACAATGGGCAAGGAGGGCTCCTGGTAGTGCCTCCTACACAAAGCTACTATGCGGGAAAAATTTGGTTCAATAAACTATATTTTTCCTCCCCATGGGGGTTTTGTCACTAAACTTAGTGATCGAGTTAGTGATAAAAACTCTAGCCTTCTAATGTATTTGGCGGGGACAAACACTATATTTGGATGCCAAACAATGTCGTGTGTTCAAGCGAGTTGAAAGAGCAATTTTCAAACTACGTTGTCAAAAACCTTAGTGAGTCGGGTGATTGAGTTGCATGTGCAAAGAAATCTAGTTTTTGTAATTTGTGTGGTTTATGCATTTGAGAAATGGGTCGGGTTGAGTAGATTGAGACATGCAAGTCAAGCTAATTAGAAAACACGTCGATTTCAAACATGCATTGAATCATTTGAGCCCTTCCATCGAGAAAATGGTGTTTCCCGACCCACCGAGATGGATCCCCTACATCTAAGTTACATTGGAGTCTTAGTGGGTGAGTTGCATTTACATTGGGCCTAGCTCTAGATTCATACCATTGATCGGAATGTAATTTCTTGGATAAAGACATTCAAACATTAGTCGTGACATAGATGAGCCACTCATTCAAACTTGCATTGCACAAAGTGGATCCACCTCTATGTCATCAATCCAAAGCAAATCTTTAAACTAACTCCTCCATAGGAACATCAATCCCAACACCCATAAGCGATGACAAGCTAGACTCAGTAACACAATACGATGTAAAATAAAAACATTACAAACAAAAAAAAACAACGATGTTAAATTCATTGCGAAAGCGGTTTGTAAGGGAAACCTAAACCACATCGTCCACCTCGAAGCCACGTTTGATTCTATAAAATATGGATTTTATGAAGAATCTAAGAAGTACAAAAATGTAATGATTGAAATATACTGAAATGCAAATGCTAAATAATAAAATAAAATGAAATGAAAGGGGAAATGTAGTGACCTGATTTGGACTTACCTCACAGTGATATGGGACTGAGAAGAGTGATGAAATGGTAGAAAAGGATGTCGCAACGAATCTTAAAAAGAAGTAGTGGAGACATATATATCCAGACAAGGGCGCATGGGGCACTCTAGTCTAGAATTTGGGTGCTCTGGAATGTGGAATAACATAGAATCTGAGTCTGGTGTGGTCGCTAAAACTTTGCAACACTTCACCTTTGGTCAGGTTGGTGTCACACTTGGTTCATTGGTATCGTTGTAAATCTCCAATGAATAATCACCTACAAGACCCCATAAAAAAGCATCAAAACCATAAAAAGGAAAGATGTAAATGAGTGGATCTGATTGTCCTCAACTTATGCCAAATGGATGGGCTTATGAATGAGCATTGTACTACATCTTAGACCCGATGTATTTCTATGTGCTTATGCATGCAATAATGTGCCTAAGGTGCCCTAACACTAATGACTCCAAAATAGGAGGAAATAACTAGATAAAATGTAAAATGGTGGATGAAATAGAATAGAATCCCCTTCCTATGTAGTGTGTGATGCAAAATAGTGCCCAAATGTAGTCCCTTGCTTTATGTAGATAGCTAGCCCTTAGTAGAAAATAGTCCACCCATAATGTAGTGTGTATGTTATGTTTATATAGGGATCTCTTGCTCAAATTTTAACACTAATGACCCAACATGTTGACTAGTACCTAGGAGATGATAGGAAAACCATAAAACCGACCTCAAACATCTAAATTAAAACCAAGTGTGATGGGGACTAGGGCACCTAGAAATTAGGACCAGGTGCCCCAAGTGCCCTAATCCCTATCTAGGTGCCCTAGTCAAATACTAGAGATGACAAATGAGCGAACTATGATAGATAAGAACCCCTAAAACCTTAATGGTATTGTCTGAGTGAGTGACAAATGTGTGAGACAAAAAACAATGACAAAATACCCACAAGACTAACGACCAGACTACGGGATGGGCTATTAGTGAATACTTTTCTTACGCAAGATCCATATATAAAACAACATATTTGGTGGTATAATAATAGTAGTAAGTGCATGATTTTGTGACTAATTTTCCCCCACTTTATGTTGGTGAGTGAAAGCTTGGTAACATAAAGTAGTTAGAGATGTGTATGAAAGGGAAATCAGAGAAGCACATGATTTAGAAGAACAAACAAATGTGGTAGAAGAGCATGTTGAATGCAAACATATAGCATGAAAAACCATGGATCAATGTGGTTATCCATACAATGTAGCGAGAAATGAAAAACTATGATGAAGCACACTAGACGAAAGTGATGATTATAATGTTGAATGATTTGATGATTTCAAATGTTGTATGATGATGATGTGATGGGGTAGGGAGTGATCAATTCCCAACCCGATTGTGTGTGTATGAAAAACTAGAGGATTTGAGCATCTTGCCACCAGAGGAAGAGTGTAGGGAGAAAGATGCGTTATTCTCCAACCTTTAACTACATCCTCAAGATCTAGTTTCCTGCAAATGGACTCGGATCAAATTTTCAATGGTTTTTGGATCCAAAATTTTGATCAAATGTTGACCCATATAGGAGCAGTATAGGAAAGGAAATGACATCTCATTTCCCCCACTCTAAGGGTGTCACCACAATGTGAGATGGCTTCCAAGTTATTTCATCTAGAAACAAACATGAAATTTATGATGGCTTCCAAGTTAGGTCATCTGGAAGCAAAAAAAATGTAGAATAACTTCCCAAGTTAGGTCATCTGGGAAAATAGCAATGTAACTCCCAAGTTAGGTCATATGGGAGGCCGAATATGTTGTATTGTGTCGATTGAATGGTATGATTTTGATTGTTAGATATTTGAACATATTTGATTGGTTGATTGATTGATTAGTTTACTCATAGAGATATTTTACGCTTGCTTGCCCCCAGGTTAGGTCATTAGGGGAATCGATAGAAAATGATGAAATGTCGTGGGTGTATTAGTAAATGTTCAAAAATAACAAATTAGAATTTTGAAATATTGCATAGTGGAGTAAGGGGAATTATAGGATGACCCCAATTGTATGCCCCCTTTTTGGTGAAAGGGAAGTGATAATGAGAATGAACGTTAAGCCAAAAGTAAGCCCAATAATAGATAATGTAGAATAGATATCGTGAAAATGTGTGGACAACGTCATGGAGAAATAATGTGTGTCTCATGTGTATGATACGATAGTTATAAATTTTTAGAAGAGAATGGTGCGAATGGGATAAAAATTGGAGTAGAAATGCTCAAGATATTAGCAAAATCATGTGACATGTATTAGTTGAGTGGTGAATGTAAAGTATGAGCATAGTAGAGTGAATAATGAAAAGTGACTATAAATAATAAGGTGAAAAGGTGATTAGTCAACTCATTTGTCTTTTGCATGAGTGTGAGAGTGAGCTTTGAGTGTGTAAGGATGCCACAAGTGATAGAGCATGACCTAGCCATTTCGAGATGGTAGCGACTGTCATGGCATCACGTACGACAATGGAGTTGGTAAGTGTGAATTTTTTCAAAAAATGCATGTATAGTAGTCATTTTTAGTGAATTTTTGTGAAATTTTTAATTTTTTTTCTATGTTTTTGACTTGGACAAGAGCGGTGAAGGTGCTAGTGACCTTTGGGACAGGAGCACCCAATCCTGGGCACTTGGTGTCCTGCTCTGAGGACCCAAGTCCTCGCTTTGGGCACCCCAGTCTAGAAAGTGTGTAGTCAATCTTGAGTGGTGTAAATGTGATTTTTTCTTGTGTAGTAATGTCGTAAATGTTTATGTTTTCCTATGTATAGTGTTCTAACGTTGTTTTTTTTGGTGTTGTGTAGAGGGATATCCATTCGAGGGAGTTCCACAGGGGTCACCATTTGAGTACTTTTCTTGGGTTAGGTTTATCAGATGATGATTGGAGGTTATGGACCATGTCCCTGCTATGACACATAGCTAGGATGGGGATGTGCCCCATAATATTCTTATTTGAACACTTTATGTGAGAGATGGTGTGTGGATACTTGTACGTTTTGGCTACCTACTAGGGAGATGACAATCACACTAGAGGATGTATATCACATACTACGATTGATTACCATTTTCAAGAGAGGGTACATGTCATGGCTATGGAGAACATGGAGAGACATATGTGGGTCGCATTAGGTGGTATTTTGTGGGGACTCGAGTGCCTTATCGAGGCCCATATTAGCTTGGATGTTATTTTGAGGTCAGGGGTTCTGCGCTTGTGGAAGTTTATAGTTGTGGTTATTGCATCATCTATTGCAGTGGAGGGAGGTGGTGTGGGCATCTTATATAAGATGCACGATATTTTCAGCAGATAGAGGAGGAGGGTACTAGGTATGCATGGGCACGATGTGTGTTGGCCCACCTGTATAGAGATATCTACATATTTACACATGGAGGAGCATGGAGGTGGTATTGGAGTGACTACTTTATTGCATGTATGGGCCTATGAGCATATAGTAATATTGAGGCTAGTTGGTGGTCCACAAGCAGAGTGGGCTAGGCCAGACATATTTTTGGGAGATGGGTTGGAGTGCGTGGGTGAAGATGGATACTAATACTTATAGAGCCTTGATAGATCGGATGGGACCAAAGGCAGTGATATGGAGGCCATACTAAGATTATGGAGGATGGCCAGAGGATGTTGTAGAGTTACGATGCATACGGAGGACTATGTGGTTGGAGGATTGGTTTCCAGTGTGACCAGTTATTTCAGTGGAGTGGGTATCTCGATAGTTTGGTATGGCCCAGGATGTGCCCCAGAGATCCATATGTGTGGTTACGAGCCATTAGAGAACCTAGGAGGGTCGGAGCTAGACCAGGCCCACATAAGAGCAGCTAGTACCTCTTAAGCCATGAGGCCGATGATGCATCCATAGATTTTATTACGCACATGATGATGGGGTGTACAGAGGCATACCTTACATGCATGGTGGACAATGCATCGATGGGTGTTATTATTTCCATTATTTTTGGATGCGGTGGGATTACCACATGGAGGAGAGTGGAGGGGTCAACACATGCCCCAAACAATGTAGCAACAGTGATAACATAGTGTGAGTATCTATATAGTTGTATTATATGATTGGTTATTTTCTTACACAATGGTTATGGTTGTCTAATGTGTTTTGTTATTGGTTATAGGTGACGTGTATTGGAGCTTGATTGTGGACACATCTATCCACACATTGATGTGGAATGTGCCAACGAAATACTTACAGGTGGAGGGATGTTAGAGTGTGTGGATGACATTGTGGTGAGCATGCCCATTTGTTTGAGCTAGTAGCTATAGCAGCAACAACATGTACTATGCTACTTGAGTGAGAGGGATGAGGCACACGTGAGGAGACACGATGAGCGAGAGAGGTGAGGGGTGGTGGTCCATTAGCATAGGATGTGTTTGCATAATTTATCAATTTATCACACTACAGAGTCACTTTGCGTGGAGTATTCTACGGAGAATACACTATTACGTAGGCAGGTGGAGAGGTATAGGGGTTCGTGATCAATGGCGTCGAGTTAGTGGTGAGGATTCTAGTTCCAGAGAACTTGTATTACCAGATAGTGATAGTGATGATGAGATATGATTTGTATTGATGTATTTGATGTAGGGGAGTTTCCCCCATGATGAGATGTTTTGTAACTTTGATTGTATTGATATATATATATATAAATTTATTTTCCTATGATGAGATATATATTTGTTTGTATTATGTGATGATGTATGATGATGAATGATTGATGTTATTGTTATTAAATATAATTCTTGATGTGTTTGAATATCATTTGTATTATTTAAATTTATTTGTGATGAGTAATGAGTAATGTGATGATGATATAATGTAGATGATAATGAATGAATGTATGTAATATGATTATGGAAATGTAAGTGTGATGAATGATCGAAAGTGTGATATATAGTCATTATAGTGTAATGAAATGTATGTTAGTAAGATGAAGAGGGGGGGGAGATTAGTGATTCCCCCAAATATAGATGATGAGGTTCATTTAGATAAGACCCCTCGCAATCAAGAATGAACCATGTAATGCAAGAGTGCGTCATCGAAAATGATTCGATAGGGTGCACTAGATGAATCGATAGAGCATGTGAAGAGAGGTTCTTATTGTAATATATCCCTCAACAATCATGTAAGAACCATAAGAACATGAGTGCATCATCATGGGGTGAGGTGATAATAATCACCTACCAAAGACCAAGGCGCACAAAGTGGTGGAAGCATGTGGAATGGAAGCAGTATGAGTGTACGAAGGCCAAACTAGATGTCATCATATGGAGCAATGGTGGGAGGTGTGAATGCCAAAGGTTGTGGAAGCCAATGTGAAGTAGTAGCATGATGTGATGGATGAGATATATGATATGGATGAGATGGATGAGGTGATGTGATGGTGCAATGATGGATGGACATGATGGAGAGCGTGCATGAGTGGCGACCTGTGGTGATGGACCAACAATGACCTTAGTACTAGGAGGAGTAGATAACTTAACTAAAGTAATAGTTCATTGATGGGGAGAGGAGACATGGACCACTCATGTGAGCGAGAGCCAAAGGAGATGATGCCCTTATCCTCTAATTGTTGTAAAATGGTCATGAAGGGCTAAGCAATCATTATCCATATGGCCATTGATATAGTGATAATTACAATATGGTCATCACGTTGACGTTGTAAATGATGTTGTGGATGATGTTGGTTAGAAGGTAAGTGAATTAAATGTTCATTGAGTAAAACACATAGCACATCATGTGGTCGAGCGTGATGAGAGAAATGCAATGGCTCACGTGAAACAAGTGTAGAAGAGTGAGTGTAGCTTGTCGTGCGAGTAGGAGAAGAAGGATGCTTTTGTGATGCAATAGGTTGAGATTTCTTGTGAGGAGGAGATGGAGATCATGTGGGACACTCAATCGATGGTAATGGAGAAGAACTAGATGGTGTAGTAGTAGTAACTAGAGGTGGAGGATCTATAACATGTGTGGCAAGGAGGTCTTGTTCTAGATCAATAACTCTATAACATAGAAGTGTGAATGATTCACATGTGTCATATTACAAGTGTTGCTTTAGTGTGGGAATCAAACCATGAAAAATATGAATTACTTCTCTAGATCGATAGGTTGAAATACTAATTGGTGCATACACACATTGAATCATAAGATGTAGTCCATGATAGGCTTTGTTTTTCCCTGATGTAAAGTAGGTAGATGATCATAGGTAACTCTAGGGCCATTGTTGATGATGAAGTGATGAGAGGAAAGCCTCCTCCATCTCATGATATGTGCTAATAGATCCAAATGGTAGGTGAGTATACCATTGCAAAGCATCATCGGTGAGACTATGGCAAAAGGATTTAAGCAATAATCGATCATTAGAATATGAAGCCATAGCCATACGATAATGTTTGAGATGTAGGTAAGGATTTCTAGTACCATCAAAACATGAAAAGGTAGGCATGATAAAATCCTTAGGAATGTTGAGTTATGGATCTTCTTAGGAATAAGGTTTCATGCAATGAATTGTTATCAATGAAGCATAGTAGGCCTTGATTTCTAATGTGAGTGACTAAACTTGAGATTGTAATTGACCAAACATGCATGAGAGACAAGATGTCTTGTGAAGGGATAGTAGAAGATGGCAATAATGTGTTAAGTGGTTGTAACTTGCCATTGTGAGTAATCATAGGTACATATAGAGGAGACAAAGGAGATTTTGATGCTAAAGGCACACTAGGTGTAATGCCAAAGATTCTATAGGTGATGAAGGACATGGAACATCCATAAAATGATAGTAGGACTAACATCGAAACATCCCTAGGAGATGAAGTGACAAATGGAGATGGAGTGATAGGTGGAGGTGAAGTGGTAGGAGTAGATGAAGTGATGGATGGAGGTGACTCATGCACAATATTAGATACAACCTCAAGAGAAAATGAAAAGGAGTGGGAGACTCACACTCAATAGTATGTAGAGTAGTAGAATCATGACTATCAATTGCTTCATCGAATTAGATAGAGACTCATATATGAATATGTCATTAAGCATGTCATCAATTGGATCATCAACATAGTATGAAGGAGTATGTGAATTAGTACATGATGGATTATGAGAAGTATTATCAAAATAGGAGAATCATGAGATGTAGCTATAGTAGTGGTCTTACTAGGAGGAGAATCAATATGCACAGATGTACCACTATCAAGACCGAGCATGAAATCAATAAGAGAATCATCTAGAACTTCCTTAGAAATGTTCATAAGGAGGGTCATGACTAATTGTATAACATGGTGTACAATGAGTGAAGCTCATCGATCAAAAACAATGCCAATAGTATAATTTTCAAAGCTAGTAGGTACATGGCATTCGTGGGCTAAGAGTTATTGTTGAATATGATCTGGCATAGTAACATCATGATATAGGGCATTGAGTTCAGCGATGGTGGCCTCATCATAGATGGGATTAACACTCACATGAGGCATGATGAAGCAAGAAGAAGATGAGATATCCTTAGCCATTTAGGGTTGTTGTGGATCCTAGGGAAAAATGTTCTAATCTACGGGTTCACCAAAATGATTCTATAAAATATGGATTTTATTAAGAATCTAAGAAGTACAACAATGCAATGACTGAAATATATTGAAATGTAAATGCTAAATAATAAAATGAAATGAAATGAAAGGGGAAAGGTACTTACCTAATTTGGACTTACCTCACAGTGATCTAGGACTTAGCAGAGTGATGAAATGGCGAAACAAGATGTCACAATGAACCTCATAAAGAAGGAATAGAGACAAATCTATCCAAACATGGGTGCACTAGGGAAGGACAAGGGCACTGGGGGAACTCGGTATAGTATTTGGGTGCTCTTGTCTGTGGGATAACTTGGAATTTGAGTTTGCTGTGGTCAATAAACCTTCATAATACTTCCTTTGGTCCCGTTGGTGTCACACTTGGTTCGCTGGTGTCGTTGTAAATCTCTAATGAATAATCACCTACAAGACCCCATACAAAAGCATCAAAACCCTAAAAATAAAGATGCAAATGAATGGGTTGGATTTTCCTCAACTTCTACCAATGGATGGACTTATGACTGAGCGTTGCACTACATCTCAAACCCGATGTAGTTCTATGTTTTGTGTGTGCAATAATGTGCCTAGGGTGCCCTAGCGTCAATGACACCAAAGTAATGCGGGAAAATAGCTAGATAAAATGTAAAATGGTGGATGGAATAGAATAAAATCCCTTCCTATGTAGTGTGTGATGCAGAATAGTGCCCAAATGTAGTCCCTTGCTCTATGTAGATAGCTAGCCCTTAGTAGAAAATAGTTTGCCCATAAGATAGTGTGTATGTTGTGTTTATATAGGGATCTCTTGCTCAAATTTTGACACTAATGACCCGACATGTTGACTAGTACCTAGGAGGTGGGAGGAAAACCATAAACACCGACCTCGAACAATTAAAACAAAACCATGTGTGACGGGGACTAGGGAGCCTAGAAATCGGGCTAAGGCACCCTAATCCCTATCTAGGTGCCCTAGTCTAAGACTAGATACAACAAATGAGTGAACATCGACATATAAGAGCCCCTAAAACCTAACTGGTATTGTGTGAGTGAGTGATGAATGTGTGAGACAAAAACAACAAAGGTCAACAAGACTGATGACTAGACTATAAGATGGTCCATTAGTGAATACTTTTCTTATGCAAATCCATATAGAAAACAACATACTTGGTGGTATAATAATAGTAGTAAGTGCACCTATGTTTTAAAAGGTTTCATTCTGTATATTTTGTCTTCATTACTATATGCAACACATCAGAATGGATTAAATGGACATGGTCCATGTTTTAATATTTTGAAACTAGGAGGCATTTTTAGCAAGTACCACCAAATTTAGAAACAAAAATATCCACTAAACTAATTATTTGTAGCCAAACCCTCCCTAAATTTAACGAAAAAAATATTATTTTTGGGTATTTGTTTCTTCCACATAGCTTAAAAATTAATTTTGAGCATCTTCTGTAAAAGGAGGGGTTCCCGAAAGGGCTATTTTCCACTACTTTTCTAAAATTGTTTGCATTCTAAGTCATTTTGAGCTTTAGAGGCTATTAGGCCCCCACTAAACAAAACAAAATTTACATGTCAATCAATTCTTACACATTTGCAAAATAATATTTTCAGTATATTATTGCATTGTTTTGTGCTAATGTGCCCTCTAGTTGGGAAAAATCTAACAACCCACTATGGAAAACAATGCTCTCAAAATTCTTCTTACCTAACTCATAGTTACTCCATGGTGGTAATTATGCTACATGGAAGGCAAAATTCAAACTCAACTCGAGTTTGAAGAAATTTGGTTGGTTGTAAATGGTTCAACAACCAAGTCAAAGCAGATGATGCATCTCAAAATGACAATTTGGCAAGGCCAATCAAAAGGCTATGTTGATAATCTTCTTGTAAGTGTTCAATGACATGTAACACCACATTCAAGATGCCAAAATAGCCAAAGAAGTGTGCGAAAATTTGATCATAGTGTACAAGGCCCAAAACAAAAAAACCATTCTGAATTTGTAGATTTAGTTGCATACATTGAAATTCAAGTCGAATGAGAAAGTGGAGGCTTTCTTGTAGAGAGTTGCAACATTGAGGGATTCACTTCTAGCCTTGGGAGAGGAGATTACAAATAAATATCTTGTGCCCATTGTTATGAGAGAACTTCCTCCCTCATACTCGAATTTTTGTGATGACAATCAATTTGTGAGCTCCGACCATCAATTTTGACAGTGGTGAATGTAATGCAACAAAAAGAGGCACTTTACAATAAAGATGAATAAGAAGAGTAGGCACTATCTTCTCATCAAAAAGGGAAGGGAAAAGCACAATCTTCCCAAAAGTCCCAAAAACAACATCATAAGGGGACAAGTAAAAGAAGAAATGTCCTATTTGCAAACGAGGACATGAATTGAAAGATTATTGGTACAACATGTATAAAAAGGTTTATCAAGCAATTCTAGACCTCAAAATCAGCAATCGCAATAGGGACAGTCACACTACAAGTAAGGGTAGAAGAAGAGGAACTAGTGAAAGGAACTCGGTGAAAGAAACCCCATCAACAAGGAAATGTAGCTGAGCAAGAAGATCATTTTTATGATGAGGAATTCTCGTATGGTTCCCATCTTGGTGAAGCAACCACATCATCTATTACTATCTAATAAATTGATTAGGGAGCCCCTCAACACATGACCGGATGAAGATATTGGTTCACCACTATGCAAGACACACCCTCCAAAAATCATGGTTAATTGGGAGATGACTCTTCCTACGCAGTCCAAGGTATTGAAAAAATACTCTTCTTCTTGGTTCACGAAATTGTAGGTTATCAGATATATTATATGTCCTTGGTTTCACAAATAACTTACTATCATTTAGTCATCTTCTATATCATAATCTGAAGATTGAATTTAATAGTCATTATGGTAAGAAAGCGTGTTTGATTCGAGACAAATCAAAAAGCTTGAAGATTAGTGCAAGAGCTTCAAATGTGGGAGAGATGTTCCAGCTTGATTTTGGCCACAGGGATGATCATGCACTAGAGGTTAATAATAATTCTTCTACATAGTTATGGCATCGAGAGACTTAGTCACATCATTTTTGGATATCTCAATACACTTTGCCAATACATATATGGTGAGAGGTTTTCCATCTCTCTAGAAGGATATAGACAAGTGTGCTAACTACCTCGTAAGAAAATAACACGAGCTTCATTTTAGAAGAGTACTTCTTGAGCTCCGTAATCTTGATTTTGTTCATACCAATCTTTACGGTTTGATGTAGTATAGTCATTATGGATTTAAGTATTTCACACTTTGTGTTGATGATTATTCAAGAAAAATGTGGATTTTTTGTCTTCATAATAAAAGTGAAGCTTTCAATAACTTCAAGAAGTTAAAAGCGCTTATTGAGAATGTTATTGCTCACAAAATCATACCTCTCTACTTTGGCGGGTTATTCACTAGTAATGAGTTCAAATCCTATCTAGAAGTTAAAGGGATTCGTTGATAGATGTCTCCTCTACACACACCATAGAAAAATGGTGTTGTTGAGAGAAGGAACCATACTGTCATGGAGATGGAGCTTTTCATGATCAATTATTCAGGATTGGCGAATACATTCTGGGCCGAAGCAACGAAGATCAGTATATTTTTTGAACAAAGTACCCATAGTTTCTCTTTATGGAGTAACTCCACATGAGGAATGGTTGAATCGGAAGCGATCCATTACATGTCTCAGAGTATTTGTGTTCAAATCTAGCATGCATGTTGAGTAAATAAATTAACTAAGTATAAGATGTGTGTAAAGGTCAAGAAGTGCACGGTATTTACTCGTTGAAGTATGAAGAAGTTTGTGCGAAGGTTTGGTGAGAAGGAATCGGGGAAGACACAATACATCTAGGTATGATAGGTGAAAATATGTTGTGAAGCTGAGATGTCTTGATCATAAATAAAACCAAAAAAATAATAACTTGGATAAGAATTGGGTGATAACATGATAAGAGCATGCATGACTAATTATAGATAAGATTTATGCATGGAAAAGTAGTGCTATATATAGCACATGGGATGGAAATAGAGCTTCCAGAAGAAAGAAGATCACATTTGGAGAATAGTAGGTTTGAGTCCAAGTATAGATAAGTGTGAGTCTTAGAGCATGCATTATATGTATAAGACTTGGTCTATTTTCGGACTAAAGCATGATCAAACAAAGGAGGGACAATTCCCCACCCTATAAATACTTAAAGTATACATGTAATAAGTGTGGCGGGCGTCTGGAGAATATAGTAGCATCTCGAGAATGTTTGATTATGTCATTTAATGTCTTGATGTGTCATGGAGAGTCATGTAAAGTCTTGAGTAGTCATAGATTGTCTGGTATTATATTGAATATAGTGTTAGTGGTTGGAGCTTGACACAAATCAGTATTTTGTATGAAGTGTGAAGTTTTCCTAGTAAGCTTGCATATATGTAATAGATCATGATTTATAAATGAATAATCAACTCTTATGGATATGTATAATTGTCTTGCACATGGTATTATTTTGTATGTTTTCTCCATATGGTATGCATGTATATGGTGATAATTACATGCACAGATCTCGCATCTTGATAGTCGACATAGGAAAGGACCTAGTAGAGTTGTGTGTGCTTTGGGTAAGCACTTAGAATTTTATCTACGTGAAGTGCCAATACACTAGACTATGTAGTATTAATCCTACACTTCAAATGTGACATTTTGGTTCTGTTTCCGGGACCTTCTTTAATTTAGACTCTTAAGATGTGGTGCACTTATGGAATTTTGGTTATCTTTGGAGAATATTGAATGTTGGATACATGAGGGTGAAGAAAAATTTGCACTAAGATGCAATCTGATAAAAATAAAATCCATGTAAAAGGGTCGAGGAAAATATTTACGATGGGTTTTATGAGACATTCTTCAGCTTCTTTTTAGGGAGTTATATGATTAGTTAGCAGCGTATGTGCAAAAAATAAGGATTAGGATGGGATAGAGTGTTAGGTTGTGGAGCCTATTTTCATGTGTGAAAGTGTTGAAGACTCTACACTAAGAGTCTTGTACACTTTTCATGTATCCTCGCTGGGGTTTGGGGCACCCGACATATCGGGAAACATGCTCTTCTCATATGGGCAAGTTTTTTGACCCATAGGTTTATGGGATGGGTTTTGCCCATGGTTTTGATACCCACGGTTTTGTAAAGCGCTTAAGCGATTGTCTATTTATATGGTCTTATGTATGCGATAGATGTACAAGAAAATGTATTGCATATGTGTTTTGAATTCGGGTGTGAATTCTATAGAGTTTGTTGAGCATAGCTCCAAACGGATCTGGGTTATTGTATTGAGAGAGCGGTGGCTTGTAATAAAATCTGAGCAAGTGATTCTTGGTGGATGTAGCCCAAATTGGGTGAACCACGTTAAATATTGTCTCCTTGTGTTGTGTTATTTTATTCTGTAATTTTATTTCAGATCTGTAATAATTTCTGCATATTAGTTTCTACTGTTGCGATTCTGTGAGGGATTATTCCACATATTTTATCTCTTATTTCCTAACAATTGGTATCAGAGCCTGGTTTGGTTTGCTGAAGTGTTGAATCGCAGGGAAAGTTTTATCTTGAGTGGGAGCTATGGCAGATGATGGAAGATCTAGGGTTGATAAATTCAACGGGCAGAATTTTAGTCTTTGGAAGATGCAGATGGAAGATTACCTTTATCAAAAGGATCTTTATACTCCATTGTCTGAGAAGGTGAACAAACCCTCGAGTATGACAGATGTGGAATGGGATTTGTTGGATCGGAAGGCACTTGGAACGATCGGTTGTGTCTTGCATCTTCGGTATTATTTAATGTTTCAAAGGAAAAGACTACAAAAGATCTAATGGATGCATTAGGGAAGTTGTATGAAAAACCCTCTACCTCTAATAAGATATTTTTAATGAAAAAGTTGTTTAATATGAAGATGTCTGAGAATAGTTCAGTAGCAGATCATTTAAATGATTTCAATACTGGTTGTGAATATGCTAGCTTGATTCAATAGAATTTGATGAAGAAGTTAGGGCTTTATTAATTCTGTGCTCTTTACCTGAGAGTTGGAATAGCCTGGTAATGGCGGTAAGTAACTCGGTTCCAGCTAACTCAAAGTTAAAGTTTGAGGATGTTGTAGGGGTGATTCTAAGCGAGGAAATGTGAAGAAAAAGCTCAGGGAATCTTCTACTTCAGGGAATGCTTTGACAATGGAAACTAGAGGGAGACAGAAGAATAGAGGAAGCCGTGGAAAATCGAAAGATTGGGCAAGGTCAAAATCCAAGAACAAGATTGTATCTTTGGAATTGTGGAAAGCTCCGGGCATGCAAAGAAGGATCGTTGGGAGCTTGGGACAAGAAGAAACAACAGGAAGAAAACAAGGAGGTAAATGTGGCAACGGGTAATGTATGTCAGGATGCTTTGATTCTTTCTTTGCACAATATTACTAAATCTTGGGTTTTAGATTCGGGGGCTTCTTTCCATGCTACTCCACATAGGCATTATTTTGTTGATTATGTTCAAGGAGATTTTGCGCATATTTTTCTTGGTGATGATGATCCTTACAAAGATATTTGGAAAAGGTTACTGCTCTGGTTAAGATGCAGAATGGGAATACTTGGCTATTGAAGGATGTCAGACATGTGCCTACATTAAGACGAAATTTGATATCGACAAGGCAGTTGGGAAGTGATGGTTGTACTGTGATATTTACAGTGGACTCTTGGAAGGTTACCAAGGGTTCTCTTGTGGTGGCAAGAGGTAAGAAGGTTGGAACCTTGTATTTAACCACTTATAGCACTAATGTTTGTAATCTTGTGGCTTCAAAAGTAGATACAATATTGTGGCACTATAGGCTCGGTCATATGAGCCATAAGGGCATGGAGATCATAAAGAAGGATTTTCCTGGATATACAAAAATAGGTATGGAGTTCCTGAGAGGACCATATATAGGGAAATGCAGTGAGTAAGGTTTCTCAAGGTTAGACCTACAAAGAAAGAGAGTAAGTTAGAGTTGGTGCATTTTGATGTGTGGGGCCAACTCAGGTATCATCTCTTTGGGGTTCAAGTTATTATGTTACTTTTATTGATGATGCAACAAGGAAAGTTTGGGTTTATTGTATTAGAAACAAATCTGATGTATTTGATACTTTTGTTAAATGGAAAGCCTTGGTAGAGAATGAAACAGGTCTTAAGTTAAAATGTTTCGAGTTAGATAATGGAGGGGAGTATTGCAAAGAATGAATTTGATGATTATTGTTCTAAGAATGGAATCCGTAGGTAAAAGATAGTTCCAGGAACTCTGCAGCAGAATGGGGTATCAGAAAGGATGAACAGAACAATAATGGAACGTGCTAGGAGCATGAGGATACATGTAGGACTGCCTCTTTCTTTTTGGGTAGAAGTGGTGAGCACAACTGTGTACTTGATAAATAGAGGACCCTCAAGTGCCTTGGATGGAGGCATACCTGAGGAGGCTTGGTATGGTAAGAAAGTTGATTATTCATTTCTTAGAGTCTTTGGATGTGAGGTGTTTGTTCATATAGACAAGGATGATATTACCAAGCTAGAGGCTAAATCAGAAAAATGTACTTTCATTGGTTATGGTGGTGATGAATTTGGCTATAAATGTTGGAGTATTAAGGACAAGAAAATCATTCAATTTAGGGATGTGGTCTTTAATGAGAAATTCATGTATAAGCAAATTGCAGAAAAAAGAGAAGAATCCAAGAAAGAATATGCAGCGGTAGAGGATCTTCCGGATGGGAAAGTGACACATGAATCAGTTCAAGAACCCCTCAACAGGAACCCCAAACTCCTATATTAAGGAGGTCTTTTAGGGTAAGAAGAGAACCTGAACATTTTTCTCCTTCTCTTTATTATTTATTACTCACTAATAGTGGAGAACCGAGAGCTTTGATGAAGCAATGGAGGTAGATGCCGAAGAAGTGGGAGCAAGCCATGGACGAGAAGCATCGGGCTCTCTTGGAGAACCATACATGGAATTTGGTAAAGCTACACGAAGGAAAAAGAGCATTACGAGAACAAGTGGGTGTTCGAGTCAAAGAGAAAGAAGGAGGCAAGAAAAGATACAAGGCCCGATTGGTGGTCAAGGGTTTGCACGAAAAAAGGTATAGATTTTGATGAGATTTTTGCTCTGTAGTAACAATGACTTCTATTAGAATTTTTCTAGGAATAGTTGCAGAAGAAGACTTGCACTTAGAACAGCTTAATGTAAAGACTACATTTCTCCATGGTGATTTGGAGGAGGAACTATATATGCAGCAACCAAAGGGCTATGAGGTCAAAGGTAAAGAGGAGATGGTGTGCAAATTGAAGAAGAGCTTGTATGGATTGAAACAAGGTCCACGTCAATGGTATAAGAAATTTGATAGCTTCATGATGGAGCAAGGTTATATTAGATGTCATTTTGACCATTGTGTGTATACAAAGAAATTTGAGGATGGCAGTTATATTATCCTTTGTCTGTATGTGGATGACATGTTGGTTGCAGGTAAAAACATGCAACAAATAAAAGTACTCAAGAAGCAGCTAAGTGAATCCTTTGCTATGAAGGATTTAGGGGCAGCCAAACAAATCCTTGGTATGAGGATATCTCGGGATAGGAAGGAACGGAAGCTGACTTTATCTTAGGAAGAGTACATTAAAAAGGTCTTGGAGAGGTTTAATATGTAGGATGCTAAACCGGTTGGGACTCCTTTAGCAGGCCATTTCAAGTTATCAAAGGAGCAATGTCCTAAGACGAGCGCAGAGAGGAACCAAATGTCCAAGTACCTTACTCATCGCGAGTTGAAGTTTGATGTATGCTATGGTGTGCACTAGGTCGATATTGCCCATGCAAAGGGGAGTCGTGAGTATATTTATGAGTGATCCGGGTAAAGAGCATTGTGGCAGCAAAGAAAGTGGATCCTTTGGTATTTGAGAGGGACCATGGGGACAGCTTTGTGCTGATGGATCGAGACACCACTTTACGTGGTTATGTAGATTCGAGATATGGCCGGAGATGTAGACAGTAGGAGGAGCACAATAGGTTATGTTTACACCGTAGGTGGAATAGCGATAAGTTGGATTTCATGACTACAGAAGCTGGTGTCTTTGTCAACCACGAGGTCTGAGTATGTTGCTGCCATAGAAGCAAGCAAAGAGATGATTTGGTTACAACAATTACTTGAGGAGTTGGGGCATAAGCAAGAGGAATGTAAGCTGCATAGTGATAGTCAGAGTGCTATACACCTAGCTAAGAACTCTGCTTTCCACTCGAGGACAAAGCATATACAGTTAAGGTACCATTTCATCAGAAAACTTTGGAGGAAGAGAAGTTGAAGTTGGAGAAGATTCATACTAGTCAAAATCCTGCAGACATGATGACCAAGGTGGTCACAAGTGAAAAATTGAAGTTGTGTTCAGATTTGGTTGGTCTTCACAGAAATTAGTGGAGGGTTGAGAAGCTTGCTCAGAGGAAAACTAATCTCCAAGTGGGAGATTGTTAGGTTGTGGAGCCTGTTTTCATGTGTGAAAGTGTTGAAGACTGTACACTAAGAGTACTGTACACTTTTCATGTATCCTCGCTGGGGTTTGGGGCACCCGACATATCGGGAAACATGCTCTTCTCATATGGGCGCGTTTTTTGACCCATAGGTTTATGGGATGGGTTTTTCCCATGGTTTTGATACCCATGGTTTTGTAAAACTGCTTAAGCAGTTGTCTATTTATATGGTCTTATGCATACGATAGATGTACAAGCAAATGTATTGCGAGACATGTTTTAAATTCGAGTGTGAATTCTGTAGAGTTTGTTGAGCATAGCTCCAAACGGATCTGGGTATTGTATTGAGAGAGTGGTGGCTTGTAATAAAATTTGAGCAAGTGATTCTTGGTGGACGTAGCCCAAATTGGGTGAACCACGTTAAATATTGTCTCCTTGTGTTATGTTATTTTATTCTGTAATTTTATTTCAGATCTATAATAATTTCGCATATTAGTTTCTCTTTATTGCGATTACAGAGGGATTATTCCACATATTTTATCTCTTATTTCCTAACATAGAGAAATATATGGAATCATGACAAGTATCAAGAGTTAGTTGAGTTGGACACGTTGTGGATGCATGCAGAGACCATTTGTGGAAAGGTGTTTTCGAAACTATCCTTTAAAGTACGTGATCTCTACTTATTCATGTATGGAGGAAGCCAAGTTCTAGTTTCTTCATGAGCCTAGGGGATCGTATCTACATGAACTTCCATTTGCCATTAATATCTTGATGATTGAACTTGGACTTGAATATCTACGATGGTTTGTTAAAACCCCACCGCATGATAGGACAAGGAAAGGGGTTGGAAAGGATAGCGTTGGGCTAGATGGAGGAAGTGGATAGAGAAGAAAGAAAACACAAATACGGTGGTGAATGAGATCGGTGGTTGAAGGTGCATTGAGATAAAGAGGAATAAGGCCAAGCGGTAGTGATGGGAACCCTAAGGAAAGTGAGGGGTCGTAGGACTATGTCCCTCTAGTATTGGGAAAGCACGAAGGATCCGCTTGGAATCGGTGAAAGTGAGTCTAGTGAGGATTTGGAAACCATTGACATGCATTTGGACCACCATCGACCTTAGCCCTTGCACATGGTACTCAAGATTTGGAAATTCATATAGAATATTATCATAGTGAGGGTGAAGAATGTGAAGGAAAAAAGAATAGCCACATTGGGATGGTGATACAGGTAGAAGTGTGTTAGTAAATGTTTAGGATGTGTGCAAGATAAAAGTAACGCAAATGGAATTGAAAATTGCTGGACAATAGGATTTAATAGCTAATAAAAAATTTTGTTTGGGAGTAGTACCATAGGCACAACACCAAGGCAAATTGTTGGTGCATATACCAAGTCTACCACGGACGTGCATATAGGAATTCCAACAATAGGTGGATCATGAGGCTCTGGTCTTCCCCCAAGAGGAGAAAATATTGGTGGAGGTTCATGGCCAAGTTCTGGTCCTTATCCCCCACAACAACCTTATATTTATTACGAAATGTCACTCCATTTTTCTAAATACAAGGAGTTGAGGATGTAGTTGAGCATGTGCATAAATGTGAACTTCTATGGAGATCCAAGGGGATCACCGCTCCAGATAGAAAGGCAAGTCAATTTGCAACTATGTTGTAGGGCCAAGCACATAGTTGGTACCAAAAGTATGATCCACACCAGACAACAGTGTATTGTAATGCATTGTGTGATGCCTTCTTGGTAGAATTTGATATCCTTGAGTTTGAACAGAAGAGCATCAACGAACTAAAGGACATCAAGCAAGGACTTTCTGAAAGTGTACATGAATATGATGTGCATTTCAAAACTATGTTATCAAATTTATCTTATGATATCCATTAAATCCCACACGCATAATCATTTGTAGGAGGACTCTAATACCCTTTAAGGGATTGTTGTCATAAAGACATTTACCAATCTAAGCGAGGATATAGAGGAAGCTCTATATGTAGAAATAGTTAGCAGTGTAGACAGTTGGGTATGTCTATTTTTGGAAGCAAAAATCACATCCATGGCCACACATTTAGTGAAGTTATTTCCTAAATCAACACATAAAACTAGAAGTAGAATATAGTGTACCGATTGTGAGGTGTAAGGGCACACTCAAAACAATTGTCTATGTAGGAATGTGCATGCCCTACTATCATCTTGTGAAATATGTCACAAGGACCGCAATGTCCCACTCCTTCAATTACCACTACTTCAACATGCACACACATAAGATACCCCTTAATGTCGATTAATTGATAAATGCACAAAGCATGTGAAACATGGTTATGCTAAAATAATACATAAGGAAATTCACATCCACGCGAAGGTCGAATAATGGTGCTGGTTTGAATGACAATGGAGGGTATAGAGGTTTCTATCGAGGTAGAGGTTGTGGTGGTCGCGGAGGATGGTTCAACAGAGGCACTTGTTATTCATGTGGATCACTTGATCATTATCAATGCAAGCACCCCAAGAAATTTTCTTGCACATATTATGGAAAGGGGCATAAGGTAGAAGATTGATCAGATTTTTATGCACATATAAACAAGACCAAGAATGAGAGGGGCATGACAAGAATACAAGTTTCAAACTCTAGATAAGGGCAATGGAATCCTAAAGATTTAGGAGTATCTGAGAAGGATCCATTATTGGTCACTACACATGTAGAGGCTTCACACGCATGAGAGTAGGTGAGATCTAAACCAATCATCAAATGTGAGGAGATTGACAACCTACTAAGTATCCTGATGTCGGTCACTAGAAGGAGGTTTTCCAAGAAACCATGGGTCTAATTAGATATTTTTAGAGGAGATTTTATTCTTAAAGGAAAAAGCGCAGATAGATAGATAACACGCAAAACATGCCAAAGTACCTAATAAGGATATTGATGAAATCAAGGAAGTATGTCAAATGCTTAAAACAGAGAACATCATACCCATGTTAGGAAAATGGTTATGTGAGAAGGTTCCGCACATGGAAAAAGACAAGGATAAATGGATATTGCATGTGAATCTACCACCTCAAAACCATGAATGGAGTCATTTATGGTTGGCTAGTGAGCAACATCCTGATTGACATTGGTGCCGAGGTAAATGTTCTCACTCTAAATGCATGAAACAGGATGGGCAGGCCATCACTACAACCTTCTTCTACTATGATTTATATGGATAGTAAGACAAGGGCACTGACCATTGGCGTGCTAAAAGATGTAGGCATTACTATACATGGGAAAAATTTAAAGCTGATTTTAAGGTTTTAGAATTGACAGAGGCTGATAATTCCCCTGCTTGAATAGCCTTGGTACTATACCAACAATGCTAATCTCCTTTTCAATAAGTGTTATATTAGCTTTTAATATGAAGATGATCATGTGGTTATTCCAATAGATGGTACTTGAATAATTCCCTACACAAATCCAATAACTAACGAAGATCTAAATCATATCTAAGCTCATGCTATGCACGATCCAAAAAGATTGATCCTATAATTGAAGGAGTACTAAAATGGGATGAAGTTAAATCATTCATTGATACTACTAGCCTTGCATGTGATAAATGTGCACATGGGACTTATAAGATGGTTGGTTGTGAATTTCAAGGGAGAGTAACCAAGGTTATCAGGCCACAAATAGTTTGATAGTTAGGAAGGAATGTGATTCCGACGTGTACTGAGAGGAAAATGCCCAAAATTTCTTGCACACCATGGAAGAACAACTAATGACTAAGGTGATAGAAAAATATGTTGGTGTATTCACTAAGAGGAACAATAGCAAGATGATGGGTTGTGAATAAGGATAATTTTATGAGATGGTGTGAAATCATATTTACTTTCTTAACTCGGTTTGTTAAGAATAATCTTCCTTCAAAGATACCAAACTATGAGGGAAAGCATATCCCATGACTCACATACAAATTTGTGAGAAGAATTGGCTTGAGGGTCCCGACACGCTTCTTCCATCCTTGTGGGTACACAAGTTTTATTCAACTTTGTTCGGTGTGAACATGTATGGTATATTCATGTTGAGCTGAAGTAGAAGAGCTATCAAATTGGGAAAAATTGTCCCATGTATCGTACATGTCTTTGATTATTTTTCATCTAATCCTTATGTGCATGAGGCCTTGCAGTTGAAGAAGTGTATCACTCTAGGGGATAATATGAAAGAAGAGGAGATTGTGACCTAATTTCATGATGAGACTATTATATATGAGTGCACCAATGAATACACTTGGTTGGAATCGATGAGCATATGTTAGAGTGCTCTAGGAAAGAAAAAGAAAGGGGAAACTTAGTGTACTTAATTTACGATGATGAAGTCAAATACTTGAACATAGAACATACGAAGGAGAGAACGAGATATTGGATAAGGCATATGAATAGGAACATGTGTATCACTTGCCGCTAAAGACCAAGAAAGTAAAATTAGGATGAAAGATGCACCAAAGGAAGCAATCATTAGAGATTACTGGTCTAAGGCTGAAGTTGCCAAGATTGTTGAGTTATTAAACGACTTTTAGGATCTCTTCCTAGGGGTTACCATGAGCTGAAAGGTTTTCATCCTTTGTTAGGAGAGATGAAAATCAAGCTAAAAGATGGTGCACGACCAATTCGAAAGATACCATATCGAATGAATCCTAATTTGTGTGTCAAGGTTAAAGATGATATTGATAAGATGCTACAAGCTGGTATTATTGAGCCTATAGAATAATTTGAATGGATTAGCCCTATGGTTATCAGTATAAAGAAAGATGGTAGAATCAAAATTTGTGTGGACTATAGGATATTGAATTCTTCTTGTGTCATTGATCCATTCCCTACACCATTTACCAAAGAAATTCTTAAGGGTGTAGTAGGGCACGAAATATACTCCTTTACAAATGGTTTCTCGGGATATCATCAAGTTCGTATTACACATGAAGATTAGCCCAAGACTACATTTACTACAAAGTGGGGTTGTTTTTCCTATACAATAATGCATTTTGGACTCAATAATGCACTAAAAATGTTCTCGTTCCTTTTTGTACAGATTTTGAGCTTTCATCCATCAATTACCATAGGTATATCTTGATGAATGGACTGTATGATTTATTTAAGGATCATTGTGATTTCTTGAGACTCATGTTTGAGAGATGTAGACAACTAAGTATCTCCTTTAATATTAAGAAGTACATCTTTTCTACACCTTTTGGAACCTTATTGGGGCATATTATTTGCAAAGAGGGTCTTTTAGTTGATCCTACCAAGATAACAGTTATATTTGGGTTGGAAGAATCCACTAATCAAAGTGAGGTGCGTAGGTTCCTTGGTCATACAAGTTACTACTATAAATTCATCCAAGGATATGCCAAGATAGCTGTACTGCCATTGGAGGAGATCTTGAAAGCTAAGGGGAAGTTTTATTGGAAGGATGTGCAACAACAAGATTTTGAGAAATTGAAGGAGAGATTGACAACTGCGCCTATCCTTCATTTATCTATGTGGAATTTTACCTTTCATGTCCATGTGGATGTTTTTAGAACTGTAATTGGAGATTTTTAGCATATCCCTGTGACGGAAATTTTGATCATCCTATTTTCTTTTGAGGTAGAAATATAACACCATCAGAACAAAACTATACAACTATTGAGCACAAGGCTTTATCCATGGTGTATTCATTTCATAAGTTCAAGAAATATCTTCTAGCTACTCCTTTTATCTTTTATACTGACCATATGGCTCTAAAATACTTGGTTAATAAGCATGTGTTACAAGGTCAAATTTGTAGATGGATTTTGTTGTTCCAAGAGTTTGATTTCTCAGTGATAGTAAAACATGACAAGAGAAATCTAGGACCTGATCATCTTTCACACATAAATTTTGGGGATTATGTGCAAATTATTTAAGATACAATTTCATATGCCCATTTTTTTAATATTGTACTTAGAAGACAACAATATTTTTGTACATGGATATTTTTTCTTAAGGGATGAAGACTATGGAAAAAACAAACAAATATAAACGTTGTGGCTTATCAACTATTTAGTGATGACCTTTACAAAAATGGGCTGCGATTAAGTACTATGTAGATGCATCTTAGAGCATGAACACAAAACAATTATTGAAGAGGTGCATGGTGGTATTGTTGGAGGACACTATGCTTTGGAGAAGCCACCACATGTAAGATACTTCTAGCTAGAATTTGGTGGGAAACCATTTATAAGGATACCAAGGATTTTGTAAGGGCTTGTGATCATTGTCTAAGGATTGGTAAGCCGGGATAGAAAGATGATATTCCTTTGTGCTATGTTTCATCCATAGAGCCTTTTGAAAAATGGGCCATTGATTTTTTTGGGGCCAATTACGCGTTAATTGCGCATGAAAAAACTAGCGCATGTATTATCACTTGTACTAATTATTTGACATGATGGGCAGAAGATGCACCTACGAAGGGTTGCCTATACAAGCTACTTCATGTGTGCATTTCTATGGGAAAATATTATAAGCAGGTATGGCTGCCCATTAAGCCTAACAAGTGATAGGGGTACTCATTTCCTTAATGAGACCATCAGTTATTATTAGCAGAATTCATGGTGGCACATCACAAGACAACTCCTTATCACCCATAGGCTAATGGAATAGTAGAGGCCTTTAATAAAATATTGATCCAGACTTTGAAAGAGATTTGTGATGTTGGTAGGAAAGATTGGGATGATAAAGTTTCAGTTTACTTTGGGTGTACATAAATACTTATAACAAGTTAAATAAAGCCTTTCGGTTGGTATTTGGCATGAAAGTAGTATTTCGTGCTGAATTTATGTTACCATCCTTATGCGCATTGTATGCATAGGAGGACTTGTGGATGAACATGCATTGGAAGTGCACATTAAAGGATTGATGTAATTGGATGAATGATGCGCCATTGCAAGATGGAGCCAAAAGACAGAGAAGGCAAGACAAACGGCTTGACATGATAGGCATATTCAAAACAAGTCTTTTTAGTTGGTGGATTGGTACTTCTCTATGACTCAAAGTTTGTGTTCTACCCAGAAAACTAAAGATACATTGATTGGGACCATTCAGAGTAACCAAGATTTTGGAATTTGGCGCATGTCATTCTGGCGCTTGATGAACAATGTTACTCTGGTTACTTCAATGGAAGTAGGCTGAATCCCTACTATAAATAAGCTTATTTTATATTATTTTTGTAATAAGGTAGTATTTCCATTTAGCTTAGATTTTTATTTCAAGTTTTGTTATGTTGTTTTTGTAATAAGTGTGTTCGCGAGCAAGAGTTGATATATTTTGAAGTTTGATGCACAAAGTATCAATATCCCTTTAGTGTGGGTAGCTAATGGGGATGATGGTGAATGAAATAATGGTGCTAATGATAAATGGTAGACTATTTAGATTAATGGTGTTCAAGGAAACTTGTTAGTAATGAAAATAATGGAATCTATTGATATAACGGGTGAGATAACACAAGGTAGGCGGTGTGAAAATAAATATACTTAGTATGTGGTATAAAGGAAGGAAAGGTAAAACGCAAGGTGGTGCATGTAAGGAGATCTACATCTTGGGAAATTAGTCCAATGCCGAGAAGGATATGCATGCCATGCGTGGAGAGGAGACCTATAAGACGCAGACTTAGTGAAAAAAATTAAAGTGAAAGTAACCACATTAAAGATTGTGTACGATGGAGCATTAAATGCACCCAAAAGAAAGTTTATGTAAAGGAATGAGACTAATTGTATTTTTCACTTGTGAGTTAAGAGCTCTTGTGATATTTGTGTGATTTGGCAAACTTGAGCATCAATGACCTAGGGCAACCGTGAATCCAACAACCAGAGACCATGAGCTCCTTACACTTGGAGGGTTTGAAGTTCTAGATAGTAGAGTGGTAGCTGAGGATGGATTTGGAGGGCTGAAGTGTGAAGTTTGAGAGGTGTGAAAAGTGATTGTGTTGTAGGGTTGGTCGTGGAGAAAATTATAGAGCTAAGGCGGAATTGAGACTAGTGAAAATAATATTACGATTGAGGAGTAAAGTGTTCATAAAAACACCAAGTAAGTTATAAGGAATTAACAACGTGAGAAAAATAAGGGTTATCATACCTAGGACACACATTTTGTAGGGTTATTTTTATATTTAGGTTGTAAATTTGAGTGATGTCACTAGTGAGGGAGGCAACCAAGGAAATAATACAAGGGAGGAGTCCCCTGATGACTGGTTCTCTAAAATACAATATTCGTAATAGGTCATCGTTGGAAAATAATGGGAGTCCAAGGTATGGAAGTGCAAGATAAGTGAGTACAATCATCATGCTCTAGGGCATGAAGGGGATATAAGGAATGATACCTTGGTAGAAACTATCCAACACATAGAGGAAGGTTAAATTGTAATTGATGACAAGGTCCACAAGATGTTAGAAAATGTTGGCATGTTGTAGCTTTTTGAGTTGCCCTTCTTTGTATAACACGCGTGAATTTTTCAGTGGTTGGTATCAAGGTTTCATGAGGAGTACTTTTACTTTCTAGAAGAAGAATGTGCATCACCACCCAATTAGTCAAGAAAGTGACTAGATTGCGAGATAAGGGTGATGAGATCATGATGGATATACACGATGAACCAAAAATGGAATCGAAAACCACAAGATTACACTATCAAAGGGGAAGCCACGTGTTCAACATTGCTAACATCTTGAACCCTAGGACAAGAGTGGGCACATGCTTGGTTAGCTACAAACTGGGAGCCTTAGAGAAATGGGCAAAGGTGAATAATAAATTTTTGCATATCACGCATAAGATGGAAAATGGAACCAAGTACAATATTTCTATGTACATTGCAGAGAGTATTATAGAAGAAGTCTAGATATAACATGACAAAGGTGAGAAGATATCCTGGGGATCAATTTTGTTATTTATTGTATTTTGGGAGATTGAAGTCCCAAATGGACCACCAGTGGTGTGAAATTGAACACCCTAGGGAAACTCAAGCCCCAAAGTGCACCGGTTTGCAATATATACTTGTGATGGAGCAATCACAAATGCATATAAGGCTCTTGCTTGGAATTATGGTACAAGAAGATACATGAAACCTTTGAAAATGAATGGCGTATACCCAAGGAACTATTTACCGTGTTGTGTTGTGGGATAAGCATATTTTTGTGATACAACACTTCTATCTTGTAATATTTTTGTTGTTAAATGGAGAAATGGGTCCTTGGTGAAAAATGTCTTTTCCTTCATAAATAGGTCATTTAGGAGCATGGTTAATAGAATCGAGACATACATCAATTAAATTTTAATGCGAGACAAGGTGGATGTAAAGTACAATACTCATACAAGACCTATTACCGCACAACCAAACAACCTTATGTAGAAACCTTAGAGTCAAATGGAATGGATCTCAATCACATTGTAACTTTGGTAGTTGGAAAGGAAGCTAAAAAGTGTATGTATATTTGTGCCCGGTTACAATGATTTAACAAAAATATAATTTTTAAAACCTAATTACAGAGTAAATGAATGTACACTATGATATATAACTCATATGCTAGATAGACTATGACATAAGCAATAAACAAATAAATATGAAACCCTAAGTACAAGAGAGAGAGAGAGAGAGAGAGAAAAAGACTTAGTTGATTTACGCGTTATCCTGGGATTGATATGGACTAGAGAAACTAATGAACATGGAGGGAAGACCATCGTAATCGTGCACCTTCAAAAATATGGAACTATCGGATTAGGTGAACTAGAGCTCTTTAACTAGGTCGGGGATGCCTCGGCGCTAGAGTCTACTATTAGGTGCCCATGACTAAAAAAATGGTTAGAATTTGATTTTTCTTGTGGCGCACAATTGTCTTTGATAGTCCTTATTTGTCTCTTGTATGTCGCGCCTTGATCGTTAGATATACCTATAACCTACAACATAAAAATCACCCTGTAAAACCCACAATTCCACATCAAATCCAAAAATAAATATACAATATTGGGGTTAGACTGCCCCGATGGTCACCCGACTTAGTTAGCTTACAACCAATCACCGCACTACATCTAAGACTCCATTTAGTTATTGTGCACATGTGAAAAAATTGTTCCCTAGGATGCCCTTGTGCAAGCGTACTTGATAGCGGGTGATAGATAGATATACCTATGTAAATAGATGTGTGGATGGAATAATGAACTTCCCCTTCGTATGCATTGTATGCAGAAAATGCAGTCCCTTATCCCTTGAATGGATGTTAGACGGATGCCTTTAGTGCTTTTAGATACCTTTGGATGCAATCTTAGGTGATGATAATAGATGCATAGAGCTTGGTCCTTTATTTTGGTCACATAGCTTTGTATCTATATGATTACCATGGTTGAATTTTGTAATTGAAAATTATAAGGCTGACCCATAAGAAAATAAGATGCCTAAATGATAAAAGAGACCCAAAATAAGTGAGTAAGATAGAAAAGGGTCATGGATGCCTGAGGGGACGAGGGCACCCGGGTGCTAACGTCATGTCTCGGGCGCTAGTTTCTGAAGCCATAAAAGATAAGAAAGTGAAATATTGACTAAGTTGTATGGTGTAAAATACTAGAAACAAATCATAGAGGCCAAAGATAGTGTCAATTACTAGTTTTCTCGCTTATGAATCATATGAATGCAAGTATGCTTTTAGGACCTAGAAATGTACCCAAGTGCGTGATTTTGTGTCTACATTTTCCCCACTTTAAATTGTTGAGTGAATACTCGCTAACATAAATTAGATAAGAGATGCATACCTGATAACCATGCAAAATGTGATGGTGATAATGTGTCGAGGAGACAAGTAAAAGTGTGAAGTGATAAAAATGAAGCGTGAAAGCTAAGAAAGAGGAAGTGAGCCTAGGGGTGAAGCATATAGTATTGTACCATGTTGTACATATTATTGTGCTTGATGTATGGTTTATTCTTGTTGCGTATTAAGGACAGACCTGCAAAAGAAGAGAGAAAGAGTAATCAAAGTCATGTATTATGAAAACTCTGTAAAAGTATGTAAAAGAATGTAAATGTGTGTAAAAGTAGTAAAAGGAAAGTGTGCACTGATGATCATGAGTGTAAAAGGATAGAAAGATGTCCTGAAATGTTGTAGAAGAGAATTTTTAGGTGATCTCACACAAAGATTGAGTTTTTTGGGTGATCTCATGCCTAGAGCAATTTTTTTGGGCTATCTCACGCTAAGAACGAGTTTTTTGGGTGATCTCATGCTACTGAGAATAATAATGTTTAGGAGAGAGGTCTAGTGTTACTCTCCTTCCATGAATACTTCCCAAATTATACACCACTGTAGATCGTGTGAAATGTGTTTATTTTCGAGTTATACCATATTAGTTCTCGTGTAGAAATGGAGAAAGAATACATTCTACCTACTGAGGATTATGCCTATACTTTGAAAACTAATTTGTGAACTACTGAAAATTGTGTTGACATGAGAAAGTAATTGTATCTCGCCCCTCGTGACATAGGCTCCTAAGAGAGGTCAGAGTGCCTAGGCACTAGTGTATATATCTTGGCACCGGATTTTGTCTTTGAATCGAGGACCCAAGTTATATTCTGGGTCATTTCTATAACCGTGACCTATTTTGTTTATGTGTTGAACTGTACTCTATTATAGCTCTAAGTTGTTGTATGGGGTGACTAATTCACCTAATGTATTCCCCCTAATTTGGGGTGTATGTGATGTCATTAGGAGAATGCGGCCCAAAAGAGAGGCCCGATGCAAAGATCGAATTGTATAATTTTAAGGGGAGGGAATGTGCATGGTAGAAACCAAGGAACATGAAAAAAATGGCTAGATATATGTGTTAGTAGAAAAAGTAGAAAATATGTCATATAAACACATTGCAACAAGAAAATGTGCATACAAAAGAGACCACAAAAAGTGGGTTTCAGACATGGGACATCACTCACAATGTCACAAGACAATCAAGGCCGAAGCGGCCAAAAGTATACAATGTGCATACAAGACAAAGGGCATAGCCCGAAAACAATAACATATAAGTAGAAAGCAATTTCAAGCAAATTGTAACAAACAACCATGGTGGAAAAAAGTCCTCCAAAGAAAAATTTGCACATGAAGCACCCGTCAGCATGTTAAAAATATAAAGAGTATGTCAAATTGTGCATTGATCAATGGAAATTAGTGTGCTAGTAAGAGGAGTAAGTAGTAAATAATGGAACAATAGCACATGTGATGTATTAGAATGTAGATTTCCCAGAACCTCGATGGGACTGGTAAGAGGTACAGCCCAAACATCATTGGTGTGTGTAAAGATCTATAGAAATTTACATTCATAACTAAATATATAGAAAATATATTGACATATTAAGTATCCGTCTAGCATGGGAAACAAAGTGTATATGTAAGTATAAGCAAGAAAGAATAAGTGTAACCAAGATATGTAGTATGTTGTGAATGAGTGAGATGGAATGATATGTAATGTGAATGTGATAGGGGTAGTGTGCCCCAAAGATGTGGATGAGTATGAGATGAGGTTCATTTATAAAAGACCCTCAATAATCAATAATGAACCGTAAAACAAGAGTGCATCAATGGGAAAATGGGTTGAAAATAGCTACTAGAAAAATAGATCATGAAGCGCAAAATGTAGAGTCATGTATGATAAATATGATTTAACAAAAATATAATGTATTGCTAAACCCTAATATTACAGAGTCACATATAATAAATTAATGCTAAAGTATAGATCTGACACATGTAATAAGAAAATAAATATGAAACCCTAAGTGCAAGAGAGAGAGAAATGACTTAGCTGATTTACGTGTTATCTAGGACTATTCGGATTGGAGAAATTGACGAACATGGAGGGTGGACAATCGTAATTGTGCACTAAAAATCTGAAACTGGTCGAGAGTAGGCCAAACTAGGACACATAGACTAGGTTAGGGGTTCCTAGATGCCAACATCTGCTACCGGGTTCCCTTGACTACAAAAATCATCCAAACTTGATTTTTCTTGTGTCGCACAAGTTTCGTTGATAGTCATTGTTGGTCTCCTATATGTCACACCTTGATCATTGGATATACTTGTAACCTAAAAAATAAAGATTCACCTGCAAAACCCACATTACCACATCAAATACAAAAAAGAAAGAGGCAATATGGGCGAGTCGGAATGACTCGTCGGCCTCCCAACTAAGTGAACTTAAGACCGAGCACTACATTACATCTTAGAATCCATGTAGTTATTATGCGTGTGTGAAAGAATCATGCCCTAGGATGCCCTTATGTAATCACACTTGATAGCGGGTGATAACTATATGTACCAATGTAAATAGATGTGTGGATGGAATAATGAACTTCCCCTTCCTATGTAGTGTATGTAGAAAATGTAGTCCCTTGTCCCTTGAATGGATGCTAGATGGATTCCTTTAGTGCTCTTAGATGCCTTTGGATGCAAGCTTAGGTGATGATAATATATGCTTAGAGCTTGGTCCTTTATTTTTGTCACATATCTTTGTATTTATATGATTCCCTTGGTTGAATTTTGTAATTGACAACTGAAAGGCCAACCCATAAGAAAATAAGATGTCCAAAAGAGAAAAAAAGACACAAAAGAAGCGAATAAGGTAGAAAATGATGAGGGGCACCCGAGAGGGGATGAGGCCACCTAGGTGCTTTGGTGTCATGGCTGGGCGTTGGTGTCTCAAGCCATAAATTATAAGCAAGTGAAATACTGATTGGGTTGTAGGGTTTAAAATACCATAAAGACGATCATAAACAAAACAAAGAGCCCAAATATAGTTATCAATTACTAGTTTTCTCACTTAGGAATCATATGAATGTAAGTATGATTTTAGGACCTAGAAGTGTACCCAAGTGCGTGATTTTTTGTCTACAATAAGATGGTAAAGTTGTGGAGGTAAGCAACACAACTATTGCTCAACCACCTTCGGGAAGGGTGGCCTAGAGACAAAAGAAGAGTATGTCGAGCCGATAAAGAGGAGGTATATGAAATATAGGGGAAATTATACCACAATATGCCTTAAAGGAGGAGAACAATAGTTGGATCAATTTTAGTGTGCACCCCTCCTCGGTCTCTCCAACTAGCCCAACTAATAGAGCGCACATGAAAAACACAAATGAAGAGGATTAGATTGGAGAAGAACCTAATGGAACAAGTGATGAATCAATGGGAGAATGGATTCCACGTATAATACATGTTGATGAAGATGACCCAAAATAATATGAGGAACATGCATAATAATATATACCCTTCGATACCTAATAACTACATGTGGAGGTAAGACAAGAAGATGAGGAACACAGATACGAACATGAGGAAGATTACCAAGGAAATGAAGAAGACACCGATCATGCACAGGATAATGTTGCACTAGATTCATCTCTTGAGAAGCACATAGAAGGACCAGGACCTAGAACATCGAAGGAAAAAGGTCAAGAAGAGGATCCCCTTATCAACCATTTTTCCTTCATCGAAAGTCCAAGAAAAAGGTGTTTTTTTCTAGAACGCCATCATTTCCTTTGAGTAAAGTCTTTTTAGACAAGCTTTATGAGACCTTGTATTGTTGTTAGGATGCATTTCATCATCAATATGACAATGGGAATTTTTACTTTGGCTTTTTCTTTAGTTGAACCCATTCAACATCAAAGTCACTATTTAAATTTTCAGTCTCAGATGTTTGTGTATTAACTTAATATTAGTGCAATATCCATATAGAATGCATCAATATTATGATGGTTTCATTTGAATTCAACATATTAAAAACTAAATTTACTCAAAGAAATAATTGTGTGGCTCCATAATCACTCAGTCAATACACCCACTCATCTTCTACTTCTTTTATTTCAACCCCTACCTTGACCATGAGATTGTGATGACTCTCCCTATACATAAAATTAAAATAAAATAACTTATATTAACATAAAATTAAAATAACAAGAAATGAAAATAACTTATATTAACACAAAATTAAATTTTCTATGCAAAATTACAATTACTTACCAACTCATACATAACATCTATACTCGTTGATGAAGAACTGTGTTCTAGGGAAGTAGATCTTAATAGATATGAAGAACTTAGATCTACCGAAGTAGACATCTATATAGGGGATGATGTATACCTACTAGATAATGACATAGTATTTTCAAAATAGTAAACCACTTGTTTAAACAATTGTAGGTTTAGACAAAAATGCAAAGTGTGATAGCAAGAGCAAAATTGAGTTTTCTACAAACCCTTATTTCTAATTATGTAGTTAAAGATGATTTAATTTTGTATTATGTGATTTTATAATAACAAAACAATATATGTGTCATAAATTAATATTAAAATCAATTGTGAAAATAAGAGAAAATTGTAAAAATAGTTTCCAAGAGAGAACACCAAACCCTATCTTCATTATTTGCGCAAGTATTGTTTGGTTACAATGGGATATGCATGCAAGTCTAAGTGCCTAACATTTTCTATTGTCTACATATTTTTCCAAAATAGCACCAATTTCATACATCATGAACCCAAAGAACTCATTTTGTATAAAAAGAATCTAATAACCTTAAAATTTTATGCACAATATAGAAAAAGAGCTTGGAAGAACAAATTTGTAATCTTTGGAAGAATATCTTCTTTAAGAAATCATGTCAAAACAATAAATTTGTCACCTTATTGTCAAAAAAATATCCCTCCACTTTCCAATATGAATTTTAGTAGTATCTTTCCTCCATAAAAATGCAATGTGTGATTTAAGAGAAAAATGGATTGCCACAAACCCTAATTTCTTATTATGTGCTTAAAGATGCTTTAATTTCATATTGGGAGAATTTTACAATAAGGGGAGAAAAGGATGTGACATAATTTAGTATTAAATGGAAATAAGAAACATGAGGTACATTTTTGCTTTGTACATGGCACAAATGTGTGGAAAAATTTGCATTGCACATTAGCTTCATATTCGTGTTAGAAATTGACTATTAAACACACGAAAAAAGCTGTGCGAAATTGACACATTCATGACGTTATTTTCACTATATGTAGTCGTGTCTATATCCTAATTTATATTATTTATGAGAGAAATAATACACTCTATTTATTTTCTCATCCTACTTATATTATGGTGAACCCAACGTGAATATTATTCCACCATTGAGTGATTCATATTCACATTTCCTTTTATTTCTTATCTTCACTTTGACTTCATTGTCATTACATTTTTATGAACCTGAGATGATTCTTACTCCACTAGTGAGTGATTCATATTCATGTTTCCTTTTATTTCTAATCTTCACTTTGACTTCACCATCATTAAATTATTCAACCCAACATTAATATTCTTCAATTATTAATTGATTCATATTAATGTTCATTTCATCTATTTATTTCCTAACTTAGACCTTATGATCCTTACCATCACCGATGATAATGTTGTCACCTCTTATGGTTTGCCTAGTGATCCTTAACCGATTCAAATTCTATATGGGTTTCTACTTTCTACCTCCCATTCGATAATTGAAGGAAATTTATTTTCATATCTTCTCAATTGATGATTGAGTGGGATAGCAAATAGTAGAACCATTCTGCAACAACATCTTGTAATGACTCCACGAATAGTCGAACAACAATGCATTTGTCCTACTCCAAAAACAACATAGGTTGTGATAAACACTATAATGTAATCATTTTGATGTTATTTTACATCTCCATAAAACTTGAGAAAAGTATTTCTTGATCATCTAGGTAGTTCATGAAGTGAATAAGTTAAAGCCAATGGATCGTGTTATGACCCCAAAGTATTAGTGCGAAATCATCTATGGATAAATGATGTTTAATTGTGGTGGAGAGATGAGAGATGGAATAGGACTACGATGAGGATTTTAAAATGGAATTAAATTTCAACAACTTATCTTAGAATCCATACGGAGCAAGTTTGAAATCATTTTGATGTTACAACTTAAATGTAGGATCTATAACACCACTTGCTTGGTCACCTCTTGTATATATTCTATCTGCAAGTTTTCTAAAAATATGAATCAATCCAATGGAGAAAAATATTTTCAAATTGGCCAAGGGATAGGATTTAGCATACCATTTATTTATTTATTTTTGGAATATATGCTTTTTCTATTTTGTGGGAAAGGGTACTGGACCATAGGGTTATTCGATTTTCGAATAGAGTTGTCAAAAACTGTTGGGGAAATATTTTTCAAGAGAAAGATATTAAATTTCATCAATGCTCATGGAACGAAGTTCCTTCTCTTGGGAATGGGGAGGCTCTCATTTATTGAAAGTTGGAAACTATGTACACTAGACTAATATCCGAGGTGGTCAAAGGTCGAGGAATGTGTAGATCACCTTTGTTGTGGATATGCAACAATAGATTAGAGGAGGATAAATTTGTAGGTAAAGGAAGAGGGAGAAATATAAAGGGGAATTATATTAATGATTTGAACTCGTATTTCATTAACTACATCTTAGAGTTAATTCTAGTTCTAATTGGAGGAAACAGAAATCACAACACAACATTATAGAAATATAATGAAATGGATAATACATGATAAATAAAAAGCCTTATCAAGATATATTCATTCCAAAAAGAAGGCACAAATTCCTTCAACTTCTTACATGTTTCAAAGCATGTGCTCAATTTGAGTGACAAGATGATAATGGAGGAAAATATTAATATAAGAAATAGAATAATGTAACCTACTAGAGAAGGAAAAAAATGATCCCTTGGAATAGAGAGAACATTATAATTTATAACCAAAACAAATGAGTCTTCACATTCTCATGTGAATTTTTAACTTAAAGTGAAATCTAAACGAATAAATAGAAAATGTAAGTGACTCGGGTCACTTTTATAAAAGTTATTTTTCAATGAAGAAATATAATGTTAGAGAGATAAATGAAGAGAGTGAATGTGTGATCAAAATAAGATTATCCAAGATAAATTTTTACTTACTTCATTGTGGAGATGAATGTTACAACTAAATATGACCTTCTTTGACTACTTATTTGATCAAAGTGTGTCTTTTCTTGGACTTATAAATGATACTTTGCACATCTTATCCAAAACAATCATCTTGATCATGCCTTGAAATATCTATTTCAACTCTTCATCTCTGTGAGCAAAGGTATTTTGCATAAATCAATTGTTTTTCACAATTACGATATCTTATCTCCCATACGAGAAAACACTTATCTTGCAATAATAAGGAAGAATGCACTCACACCACCTATGTCCTAGAGATGGTAAGAAAAATCAAACCATGAGCTATCTTGGATTTAACAAAGATATCAAATATTCATGTGAATCCTCATCGGCAACATAACAATCCCCTGAATGGAAACACTTCCTCTTTTTGAGATGGATTCAAGCATTCACTAAATGGAAAATGTCTTCTTGAATGCTATGAGTACTTATTATCATATCTCTTGAATGGATGATGGTAAGGAGATCAAGAATACACTATAACCATGGTTTTCATCATAACATCCTTCAATTTATTCAACTAGATGTTTCATGTTCATCCATCCTCTTGTGCACTTTATTAAATGAATGTTTCTTCCTTTTAGATGTTTTCAATGGCCCTCAATGATTTTTTTGGCTGCAACATGGATGCAGTCATCACGGATGAAGGACTCATCCAAATCACTTTTGAATGGATTTTTTGAAATATTCTTGAGAGAATAAGTGATGCTCCAATTTTGAGATAATTCTCTCATCAGGATCAATGGGAAAATGCAAAATCTAATGAAGTGGGTAGAATACTTTGAAAAATGTGGTCATCTATATCTCAAAAAAATACTCCACCTCATCATGCAAGAGATGAATCAAATGAAATGTGATTTTGAAAAGAACATTTACTCCAAATTTTAGGCAATTTGGCTTGTTGAGTCACCAGGAAAAAGTAAAAACATTTTCAATTGTTTTGGACACAAATTGAGTTTGTTGGCTAGAAAATTCTTTCTTGAATAAAAATAAATCAAGATATGATATATCCCAAATTATATTTCAAAAAAATGTGTCTTGGAGAGGAATATGTGTGCATATTTTGAAGGATTTTACCATGAAAACTCAAAGTATGTGCAAATCTTGTTTGGGCATACCTAGGGCACATTGCTGATTTTCATGGCCAAATGGGAGGGAAAATGAAGTTTTCATGGTCTTCCCCATATATAATTTATCTAATTTCATGTATGGTTTTGGAGGGAAAATGTGTGTTGTCGCCCTCAAAATCCCCCTCATTTTCTATGTCAAATTCGAAATTTCGAGTTCACACCCTCCGAAGTGTTCAAGTAAAGTTGGAAGTCTTAAAAGATAGAGAAATTCATGCTTTGAATTTCTCTAAACTCTCTAGTCTGCACGTTTTGATAAATTTTCCATTTTCCTGTCTGGACACATGAAAATTTAATTATTGTTCTCATTTGAATGAAATTTGAAAATCCTTGGCTCGCGAAAGAAATTTGAAAATCGGGCGCGAAATGGTGGAGTTTTCTTCTTCTTTGTATTTTTTCCACAGTCGGCAATGATGGGCATTTTCTTCCCCGTTAGATTTTGGCTCCATCATCCACGGGTATGTGGACATATCTAATTAGAAGTGGGTCGGCAGAGAACTTTGAGGTTTTTAGCCTCTTTGTAAAAAAAGTGAAAAGTTAAAAAGTGACCCACAGCCCCGATCAGGCTTGAAGGAAAAAGTCAAATCCTGGGCCCACCATTGAAAATTCAAAGCGAGGAAGGCATCGGCCGTCAAGGAGATTTGAGATTTTGAGCCTCTTTTTAAAAAGGTGAAAATTTAAAAAGTGACCCGCAGCCCCGATCGGGCTTAAAGGAAAAATTCAAATCTTGAGCACGCCATTGCAAAGTCAAAGCGGGAGGCGGATCGTCGGGGAGATTTGAGATTTTGAGCCTTGTTTCCAAAAGGGCTAAAAGGCATAAAGTGACCCACAACCTCGATCATGCTATAAGGGAGAAATTCAAATATTAAGCCCGCATCGAAGGTCAAAGTAGGGAGGTGGGCTGCGGAGCAATTTGTTTTTTTGAGCCCGCATTAAAAAAAGGGTAAAATTATAAAAGTGGCCCACAACTCTGTCTCCACTCAAATAAGGCCACATTTCAAGACCATATCAAAAGCGAGTGAGCGGCCAAAACGTTCAAGATGCCAAATCTCTATAAAGTCACAAAATGCAAAAGGAATCCTTCACATCTACTCCAATAAATTTCTCCCACATGGATGACTCTGGTTTAAAGTTTCAAAGGCAAGATGAATGGTTCAAATTCAAAGTTGCAAAATGATTGTAACGACTGCATTATGAAAAGTCTAGTTTTTCTCAACTTGTTGGCGTTTCTTCACAAATCGAGAATCTGAACAGACGCGAATGATTAAAAAGAAATTATAAACCGTTTCTTTCTAACAAAGAAGAAGTTGTAACCATTTCTTGGAGGATATTTAATGGCTTCTTCACACCATTGTATAGGGCTGGTGATTGATCTTGTAAACTCACAAGTGCATTGTACTTAGAGAAAACAAAGGAGATAGCCATTTTCTTCCATTTCCCCCCCCTTTCTCAATTTCCTCCATTTCTCCACTATGTACAACTTCTGATTAAGCATCAATACAAGAAGAAGGATTTTGTAGCCCCTTTGATTAGGAGATTTTAGAAACTTTGAGTTTGTAATCTTATCTCATCTTATTTCCATTTGCAGGGTTGTTTCTTCCCATGAATGCATGTGATGAATTTTCTAACTAGTGTGTGTAGGAATCTGATTTCCTACATGCAACATTAGTTCTCTTACCTATCTTCTCACTCCCTTTCCCACTTTTATAAAAAGTTCTCTCTTGTAATTATCTGCAAGCTTTGTCGCGGGGTCGGTGGGGTGCCCTGTTGGATCCCCGGTCAAAATGCCACCATAAAAATCCATATTTTCGTGTGCATGCATATATGATAGCTGCAATCACACCGGTTAAGTAGAGGAACTTAGATTCCCAAAGTGTTGGCAAGGAATTCATAATTTTTCCACCGAAAATTTCCTCGCCAAAAGTTTTGGTACCCACCGTAAGGCGATTTAGTAGCATCTACACCTGAATGCGACCACAAGGTTAGAAAATAGAAAATTCAAAATTCAAAAAAGAGAAAAATTTCTGGAATTTGAATGGCTATATGAGCCACATGGATTCAAATCATGGCTATTTTAGGAAACCCTCCTGTTAAAAGACCCGAATTTCTCTTCCACATCTAAGAAAGAATTGCTTCAGATTTGAGGGAAGTTATCTGGCATAATAGACAAAGTGCCAATCACTACTTCATTTCCACGAGAATTTCGGACCTTGAAGAAAAACGTGATACTCGAATTAGATAGGCAAAGAAAAATTCTAGCAGCGTAAAGAAGAGCATAGATTTTCAAGCTAGCGGATAGAAGATACACCGGCAACAAAGACAAGGAGGACAAACTGATTCCATTTTTGAGAAACTTCAAAGGAGACAAGAGCTACTCGGAATCTAGAGGCCTCCTTCTCAAACAACTAGTCACATTAGGAACCTGAGTGTTGCCAATCCTTTAGATGGTGAATTTTCATACATCAACGAGAACCTTGAAGATTTCACCAACATAGAAACCAAAGAAGAAGCTAGAGAAAGTGAAGTAAGAGCAGTCGAAGACATAAAATCTCAACTCAAAGAAATCGAGAGACTTCAAGACGAGGTAGACAAAAGAGTAGTAGCAAAAGCTGCAGCCTTAGCAAGGTTAGAAGATAGAAACTAACATAAAATGGGGGATTGTGATCATGAGTGTGAACGTGACTGTGCGGCCTGTAGGCCTAATGTACCATGGGGAGGAAACACCGGTCCACTGGCTCTTGCTCAACCACTCCATGAGCTACTGAGAGGCTTGAGAAAAAAATTCCCAAAATTCAAAGGGGATGGTTCTCAACTCCCTGAAGAGCATGTAGCAGCATTTATCATTGCTTGCGGTGTGTTGGGTGTTGAGGATGAAGATGTGTCAATCTGAATCTTTGTGGAGTCACTTCAAGAGAAAGTTGTCGAATGGTTCTACATGCTACCCCGAGGTCCATCACCTGTTGGGAAGATATAAGAAGTGCATTCGAACACAGGTTCAAGAGCATTGAAGATTGCTAGGATCTTCTGGTCCAATTGGTACAAATGAAAAAAGAAACCTCCAAGTCAATGAAAAAAGAAACCTCCAAGTCAATGAGAGACTTCGTAGTAAGATATGATAGAGTGATAAGAAGGATCCCTGAAGATGTGGTGCCTTCTGAAAATAATTTGAAGAGGTTTTTCATTAGTGTTTTGCCATCATAAGTAGGTTTCTTCCTCAGAAGATCCCAACAAAGAACATTGAGGGAAGAAAAGGACTATGCAATAGAAACCGATGATGATCTAATCCTTTTTGAAAGGTGAAAGGCCCCAATGGAAAGCAAAAGGGTCAAAATTTGAACTCTGTCACCACAGATCCGATGTTCCAAAAAATGGAAAATGACTTGGTTACCTTGAAGAAGCAGTTATCTCATATCACAATGTGGAATGCTTCAAGGAGACCAAACCCTCCAAATAGGCCAAGGATTGCTCCACCTCCTAGTTTGCTTACTCTTGAAGCACCACCAGTCAATGCCATCAGTGACACCACAGAGCTAGAGGAGGAAGCATAAATTGATGAAACTGAAGAAGAAAATATGGAAGACTATGAAAACTATCTTGAGGTCGAAGAAGTTGATATGCACAATGGCCTAATTGAGTACGTTGATGATGAAGATGAGGATGATGAACAAGCTCCAAGTTTCTCATGTGATGTTTTCATTCGTGCTTCATCCTCAACGGTTGCGGTAAAGGATAAGAAGAATAAAGAAGATTCTCCTCCAGAAGTCACACAAAATAAAATCATCAGTAGCGGATCACCATTACCACCTTCTATGGAGTCGTCCAAAGAAAAACCAGACTTACTGGTTGTCAGGGATCATGCTACTATTCCAAGTAAGTCATCTCGATTCTCCTCCCAGCTCAAAAGTTTCTAAGAGTTCAATTCTCCTTTAAATTTTGTTCCTGTAAAAATATCTAAGGTTCAATCAAGAGCTACACCCGAAAAGGAGAATTCAATACCCAAAGTAGCAAAGCCTCTACCATTTAAATCTTCCTCCATTTCCGGAACCTCTTCCTCACTCACTATAACCCCATTTGACTTTGTGGAACATGTAAGCAAAATGAAAGTCAAGCTCTCGAAATAGAATACCTACAAACACACCGGGCCCAATTTGATAGGTTCATTAATATAGTTCATGGTGGTTACCCTGTATCCTCGAGTCCTAATTCTAAAGGCTTACATCACACCATCCACACCACCTTCCCAAAACATGCTAGCCCTCAGTGCCTCCAAAACCAACATGGTTGAACCTTTCTACCTATCACTCCTCATTAAAGGCTTCCGGCTAAATAGTTATATCATAGATTCTGGAGCCTTAGACAATGTGATGTCAGTTAAAGTTGCAAATGCTCTAGGTCTCACCTTAACCCGAGTAAATGGCACCTTCTACTCAATGGAATCCAAAAAAGTGCCATTGGTAGGAAGAATCAAAGATGCATAGGTAGCACTAGCTGATTTTCCAGACAAGAAGATGTTCCTAACCATACTAGTAGCAAACATCCTAACCTCCTTTGGTATGTTGTTGAGTAGGAGTTTCTACAAAGACATGGGTGGAGGGATAAAAATGGATTGGTAATCTATAACTATCCCAATAAAAGGAGAGATGAAGAAGTTCTTTACCAGTAAGAAAAATGAAGTTCACAAAGATGAAAATTCGATGATCTGAAAGCAAACATTCTCTTTCAAAATTGTGGGCTAGGAAACTACTTCCTCACATCAGAAAAAGAGGAGAACTTGCCACTTCTCATTGAGGAAGAGGAAGATTAAATTTAGACAATGGAATTTGATGGTAGTCATTCCATAGCGGGCTCATGAGCTGGTGTAGTATTGTACTCTCCTTCCAATGAGTTGTACCCATTTGCCTACAAGCTACAGTTTGATAATACAAATAACACTATAGAGTATGAAGCACTACTCTTAAGCATGAGTGCAGCAGAGGACATGGGAATCAAGAAACTGAGATGCTAAGGTGATGTAGAGGTTGTAGTAAAGCAGGTCCGTCAACAATATCAGGTGAAGAATCCAAGACTCGGCATTACAGAAATAAAGTGTGGGACTACATTGAATCTTTTGATGCATTTTCCATTGAATCTATTCCAAGGGAACATAATGAAAAGGCTTATTCTCTTGCAGTTTCATCTTCCCTAGTGACACCTCATCCTTCTTTTGGTAAAGAAAAAGTGACCATTGAAATGGTATTCAGGCCTAGTGTACTAGACAATGCAAATCATTGGCAAGTCTTCAATGATGATAACCAAATTCTATCCTTTTTAGAGAAAAGGGATAATTTCAATAATCTCTTCTTTGAAGGAGGTGAAAATCCACACCGAGAAGCACTCCCCAAAGAAGAGAAAAAAAGTAATTAAAGGGATTGATGATGAGGAGTAATCAAATTGAAAGGGAACAAAATTGCCAAAGGCCTAGTCTCATTAGAATACCTTTTTGACAAACATGATAGATTCATTCAAGAGAAAGAAAACCAATCTTCTCGGTTGCCTAGCTTATTCGGATAAAGAAAACATTAGTACCCCAAAGGAGCCAATGATGGTCAATATTGGAAAATGTTGCTCGCTTTGAAGAAAAAGGAGGTTTGTTGCATTACTCAAGAAATAATCGATGTCTTGGCCTATTCTTATGATGAACTCGAATTCTTCCGGCCCCAAAGGAAATGTATCACTCAATTCCTTTGAAGCGGGGTGTTAAGCCCTTCAGGGCGAAACAAAGGCCATACACCTAAAGATTGTTGATACTATCAAGGAGGAGGTAATGAAGATGCTTAATGCAAGGATCGTCTTTCCCATCCACCATTCAACGTGGGTGGCTAACATTGTGCCGGTCTGAAAAGAAGAATGGTGAAATAAGGATATGTGTAGATTTTTGCACCCCTGAACCGAGGCATCACTTAAGGAAAATTATCCTCTTCCTATCATGGACCATATCCTGCAAGTAGTCACTTTGGATCTAAAATGCTTTTATTACTTGATGGATTCTTAAGATACAATTAAATAAAAGTGGCGAGAGGAAGACCACACCAAGACAACCTTTACAACACCTTGGGGCACTTTTTCCTACAGCAGAATGCCTTTTGGCCTAATCAATGCAGGAGCTACATTCCAAAGGGCGATGGATTTGGCCTTTAAAGTTATGAAGCATTTCATTGTCATATATCTTGATGATCTCACAGTATTTTCAAAGAATAGGGGAGATTATATCCATCACTTGGAACAAGTACTTGCAAGGTGTATGAAACATGGCATATCACTAAATCCAAAAAAGTGCATTTTTGGAGTCATAGAAGGAAAGTTATTGGGGCACATTATGAACAAACATAGAGCACACATTGATCCTGAGAGGATTAGATCCATTCAAGCATTAACCTACCCACAAGTAAGAAAGGAGTTCATTCATTCTTTGGAAAGGTAAACTTTCTTTGTCGTTTTGTGCCTGAGTTTGCTGAGTTGATGAAGCACATCACTTATATGATGAAACCACAAGCAAACTTCAAATGGAACAATGAAGGGAAGGCAGTACTCGAAGATATCAAGAAATCCATTTCCAAGGCTCCGACTATTGTATCTCCAGATTTTAACAAAGAATTCATCATGTATTGTTATGCATCAGAGCATACACTCTGCCATTCTCATTCAGAAAAATGATGAAGGCATAGAAGCACCTATTTCTTTCATGATTTGTCCTTTGAATAAGCATGAGCTAAAATATAGCCAATTGGAGAAGCATGCCTATGCAGTAGTCAAGGCTGTAAAAAACTTCAGGTTTTACATCCTCAATTCCCATACATCATGGTGACAGTGACAAGTCTGCAATCAAGTCCATCTTAACACAGCAGGATCCCGAAGCTAAAAGAGGAAATTGGATTGCAAAGACTCAAGAATATGACTTGGAGATTCAATCCTCCAATCTGGTAAGGGGAAATGGCTTGTGCAAGTTGATTGCTGAAGATGAAACACTCAAAGTTCAACATGGTGAAGAAAACTGTGCTTTCTCAACTTGTTCAGAAGACAACCCACATGTTCTCTTTGCCACCACTATTGATGAGTGGTATGCTGATATTACCTATTACCTAACTTATGAAGAATGTCCTTCCCATATTGATTACAGGAAAAGGAGAACACTCAAGTTGAAGGTAGCTAAATATGTAATCTGGAATCATGCGCTTTACAAAAGAGGCTTGGATGGTTGTTTCCTCAAGTGCGTAGATAAAGAGAAACAAAAAAAGTTGCTTGAAGCATACCATGACCAAGCATGTGGTGGGAATTTTTCAGCAATGGTCACTGCACACAAGATCCTCTAAGGAAGATATTATTGGCCTACCATCTTCGCAGGAACTCGAGATTGGGTTTCTAAATGCAAAGCATGCCAATAGTTCGTTGGAAGACCACAACTCATTGCATTACCACTTAGGCCTATGGTTATTAAAGAACCATTTCAATAGTGGGGGCTAGACTTCACTAGTGTTATGAACCCTCACTCCAATACGCGGGCACACCTATGTACTCACACTGAACAAACTACTTCACCAAATGGGTGAAAGCCATTCCCGGCTAAACAAGCCAACATTGAAACAATATGCAACTTCATCAAGGAGAATATCATAGTCTGCTTTGTAGTGCCACAGAAGATTGTAATAGATAATGCTACCTATTTCTCTTCAAGAGAGTTGACCAAGTTTTTCTATAGCCACGAATCTCCCTAGCTCATTCTTTTGACTACTATCCATAAGGAAACGGACAGGCCAAATCAAGCAACAAGAACATTGTGACCATTGTCTATAAGCTTGTAGATGAGAATAAAAGGAATTGGCACAAAAGGTTGTACGACACATTGTGGGTGGATAGGATCACTCCCAAGAAGGCAATAGGTATGTCACCGTTCCAACTACTATATGGATTTAAAGCAGAAATTCCTCTCACAATCGAGATGCCATCTCTCAAGCTGCTACAGGCAATAGAAGATGGTCGATCAAGGATTCCATTAACACAAGGATCCTCTTTCTTGAGAAGTTGGAAGAAAATAGACTCTAAGTGGTGGATCACATTAAGGAGCACCAATTGAAAGTAAAGAATATTTTTGATAAGAAGGCCAAGGCAAGAGAATTCAAAGTTGGAGACTTCATCCTGCTATGGGACAAGAGAAGAGAACCAAAAGGCAGCCATGGAAAGTTCAACTCATTATGGCTCAGCCCATTCTAGATTCATGAAGCTTGCGGTGAGAACACTTTTCTTCTCTCATATTTGGATGGAACGCTGCACTGGAATTTCCTTAGAGCAGGAAATACCTGAAATTGTATCATCAGTGAAAGTGGGTTGTCCCCTCGCCTTGTACCATAGGTGATTGCTAGGTGTGTTTCCCTTTCCGTTGTGTGGTTTTGTTTCCCCTTCTGTTGTGTGTCGTGTGTTTCCTTCCTTTTGTGTGCTTGTGTGTTTCCTTCTTCTAATCTTTCTTTCTCGAAGTTGTATATGAATCTGTAAGGCCCAATGGATAAGGCACTGGTCAATGAATTACAGGGTCTAGAAATTGAGATTCTGATTCCCATGTCGAATGTCTTCACTATGCTCGATCCATGTCATGTCCCCAAGCTAGAGCCAACTTTTGTCACCCTCAAAATCCCCCTCATTTTCTAAGTCAAATTCAAAATTTTGAGCTCACACCCTCCATAAGTGTTCAAGTAAAGTTGGAAGTCTGAAAAGATAGAGAAATTCATGCTTTGAAGTTGTTTAAACTCTCCAGTCTGCACGTTTTGATAAATTTTCCATTTTCCTGTCTAGACACGTGAAAATTTTATTGTTGTCCTCATTTGAATGAAATTGTCAATCTTTCTATGGCCATGGATCGTCAAACCTTGTATTGTTTTCAATTCCTTGGCTCATGAAATAAATTTAAAAATCGGGCACGAAATGGTGGAGTTTTCTTCTTCTCTGCATTTTTTCCACAGTTGGGAACGATGGGCATTTTCTTCCCCGTCAAATTTTGGCTCCGTCATCCATGGGTACATGGACATATCTAATTGGAAGTTTGGTGAAGAACTTTGAGGTTTTTAGCCTCTTTGTAAAAAAAGCGAAAAGTTAAAAAGTGACCCGCAACCCCGATCAGGCTTAAAGGAAAAAGTCAAATCTTGGGCCCGCCATTGGAAAGTCAAAGCAGGGAGGTGGACCATCGAGGAGATTTGAGATTTTGAGCCTCTTTGTAAAAAAGGTGAAAATTTAAAAAGTGACCCACAACCCCGATCGGGCTTAAAGGAAAAAGTCAAATCTTGAGCACGTCGTTGGAAAGTCAAAGCGGGGAGGCGGATCGTCGGGGGATTTGAGTTTTTGAGCCTTGTTTCCAAAAGGGCTAAAAGGCATAAAGTGACCCATAGCCCTAATCATGTTATAAGGGAGAAAGTCAAATATTAAGCCCGCATCGAAGGTCAAAGTAGGGAGGTGGGCCTGCGGAGCAATTTGTGTTTTTGAGCCCGCATGAAAAAAAAAGGGTAAAATTATAAAAGTGGCTCGTGAATCTGTCTCCACTCAAATGAGGCCATGTGTCAAGACCATATCAAAAGTGGGTGAGCGGGCCAAAATGTTCCAAAATGCCAAATCTCTATAAAGTCACAAAATGCAAAAGGAATCCTCCATGCCCGCTCCAGTAAATTTCTCCCACGTGGACGACTCTGGTTTAAAGTTTCAAAGGCAAGATGAACGGTTCAAATTCAAAGTTGCAAAATGAGTGTAATGACTTGCATTATGAAAAGTCTAGTTTTTCTTTCCATTGGCATTTCTTCGCGAATCAAGAATCTGAATGGACATGAATGATTGAAAAGAAATTGTAAACCGTTTCTTGCTAACAAAGAAGAAGTTGTAACCATTTCTTAGAGGAGATTTAATGGCTTCTTCATGCCATTGTAGAGGGCTGGTGATTGATCTTGTAAACTCACGAGTGCATTGTACTTAGAGAAAACAAAGGAGATATCCATTTTCTTCCATTCCCCCCCTTTTCTCAATTTCCTCCATTTCTCCACTATGTACAACTTCTAATTAAGCATCAATACAAGAAGAAGGATTTTTAGCCTCTTTGATGAGGAGATTTTAGAAACTTTGAGTTTGTAATCTTATCTCGTCTTGTTGCCATTTGTAGGGTTATTTCTTCCCATGAATGCATGTGATGAATTTTCTAACTAGTGTGTGCAAGAATCTAATTTCCTACCTGTAACATTAGTTCTCCTACCTATTTTCTCACTCCCTTTCCCACTTTTAGACAAAGTTATCTCTTGCAAGTATCTGCAAGCTTTGCCACAGGGTCAATGGAGTGCCTCTGTTGGATCCCGGTCGAAGGGCCACCACGTAAATCCACATTTTCTTGTGCATGCAAATACGGTAGTTGCACTGGTTAAGTAGAGGGACTTAGATTCCCAGAGCATTGGAAAGGAATCCACAAGTTTTTCCACCTAACAAATTTCCTCGCAAGTAACATGGAATTCAAAAATTTATTTAAGTGGAGGTGGGTTTTGGGTTTTGCAAATGCAAACATGAAAATGCACCTCTTTTGTAAACTCCACTTCCAAAATGAACTCCAATGGGGTGAGGGCACACTTATGAAGTGCATGGGACATTGGAAAAGTGTGCTCATGCACGGGGAAGTAAAAAATGTGCCCAAGCAATAAGGGTTTGCACTTTATGACTTAAAACAAGCCAACATTCTAATTTGGTGTTACTTTTTTAGATAGGGATGAGGCAATAAGGTTGAGACACACTTATGAAGGTGGGGAAACAATTTTCACTTTTTTGAATTTTCTATTTCATTCCCTTTTAAGATTTAGAGTGTTTCTAATTAACATGCATAAAAAGGGATGAAATAATGCAACATGAGGCTATTTTGATTTAATTAAATTCCAACATTAATTTCCCAAATTAGAATAACGCTTTACAAAGTGATTATTGATCTAGGAAATATCAAAACACAAAGGATAGATTGCACTTAGTTGATTCTATGTGGATGTGAGAGATTATAAGTGATTTGAGTGTGGAAATAGGATGATGTGAGATTGAAAGTGCTTCGTTGTTGAAATTGACACTTGAAATTATACCTAGTCAAAACCATACAGCTAGGTCAAAACCGTTCATACGATTTTGACCCCTTTATTCGGTCTTGGACCTGCTTGGATTCTCGACTCTACAAATTTATGTATGCCTCGCCTACCTAGAAATTATTGTTGATGTGTGTCATTCCCTCTTCTTTCCTTCGAAATGACTATGTATCTTTGATTAAACCCTCAAATCCTCATAGTGCAAGATAGAGTTCTGAAAAACAAAGTTAGGTGGGTTTTGGGCACCCCTGTGCACCATCAACATCACCATTACTCCGAAGAGGGATCAAACCACACATCATTCTCCTAGCATGTGATATCTACCATAGTGAAATTAGAACTTGACAAAACATTCTTCTACAATACATTGTTTTAAGTTCACACTTGCTCAAATATTTAAGAATGGTCACTTTGCTTTCTTGTGGAGGGAAGATAGAGACCCTTAGACCAGGTAAAAGACTTGATACATGTAAAGAGTACTTCCTAATGGATGTGCATGAGTTATTTCATATTTTTGGAGCTTGGAGTGCCTTTTGTGCTTGTTTTTACATGAGGAGCTCTTAAAAGTTCCAGGACCCTAAATGAGGTATGATTGACTTGTTTATATAGGCTTATGGTGTGGGAGATCCGAGCACTTGTATTAAATGAATTAAATATTAAAAGTATTAATTAAATACATAACATTAAACCATAATGTAATTAAAATAAATAACACTGAACACAATATTTAACGTGGAAAAACCCCCGAGGGGTAAAAACCCATGAAGAAGGTAAGATTTCCATCTATGTGACAAACAAAGTTACAACCCAATAAATTCTCCTATTCCCTCTCTTATCTCCATAAATAAAATTCACCCACGTGAATTTAACGATTTCATAATAAATCACTAGACCCCACGGGTCTTATTTAAATAGTTTAAATGGGTGTGACTTCTTGCGAAACACCCCAAACTATTAATTAATTGATTTATAAAATCAATTTAACCATAAACACGTAGTTTATATTAAATAATTTAAAATATATAATATTCTAAATTATTTAATTATAAACTATGGTTTATATAAGAACACTTAATATTAAATGTTCTAACACTTCCCCTTAATATTAAGTGGGGAACATATGCTAAAGTTACCTGTTTATACAACAAGATTTACAAATCCATAAACCATAGTTAAGGTTTAGGCTAGCATATCACTTTTGAAGGATTTATACACCTTCATCATGCTCAACTTACATTTTGGTATAAAAGGATTTGGAATCCATAAATCAAAAGTTATGATTTAGGCTAAACATGATTTGTGAGACTAGATCTCACGTTTCTCATGGAAAATCCCTACCAGTATCTCTAGGAGCCTTTCATAAAGTCATGACCTCCTTTACAAAATATGTAACACACTAGCTTGTACACAATAAACTTAGATTTATAAGTTTACAAAGATCATAAAAAAATATCTTACAATGTTTTACATTGGAGCAAAAGTATAGAGGAGAAGGAGAAAACACGCGATCGACCATTATGAGGTGACATTGTCATGCACACTTTGTTAGAGTAGGTATTTATGTTATCTCATGTTCACTGGTACTTTATTTACCTTTATTGTATTTATCCTCGCCCACTTATGTTTGTGGATATTTATTTTTATTTATTTAGATATTATGGGGATACTATCTAGTTATTAGGTATAGTTCTTTCCTTGATTTATGGTATTGACTAGATCCTTGATGTCTAGTTCTTTCCTAAATCTATGGTCTTAACTAGTTCTTTGATGACTAGTTCTTTCCTTGATTTATGGTTTGATCTACGACCTTGACTGGTTCTTAGATTGTTATTCCTTGCCTATATAAGCAAGGCTCATTCTCATTATATTTCATTGAGTTCCCTAATAATATATGATATTGTTGCTCATTTTTTTGCAAAGGTTTATGTAAAGTTATTCTCGTGAATTACTTTCATCTTATTGATCATGGTGTTTGATTAGCATCTAAGTTCTTGGCTTGGTATGATCTGATTATCGTTCCTTTTATGGTATCAGAGCAGGAGATTGTTGTTGACATCCATTTGTAAGTTTCATTTTGCAAACAATTTTTTTATTCATATATTCAAGATTTGTCCATATTTTTTTGTTGTGTATATTTTTATGCAAAATAGAGCCTTTTATTGGATCCAGAAGGTGGGAAAACCCTAAGATTAACTCAAACTCAACCATTTCTCGGAGGCATCCATTTTTTTAGTTTTTTTGTTGTTACTGAGAGAAACACATTGGTTTATCTCGGGATTCATGCCAGCGAGGAAGAAAACCCAAAAATCATTTTTAGGTTTTTGGTTTTTGAAATCTGAATTGGGTTTTTTTTTTTCTGTGGTGCATCATTCTCGGTTGGCGTGTAATAGACGGTTTCTAGAAAGATGTTTCTTTCTTTGTTTGGTAGGGGTCCATGGGCTGTTGTGCACGGTTTTCTATTTCAGGAAAATCTGCAAACTTCTATTTTAGGCAACAAAGGTCATTTTTGACACAGTCCAGAAATAACAAGTTTTACCATAAGCAATTAGATGTGACTATTTCGAAAACCAACGTCACACCCAAGAATAGTAAGTGGAGCATACACCCATTAAAATCCTTAGCCCTTAGTCATATGGTATGGTCGTATGAGGGAAATCCAGCCCCCTTTCATTTTATTTGTGTGGTGAAGACAAGAGCATGTTATTTTGTTTTAGTGGCAACTAAAATAAATAGCAAAGCATAAACTTGTAAAGTTTGTATCTTTTGATCGATAACTCGAATTTGAGTGTTTTTTTTTGCAAAAGTGCTTGTTTTTTCATGCTCTTTCCATTGGAAATATTTATTTTGAGAATCTCACTATAATTATAAAGTTTCATATTGTAACATGCACTCATTATAAAGTGCCAAAATATGGGGGGGTCTTATTGCATTGCTTGGGGGTCTTGTTGCATTGTTTGGTTCTTGCATTTCTTTTGGTGATTTTTTTAGAATGATGTCTACTTTTGCATTAGATAATGTTGAGCCATTAACAATACATAATTACCACACATGGAAACCAAGAATGGAAATAATAATTAAGCGGAAAGGATTATGTGCTTTAACTTCTTCAGAACAACTAGTGTTCACTAGAGAATATGAGAAATTTCAGTACCGGTGGAAATTTGATGAGTGTATGGGTTTGATAGGAACTTATGTAACTAATAGTATTTTGTTTCATTTAGAAATATGTGACTCTCCTTTCAAATATGGGAGAAATTAGAAGATTTATTTGATAAGGTGGATCATATGAGAGCCATGCAACTTGAAATTGAGATCACCTCTCTTAATCTTGAAAATTTTCCAACAATTATAAACTATCTTACCAAGTTCAAGCATTTGTTGACATAGTTGAAGGGGAGTGGAAGAGATAAGAAATATGAAGAGTGTATTTACTTGATTATATCCAAGTTGAGAGGACCATTCCAAATTTTTTCTTCTACATTTTTCTCTAGCATGGATGTCTTAGGTGACACATTCAAAATGCCTAACTTAGAAATATTTTGTGAAAGAATTACTAGGGAAGAATCCAAATTGTCTAACCTTGATTCTTCCACCTCTCAAAATGCATTAGTTACATCTAATCCTAAGGGAAAGGGAAAACCAAAAATTAAAACCAAATCCACCCCTTCTCCATCTCAAAATGCTCCTAAACCCAAAGAAAACAACTCTAAACCCAAGGAGTCTTCTAAATCCAAGAATAAGTCTAGCCTTTCATGTTCTTTTTGTGGGGGTAGTGGTCATGAAGAACATAGGTGTTATAAGTGAATGCAAGCCTTAGAGGATGCAGTCAAGAAATAAAAAATTTCTATCTCCACTCCACCTCCTTCTAATCAGCATGACAAAGCACTTAATTTTGTTGGGAGATCTCAGTCACCACTTGCAAACAGTTGGGTTATAGATTTTGGTGCTTCTCATCACATGAATTCTTCCAAGGAGTCTTTTGTTTCTCTAGGTTTGAGTTCTACTTTCAAAAATTGAGGTTGGAGATTCTTCCTTTCTTTTTGTTAAAGGAAAAGGTGATATACAACTTGATGGTGGCAATATCCAAGATGCACTATATGTTTCTAACATCACTACAAATATGCTTTACAGTATATCAAATTTGTCGATCGATTAAGGAAAATTGTGACTTTTACACCACATGGGGCAGAAATACGAATTTTGTTGGAGCCTCATTCACTTGTTACTCAAGTTATTTTTGATAATAGTTCTAGATTGTATAACTTTGAGGGTTTTGATGACACTTCCTCAATAGGGACATGATTAGTTTCTCATATAGATTCAAAGAGTAAGCCTTGACATGAAATATTTTGACATCTCAATTACATATATTTGAAAGAGTTGAAACTCCTGGTATGGTAAATGGTCTTCTTAGAGTTTCTTGTCTTGAGAGAGTTTGTCATGGTTGTGCATTAAGGAAACAACACCAAGACCCTTTTCCTAATAATTTTTCTAAGAGAGCTTCTTCACCACTTGAGCTTGTGCATAGTGACTTGATGGTTTTTCCTACCCCCTCTTTAAATGGAGCTAAGTATGAACTTACCTTTATTGATAATTACTCGAGGCGTACTTGGGTTTATTTTCTCAAGTACAAAAGTGATGGTTTTTCACACTTCAAATTCTTCAAGGCTTTGGTCGAGAAACAATCTTCTAGTTGTATAAAGAACCTTCACACTAATAATAGGGGGAGTACTTCACCAATGAGTTTTCTGATTTTTTGGCAACTCAAGGAATTATTCACCAACATTATATTTCTCATACTTCACAACATAATGGCTTAGCAAAATAGAAGAATAGAAATTTGAAGTAAATGACTAATCGTATGATGCATTATAGAGATTTACCACCTATTCATTGGGTAGAAGCAATTAATTGTGCTAACTACATTCAAAATTACACACCATACATAGCACTTGAACATTTGACTCTAGAGGAATCTTGGTCCAACACTAACCCATATGTCTCAATTTTTCAAGTCTTTGGGAGCCATGCTTGGGCCTTTGTGCCAAAGAAGAAAAGGAAAGCTTTGGATAAGAAGAGAAAACCCTTGATCTTTGTAGGGTATTATGAGGACATGAGAGATTATCAAATTTTAGATCCTGATACTCATGACGTTCTTTTTCAAACACATGTTCAATTTGATGAGCGCTTCACTCCTCATGATTCTTCATCTTCTTCCATGCCTCATTCTTCATCTCATCTTGAGGATCCTTTCTTTGAGGAGGTTGATGAGGAGGTTATAGATGTCGTTGAGGATCATATTCCCACTGATGTTGTCACTATGACTATATGGGCTCGTACTATAGTTTCTGAGGTAGCACCTTTCATACAGGATCTTCCACCCACTAGGCATCATCACACACATTCTACAGGTTCCAGAATTTTTTTTCAAAAAGTTTATGAGGATCCACAGTCCTTTTCAAAGGCTAATGGGATACAAGAATGGGATGATGCGATGATAGCTGAGTATTCTTATTTGATGAAGAATCATACTTGGGATTTAGTATCTCTTCCTAAAGGAAGAAATATGGTTAGGTCTAAGTGGGTATACTAAACCACATACAAAGTTGATGGGTCCATTGCCAAGTATAAGGCTCGTATTGTTGCAAAGGGTTTTTCACAAGTTGAAGGTATTGATTACTTGAAGACTTTTGAACCCATTTTTAAGATGGATTATGTATGCCTTGTACTTGCTTATTGTTGCATCACGGGGGTGGCCCGTATACCAGATGGACGTGAAGAGTTCCTTTTTATGTAGAGATTTACAAGAGGAAATATACATAGAGCAACCAGTTGGATTTGTTCAAGATTCTTCTCTTGTTTGTAGGCTTGAAGGTCTCTCTACGGTCTCAAACAAGCCCCTTAGGATTGGTATGAGAAGATGGATTCTTTTCTTCTATCTACTAGTTTTATTCATTGCCACTCTAATCATACAATGTATCTCCAACATGTTGGTGAGGATATTGTGATACTTGTCTTGTATGTTGATGATATGTTACTTACTAGAAACTCTTCTTCCCACATTCAGACTATTCAGAGGGATCTTTCTACACAGTTTGACATGACAGATCTTGGGTTATTGTATTATTTCCTTGGATTACATATTTCTCAAAAAAATGCGGGATTCATTTGAGTTAGAAAAAGTATACCTATGATCTTATTTAGTGCTTTGGTATGGCTGATTGCAAGCCAAATCCATCTCATTTTCAGTCTGGGGTTAAACTTACTTCCACATGTACCACACCACTTTGTGAACCTACATTGTATTGGGACTTGGTTGGGATTCTCATGTACTTGACCCATACTCGCTCGATCTTTCATTTACATTAGGGATTGTGTATTAGTTTTCACATTCTCCTCATAGTATTCACTAGCAAGCTGCTAAAAGGATTTTGCGTTATTTCGAGGGCACTTCTAGCTTTGGCCTAGACTACACTAGGGGTTCTACTCAGTTGGTTGGGTATACATATTCAGATTGGGCAGGTTCTATTGATGATAGGTGTTCCACTTCTGGTTATCTTTTTATCTTGGTTCTTCTCCAGTTACTTGTGCATGCAAAAAGTAATAGGCTATTGCACTTTCATATTCAGAGGTAGAGTACATGGAAGCAATTACAGTGAGTCAATAGATTCTTTGGCTTTGAAAGTTATTGACAAAGTTTGGATTCCCACAGGATTCACTGATTATACTTTGGTGTGACAACCAAATTGCAATTCACATTTCTTACAACCCAATTGAGCACCAGTGGACCAAGCATATTGAGATACACATCCACTTCATTTGTCAGCACATTCAGGATGGAGTTCTTTGCTTGGAGTATGTTTTGACTCAGTAGTAGGTTACGAGACATCTTTACGAAGCCATTTCCATTACCTCGCTACCTTGATTTACGTGGAATTCTTAGGGTTTTGAAGTTTTTCTTGGGGGTTTCGTGAGAACATCTTCTTTCTTCTTCTTTCTCTTTCCTTTTAGCAGGATTATTTTCTTATTTTGGTTTGATATTTCTTCATGGATATGTTGTACGTGAGTACCTCATCAAGCTTAGTTTTGGAGACCCATATTTTGGACTTGCCACTTTTATTTTGGCCCCTAGCTTCACTTGAGGGGGTTTTAGAGTAGGTATTTACCTTAGCTCATGTTCACCTAGGTACTTTATTTACCTTTATTGTATTTATCCTCACCCACTTATGTGTGTGGATATTTCTTTTTAGTTATTTAGATATTAGGGGATATTATCTAATTGTTATGTATAGTTATTTCCTTGATCACTTGGTATTGACTAGATCCTTGATGTCTAGTTCTTTCCTAAATCTATGGTCTTGACTAGTTCTTTGATGACTAGTTCTTTCCTTGATTTATGGTTTGATCTACGACCTTGACTGGTTCTTAGATTGTTATTCCTTGCCTATATAAGCAAGGCTCATGCTCATTGTATTTCATTTGAGTTCCATAATAATATATGATTTTGTTGCTCATTTTTTGCAAAGGTTTGAGTAAAGTTATTATGGTGAATTACTTTCATCTTATTGATCGTGGTGTTTGATTAGCATCTGACTTCTTGGCTTGGTACGATCTGGTTATCGTTCCTTTTACACTTTCCCTTAATGGTCACTCTTAAAGGCCAAACATTACACGAAACTTGTAAAACTTTACAACACACAATTTCTTTATAAACATATATGCAACTTGATTTTCAATCAAGCAAGATTTAGAGATCTATATCACCACAGAGCACCTTCTCTTAGATAAAATGCTTATATGAATCTCTATATGATTTGTTCTCTCGATTATTGCCGAATCGGATTCTTAGCAAGAGCAATGTAACTTTAACTATCACACAAAAGATGAGTACTTCCTTTAACTTCCATGTGAATCTCTTCCAACAACTGCTTTAGCCATATGGCTTCTTTTGATGCCTCCATCACACTTCTATATTCTACCTCAGTAAAAGAGATGGAGACGCGGTTGCTTTTTACTTGCTCCTAATAATGACACTTTTACCAAACTTGAACACATATCCAGTTGTATATTTTCTATCTATCACATCATTAGCATGGTTAGAATCATATTATTCATATAAACATGCATTATCATAATAAGCATAATATAAACCATTATCGATTTCACTTTTAACCATCTATAAATTTTACATTAATATGTTAAAAACCAAGTTGCATATCAACTTAAATGACAATATACTTTAAAAACTAACCATGTCATATTACCAATATACTTTGAATTTTTGAAACAACAATTTCAACATTTTAATCTTAAAAAATATTAGATGCAATCAGTATTTGGCGTATCCAATACAGACACAAAGGCATCCCCAAGTGTCATTTGATATGCATATAATACTATTTTTAGTAATCACATACTAATTTAGAGTTTAGAAATGTTTTATCAACATATATATCTTCATTATCTACTTTAAGCCTTTAAATTAGTGATAAGACTGATAGATAACACATATAAAAGAATGACCAAATCATGCAAGAATAATCCATAATGAAAGTCACAACACAAACTGAACCATGTAGGGATGAACTTTTAAATGTCCTCTAACATTACTATGGACAAATTTCATGGATTATGTGAATTTTTCTTCAAGATGAATGAGGAAGGGTTTTGGTGATTTTTACCATGTAAGCACCCTTCACATGTTTTATGAGAGATAGGTGGCAGACCAAAAACTAGGTTAAGTCAAGACATGTCATACATGCTCCTAAAATTGACATGACCTAGTATTTCATGCCACAATTGAACATTACTTCTATTTTTTAGTAAACAAACAAGAACCAGAGAAAAAACCTTTAAACACATATAATCCATTCTTTTGTATGCCTTGAAACTAGTAACATCTAACTCATTTATCTTTTAAAATCTTATACTATAATTATTCTGAGTTAGCTATGAATAACAAATCAAATTATTTTTTTATTTAGAAACACAAAACATTGTTAATAAAACAAAAAACATTGGGACTTGTGGCGAGAGAGGAATCTCTAGATTAGAGGCGGTTCCTCAAAATCCTCTGATTCGAGATCTATATTTTGCAAAACTACAGAGGTTCAGATCCTAATCCTACTCTAAACTGCAAGGAGACAGGGATAGAAATGCAAAAAATATGAAACTAACTAAAGGTGGTGATGCACCAAAAGGAGTGGTGAAACATATTTGTCATGCAAATAGACACAGATCAAAGTTCACAACATAAAACATACACAGACTGATAAGGTATAATTTAGGATCTGAAATGAAGCAAATAATACAAACAGAGGACTGAAACCCATTCACAGAGCTTGCATTATCTTTTCAGTGTCAAAAACACGCATTACACCCTCAGAGAGGTAAAAGAAAACTATTACAATCTTTGGAGAGGTCTGATCCTTGCTTCAGTCACTTGCTGGAGCTGAAAGAAGAAGTTGCTATGTCAAAAATTGTTCCCCCTTTAGAAATGAGCCAAATCTGGCTTTTACATTGCATGGGTCGAGCCCAGGGGATAGAAAACATACAAAAACATGAGAGCCCATCCCTTCTTGACTACAGGTGCATTAAAATGGCATGGGGACCTTACAAACCCATACCCTATCATTTTGACCGGATTACAGGAGAATCGACCCATTACGCATTAAATCAGTCATTGGAATGTCACTTCTGGCCATGAACACGCGTCAGAGCTGTTTCTCAATTTTCTCTCTCCATACTACACCAAAACTCAAGATTAACCTTGAAATCATGTAGATAATTTCACAAGCTTTCCGTTGATATAAAGAACGTGCAAATCCGAGCTCTGGATCGAAAGATATGTCGATCTGAAGATTTAGGGCACAAAACAGGTGAAAATGCAGTTTTTAAATTTCTTCCCATGCTCTGCCACCTGGATGACACGTGGCATACATTGATTGGACACATAATTCTCTCTCCTTCCCTTCTTCATTGGACACATGTCCTCTTTTTATTGGCTTAGGTCGGTCTTGAAACCTCACCCTTTGACTTTTGGACTTTCTCCCTTGTGACACGTGTCGCGATTTGATTGGTCATGCGGAGTGCACTTTTCGCGCCCTTCGCGTCTTTTTCCCCCAGGATGTCCCAGTCTTTGTTTGGGATAGAATCCTCGATCCACCCGAAATGGGCTTCCTTGTCCCTTATCTGCCGATGACACGTGGTGCAATCTGATTAGCTCTCGGCTTTTTCGGCTATCCGCGTCCCACGCGTCCCTTTGTCCCAACTGTCCCAATACGAAATTTCTCTATTTGGACAAACCGGCCGTTCGTGTCCTTCACGTACTCACGGCCCAGATGTCCCAGTGTGAAAGTTCCCCTTCGGTTGAACGGCGGTTCGCCTCCTCCGTGTACTTTGTCCCACTTGTCCCGGTCACGAAAAGTTCTTTGTTTCGGCCGATCTAGGCGGTTCGCGTCCTCACGGCCCGAATGTCCCTTAACTTTTTTTGCTTAGCGATTCGTTAGTCAATTTTGCTTCCTCCTTGGTGGATCGGCTTCCTCGCTTGGCCCTTCGCGCTTGCGTCCCTTGTCCCCGAGATGTCCCTTTGCTTCGAGGGCCGCCTGGAGGCTTTTCGGCCGATCCGCGTCTTTTCGTCCCTCACGTCCCTACTGTTGCGAGGACTAGGACTTAGCCAATTTTCATGATTTTTTCTGGCCCAAGCTTGTTTTTGCAGTTTTTTCACTTTTTCTCAGAACTTGCTCTTTTCAACCTGGACAGGAGAGTTAGGAAAAATATGAGGGGACCCTGGAAACATGATTTTTTCCCTGAATCCATCCATTTGCACAGGACTTGAGAATTCGATGTATGTTATCAAATTAACCACAGGGGTGAATTTGGATAACAATTTGGCGACTTCAGGGGGATACACTGCTGCTTCTAGGTAGAAGATACCGATTGCACTGAAGCGAGTCCATTGGGCATGGAGTCATCAAATATTCTATTTAGGACCCTAGCCGACTCGAGAATGTGCAGGAGGAAGATGGAATGTTACTGATGAAAGCAAGGATTGCTAAACATCTCCATGGACAGCAAGTATGCCCAAAGCACTTAGGAAAACAAAACTAACCTACACAAAAAACAATGTGCCAAGCACTTGGAGGAAAGAAAATCTAATCTAATATTTACGAGAGGTAGTGAACTTCCCTCTAGAAGCAACACTTGAGATAGATTCCATTGGTGGAATCTGCGGTTCTTCACCATCAGTGAGGCCAATTGGAAAGCATTGTTGTTCTTGCACTTTGTGACCATGTATGGCCACTCCAAATGGCATCAAATTTTGAATGCCTTCCCGGTTTTGCTCTATCCACATCCCATTTCAACACTAGATCTCTCAACTTGAAAAGATCTATCTTTGGCCTTCTATCAAAGGTCTTCTTGATCAAAGCTTGATCCTTTTCCATTCTTGGGATGCACGATTTACGATCTCTTGCAGCTCCATCAACTCTACATACCTCACTTCCATGGGCTCAAATTCAAGCAACTCCAGCTGCTTCATGAGTTCCAACGTTGGCAACTCAAGTGACATGGGCAAGATTGCCTCTCTTCCATAGACAAGCCTAAATGGAGAGTTACTTGTGGATCTTTTGGGAGTGATCCTATCAGGCCCATAAGGCTGATTTCAGCTTGGTATGCCAAGACCTCGATTCTCATCAAGAGTCCTCCTAATGATCCTCAACAAGTTCTTGTTTGTAGACTCGGCACAGGCCATTACCTTGAGGGTAATAGTTCGATGAAGTGCTTAGGTAAATACCGTTCTTGACAGCCCACTCGGTCACCTTAGATCCATGAATGCCAATGCATTATCGGAGATTATTGTAGCGGGTACACCAAATCTAGTTATTATCCCCTCATAAAAGTCTAAGATGCTTAGACTCATTCACCTCTTTGAGTGTCTTCTTACTTGTCCATTTGGTGAAGTAGTCACGTGGGTGTCAAAATCCATTTGTGCCCTTGGCTTGAATTGGGATTAATGACTCCATGAAGTCCAAACCCCATTGCATGAATGGCTGGTCAAGCTGATTGGATGCGATGGAAGGGCAGCAAGTCTCTCTTTTCTATGAAGAATGCACAATTCTTACACCTCTTGATCCATGCATAGCAATCACTGAAGATTTTAGGCCAATAATAACCAACCTTCATGATTTTTAGAGCTGTCACTCTTGGTGCAAAATGGCCACCAGCTGGTCCACCATGAAACTCTTCTAATACCCTTTGAATCTGACCTGTGCTAATGCATCTCAGCAACACTCCATTTACATCTTTCTTGAACAAAACTCCATCAACAATGGCATACGGGACAGCCTGTAATCTGAAGTGTCTCCTTTGGGTCTTGTTCATCTCTAGGAGGGCATAGGCCTGTGCCTAGGAAGTGCATAATACCTTGGGTCCAGCAAGGAGTCGGGGCAGCATTGTCTTCTTCTTGATTGCCACTTGGCTCATGGCTGTCTTGGACTGTCAAAATAGTTTCTTCTTTGTTGCATACTTCTTTTTGCTTCCCCAAAACCAGCTGCTCACACAATCCTTTCCCTCTTACCAGCTTGGTGATCTTGATCTCAATGTCATACTCCATGACACGGGTGATCCAACCTACCCTTTTCTCATTCAAATCCTTGTTGAGGAGGAAGTCCTTAACTCCAACATGTGAGACCAACAATTGAATCTTATTGTTTGAGACCAAATGTCTGAACTTCTTCAAGCTCCTGATGACAGCAAGGACATGCTTTTCGATGAAAGAATACTTTATTTCGTAATCTTCCAAGGTTTGGCTGAAGAATGCTATGGGCTGTTCTGAACCTTCTCTATTCAGCTGTGTTAAGATAGCTGAGATTGTGTCTGATCCTCCAAACACATACAACATGAAGTCCTTTGAAAATTCAGGTTGATAAGAGTTGGAGCTTGTGATATTACATGCTTGATGCTTTCAAAACTCTCTTTGCCTTCTGCTGTCCATTTGAATGCCGACTCTTCTTGAACATCATTGTTAGAGGCTTCACAAGAGTGGCAAAATTAGGCACAAATCTGCGGACAAAGTTTATCCTTCCTAAGAAGCTTTGAAGAGATTTCTTGTGGTGTGCAATGGGAGCGTTCGGATGGCTTGACCCTTTCGGGATCAATTGTTAGCCCTTCCCTAGAGACAATGTGGCCCAACAATTTGCCCTCGTGTGCCAGAATATACACTTCTTTGGATTCAACGACACTCAGAACATTCCACACCTCTGACACTTGTCGCGAGGTGAAAGAGATGATCTGCTTGCATTCTTTGAGAAGACAGGTGATATCATCTAGGTATACCAACTATATTGTTGATTAAGCCTTTGAATGCCATATCCATAGCTCGCTGAAATGTTGCTCCGGCATTTGATAGGCCAAATGGCATCTTCTTGTAAGCATAGGTGCCCCATTTGGTGGTGAAAGCCGTCTTGAATTGATCTTCTTCCTTCACCATTATCGATTATAGCACGAGTATCCATCAAGTAGTGAAAACCTTTCTGAACCAGCTACCACCTGCAATATTTGCTCCATGGAAGGGAGTGGATAATGATCCTTGAGGGAGGCTCTGTTCAAGTCTCTGAAGTCAACACACAGTCTGATTTCTCCATTTCTTTTTTCATTTGGCACTAAGTTTGTGACCCAACTTGAGTGTTTGATGGGGAAGATGATATTGGCCTCAATAAGCTTGCTTAACTCTTTTCTCATGAGAGGTTCAATATGGGGATTCACTGGCCTTTGCTTTTGCCTAACAGGCTTGGATTCCGGATCCAGCTCAATAGTATGTTGTGCCAGCTTTGGGTTGAAACCTCTTAGATCTTTGTAAGTCAAGCAAAGAATATCACGGGAACTCTTGACAAAGCTGAACAAAATCAGATTTCTCTTGTGAGGTACTTACTTTGCCAATCTGCAATGTTTTGCCTTCTTCCACTAAAATAGGCTCTGAATCTTCACCCTTCACTTGAATGTTTGCTTTCTCCTTCCGGAACTGATCATTCGGGTTGAAGATTGACTCCAAGGTTATGAGGCCTTTTGGTAATTTGTTAGTTCTCATCTGTACTACCTGATCACCATATTGCTGCTCCAACTTGTCTTGATTTCTGGCGGAGAACTCAGCTTCTTCTTGTAGGAAATTAACAATTTGTTGATCATTCTCGAAGACTTGCCAACTTGTGTTGTTATCTGGAACAGCTGGTCTCACAACCAATTTGATATGAGGCTGAGATTTCTCACTTTTGATACTCTCTACAACATCAAACGTAGCCCCCGATTGTTGCAAGTCATCAACGGCTTCATTCTTTTTCTTGGGATGGAATTGATGCTAAAAGCTTCAAAATCTTCATAAGATCCCATACCCTATTTTGTAGTTCTTGAGCGAGATCATTTTTGGCAGCATTTTTCCCCGACTTGGTTTACGATCAGCTCACTATCACCAAATACTTGTAAATTCTGATGCCTTTCTTCCTATTTGCCCGATGCGAGTCCATGAATTAAGGCTTCATATTCAATTTGTGTTGTTTGAGCAGAAAACTGAAACGGAAAAGTGAATAATACCTTATACCTTGAGGTGAAATGAGCATAGCTCCTCCTCCTGCACCTTGTCTACTCCTTGATCCATCAAAGAATAATTGCCATACTTCATTCTTGTCCTTATGATCGGCTTGGTGATCTTTGGGGAGAGGTTGATCCTCTTCATGTAAACAATAAACCCCTAGCTCGATTCTTCTATTTCTTGATAAGGATCAAAGGCATGCACTTTGCTTGCCCATTCATCAAGAGTCAAATGCGGGATACTTCCACCTTAGTGTCGGCTTCATCGGTGCTTGGGTGATCTTCTTGATCAAATTTTGAGCAATTGGCATTAATCGACTTGGAGTGTAAGGCTCAATGTGAAAGTTTGCAATAGGTTCGGACTGATTGTGGCCTTGTTCCATACCTTGTTACGAATAACATGTGTGACCAATCAGCCGAAAGATAGCCTCGATTTTGGCGGTGAAGTCCTTGACAAACATAGGGAAAAGAGTGGTGGAAGGTCTATGGTGACACATCTTGTAACACTATTACGTTGGGACATGCGTGCAGTGTGAGGCTCAAACCTTTGATTACTCCAACCGTTGTCACTATGCTGTCCCATCTAATTGCACTACACCCTTGGAGATGACTTCATATTGAAGCCCTAGCTGATCAGCTATTTGCTTGGGCATTCTTGAACTACTTGCCCCGAGTCGATCATGCGAATTATGTACCACTTGTCTCCTATGATCAATGAAACATAAAATGGAGGGGGCTTCAACATTTTACCTTGTTGTCCTCCATGGTTTCCTTCAGGTTGGGCAGCATTTGTGAGTACCTTCTCTTGCATTTGGACATGTTGATTTGAAGTTGACCAATCCTTCATGGCAGCTTGCGGCAAATCTCTTTGGCACAGGATGGATAGGGATTCCCACATTGATATGTTTACATTTGTCTTCTTCATCGATTGATGATGTTGAATGGGGATGAAGCATCCTCTGTTGTCCCTAGTTTGCACATTTACTCCTTGCACATGGGCAGCAACAAGCTGGCATTTGAGTTGGTTTAGGGGCTGTTTTGGTTGTCCTCCTGCATGTTTGGAACTGGACTTTGTTTGCCAACACCTTGTGGAGTGAATGAAGGTCGTGAACTACTTGGGGCCAATGGTGCTCTTCACCCAAATTTCTCCTTTTGACCTTGTGTTGGCTGCTGACACTTTGAGAGGGTATTTGATTCATACCACATAAATCTTGACCTACCAATTGACAAGAGTAGTTTCATTCGGAGATGTTCCTTGGAGAGTGCTTCTTGCTGCTTGATCTCCTTCGTGGCTGGACTCTCTGCGACCCACGATGGTTTGCACCATCGAGCTTGATTTAATGCACCGTTAAAGCACATTGATTGGTTGTGTGGCTGACTACATGGGAAACACCAATCATATTCTTGGGCCATGTTATTTTGGACTGGCACTAATGCTTTAGAAGCAGATATGACATTGGGGTTATAGGGCTGAAATGGTCTATTAGCGGGAGGCCTTACTTGGCTTTGATTTTGATTTGCAACCTGATTTGGTGACCTATTTTGTTGGTATGGGGGCCTAGCCTAGTACTGTGCTTGAGGCTGATACGGTCTAGCACTTTGAGCTTGTTGTCTTTTGATAGTGACCAGCTCATTTCCCAAATTTTGCAACTGTTTCATGACCTCTTGGAGTTCATTTGAAGCACTAGAGGATGAAGTAGAAGTTTCACTTGAACTTTGATTTCTAGGGGTGGGAACAGGAGCCAAAGTGGGTGCTTGACTAGTGCTTGGATTTTCTAAGTTTGGATACTGAGGGCATGGGAGGCCTAGGAGCCGGTTTACCGGCTTGAATAAGATAGTTTTCGGCTCTAATGGCGATCTTATAAGCGGCGAGTAAGGTTGTGCCTCCCATGGATTGAATTAACATAGAAATATCGAATTCAAAGCTTTAAGGTAATATAGAAAAACACCTTCTGTTGTTGGCTTTGCCTGCCATTTGGAATCCTATCCCAAGACCTTTGAAATCTGAAGTTGAAGTCGATCAATTTGCTCGTTGGGGCTCTCTTGATAGTTGTCAGCTGCTCCAAAAGAGACAAGTTGTCTCCCTTCTCTCCAAATTGCTCGTGAAGTGCAATACACGTGATTCCGGTTTGTGATAGAACCCGAGCTCTAAGGCTCCTAAACCATTGCAATGCTTTACCCTTGAATGAAGATGCCGATAACTTAATGACCACTTGCATTTCATTGATTTCATGGATTGCACAAAGGTTAGCAATATCTTTAACATGATCACACAGTAGTCGATTTTCTCCGGTGAAGTAGGGAATGTTCTTGAGGCTGCATAGGAAGCTGGATGTTGTGCATTGAGAGCAAGTGGGCTGCTTTACTGTGTGAAGTTGACATAGGGGTTGTTACGAGCCATTCTAATTGGTCTTAAAACCCTTGTATATTGAATGAAAGGCCTACATCGGGTGGAGGAGTTGAGAGAGTTCATTTGGTGGAGATGGAGACCTTTGAATCCTTCTTCCTCTTTGCCTTCTTCTTGGAGATAATTGCAGGTATTCAAACAACACTTCTTCTTCTCCACTCTTGACCTTGTGGTGATTCTTCTCATGAGTTTTCGGGCTGCCTTTTTGCTTGAAACCGAGTTGATTCTTCCCCTTGGAGTCGCTAGATATGCAAATAATAGCTCTTATAAGCAAGAAAACTTCAGCGAGATGCATATCAACTTTCTTTGTGATAAAAATGAGACCTCTAGTGTCCCACCGGGCATGCCAAAACTGTTGTTGCGACTCACGGCACCCCTGGATGCGAGATCGGGCTTCTAGGTTGATCACTCTAGCATCCGGTGTGATTGCACAACATGGAAACCTCTCTCAGTGTGGGGACTTGTGGCGAGAGAGGAATCTCCAGTTAGAGGCTGGTTCCTCAAACTCCTCGATTTAGATCTATATTTTGTAAAACTACGAGAGTTCGAGATCCTAATCCTACTCTAAACTGCAAAGAGAGACGAGGGGATAGAAATGCAAAAAAATGAAACTAACTAAAGGTGGTGATGCACCAAAGGGTGGTGAAACATATTTGTCATGCGAAATAGAACGAGATCAAAGTTCACGGCATAAAACATACACAGGTGATAAGGTATAATTTAGGATCGAAATGAAGCAAATAATACAAACAGAGGGATGAAACCCATTCACAGAGCTTGCATTATCTTTTCAGTGTCAAAAACACACATTACACCCTCAGAGAGGTAAAAGAAAACTGTTACAATCTTTGGAGAGGTCTGATCCTTGCTTCAGTCACTTGCTGGAGCTGAAAGAAGAAGTTGCTATGTCAAAAATTGTTCCCCCTTTAGAAATGAGCCAAATCTGGCTTTTACATTGCATGGGTCGAGCCCAGGGGACAGAAAACATACAAAAACATGAGAGCCCATCCCTTCTTGATTGCAGGTGCATTAAAATGGCATGGGGGACCTTATAAACCCATACCCTATCATTTTGACCGGATTACGGGAGAATCGACCCATTACGCATTAAATGCAGTTATTTGGAATGTCACTTCTAGCCATGAACACGTGTCAGAGCCGTTTCTCAATTTTCTCTCTCTAGACTACACCAAAACTCAAGATTAACCTTGAAATCATGTAGATAATTTCACAAGCTTTCCGTTGATATAAAGAACGTGCAAATCTGAGCTCTGGATCGAAAGATATGGAGATATGAAGATTTAGGGCACAAAGCAGTAAAATGCGTTTTTAAATTTCTTCCCGCGCTCTGCCACCTGGATGACACGTGGTATACATTGATTGGATGTGTAATTATCTCTCCTTCCCTACTTCATTGGACATGTGTCCTCTTTTTATTGGCTCGGGTCAGTGCTTGAAACCTTGCCCTTTGACTTTTGGACTTTCTCCCTTGTGACACGTGTCGCGATTTGATTGGTCCGCGGGTCTGCCGGCTTTTCACGCCCTTCGCGTCTTTTTGTCCCAGATGTCCCAGTGCTGTTTGGGATAGAATCCTCCGATCCACCTGAAATGGGCTTCCTTGTCCCTTATCTGCCGATGACACGTGGCGCAATCTGATTGGCTCTCGGCTTTTTCGGCTATCCGCGTCCCACGCGTCCCTTTGTCCCAACTGTCCCAATACAAAATTTCTCTGTTTCAGGTGAACCGGCTGGTTCGCGTCCTTCGCGTACTCATGGCCCAGATGTCCCAGTGTGAAATTTCCCGTTAATTCCCGAAACCGGCGAATTGGCGGTTCGCGTACTCCGCGTACTTCTGGTCCGACTATCCCGGTGCAAAAGTTCTCTATTCGGCCGATCCGGGCTGTTCGCGTCCTCACGGCCCAAATGTCCCTTCTTGTTTTCTCGGTAGTTAGTCAATTTTGCTTCCTCCTTGGTTGGATCGGCTTCTCGCGCCTGTCGTCCTCATACATCCCGATGTCCCTTTGCTTCGCGGGCCGCACTGGAGGCTTTTCGGCCGATCCGCGTCTTTTGTCCCTCACGTCCCTCTGCTTTGCGAGGACTAGGACTTAGCCAATTTTCACGATTTTTACGCCCCAAGCTTTTTTTTGCAGCTTTTTCACTTTTCTCGAACTTGCTCTTTTCACACCTGGACGGAGAGTTAGGAAAAATATGAGGGGACCACAAACATGATTTTTCCCTGAATCCATCCATTTGCACGGACTTGAGAATTACGATGTATGTTATCCAAATTCGACCACAGGGGTGAATTTGGATAACATACATCATTTGATATCAATTAGGATATTAGATTTATATGACATGTTCTTAGATGCACCATTGTCTAATCTCTATTCATTGGTAGTGACTAATGCAATTTACAAGGTAACTACATTAGATTTATGATTATTCTCTTCATTCTTGTTTTGATTTTGATTTGGTTTATTCCATTTTTTATTTTTGAAATTTGGTTTGTTTTTTTCCCTAAAATCTTCCTTTTTTGTTCAAATTTCTCATAATTGTAACATTTCCCATCAAAAATGACTCTTAAATTCCCTTATTTCTTTTCTTTACTAAGGGGTGTAAAGTTTGATTTTGATTCTTATTAAGTCTAGAAAGTTTGTTCTTATACTTACATGTGAGAAGTGCATATGTGGCATTCTCTTGCAAATAAAAATTAGACATGACTTGCTCTTCCTGGATCAAGAGAGCACTTAGTGTAGAAAGATTACTTGATGTTTTATTTAGTTTGATATTTAGAATTTAGAATTGAAATGAAATTCTTAAACCTCTTATGGATATTCATTTGAATAATGAAATACAACAATTTATCATGAATCAAGTTATTGTTACATCCATCTAATTGATATTTAATGTATTTAATTTTTTGCTATAAAATTAACTACTTTTTCATCTCCCTTCATGGGAGTCATCATTAACTCAAGAATCAATTTTATAATTTTTGATAAACATGTACCTTCATGCATTGATTCTAGTTGTGTCCAAGCTTCACTCGAACTTTCATGATTCCCAATGTGAAGTAGGAATTCATCATGCATTCATCATGCATGATCCATGATATGATGGACATTGCCTCCCCACATTTTGTTGATACGCGAGATACATTATATGTTATCACTGTCTACCGGTCATATATTTCTCCGTCTGATTTACGATAATCCGAGTTTACGTGATATGAATTCCGCCTTCATTTTGAACTTCCAAATGTTGTAGTTTGATCCATACTACATCTATGATTTTTCAATAGTAAAATGGTTACACCACATTTTTATGTTTTCAAAAAATTCAAATGAGAAAAAACTAGGTACTTGAAAAGGAATTTTAGAAAGACCTCCTATCATTTTCAAGTGAATATGTTGGTTGTATTTTGGTGAGTTTTCCCTTATTTGCATCAAAATCGACTTGTCGAAAAGAATAATTACACATAATATATTAATTCGATTATAAATTTCACATATTCCATTGAAATGTAAACATTTTTTTTAGTTTTTGAAAGACATCTAACCTAGTCGTCATAAAAACAAGTGCAATTAATTCTTATTTTCAATAGTAACATGGGATTATCAAAATGATAATTTTTCCTCACTATAGAAAAAATAATTTGAAATTTACTATTAAATAAAAACAATTCTAAAGTAATAAGCTTATTGAAAGAAAAAAATTACAATGTATATGTTTGTATCAACTCGGTTGAGCTCATATCAACCATCTTTCTAACTCGTGAGCCAACTTATTATATCAACCACCTTTCTAACATGTCGGTACATCGAGTTGTGAATCACATTAACTCACCAACCGACTAACTAACGAGCTTGTGTAGGGGGACTGTGTCCCAAATGTGAAAAACAAAGCTCTATGTGGCCACACCACATCAAACTTTAGTAAAGAAAAGGCTTATAAATCCTTCCACATGCCCCCACACCCCTAATGTGGGAAAAAGACTTCAAAACCAATAAACAAATGCTAGGCCAAATCAAATAACTTTAAACATGGTTTTATTTTTTTAAATGACATTTCATACGGTTACGCATGGAGGCCTAACGAAGTGGAGTGGAAGGGTTGTAAATTTAATGTTTTAAAACGAATTCCAAGCTGTCGTTGCCCGACCAAATATACATGTAGTGCACATTAGGGGGCATATATGTGTAGGTAATACGTTTTAAAGTTTACATTGAAATTAGTTATATATGTTGTGGGTAACATATTTAGGTGTATGTTATATAAAACATATTATATGATGAGGTGGCCAAACCAAAGTAGTTACTTGTGATAGGTAGTTAGGTTTTATAGTTTAGATTTAAAAAAATGTTTGTACATGTAAACAAAAAATAGGTGTTAGTATGCAAATGCAAACTAAGAAATTAAACAAACTAATTCTTAAACTAACACTTCTAATTGCTACCTCAAATTGAGCTAGATGGAAGGAGGGAAGAGAAATATACCTGCACTTACCTACAAGTTGAAGTCTTCCTTCCTTGTTGCTTTGGATGTGCTCAAATGGATGGATTGTTGATCGAACTTGATTACTTGGTTTAGATTTTGTTGTGGATGCACTTGGGCAACATCTCCCCTTGATTGGTTGGCTTGATTGATGAATGATGATTTATGGATTGATTGGATGAATAAAAGAGCAAAGTTTTGATATGGATTTGAAATATTGTTTTAAGCTTTCAAAACTAGCTCTCATGGAGGATGAGAGTTCAAATTTATAGTTAATGGGTGGAGTATTCAATGGCTAAGATTGAGCTAGGTTGGATTGAAATCAAGGATGGAGGATACATGAGAAGAATGGAGAATTTTAGAATAGAGATTTCTAGAATTTGAGAGAGGTTTCCATTGAATTGGATGTTTAGATTATTAGATTTTATAGATTTTTTCAAACAAATTTAGATTTTGGATTTTGGATGTGTAGATTATTTACTTTTAGGATCAGGGAAGGGATGAATGGTTGGGATAGGTAACATGAAAGGATTTAGGAAGTGATAACACATAGGTGGATGAGAAAGGATGTAAGATGGGATGCGGCTTTCTCCTATAAGTCCCAAAGCATGTGTGGGTAGGATGAAAAGGAAGCATTGAGGTAAATTAGATAGGTTAAATAGGATAGGGATGGGTTGAGGATAGGGTGAGGATAGGATAATTTTGGATTCAATGATGGGATGAGGAGAGGATGATTTTGGATTGAAGGATAGGATGAATTTTTTTGATGTTGGATAGGGATTGGTTGATAGGAGTGAAGGATAGGTTGGATGTGAGATGGGAGATAGATAGATAGGATGAGTGATGTGGTATAGGATAAGATGGGGGATATGGAAGATGATAAGATATGCCCCCAATTATAGGGGAATGGATTGAGGGATAGATGTGGTACACCCCAAAGTATAAAGTAGGGTAGTCGGTGTGGATGGATTGATGGGTTCAATTTTCCCCTAGGTGTAGGGTAGGATGGGAAGTAAAGGGTATCTAAAATGGAGGATGCCCCTAGTGGATGGTAGTAAGGCTTACCCTAGTCATGATGATGAAAATTGAAAAGGGACAAGAGGAGGATATGATGAAAAAGGAAATGATCATCGTCTTCCCACAGATGTGGGATCCTAGGTAAAAAGGATATTGATGTGATGGATGGAAGGAAAATAACATATATGATGGAAAAAGATGACCTTAATGGAACATGTTGCGATAAATGCAAGAGTGGACTAAAAAGTGGTGATAAAGTTCTAAAAATTACCTGGAAACATTCAAGCCCTATGTCTCTATGCAATCAAAGTGTGTGTGATTATGATGGTTAATTACCGCTTGAAGTGAAGACTTAATGGGTAGTATGTACAGAAAAACTATCCAATGTACAGGGAGTGATTAAGTCAAGTAGTTTGATGGAAGGTGAACAAAAGATTAATTTGTGCATTGCTCCGCTATCATCCATGTGTCCATAGCCACTGAAAAAGATACATTTGATTCTTGTCACAACATTTCTATCTTGCCAATAAGGCGTCCATAGCCTCGATAGAGTTGTTGGAAACACCCCTAGAGAGTCTCGAGATGGATTTGATTTGATATTTTTAATTTTGATATGATTTTTTGATCTTTTTATTTTTGATATTTATATTTTTTTGCATAAAGAGGTTTTGCTCTCTTGAGAACTCTCAAGGGGTTAAGAATCACTAGTGGCCTTATGGGGGGATGGAAATGAGTGTAGTGATGACATTAGATAAAGTGTCAAAATATGCACCCAATCATCTTCGCCATGAGTTGATTAAGTGTATTAAATTGTGTGGATCTATAGGAGGAAAATGGTGCTTAAATGTTGGAGATAATGACAGACCAAGGTCACACAATTGCAGTAGGCATTATTGACATACAACATGTGTGAGCAAGATGATCAAGTGTTAAAATGAATGGATTGATAGAGGATATAAATGGATATGATGATAAGAATGGATTAGATGTAAAAGGATTTGGATGTTGGATGGAAGGAGGATGGGTGGTAAGGAAAGAACATCCATGCGTAGGTGATGAATTATGTGCTCAATCTATTTTTAGGTGTTTGGTATTTGTAGGGGGGTTAAATGATTTGTGATTGGGTTGAGTGGTTAGGATGGTAGGATCAACAAGAGGAGTGGGAGGGATGGTTTTCATGGCATAGTGGGAGGGATGTTGTTAGTGTTGGGTTTATATCCAAATCCTTAACGACCTAGATTTTGATGAATGGAGATGGGTTCAAAATTCCTTGTTCATGGATGCCTAAGCCTTTGCCTCAATGTTTCATGTTAACGAACATATTTTTGGCTATAGGTTATGAAATGGATGGGGAAGATAATGTTATGTGGTCATCATGAGACTAGGGGTTGTAATCTTGTCATCCGCTAAGAGGCCGGATTTAACGAAGGATGGGGGATGAGATTTTTTGTGATTTTTGGTTAGTGGTGGATGTTTGGATATAGGAGGAGATTTGGATGGTTGATGATATTTATATTTAGAGTGGGATTTGGATGGTAGATGATGTTTAGGGAGAGTATTGGGATTTAAAGGTGGTAGATAAAGAGGTAAAAGGACAAAGAAGCCCTTGGTTAATGAGGTTTTGGACATAAGACCTAAATATTGAGTGTAAAGCTTAATTGCTTCACATAATTTTTTTTTTACATAATGTTGGATTTAACGGTGACCAACATCAGTCGAGTGACCATCGATCGAGAAGCAACCGACATTTGGTCAAGGGTCGTAGGTAGGAACCGCCGGCGTCGGTCAAACTTTGTGCGATTTTTATTTTTAGCTGAGAATTAGATTAAATATTTTTCTTTAAAGATGATTTCTTTATTGTAAAAGCATAGCTAGTTGCCCATAATAGATATATATGCATGTATGCATTGTATGAGGGCATGATAGAAGAGAATTGCAATTGTTTTGCATGTTAGTTTCCTTGGTGAGCAAGAAAGAGTAGCTGAGTGAGGGAAAATCATTGAACATCCTGTGAGGTGTTGGAAGATTGAAGATCTTCATTTTATTTCCTTTATAAAGCATTGAATAATAATATTGGTCATTTCTTGGTGGATGTAGCCCACACTAGGTGAACCACGTTAAATATGGTGTTATCTTTCTCTTATTTATTTTATCTTCTGGTTTATTTCCACATTCATTGCTTGTATGTTTTATCTAATTTTAGATATGTGCAACACTAGTATTGGGATGGAAAGGTGGTGCATAAACAGTACAGGACAAGAAGCCCTTGGTTAATGAGGTTTTGGACATAAGACCTAAATTACATGCAACGATTGGTCGAATGCCCATGGGTGTGATGGAAGTCACAATAATAGTATTCCCAATACCAAGATGATTTAGGAAGGTTTGGATTGCGTGATTTTACTTGTGGTAAGGATTATCATGTTGAAGGTTTTTAGATAATGGAAGATGGTGGTCAAGGATTCTCCTAAAGGAGTTAATTAGTTTAGGTTAAATGGTTTTGGGGGAGTAAGAAGTAAAGGTGTGTGATTGGGTGGATTATGAGATGTTACGGTTGATTTGGATTAGATTGGAGTGGTTTAGAAGATGAAGGGGATAAGTTAGGCCTAGGGGCCGAAGTGGATGGTTTCGGCTTGGAGGTCCAAGTAGTTTTGGTGATTTTGGATGGGTTGAAGTTTGTAGTTTTGAGGTACATGGTTTTGGCTTAGGATTAGATTTTGTGGGATTATTAAATGTAGATGAAGGGGATGTGGTAGATTTAGAGGAAAGAGATGGGTGTGATATGGGGGTCACATTAGATTTGGGTGATGTTGGGGGTGAAGGAGATTTGGGAGATGGGTGTGGTGTAGGAACCACATTAGACTTGGTCGATTTAGGGGATGAAGTAGATGAAGGTGGCATAGGATTCTCATTAGATTGGGTAGGATATGGGGTGGGGAGAGGATTGGGATTGGATTTGTTAGGTTTGGGAGTTGGTGACTTAGGAGTAACTTTAGATGTTTTAGGATTGGGGGATGGTGGAGATGAAATAGGATTAGTGGATAGGATAGTATTGGGTTTAGGTGATGAAGGGGTAGAGATAGGATTATATGTGGATGAAGATGATGAGGGTTGCATAGGATCCACATTGGATGGTTTAGGATTAGGGGTAGAAGGGGATGAGGGTGACTTATAAGTCATAGTGGATGAGATAGTATTGGGCTTAGGAAATGGATGGGATGATATAGGCTTAGAAGATGAATTTGATGATGGTTTAGGGGATGTGGGACTATCTAGGAGAAAGTCTGTAGGATTGGATTGGGACGATGAAGATGACGAGGATGGGGACGAAGATGAGATGTGGGGGATAATACTTTTGTATTAAATTGTTGGGGTTGTTGTGGATATGTGTATAGGACCCGATTGTAGGTTTTATGATGATTGGATTTAGGAGTTGAGGTTTTAGATGATGGTGTATGAGTTTTTATGGGAGGAAGATGTGGGTCATGATGATTGATAGGGGATTTGAAGGTTGGGGTTTAGGATGGTTATGTGGATTTAGGTTTGGTGACTAGATTAGCAAGGACATAAAGAAGGTCCTCTTGGTCTAGGTTAAAGTTATTGAGGTCGTCAAAGTTGATGAAGTTGGCTTGTGGGGATAGTGGTTTATGTTGTTTAGGTCGAGGTGTGGATTGAGATGATTTGGGTTCCTCAAGGAGGAATTCAATGGGGTGAGGGGTAGGGATCTTAGGAAGGGAAGATTGTGGATGGGGTTGGTTGGGAGATGATAGTTTAGGGGGTGATTGATTGATTGAAGATTGAAGATCAGATATTTGTTGATTAAGTTGTTGAATGGTTTTTAGGATGTTAGGATCAACATGGGATGGTTGGTTTGGATGGTGAGGAGAGGATTGGTTAAGGTAGGATGTTAGATTTGAGATTTGTTTATTAAGGTGTTGGATAGTTTGTGGGACTTTGTGGTTCAATGAGATGGTTGACCTTGATGGGTGGGGAATGATGGGATAACTTGGTTGATGGATTTAGAGAAGAGGTAGGGGTTTGGATGTTGGTTTAGAAAGGATGGGGATTGAGGATCAAAGGCCATGGTTAGATAGGATGTGTGGGGAATTAGATTTGAATTAGGATTGTTGATTAAGGATGGTGATGGGATTAGGATTGGGTTCATATGATTAAGGATGGTAATGGGATTTGGATTGGGATTGTGTGATTAAGGATGGATGGTTATGATAATATTTGATTAATTAATATTTTAATGTGATGGGATGGTTAAGGGTGTTCACAAACAAGCAACAAACATGCAACACACACCCTAACTAGTCAAGTGGGATTACAATCAAGCTATAGCCCAATTTTAATACCACACACCGACGATGGTGCCATAATTGGCTCTCCACCTATGTGTCAATGTGGGGTCAGCTAGTGAGTGATCTTAGGGAGTGCGGCCTCCTTACACTATAGCTTAATATGCGGCCAAGAGGTTTCCTAGTCTAGGATGCACGAGCTCACTAGGGGTGTCCCCAATATACCTTGCGATACATGGGGCCCAAGTCCATGTTGCAAGGATGTTTTTAAGGCCTAGGTGTTGGGACGGAAGCCCCTCACTTCATGCCACTCTTAAAACAAGCAAGTGCTTAGCCAATAACGACAATTGTCCTTGAATTTATATACCCCGCCAAAACATGGGGTGTGTCTACGTGCGTGGAGATGAATCCCACAATCACGAGACCCCTAGGACTATGGCAAGTGTGTGGATATCACTTCCACATCACGTTACCCCTACAAAATAAAAATGGGAAGGCTAACCATTTTTATCCTCAAGATCATCCTAGGACGCGAGAGGAGAGCATACAAAGTTTTTCCTTCGGATGAACAAGCAAAAAAATGAAAACACGTAAAAATGATGATAAATGCAAGAAAATGATTAAAAATTATGTAATGGGGTCTTTAAGAGGAGGCCCTACAAAACAAAGATTAGTAGTTTGATTATAACCCCAAATTTCTTGGACTAAATGAGCTACAAAAAAAAAAGGATTAGTAGTTTTAGATTGATTTTTAATCTTTGGTAAGTGTAGGAAGTTACACACAAAGTGTTAGTAGTTTGGAACAAGAAAAGATAACTTAATGTGTAGTTAAAATAACAAGATTTAGGAAAATTAAAACCATGAATAAATTATATTTCAAAATACTAAATTAACACTTTGAATGCATATATCTTTTCAATACCTTTCCGGAAAAAAAATGAGTCGTTTCAAGTTCGGGATCAAAAGTTATGGCTCTCGGAAGGTAGGCAAAACAAATGTGCCAAAATAGGTCACATATGCGCTGAAAAAAGGCATATGTGTCACTTTATAGAACAAATGCATTGTTATAGTATAAATGTGTTGTTTACAAAGCAAATACATTGTTGTGTGTGTAAATGCACAGTTATGTGTCCAAATGCACTGATTATGTGTGTAAATGTGTTGTTTTGGGTCACAAATGTGCCAAAACCTACACAACAAGAACCAGAAGGCACAAATGTGTTGTTATATGTCACAAATGCACCGATTTATGTCACAAATGCACTACTTCATGTACAAATGCACCAAAACCCGCACAAACAAAACCGAGATGGCACAAATGCGCTGCTATATGAAAAAATGTGTTGTTAGTAAGGAAAATGTGTTGTTAGCGGGAAAATACGTTGTTTGCAGAGCAAATGTGCTGAAATAGATGGTTTGAAAATTTGAAATTTTAAGGTACAAAAGATCACTTTTTTTGAAATTTGGACGACTTATTTATAACACTAAATGCTGCTAAAAAAATTAAAAATTTGGGGGTAAACCCCATGGTGGGCACAAAAATGTAAACAAAAAAGAGGTGTTAGTATGCAAATTCAAACTAAGAAATTAAAAAAACTAATTCCTAAACTAACACTTCTAATGGATATATCGAGATCAGTTGATATGGAAGGAGGGAAGAGAAATATACCTACACTTACCTACAAGTTGAAGTCTTCCTTCCTTGTTGCTTTGGATGTGCTCAAATGGATGGATTGTTGATTGAACTTGATTGCCTTCTTCAGGTTTTGTTTTGGATGCACTTGGGCAACACCTCCCCTTGATTGCTTGGCTTGATTGATGAATGATGATTGATGGATTGATTAGATGAACAAAAGAGAAGAGTTTTCATATGGATTTGAAAGATTGTTCTAAGCTTCCAAAACTAGCCCGCATGGAGGATGAGAGTTCAAATTTATAGTTAATGGGTGGAGTATTCAATGGCTAATATTGAACCAAGTTGGATTGAAATCGAGGATACATGAGAAGAATGGAGAATTCTAGAATGGAGGTTTCTAGAATTTGAGAGAGGTTTCCATTGAATTAAAAATTCAATGGAGGGAGAGGAGATATTTGAATTTTTAAATTAGAAAGAGGGAAATTTAGAGAGGCTTCTAGAAATAGAAGCCTCTAGATTTAGAGGTGTGAGAATGTGATTAGATTAGGTTAAATAAATATGATTAGGGATGTGATTTGATGGAAAGGCTAGGTGTAGGGATGTGTAGAGTAGGTGGTAGGTGAGGTGTAAGAATATTAAATTCCTATAAAATGTTAATGAAGGATTATAATGATAATATGATATTATAATGAAATAAAAGGGATTAAGTATGACATAGGATATAATAATGATTTAAAAGGATTTGGGATAAATGATAAATGGTGAAAAAATGATAAAGGGGTAAATATTATAAAATGGATTTTTAAATTTGGATAAATGATAAAATGGAATATTTAGATAAATGAAGAAATAAATTAGAATAAAGGGATTAATGATGAAATTAATAATAATTAAACTTGTGATTAATTATTATATGGATTTAGATGATGTTGTGGGATAGATTAATTGTAATTAAGCATGTTGACATTTTAGATGTCTATAGTACACACTTAGGTTGCTTAGCAATTGGTAGGATTCGGTTAGGGTAAATACATAAGCAAAACATAGGTTTATATTATAGTTGAAATTAAATATTTTATTGTGGCCTCGTTCAAGTTCCCATCCAAACCAATCAAAAAAATTCAAGATGTTATTATTGAGGAAGCTTGTCTCCATCCCGAGAGACCTTGAATTTACCTTGCATATTTTCCCCGTACATTTGAAATTATACAAAATAAATTAAATATTTCAAATTCATTTACCCTTACTTGTGTTAGAGAGTGGGTCCAAAGACAAAATTTTCACCACCACAAACTTTGTAAAATATTTCCACTTGAAGATGTGTGGGAGTTTTGAGAGAGGGGTCCATTGCAAAATGACGGGGTTGGGACATATTTATATCATGCGGGTTGTAGCCAACCACCAATGGTTGGAACCATTAAGTCTAAGCTAATTAAATTAGATTAAAATAAATAAACCATGCTCTAGTACCATGTGAGGTCCAAGCACTTATATTAAGCGAATTAAGTATTACAAGTATTAATTAAATACATAACATTAAACCACATTACGAATAAAAAGAAATAACATAGAACACAATATTTAACTTGGAAAAAAACCCCGAGTGGTAAAAAATCACGAAGAAGGTAAAATTTCCATTAATTTGAGAAACAAATTTGCATCGATAAATTATCCGATCCCCTCACTTCTCTCTAGTAAATACAATTCACCCACGTGAATTTCATGATTTCATAATAAATCACTAGACCCCGCAGGTCTTATTTAAATAGTTTAAATGGGTGTGACTTCTCGCGAAGCACCCCAACTATTAATTAATTGATTTATAAAATCAATTTAACCATAAACACATAGTTCATATTAAATAATTTAAAATATATAATATTCTAAATTATGGTTTATATAAGAACACTTAATATTAAATGTTCTAACATGAGGGTTATTATGTCATGAAAGGTTGACCAGAGGGAACATTAGTCAACATGAAGACAATGCAATTGAAATATTTAGTGCATAATGTGTCGGTCCAAAACCATACACTAGGGTCAAGTTGTAGATTTTGACAAACCAACCAAAGTCGACGTTTTTGACCCATGAGAAAACAAATTATTTTAACTTGATGGAGTTGGGACGGATGCTTTTAGGTATGTTTTGCACTATTAACTCTTATAAACTGATGACATAAAGCCATGTAAAGATAGACAAGTGATCGAAGGGCTATTAGGGTGTGCTAAACAAGAGTGAGGATGGTGTATTTATGCATGCAAGTGTTGAATATCAAAACCAATAGTGTCAAAGGATAGATTGCCAAATTTGAGTGTCTATAAAAACATTAAACTTTTTTTCCACTTCCCAAAAGGCCACCATGCTCCATAAGTGTGCTCAAATCACTTAAGTTGTTGACATCAGCAACTCAATGAAGAATTAGAACATAAAGTGCACTTTTGGGATCTAGGAAAAAAACATCGAGTTTCTGTGGGGGTATAATATATTATCTTGAGTGGAAGCGGCTATAAAATTTAATGCACTACTTAGAAGATTTGAAAATGTATTGTTTTTAGTTTTTAACCAACTCACCTTTTTGGTGTACTGAAGGAATAATAAGGAGTTGAGATCTCACGAGAGCCAAAGATGAGTAAGAACAAAAATAACACTTGCACCATGAAGATGACTCAATGAGCTTCCATTTGACTATTGGTTAGGCTTTTGATTCCATATGAAGCTCTTGAAACCTTGATGCAATTTGATACTTCAATAGAGTTGATGTTTTACAACTCATTCCCTTGTCGGCAGTGACTCCTCCCGTTCTTGTCGGGTGTTAGTTGGTGGTTTTTTTGGACATCCCAAAGGAATGTCGACTACTGAGACCGGGCATTAATTGCATCGTACAAGGTATCTCAACAACCGGTTTAATGAAGTATGGCACCCATGTTAGTCATTCAAGAAAATTACCATTGGAAAGTGAACCGGTATGGTCGCCCATACCTTTATACAAGCAATTAATGAAGGCTATCGGTTGGTAGCTCCCATTCTCTCTATATATGAAATTCCACGTCATTTTTGAAGGGGAGATTAGGTTGTAAGGGAACTCTGCCAAAATTGTTCCAACACTCTTGTGAGTGTAAGCCTCAAATTTATGCATTTTTGTAAAGGATTTTTGCCTTATTCCTATATTGTAATGGATTGTACATCATTTTAAGCAATAAAATTGGTGTTTTGTGGATTTTCTTGCCCTATCTCAAGTTGTATTGCCTCCTTTTCCTTTCATTGCATTTTTAGGTATATTGTGCATGTTGTATTCTTTTGCAAGATTTAAATTCGTTGTGCTCCATGAAATTGGAGGTTTGAATGTGTTCTTTGAACTGTGGCACTTTTGTCTACCCTCTTCTACCTCATTTTCTTCCATTTTCACTCACTAAGGATATCTCCACCCCCTTTTCTTGGTGTTATCACCTCCCTTAGTTTAGGACTTTCATTTTATGCATCTCTTTCTTCCCTAGTCCCTTGGAAATTCTAGGTTAGTGTTAGAATAGTTGTATTTCCCTTTCTAGGAGTAGTTTTAGCATTAGAATAGGTAGAGGAACCAACCTTCTTTGGAGGTTTGTCTCATTTTTGAGGGTCCCACACCTTGAGACAATCCCATGTTAGTCAAAAGTAGGGTTTTATAATGTGTAAATCCTAGGGTGCTACTTTTTTACATAGCGGTTTCCATTTTCAATGCTTCCAAAACTTTATCTTGAACATAGTAGCATGTAGTAGAATCTAAAATATTTCCTTATGGACCTCATAATTAGGAAACATGCTTTAATGGTCCTTTAAATCAAGCTCAAATGGTGATAATGGTTAGTGTATCTCAAGAAACAAGTCAAGAAGAAAATCAGTAGCAAACACCTACTCAATGAGCACCTCCAGTGACACTACATTGGTGAATTGGCAAGTTGAGGATTTTAGTTGAATTAATCAGTCTCCTTCTCAAGGTGTGGCATCCAACACAAGGTCTAAGAAAATAAATATAGAGGAGGAAAATCATAAAATGCAAGTGTTGCTCAACCTTCCATCACCCCTAAGGAGTTGGTAACTCAAATCCATTCCCAAGCTCACAAAATCAGCCTAGAGTGCCCATTGTAGCAACTCATATACATGAAAAGGAAGTGCCAAGAAAAGGGTAGTAGAAGGACAACCCACCTTCATTCAATATCATCGACCACATGAAGAAAACAAATGTAAGCATCTCTATGTGGGAATCTTTGAAAATTTCAGGGAAAAGGGACCTTTTCAAGGCTGCATATAGCAACTTGCCCATCTCAAATGAGTTGTCCAAGAATCAAGAGAAGGTGCTCACTAATGCAGCTCCACAAGAAGGCAATCAAGGAGGTCAATAGGTAAAAAACATGAAGCCTCCTCCATTTTACATATCTCTGATCATTGGGAAAAATATTGTACATAATTGCATGATTTATTCGGAAGTAAGCAGTTCGGTGATGCCCAAACAAATAGTTGATTAGTTGGGCCTTCAATACGAAGTCATTTCTAGAGGTGTAGTGCAACTAGACGGGACAACAATGACAACAATTGGAGTGATCAAAGGATTGAGCCTTACACTACATGCATGCCCAAATGTCACAGTCTTGCAAGATGTGTCAGTCATAAACTTTCCACCACTCTTTGTATTATATTTGTCGAGAGACTTCACTGCTAAAATTGGAGGCTAGTTATCTATTGATTGGTCATATATGCTTTTGAAAAAAAGATATGGAGCCAAGGCTACAATCAGATCTGAACCTATTGTAAACTTTCATATTGAGCCTCATGTGCCAAGCTCAATCAATGCAAATTGCTCAACTTTTGATCAAGAAGACTTCCCGAGCATTCCAGAGACAAATACCAAGGTTGGATGCATTCCAGATTTGATGTTAGATGAATGGGAAAACAAAATGCATACTTTTGAACCCTACAAAGAGATGGAAGAAGCTGAGATGGGTATCTATTGCATGCATGAAGAGAATCCACTTCTCCCTAGCATCACCAAATTAGATGAAAAAGATGATAATGAAGTATGACGGTTATTCTTCGATGGCTCGAGGAGTAGACAAGGTGCTAAAGGAGAAGCAATGCTTGTGTCACCACAAGGTATAAAATACTAAGATTTCCATTTTTAGTTTGCTTGTTCAAATAACATAGATGAATATGAAGCTATGATCCATGGATTACATTGGGAAAGAATGAGCTGATAGTAAATTAGGTCAGAGGGTCCCATGCGGCTAAGAATGATCTCCTAAAGAGATACAAACATCGAGTATTGGATCTAATTGAAGAATTTGAGGCATTCAACATTGAGGCCATACCAAGGAAGAAGAATGACACTATGAAGAAACTTGTAACAATAAGGGCAACATTTGATGTTGTTGACAATATCAAGAGAGATTAGACTCAACCTCATATTAGAGTGATTGTAAGGCCAGCTATCCTAGATAACAATACAAGTTGTCAAGTATTTGAAAGTGATCAAGCAAATCATAAATTTTCTTAAGAAGAAGTTGAGTTCTCCTCAAGAAATCAAGACAGATTGGAGTAGTAGTATGGTGATCAAGTGGTCCAGCTGAAGACAAACAAGTTACCAAAAGGCCTAGTGACTCTTGAATCCATCTTAAATCCAAATGAATAATTCCAGAAGGAGAAGGCCAATATTCAGGTCAAAGGTGATGATTCGGAACCAATTTTAGTTGGAGAGGGTAAGGTACTCCAAATCGGAAAAGTGAGTACTCAACAGGAAAAATCTGATTTCATACATACTTTGCCAAGAATTCCCAGATGTCTTTGCTTAGAGCTATGAGGACTTAAGGGGATTTAATCCTAAATTAGCACAACACACTATTGAATTGGATTTGGAAGCCAAGCCTATCAGATAGAAACAAAGACCAGTCAACCCTCATATCAAGCCTCTTATGAAGAAGGAACTGAACAAGCTCATTGAGGAAAGCATTATTTTTCTAATCAAGCACTTAAGTTGGGTCACAAATCTAGTTCCAGTCAGGAAAAGGAATGGAGAAATCAGGTTGTGTGTGGACTTCCGAGACTTGAACATGGCCTCCCTCAAGGACCACTATCCACTTCCTTCTATGGAGCAAATCTTGTAGGTGGTAGCTAGTTTAGAAAGGTTCTCTCTCCTAAATGACTACTCAGGCTACAATCAAATTATTGTGAAAGAGGAGGACCAATTCAAAACAACCTTCACCACAAAATGGGGCACATACACTTATAATAAAATGCCTTTTGGACTATTAAATGTTGGGGCTACATTCTAAAGAAACGCGAATATGGCATTTAAGGGGATAATAAACAAGATAGCGTTGGTGTACCTAGATGACATCACTGTATTTTCCAAGAATGCAACAAGCCACCTCCATCACCTCAGGAAGTGTTCCAAAGATGCAGGAGATTTGAAGTGTCTTTGAATCAAGAAGTGCATTTTCCTAGCTCATGAAGGAAATCTCTTAGGCCACATAGTGTCTAAAGAAGGGTTGACAATTGATCTAGAATGAGTTGAGGCTATCTCATGTGCTCTACTGTTGCCAAGCCACAAAAAGGCTCTCCAAAGTTTCTTGGGAAAAATAATATTGTTAGGATATTTATTTCTAACTTTGCTAAGTTGGTCAAGCTATTAACATTAATGTTGCAGAAGAGCATGGCTTTCAAATGGACTTCCAAAGAAAGGGATATCTTTGAAGCTATAAAACAAGCCATTTCACATGCTCCAACCCTCATCAATCCATATTTCTCAAAGGATTTTACCCTCTATGCTTTTGGTGGCACAGATGTAATATATGCAATACTTGTACAACCAAACCAAGAAGGACTAGAGTAGCTTATTGCGTTCTTCAACCAGGGACTTGAAATTTATGAGGTGAGATATTCATTTATTGAGAAACATTTCCTAGTTGTAATAAGAAGTTTAAATAAATTTAGGCATCTAGTGTCAAATAATAGAATTCATTTACTAGTTTCACATGCGGGTGTGAAATATTTTCTTTTGAACAAGGACCTTAATGAGAAAAGGGCTGGTTGGATAACCAAGGTCATGGAGTATGACATTGATATCAAGGTGACCAAGTTGGTTAGGGGCAAAGGTTTATGTGAACAGCTAGTTTCAAGTCAGCATGTTGAATCAAGAAAGGAAGAAGAAGTTATTTTGGTGTTACAAGATGATCAAGGACAAACAGCAGATGGTGTGCCCACTCATTGTTGGACTCAGGATATAGTCCACTTCCTCCAAATAGTCAATGTCCTCAAGTTTTGAGTAAAGAAAAGAGAATGTATTTCAGGATGAAAACTATACCCTATGTGCTTGTAGATAATTTTTTTCAAAAGGGATGTGAATGGTGTCCTCCTAAGATGTATTAAAATAGATCAGGTAGAAAGGATATTGCATGAGTTTCATGATGGAGAAACATGTGGCCACTTTGCCCCAAAGCAACAACTCTTAGAATCATGAAAGCTAGTTATTACTGGCCTAATATTTTCAATGATTACTACTCATGGATCAAGAAATGTAAGAAGTGTGCCTTCTTCATAGGTAAAGAGAAACTAGCAGCCCTCCCATTACGCCCCATCTCTATAAATGAACCATTCATGCAATGGGGTTTGGAATTTATTGGGGTGATCAACCCAAATTCCATCCTAGGCCACAAATGGATCCTTACAGCTATGGACTACTTCACAAAGTGGACTGAAGCAGTGGCACTTAAAGAGGAAAATGAGTCTAGCATATTGGATTTCTATGAGGGGATAGTGACAAGATTTGGTGTTCCTTCCACAATTATATCAAATAATGCCTTATCTTTTCTTGGGACAAAGATATTTGAATGGGCAGTGAAAAATGACATCTATTTGAGCACTTCCTCAAATTATTACCCTCGGGGTAATGGGCAGGCTGAGTCCACAAACAAAAATCTTTTGAAAATCATAAGGAGGACTCTAGATGAGAACCAGAGGACTTGGCATGCCAAGCTGAAATTAGCCTTGTGGGATGACAGAATTACTCCCAAGAAGTCAACTAGTTTTCCCCTTTCAATTTGGTCTATGGTAGGGAAGTAAGGCTACCAATATCCCTAGAGTTACCAACATTGGAGCTTATTAAGAAGCTGGAATTGTTTGAGTTTCCAGCCATGGAAGTCAGGTATGCAAGAGCTCATGGAGCTAGAGGAGTTGAGAAATCAGGCTATGGAAGTAATAGAGAAATACCAAGCCCAAATCAAGATGAGCTTTGACAGAAAGGAAAAATCTAGAGACTTCCAAGAAGGGGACTTGGTCCTAAAATGGGATGCAGATAGAGCCAAACTAGGGAGACACTCCAAGTTTGATGCAATATGGAGTGGCCCTTATATAATTTCAAGATGCAAGAGTAACAACGCTTTCCAATTATCCAAGTTGGATGGAGAAGAATTGTAGATTCCGGTCAATGGAATCTATCTCAAGAATTGTTACTAAAGTAAATTATCTTCCTTGTAAATATTAGATTAGTTCATTTCCTCTAAGTGCTTATAGCACATTGCTCTGTTGTAGTTTAGGTTGCTTTTGTAATAAGTGCTTGTGCACTCTCTACATGTTCCATTTGGAACATGTATGATTTTTTCATTTGTACATAGTTTTTTTTTTGTTGTTGCACCTTCCAGTTTCAAGAAAGGTCCAATGATGAAACAATTTCTTAGCAGTGTTCTAGAGGTTTAAGAGGTTTCAGGCATTAGGACAGTTTCAACAATCAAAATGACTCCATGCCCAATGGATCCTCTCGGAGTTATTGGTATTTCAGATCTAGCATGTAGATCACCCCGCAAGTCACCAATTGTTATCCATATTTTGCACCCCTGCAAAATGGACAACTAAACAGGTCAAGGTGTTGGAAGTTGATTGGTCAAGCAGTGCCTTGTAATTTTTCAATCAATTGACCCATTTCATTTGTGGAAAAGGTTTGGAGCCATATCTTCTTGTCACAAAGTTAACCATTTATACTTATCACATGACAACCACTTCTCTTTGTCACACGAAAATGTCCTTCATTGATGCGCGACAACATGTCCTCCTATCATGTGTCACCACCATCTTCTAATGCGCAACAAAAATTCCATCTTCATGTGCATCATTGCCTTCCTCTTGTCGAGTGACAACATTCCCGTTGTCGTGTGAAAATCCTTGCATCTTGTCATGTCATCATCATCCCTCCTTCTCATGGCATGTCCCCCTTTTTTTTGTGACAACATTCCATCTTGAGGTCGCTAACCTTCCCTCAACATCACGTGACAACATTTCTTTTATCGTGCAACAACTCATTTTATTGTCAATGGCGACTCCTTTTTCTTGTCAGGCGTTAGTTGGTGGTTCTTGTCGAGCATCAAGAAGAAATGTCAGCTATGGACTGGGCATTAATTACATCGTACAAGGTAGCTCAACAACCAGTTTAATGAGGTATGGCACCCATGTTCGTCGTGCAAGAAAAGTACCATTGGAAAGTGAACCGGTATGGTCACCCATACCTCCATATAAGAAATTAATGAAGGTTTTCAGTTGGTATCTCCCCTTCTCTATATATATGAAATTCTACCTCATTTGTGAGGGAGAGAGATTCTGGATTGTAAGGGAACTCTGCCAAAATTGTTCCAACACTCTTGTGAGCCATAGGCCTCGAATTTATGCATTTTTGTAAAGGATTTTTGCCTTGTGCCTATATTTTAATGGATTGTGCATCATTTTAAGAAATAAAATTGGTTTTTGTGGCTTTTATTGCCCTAGCTCGAGTTGTATTTCCTCCTTTTCCTTTCATTGAATTTTCAAGTATATTGTGCATGTTGTATTCTTTTGCAAGATTTTAATTCGTTGTGCTCCACGAAATTAGAGGTTTGAATGTGTTCTTTGAACTGTGGCACTTTTGTCTACCCTCTTCTACCTCATTTTCTTCCATTTTCACTCACTAAGGATATCTCCACCCCTTGTTCTTGGTGTTATTGCCTCCCTTAGTTTAGGACTTTCATTTTATGCATCTCTTTCTTCCCTGGTCCCTTGGAAATTCTAGGTTAGTGTTAGAATAGTTGCATTTCCATTTCTAGGAGTAGTTTTAGCATTAGAATAGGTAGAGGAACCAGCCTTCTCTGGAGGTTTGTCTCATTTTCAAGGGTCCCACACCTTGAGATAATCCCATGTTAGTCAAAATTAGGGTTTTATAATGTGTAAATCCTAGGGTGTTAGCTTTTTGACATAACAATTTCCATTTTCAATGTTTCCAAAACTTTATCTCGAACATACTAGCATGTGGTAGAATTTGAAATATTTTTGATGGCTATGGTATAGGACTCTGAAACCGTTTGAGGCTCTTGAAACCTTTTGCACAATATGACCCTTCTCCAATGATCAAAAAAACATTTTATTCAAAAAGCATCATAAGTGAATGTGTTCCCAAAACTAGTCCAAAGGTTCCAAAATATTTCTTAAACTATATTGACATGAAGTAAACTTAGATATATTTCTAATGAATACAATTTGGACTTCTGAAACCACTCAAATCTTCCAAAACTTTCACAGAAGTTGATACTTACAAAGAGACAAATTTGAAAGTTTTGACCAACTTTCTCGAGAGGTGACAAAAAAATTCATGGGGTTGTCAAGTAAAATGCTTATACATTTTACATGCCAACAACTTTGTAAACTATTTTGACTTCATGCCTTTGGTATCTTATCTCCTTTGGTATGTATGGTTGTTGTCCTATTTTCTTATCACTTTGGTTATATTATGTTTACATGCTATTTTTACAACCTACACTCTATTTTACCTCCCCCTCGTGTTTTTATCTCATTACCTTACAAAAAAATTGATTGCTTTTAAAATAAATTGTTTTTTTTTTAATTTTCATGTATTTAGTTAGATATGTTTGGCATAATTTTAAATTCTCATTTTTATATTATGATTTTATGTACTAACATATTATGTCTCCTCTTATAGTCTCTCTTATATCGTGATTTTGAACTTCATCCTCACTTAGCTTATCTTATGCTTCTCAACTTTATACCAAGCTTCTTAGCTTTATCCTCTTTTAACTATATACCGCACTTGTTGGTCCGAAAATCTGTCGCGCGGACAGATCTATGGATAGACGAGCCAACAGTGTTGCAGGGCTTAGCCCCTCTTTGAGACAGCAAAGCGAAACTGGTTTATTGCTATTTCTACTAGCAGGAACCTATGCAAGTCTCACAGATTCTGCCTTCGGGGTTGGGATCTCATCCCGGTAGAGTATTCCAGGCTGCGAAAAGAAAGGAATGAAAGAGGGAGAAGAGAAAGAACAGATCCGAAGGGAGAAAAGAAATGAATTCCAAAGCAGAAGGGTCAGAAGATTTATGTTTTTAGTTTGGTAGTAAACAGAGCCAAACCTACTTGCATAAATAAACAAAGCAATACTGATAAACAAATGACGGAAAAGTAGATATGAATCCAACAGATTAAACACATACAGATCTAACGTAAGAAAGATCTAATGTATAACACAGCTATTGAGCACAAAGTCTGAATAATTGTATTCTTTGTTTTCTTCTACATTCAAGAAAGCTCAAAGTCTTTCTCTCCTCACTTCTATTTCTATCTGAAAAATGTTCACTTTGAATACAACAAGTATTCTCATATTTATAGAAGATGAGGGAGAGAGAAGGCAAAATGGAGCCAACCACTTATTTACAAAGATATTTACAAAATATCTAAAAGTCATGTTGACTTTGACAACTTGGTGGATGACATCATCCCATGATGCAACATGGATGATGTCATCATTTGTGCCAACACATTTTAGACATTTCGAAAAGAAAGTCGGAGAATAGAGAGAAGAAGAAGAAGAAGAAGAAGAAGAAGAAGAAGCTACTCATCATCATCATCCTGCGGCCGAAAAGGGGTTGCCTGTTTCTGATGCTGCTCAGGTGATGATATGTGGAACTGAGCGCGGTATTCCAAAAACTTGCTGATCATTGGCCCAAATTGATCCTGTGATGGATCCTTGTGCCGTTCACTGATTGCTTCGCAAGTCTCCCGCTCGTCTATGAGCTTTTCCGGGAGTTTGGAATAATCTTTCTCCGCCTCGATAAGGAACCCGATGAAGTCCCTACAGGCCAGTAGGTTGTTGATAGATTCAGTGTCGAACGTGACCTCTGGCCCTGTCCCTTGAGAAGCTATCTCCTTGAAAATCCGGATAGTGTCATCAGCTGATCTCAAGGTAAGGGAAGGAGTGAGCAACCCTGGAGTCATGGCGAGGACAATTTTCTCCATTTGATGCATTGCATCCAGGGCCTCTTCCTTTACCTTGTCTATCTTTTCTAAAACAAATTCCAGCTGATCTATCTGATAGTCCAGAGTGGACATAGTTTTGTTGAGGGCCCTTGGATGACCGAAGACTCCGAACTTGACCGCATCTTCGGCCAGCAGTCGAACATTTGTTGGAAGGTCTCGTGCTGGAGTCTAGCATGTTCTAACTCTTCTGATATCGGACCTGCTAATGCTTGGAGTTCCTTATTCGCCTTCTCGATGTTTAAGTATAAAGTGATATACTCGGCAATTACTCTTTCACTATCCTTGAGGATCTGGCTCCTCCAAGCAGAAAGCTTGACCATACCCTACTCGCCGATCTTTGAATACTCATTGATCTTCTCCTGACTGAGCAGCTCAGGAGTCTCGGTGGTAGTTGTGGGAGGTGCACTCCCATCTTCTGTAAGGCTTGAAGCAGGTACTTGTTCTCGCTCCTTGAGCCTTTTCTCCTCTTTCGTTTCTGAAGCTTTTTGCGAGTGCATCAATCTGCGAAAGAGCTTCTCCACAGACTTTCTGAGGATGTCCCCATTGTGACTTGGGTCACGGTGAAATCTGTCGGAGACAGATCTTCTTTCTCTTTGAGGGGGTTGGGGTATGCTATTTCCATGACTCTCTCACCTGCAGCGCTCTTTGAGAAGCGTGTAACCGGCTTGTGCTTCTTTGCTCCTTTAGCCGGAATGACCGAAAAGTCCATCGGAGCGATGGGGACTTTCCTCTTTTGTTGGCTCAGCTGCTGAGAAATCCAAGCTGGTCCTATAGAAGAAGGACCAGAGACAGAGGGGGAGGTAGCAACGGTAGAAGGGGGGAAAAACGTGGAGACACGCGGCGGCGGCATGGAAAGAATAGCCGAAGAAATGTCCACGGGAGGAAGGGGAACCGCAACTGCAGAAGACATAGGAAGGGAAGGGAGCTCGGAGATGAGGGAAGAAATAGAGGAAGACAAATCAGCGAGGGAGGAGAAGATAGATGAAGAAGCAGGGGAAAGGGTAGAAGAAGGGGCAGAGGACACGACCAAAGGGATGGTCGTTTGAGTCACTTGAGGAGGGGAAGGAAGAGAAGAAGAAGGGATAGAAGGGACCTCTGAAGTTGTAGCGATGCCGACATCCTGGGTGGATGGGCGTATAGGACTATCCTCTGTCAATTCCTCATCAAGAGTTATGACTTGTTCTGGCTCTGAGGGAAGAGGACTTTCAGGGGCTTCCTCCTGAATGGTGCTAGGTTCACCTTCTGCACCTTTGCCTTTCAGCTGCTTCTTTGACCTTGGAGGTGCGTTGCCCAAAGGGGAAGTTGTGAAATCTACCCCGAGGTAGATTAGTCCGTTCATGCGGCACCAATGCTCTGTTCTTCGCATAGTCTCCTTGACCCTCTCCTCAATTGTTTGAGGAGCCTTGTTTCTGTCAATGGCCGGGAAGGGCCAATTGTCCCCATCTGTGTCATTATACACCTTATCTACTTCATCTTCCGTAGTCTGGAAGCCTTCGGGGACAATGGCCACTCCGTATTGGATGATTTCCTCCAATGCTAAGCGCGAATGATCCTTTCTTCTGAGTTCCACCTCATGGAGAACGTCAATGTAAATATCCTCAATTTGAGGGACATGGATCGGATCGAGCTTCGCTTTTGGCAGGCAGCTTCTTGGGTCGAAGGTAGGCCTGGCTGGGAAGTCATGCTTCAAGTTGAGTAGCTCCAGCTCTGCGAACATTTCCTTCGCCTTATGGTGGGTGGAGCATGTGTATCGGCCCACTTTGAGGGGGAAAGGAGTTCCACCCTTCTTTCTTTTGAGGCACTTCTCATGGTATGTGACCAAATTTGTCTTGGCAGCCTAGTAGAATCGCTTAGGCCCAAAGATACCTTGGTAGCTGGTTGGCTCTCCCAAAAAGTTGGCAGCCCTTAGATAGGTGAACGTGGGAAATTGGGTGAACAGGGCCCCCCATTTCTCTGTGACTGCCACTATGTTCTTGGTTGTCCGGCTATGAGTCATGTTTGGCCTCAGTAGGCAGATGACATGATAGAAGAATGCATCGTTAACTTTTGCGAAATGTTGGATGCTATTCTCCAGCCTCAGCTCTGGATAGTAATCAAATATCTTGGCCTGAGGCCATACTCCACTTCGGTTCAGCCCCGGATAATCCCTTGCTGACGCTGCAGCATAGACTACATAGGAGTTCATATGGAACACTCCTGTTGTGGCGAACTGTTGTAGCTGCTCAGAGATGGTGCTGCTGATTATTTCACCCCAGCAAAAGCGCTGATCGGGCAAATTCTTATTCATTGTCTCCAGGTACCGCAACATCCACTTATGGAAATAGTGGGCATCTGAAAGCCCGAAGACTCTGCTCAGGAAAGTGATAGTATCACTGAGTTCCTCTGAGAAATCACTTCGGTGGATAGTCTGAGGCCACCGGGTCACCACCTTCTTATTCTTTAGGTAGACCTCATTCATCAACTGCATGCACTGGTCTTCGTTGTCTTCCCAGGCCTTGATGCATTCTCGTTGGCTAACAGCCACGTAGTTCCGGTGATGAGGGATGCCAAGTATCAACTCAAAGTGACGGGCAGTGAGGTTTATGACTGCCTCGCCCTTACTGTTCTCGACACATCTTGTGTCCTTGTTGTAACATTGCGCAATCACCATCATGAATTCGTTGTTTACAGCGCTGACGGGGATTCCTCCGGCGAAGTGCAGGGCACTGCCTATTAACTTGTCCATCCATGGACTTCTTGTAACTTTTTGAGTCCTAACCCAGAACTCATCCATGTCAATGTGACCCAATTCAGAGTCTCTGACATCCATACTGCACTCAGCCTGTGATTCGGGCATCCTGACCCTCTGATATTTGTATTTCATCTCTTCTTCTGTCAGCTTAGCTTTTCCTCTTGGTTTGGTGGGCTTCTTGCTTGACGTAGACATGTGTTCTTTCGAACTCAGTTGCTGATCTGCACGAAGAAGAAGTGAGACCCAATCCAAAAAGGTTGAATTAGTCATTTGATCTTCCATTGGAAAGCTAGCAGAAGAAAGAGTTAGAGATTTTAAGGCTCAGGGCGCAGGAAAAATGCAACTGGCAGGCCAAATAGATAAGGCGCACAGAAAAGGAATGTTGCAGAGGTTATCTTTTTGGCGCCAAAGGCGCATGGCGCATGGATGAAGCAGGTTGCATTTTATAGCAGGGCGCACAGGAAATGCGTGTTACATTGGGGTTCGGTGCGCCTTTTGGCGCATGGGAAGATTGTGTAACATTAACAAATGGTGCGCCAAAGGCTTTGGCGCGGCGCATGAAGGTTTTACACAACATTATGTTACTGCAATGGAGGGTGCGCCCGCGCCTTTCTAACTTTATACTCGCGCGAATAAGGCTTGTGTTGCATGAAAGCTGGGTGCGCCCTTTGGCGCATGAAAACATTATGCAGCATGGATAAAGGGTGCGTCAAAGGCTTTTAAGGAGGCACGGGATTTAGACTTGTAGCATGCAAAAAGGGCGCACCATTGAGGGCGCATGAGTTCTAGGTGCAGCATGACAAGAGGGTGCGCCATTGGCGCGGGTTTTGGTCATGTAACATGGCGGGTAAGTGCGCCGAGGGGCGCAACTGTTTTTGTTGCAACAAAACGCGCCAGTGCGCCACAGAACTACACTAACTGCTCAAATATTTTATTCTTTTCTTCCACTTCAAAAGTTACTTGGTCACATAAGGTTTTTTACAAAAAGGTTTTGCAGACCAAGCCCTTTCAAAACAGCTCCCCTTCCAGCAGATCTGGAAAGAGGGAGGGAGAGGAGGAGGAAAAGAAGAAAACGTGATGGAATAGCACAGGGGGGAAAAACTAGCTTAATCATATTCCATTTAAAACCAGCAAACAAACCAAAACCCCGACCAAGAACACAGACCAAGCACACAATGAAAAAGAAAGGGAGAACCTCTTACCTCGAATATATATCAAAAATTGGAGAGCGGGTCCACAGGGCGATGACAACGACAGAGCAGAGCTGACAAATCCAGAGCAATCACGTGCTTTGACAAAAAGGAATGAAAATGACATTGGGCGCGCACTGATATTTATAGAAAAACTTGTCATCAATGCGCCAACCACTTTTGAAATGGCGCATGAAAACTGCTGTCGACAGGGGAAAGTGTGCGCCCTTTGGCGCACGGAAGTATTCGACAACAGAAGAATGAGCGCGCCTTTGGCGCACCGTATGCATTGTCGACATGAAGTTATGTGCGCCCTTTGGCGCACCAAAACTTGGTGTAACACATAGATTATATGCGCCCTTTGGCGCACCGAAAGACGTGTTAACATGGAAAACCATGCGCCAAAGGCTTTTAAGGGGGCGCACCAAAACTTGGTGTTACAAGGCAAATCCATGCGCCCAGCCAAAAAAGGCTCAAAAAGACTAAGTTCGAAAACTAGATTTCCCGGGAAGGGACTTTACGACGTTTCGAACGCGGGGGATCCCTAACAAGGGATCGAAACAAAATTTTCCGTATGGTTATCGGTAAAATTGCCCTTGTCAATTTTACGGGATAACACGCACGTATTCGATTTCTTTTATCTTCTCATCTTTATTGCCCCTTGCCTTTTACCCACCATAGCTTTACTTTTATTTGTACATTAATTTTAGTTCATTTAATTCATTTCCCAATAAGCACCTCATATCCTACTATTTTTACAAAAGATTGTTTGTTCACTTGATTTATTTCTGACTAACACCTCATATCATTTGAATTTGATAGTACTATTAATTCATTTGATTTCTTTCCCAAATATCACCCGACATTACCATAACTTTGACATCTTGTTGACTACCTCTTTGTTTTATATGTTGCATAGCTCTCTCTCTTTCTCTCTTTGTCCTGTCTTACCTACATCTCCATTTTTATGCTTATCAACATTTTCATTAAACCTTACCCACTAGATACTAATTTATTATCGGTTTATGAGGTTCATGGTAAGACCTCAAGGCCCTCCTTAAAAATACTCATCTACTATGATCACCTATTCATTACTTTAAGCTCCCCACCAAAGATAGGAATCCTTCTAAAAAGAATAATAAATGATTGGGAGTTTACTTTTTTATCCTAGATTTAGTTGTGTTTCTTGTATATCAACTCTTATAGTTTGTTTATTTGTCTTTCATCTATATTTTACCCCTTTTATGATGAAAGTATCAACTTTTTCATCATTGTATCATCTCTTATACATCATGATTGGGGAAACTCAACCATATCTTATTATGTACCTTTTATTACACACTCTTGATTGGGTACATTGAGGTTAGTTTCAAAAGAACACTATTTTCTAAGGTGCATTTCTAGGAATACATAGGCATCGCGGTTTGGAAGTTCTCCTCTATAGTAGCTAGGTGTAAGTTATCTAGTGTTAATATTTTATTTCATATTCATTTGATAAACCTTCTAAATCTACATGTGGAGAAACAAAAATGCCCAAAAAAATTAGGGTTGCATGTCGAACACGGTGTCACATTCATGTCATAAATATAGAGGAGGGTTCTTGAACATAACCCATACATATATGGCAATAGACCTCTCAACTTGTTGCACCCTCAAATCCTTCCCCACAATATTCAAAATGATACTACGATCCTTTTGGGAAGTCGTGAAGTAATAAAGGATGTTGTTTAAAGTTATGAAAAATCATAGAGTTGGGATGACGCCACAAGGATCAAAAGAATCCCGATGGTTATGCTTCGAAGTTATATAATGGATCATTTAGGCCTTGTCTGTGTATTAATCTATAATTTAGGTGTCTAGCATGTTGCATTTGGGTGGCTTCGTGCCTATATAAAAAATTCCCAATTGCCTTAGGAGAGTACCTTTTAGGGTAGCTCTTAGAAACTAAGAAGAGTGTATGATGTGAGTTTAAATCTCATAGTAGAGTAATAAATGTGTAAGTAGGTTGAGTATGATGATTTGTTGATAATGTATCATTAGTGATATATCTATGTGAGTTATTCCTTTGAATAATTGAATAAAGCCTTTTTTATTTCTTTACAATTTGTGTTCGATTGTATATCATTTGTGTATATTTTTAATGTGTGATTTTAAGGGTTATATGGTCCAAGGTGGCTCCTCATTGTGCACACAAACTATATATGCATCATTTTGTGTCAAAGCAAGGTTTTTTTCTTTCCAAATTGACACCGACAAGAAATTGGTGGTTTTCCACATTCGCGAGTGTGGTAGGAAATTGTTGTAGATATATTCCGTTGGGTGACTATTGGGTAGAAGGTGTGTGGATTACACAACAAGAATTGAAACCTTTCCACGTGAGGGTGGGTAGAAAATTGTTGGTAATAATGTGTGGAGGGTAAAAGTCGTATTCTATTGAGGAAACACAACAACACGTAGAAGGAATGTTATAAGATGTCACAAAGACCAAGGTGTGAGAGTTGAGGTTTTGGTTGAATTGATGTAAACTATGCAAGCACGTTTTGAGGCCATGGAAGCTAGACAATGTCAAGTTGGTGTTGTGGAGGATCATGATGATAATGAGACGGAACCTAAGCAACAAAGAAATTTTGCGTAATAGTAAATTGGCCATCATCGTGGAGTGCTTTTGAAGCATGCATTTTCGTGGGTTGACAAGAAGTTTTTCCACGAATTCATTAGGAGTTTCGAGTGTAATGTGTGTGCCTATCACAAAGGTTATGCAAGGTGATGAGAACAATTTTTTTGGACCCCGAGAATAGAAAGAAGTTTTTAAGAGTTAAAGTAAAATGTGACTAAACAACATGTGCTAGCATTCTAATTTTGCGAAGGTATTCCAAATAGATTGTGATGTTATTGGTGCGAGTCATTGGTGTCGCATTAGTCGAAGGCCATAATATAATTGGGTGAAAAGTTGAATGATGTAAAGATGTATATCATGTATCATTAGGAGTCCTCTGAAATTTTACAAGTACTCAATAAGTGGAGACAATACTTACTACCAAAGGATTTTATGTTATTTGATTATCGTCAAGCATTGCAATGTATAAATAATTAGGAAAAATAGAATCAAAGACATATTAAAGGGTAAGAGTTCTATAAGGATGTAACTTTTTGTTGAAGCAAATGAGTGGAAAATCTAATAGGGTTGTTGATGCATTAAGTAGGCACAATATTTGGTTAACAAATGAGAGTGGAAGTTATGGGATTTGAATCCATCAAGTATTTGTACAAAAAATATGAAGACTTGAGGGACCATGGGAACCGTGCACATCACATGAAAGTGTTGACACAACAATTTTCTTGGACTATGTTTTTGCAAGAAGGCCTATTGTTCAAGGGCATTATGAGAGGATCAATGCAAGATAATTTGATGAAAGAGGAACATGGTTGTGGATTATCACGACACTTTGGTTTGGATAAGACATTAATGCGGTTAGTGGAGAGTTATTTTTGGTTGTTCATGTCTATACATGTGTGTATGTATATGAATGAAGAATATGTAAGTTGAAAAAAGGAAGATCTTATAATGCAAGGTTATATCAACCTTTCCCCATACTAGAGAAGCCTTGGGAGGATATAAGTATGGATTTTGTTTTGGGTTTTGCTATTTTTCATAAAGGAATTAATTCCATGTTGTGGTTGATAGATTTTTAAAGATGAATCTTTCGGTGTAAATTCACAACACCCCCAAAAATGAGTTATGGAGTCTGCTTTTCTAAGGTAAATTCATTTGGTGTGATTGCACAACATTAAGCTTTCCCAAAGTGTGGGACCTTTGCAAATGGGGAAAGCTCTCCAGAGAAGGTTGGTTCATCTTCCTAAACTACACGCCACAAGCTATTTCGGTGCGAGAAAGCTAATCTAACCTAATCTAACTTCTAAGGAGACAAGGAGAGGAAAAAAACAAGGAAAAAAAGATCCTACACTAAAATGGTGATACACTAGAAAGTAAAGTGTTGATTATCTATCAAAACTACCATGGAACAAGAAGAGGTGAGCAATGGAAAGGATGGACAAGTGCATCAAAGACCAAAGATGGATTTCACACGAAAATGTTCCAAAACTCCATGAACACACTGACTCCAAAACCTACAATGAGCAGCCAAACATGCACAAATACCCTGTAATGAATATAGGTAAGGAAAACAACAAATAAAATGAGCCAAGGATGGACAAATGCATCACAAAAACACATTTTTTATTGCTCAGAATTTACACAGTGCATCATTTCACGGGTAAGAGGCAAAAATGTTGTTACAGAGCAGGGGAGGAGGTTCAAACTCCATTTTCGACCCTGGGGAAGAAAATAATGGAGAGGCAGAGAAGAAGGATGAACAACCTTTTTCAAAATGAGCCAAAACTGGCTTTTATCGCTTGAATAGAATGAAGGAAATAAGAAAACACGAGAAAATCAATTTTAAAACTCCAACCACCGACAAGATCCATTTAATTATCCTGTAAAATGATGGGTTTCCATGAAAAATCCCATACTTCATCGTACATTGCTTCGCAGAGCAAGAAAGAGGCCCATACTTCATTAATTTTGGTGGTTGGGGTCGTTTTCTGCAATTTTTCCATGCCAAAGATGTTTTCCCATTTTTCTCCCACAAAACTCCATCAAAATTTAAAATTAAAGTGTCCATCATGTAGAGGATTTCAACACTTTCCATTGATACCAAAATCGCGAAAATCCAAGCTCTAGATCGAAAGATATGGCCTTCTGAAGATTTAGGGCAAACATGGCAAAATTAGGGCAAAAATCGGGTTGGCGGGCCAAAACTTGAACTTTTTCCCTTTTCGCAAAATTGGGAAATTTTCCCAAAATTCTCCGTGGCCCCACCACTCGATGACACGTGGTACTTTCTAATTGGTCCGCGGGATGCGGTTCCATTTTTGCCTTTGCGCTTTTCACCACTTTGGCGACAATTCCAAAATCCTCCCGACGCCCTATCCCCGCCGATGAATGGACACATGGCACCTTTTGATTGGTCGGTGGGGATGCACTTCCATTTTTTCCTTTGACACATTTGACCAAGCGCAAAAACTAGAAATCCCTCTGACGCCCGCCGCTCCGCCTTGACACGTGGCATCATTTCATTGGCTGCGGGCCTTAAGCAATTTCGTTTCCTTTGTGGGCTCACGGGAGCGCAAATGACTTTTGCGCTTTTAGCCCAAAAAGTGCTAAGTTCTCAATTTCTTCCTCCACTCCGCTCGGCCCGAGCCTCTTTGGCACAAAACTCTCCCAAGCTCCGTGGGCCCGCCTTAGGAAAATTTCCCCTCCAAACTCCGCCGAGCCATAACTCAAAAATATGAGTTAGGAGGACTTCTTTACCTTTCTGGAAAGGGGAAGAAAAATCCTATCTTATGAAGCCATTTCCAGAATCTTTTGAGTGCTTGAAATGTGTGCAAATTGAAGTTGAAGCACAAGGAAGGAAAGAATGAAGGAAAGTTAGCCAAAATAAGCAGGGGCTCATTTTGGATAACAAGTACATCTCATTACTTTACGGAGGACTAGTGATGCAACTCATATTGCAAAAAAAAATATTCAAGGAGATTGTAGGGTTGCGTGGGTTGTCATGCATCATTGTGTTAGACAAGAATAAAAAGTTTGTTGGTCATTTTTTCACAAACATTATGGAAGAAAATAGGGTCATGTAAGGTGTTAAGGAAGTTCATAAAGAATGCTTATGGATTTGAATTACTTAGGCATTGATATCTCAAATATATTCAATGTTGTGGATTTTTATCCATACTTTGCATACATCGAGACTAAGGATTCAATTATAAAAGATGACAAGGCGGACTAGAGACAAAATATGCCAAAAAAATGTTTGCGAAAGAGATAGAAAGAGTAACTAACATATTGGAGACATAATTTATTGCACCGGAAAATTAGTGGTTTTCACCAAAGGTCACGGGACTAGGTCCCTCCTCTTAGGAATGGGGAGGCTTCCATTTATTGAATGTAGGGAAAAATAAAATTTGTGGGTGGTCGTAAGGCTAGGGATCGCACAAGAATACTCCAATAAAACTATGGCAAATTTCTTGTAGGGAAAACAAGGGAGTAATTTTCTTGGAGAGAGGTAAAGGAGAGTTAAGAAAAAAAGGAGAGGGTTCAAGTTGTGACTAGGCACTCACAAATCTCACAAAACATTAACTAGAGTAGGTGCACATTCAATAGGAAGTAAAACAAATATGTAAGCAATAGAAATATTAACAAACCAAAGACACAAAGTTATATTGATTTTCTCAAAGACACAAAGTTATTTCTTGGTCATTCAAGATTACAAAGCTTACATAGTTGAAAGTAGGAAGTAGAAGAACATAGACAAAGAGAAAGAAGAAATAGCTTCTTGCTTGTAATATGAAAACAAAAACTATCAACCCCTTGGAATGGAGAAGCTATCCCAATATATATCTTACAAAGTGTCTCTTCTCCTCCTAAAGTGACTTTTCACGTTCCTACCACTTGTCACCTTTCATATTCCCGTAGGAATAAAAATAAGTTCTTTTCTTATTTATGAAAAGGAGCTTTTTAAATGCAAAATAAAAAGGTCACATAAGTGAATAAGATGAAATAGCCAAAAATTACATTCCCAATGAAGAATCGAATGTAGAGAGAAACAAGAAGATAGAGGAGAAAAGAGGAGTGATCAATCTGAAAACAAAGGAGCTTGAATTAGCAAAGAGGTTGTTCTTAATGGACTTTGTGGAAATTCTCTATGGGATGAAATCTTTTCCTTTGACCTCTTTGTTGAATTGAACCACTGTGAGTGGAACCTTCTTTTCCTGCGGGATAAGCTTGCTCGCCAAGGAGTCACAATCAAGACAACTCTTCTCGAATATCAATGGGGAAACACTACCCCAAAGAACTCTCGTGATCACTTGAGAGTGTATTTTCCTTCATAGCTTCGCGGGGTGCTCTCAACATCCTTATTTTCAGGTATTCCATATTCATGCTTGTCATGTCACTATTACTCACTTTGGGATACTCGGTGTTTAATGTGGAAATTGACTCAAAACCCTAGTATTTGAACTTCATAATGACAAGCTAGTGAAATGGACGGGAGATGGATGGATGTGAACAATTTGACCAAAATCCCAACACTTATTATTTTTAGTAAGTCCTACCTCGGATGTCTATTTTTAGAAAGTGGTCTTCTAGATGTCGAGAATGAGATGAGAGTGGTCTCAAAAGTTTCGTTTTCATTCCGAGATGCTTTGCTCCAAATTTTAGATGATTCTCTCATTTGGATTAGTGGGAAAGTGAAAATTTCATTGAAGAGGGAAAAATAATGAGAGAAAACTCAATCCTCCATATCTCCAAAAATACTCCACCTAATCGTGAAAGCAATAAATCAAATGGAATTTTATTTTATGAAGAACATTTGCTCCAAATTTGAGGTATTTTGACTCCTGGATCACCGAGAAAATGTAAATTTAGTTGAAATGGGCATAATATTGAGATAAAACTCAATCATCCATATCTCAAAAATAATCCACTTCATCATGAAAAAAATGTCTCAAATGAAGTCTAATTTTATGAGGATCAGTTATTCCAATTTTTAGGCAATTTGGCTCACCAAGTCACCAAGAAAATGCAAATTCATTTTCAACTATTTTGCACAAAAATGGAGTTCATGGCTAGAAAATTCTTTCTCGAATAGAAAATAAATCATGCCATGATAGCCCCAAGTGATAGATCATGTGAAAGACATTTTCAAATTGAGCACTTTGACAAAGTTTCAAGGTTTTTCGACTATGAAATCATCGACAATGAGCAAAAGACCATTTTCCAAACTAGAGCACAAAGTTGGTTTTAATGGCTTCCATGGAGGAAAAATATGGAGTTTCAATATAATTTCACGTTACACTTCATATATTTTCATGTTCAGGTGCTTTTTTGGGGAAACTAGTTTTTAAAAATGACTTAGTGCTTGAGTGTTTTAACCATTTTAGCATTTTAACTCACGTTTAACCATACATGTTTACCTAGGGTCAATCGGGGTTAGAGTGTGAGTTGAACCAATGAAAATAGGGGGAAATTGAGGTGATGGTATAATTGGGGACACTGATTTTCACTTCACATTAGATTGTGACAAGAGTCACCATGTGGAAACATGTGAGGAAGATGGAGGGGTCAAAATGAGCTTACGGGAGCCGAGATGAGGTTTTGCGTATGTGACCTGGGGCTATCTCCATGAGCTTGGGCACACTTTTATGTCCCCTCTTTCCCATTTAATGTTGGGGTAGGGTACAAGGACCAAAAATAGTAAAAAAATGCACCATGAGTGGAGTTTCTCATGATGAGGAGGTCGGGTGAGTTAAAACACAAGTTATAACCTTCCTAACAGCGTAAGTTGTCATTTTAAGTGATGAAAACATATTTCCAAGAGGGGAGAAATTTGTGTCCCTAACATCCCCTTGCACCAAGGGACAAGGGACAACATGCGTGAAAAATGTGCCAAGGGTGAAGTGGTCATGATTTGAAGTTGTAAAATGAACATAAGAGACCAGTTGTGATGTTTTAAGTGACACAAACTCGCAACAACAAGGGCGCACACTTTTGTTTCCCCATTGTCCCCTTGCACCATGGGACAAAGGAAAAGGGAAAAATGAGTTTAAAAAGTGTGCTCAAGCTTATGAAGAATGTTGATGTCATCCAGCCAACGTGAGAATAGAACATGGAGATTATTTTTCCACCCTAAGAGAAAATCTTGGAGTTCGGAGGCAAAAACTTATATGATTTTGACTCAGAAACACCCATTGAATTCATTCCAACAATTTTCAAGAGTTGATTCTTCTTGTAATTTTTTTTAGGACTAGTCACCCTTTTAGCACAAAGTGATTTAATATAAATGGAATTAAATCTAATTACAGAGTAAGTACTATAACTAATGATTTCCAAATGATAATATACAATAAATGGGAAAGAAACAAAGAATGAAATATTATGCAACCCTAAACAAGAGAGAGAGAGGGTGACTTAGCTGATTACGCGCAACATGGATGTGATCTAGGATGGAAAAGCTGCTAGAATAGACCGTGAACAACGCGTTGTTAAGGCTAATTGGAAATTATGGGACACTCGAAATGTGCCGGCAAGAAGTGCCCATGGGAGGACAAGAGCGCTGAGGTACTTGGCGTCCCACACTGGCGGCCGCTAGTGTGCGTGTAGATGCTCGGATCTGCATTCTTCGTGGATGGAAGAGCTTTTCTCTTAATCTTTGTTTGTCACTCTGGTTACGCTCCAATGCCACCAGGTTATGCGTGTAATCTGTAAAAGAGATGTACCTAATCGCACAAACCCACAAACCATATCAAATATAAATAAAAAGATGCGAAAGGGGAGCCTAATCGACCTCGGCGGTTCCGCAAAAGAGTGAACTTAGTCGAGCTTTGCACTACATCTCGAATCCATGTATTTCTACAAGAGTGTGTATGTAAGGATGCCCTAAGATGTCATTGTGCAAGTTACACAGTGATAGCGGGATAGATCTAGAATGTATAAAATGTATGGAATGTGTGGGATGGAATAAAATAGACTTCCCCTATTATGTTGTGAATGCAAAAGTGATGCAACCCTTTTCCCTTGAGTGAATGTGCTAGATGGATGCTTTTTGATGCTCTTTGTGCCTTTGGATGAAAGATTAGGTGATAGTATGTAATGTTTAGTGTTTGGCCCCTTATTTGAGAGCTATAAATATGTATATATATGATTCCCTTGTTTGAATTTCGTAATTGACAACTGGAAGGTTGTACCAAAAGTATAAAATATTCCCAAGATGTAAAAGAGACCCAAAATAATGAGAAAATGAGAGAAAGGGTCAAGAGTTCCCGGGGAGGGATAGAAGCACCTAGCGCTAGTGTATCAGTCATAAAAGATAAATTGGTCAAATACCGACATGGTTGTATAGTGGGTAAGGTCAATAAAAGCATAAGAGACAAAACAAAAGACCCAAAATACATTAGCAATTACAAGTTTTCGTTCTTAGGAATCATGTGTATATTAGTATTCTCTAGGACCTAGAAATGTACCCAAGTGCATAGATTTTGTGTCTACATTTTACCCCACTTTATGGTGTTGAGTGAATACTCAATACCATAAAGTAGATAAGTTGTGTACTGATCAGGGGATCAATTTTAGTGTTAAATATTCCTAAAACTTCCCTAAACCATGTCAGTGTAGTAGAGCCTTCAGCAAGCTTTCCAACGACTATAAGAACGTGAAAAATCGGACACTCTGAGCTCAAGATATGTTTAGTCAAAGTTCAGTCAACAGGGAAGTCAACTTTGGTCAACATGTCAATAATGGACCAATAGCACTGCGACACGTGGCAAAAGGAGAAAAAGCAAAAATTAAGGTTGTTCGAGTTGTTTTCAACCTCTGGTCTTCAACACACGTAAAAGCGGTCCAGAACAAGAGGCTCAACTTTTATAATGGAAGGAGCCCAGTGCGGAGTGAGGACGATTATATCATCGTTGACGTGGTGGGTCCTTAAGCCACCACGTGTTTGATTTGAGTTCAATTTTTCAATTGAGGGTCAACAGGTGGTCTTAATTATCATATTTCAATTGGAATTTCAAATTTCATATTACTTTGTAATTATTCACCATGAAATTTGCCATGTCACTATATGGTTACACCTCCATATTGGTCGCTTAAGCTATTATTAGCCACACATTATATTCTAACCAATTGCATTATATGTTAAACCTCCTCCAAGTTCCAACTAATCAAATTCCACGGTCTTGTGGTTATCCTTCCCACCAAAACGGCTCTCTAAGCCAATAAACAATGTATATGCCTTACCATATAAATTGTTGCCTTATCCATAATGCCAAAAATAGTGGATCTTTACCCACTTGGAGGAAAAACCGCGGCAAAATAGTAGGGCGCGGATTTGATCCCGACCTCATAGTTCTAAGGCAATCCGCCCAGCCAATCCGCCAAGTGAGCACAACAAGTTATAAAATGGGTCGCCGCAACTTATACAAGGGTGACGAGGTTTGTCTGCAAAGCAACGATAAGGAGGTAGTTTTCAAAAAACACCATTTTTGAAGGCCCTGCACTCAGAATGGGAACTCAGAGTAAAAAGGTGAAATGTAGGGAATTCTAAGATGATTCCAAAATATAATATTTGATGTTTTTTGTTGAGTTTTAACCTGTTTTTGGAAGCTTTGAATGCAGTTTTTAACAGGGATCTACAAGACAACTAGTTGGAAAACACGAATTTCAATGCACTTCTGGTCCGAATTGTGACTTGGTGTAAACATGAAAAGTGTTCAGAATTCAGAGATGATCTCAGATATATGATTTTTTTCATAGAATGTTTTTAAATCTCCATTTTTAGGTGTTTTTCTAACACAGTTGCAGGGAGATCACATTGTGAAAACACTGTAGGAGCCACGATCGTTCTTGGGACAGTTTCTGCTATTTTTCAGAGTTCTTGGGACATTGATTAGCTCATTTGCAGGTTGTGATTCATTATTGGTTATTTGTAAGAGTTATTGTACTTACATTTCAATATTATTAATGGATCGGTTCAATCCGAACCCGGGGACGTAGGAATTTCCGAACCCCGTAAACAATCTTGTTTGTTATCTGAGTGTTTTCAGTTCTGATTATTTATTTGTTACCCAAGTTTTCCGCACTTCTATGGATGCATAATAATCATAATTTAATCAATTTTTGGAGCTTAGAATACTTAAAATTGATTAAGAAAATCATGATCTTTGGAAACTTTTAAAAGTGAAAAAAATACAACACACATTTTCGAGATCATGTACCTTGTGATTATGTAGAGAAGAGTGTATCCGATAGCATGTTGAGTGGAAAAGTGAAGTGTGGAGACTAGGAAGGGGAGGTAGACCCTAGGGGTAAAGTGTATGTGTCACTTGTACATGTTGTTGTGAGCTTGAACTTACTAATGTAAGTTGCTTCGTGTTGCATATTAAGGATAGACATACACAAGAAGAGCGATAAAGTAATCAAAGTTCCGTATATGAAAAATTAGAGTAATGCATGTATAAGTAAGTAAAGAGTGTAAAAGTGTGTAAAAGGAAAGTGTGCACCTAATATGTAAGAGAGTATGAGATAGAAAGTTGTCTTGTTTGCTACATGATGGTGAGGTTTTCGAGCAATCTCACGCCAAGAGCAAGTTTTTGGGCAATCTCACTCCGAGAATGAGTTTTTTTCGGGCGATCTCAAGCCAAGAGTGAGTTTTTGGGAGTTCTCGCACCAAGAAAATAGTGTTGGGGAGAGAGGTATAGCTTTCCTCTCCTTCCATGATGCTTCCCAAATAAGTAATATTGTATATGGTAAGTCCTGATTTGTTTCGATTGTTCTAATTTACTCCGATTTTATTTCGATTGTAACTAAAATGTGACTGATAGACTGAATTTTGTTCCTGGAGGTAAGTGCATGCTACTGGAGAATTGATATGAAAATTGTTGGAGATCATGTTGTGCTGTGAAATTGAGTGTTTCTTCCCCCATGACATTAGTGCCTAGGGGAGGATACAAGTGTCAAGCGCTATTATGCCGCAACTAGGCGCTACTATATGCTCTATGTGTGAGGTCCAAATTTGATTATGGAGTGTTATGTGACTATATGTTTATGTTACTTTTGCACTGTGTTAATCTGTATCCTGTAGCTTTGATTTGATGTAAGGATGATTTATTCACCGAATAAATGGCTGGCCTTGTTTGGGGTGCATGCGGCGACACCGTAGGAGAATGCGGTCCAAAGGAGAGGAAGTTTCATTTGTAAACTTCAACTTTAGAAAACATACAAATCACAAATTAATACTATCCTACTTTCAACCTTAGAAAATGACATAACTGAAGCTAGTGACTAATTTCTTAATGCCTTAGAATCAAATTGTAGAGAGTGATAAGAAATTTAAAAGAGACAACACATAAATTTTTATCCTGGAACCCCCAATGTGAGGGAAAACCAGTCGGGAAGGGAAACTCGCTCTTTCTTCCCACTTATGTATTATCCAATTAAATGTAAAGATACAAATTACAATAAGTAGAAAAGGAAAGAACAATGTCAAACTCTCCTTTCCTATGCTTTTTTCTCTATTCCACATACACCTTGCTTTCTACAACTCAACTCCAACACTAAAATTCTCTTGCTCACTTACTCTCATGACTTCTATTTTTCTTTATTGATTTGTTCCACTTGTCCCCCTTATATTTATAGCCTTCCCCATCTCCACCCATGCCTTTGGAGAATGAGAAATGTCATGCAAGGAAGAGACACAATCTAGATACCTCAAATCCATGACTGCATTAGTGCTTCATTTTTATTTTTGGTCGAAAGTGACGGGACCATCGGTGTTTGCAGACCGGTGATTACTCAATCGTCGCTCTACATAGAGCGGTGGTTCTATAAACTTACAACTCGCTCTTTGTTTTTCTCATTTTTATTTCTGGTACTAGATGATCTAATGAAGTGGTGTTGTTTTAATATCCTTGTGGATCACACCTCCCCTACTTAGGAGGATTTTGGTCCCACAAAATCTTAGTGGGGAAGTAGATGAGGAAACAATTCCCTCACTCGATCCTTTGAGTACCATTGGAGTCTGCATTAGTGTCTTCCCTTTCAGTCCAATCTTCCAAGACTCCTGTGGACCTCTCCTTGTCTCTCTGACGTTTTGTTGCAGCACTACATCTTCCTCCAATTCACCTCGTGATTCCAAGATGCAATCTTCTATAGAAGGTAGCAACTTGAATCCTTCATCTTCATCAAGCATGGATAGTTCATATAGGTGCAAATTCTCATAGTTTTCTACTGAGTACATCCATATAAATGGTGGAAAATCAAGCCAAAAAAAAAATTCTCCAACCTGCTCCAACATGGTCAAGGGTCCATATCGTAGTGGCTTGAGTTTTCATGATTGACCTTGAGTCTCTCCTTGCTCAAGTAAAGCAAAAATTTTCTCCAACATAAAGCTTATACTCCCTCCTATGTTGATCATGTCTATCCTTGTTCTTGGCTTGGGATTTTTCCAATTGTTCTTTCACCTTGATATGGATTTTTTGTATCCTCTCAATGAACTTGGTTCCTCTAGTCACCTCTAGGTCTCGTATCTCCTCTTCATCCCGCAACCCAACTACTATGTCTAATGGATTTGTAGGTAAATATCCCAAGCATGCTTCTAACGGTGACTTTATAGTGAATGTGTGTTGCCCGATTGTAGGAATGTTGAATGTAGGCTAAGGACTTGTCCAAAGTCCGTGGATATTTTGTATTATACCCTTTAATCAGTCGCACCAAAGTCTTGTTCACCACCTCTATTTTCCCATCGATCCGTGGATGGAAGGTCGTGCTCCTATGTAACCCTATGTCGATCTCGTCCCATAAAGAAGTCAAAAACTTTCCCAAGAACCTGGAATCCCTATCATAAACAATAGACTTTGGCAAGCCAAAATGCACCCATACATTAACAAAGAAAATATATGTTGTCTCATGTGTTTTATTGTCTTTTTACATGCCATAAGAATACATATCTTACTTGAATCTATCAACAACAACATATAGATAGTCATGGCCATGTTTAGACATCGGGAGTCCTCCTACAAAATCCATAGAAATGTCCCCCACCGACAAGTAGGGACTAGTAACGACATATACAAACCCTCCTTCCTAGTTTTAGGCTTGCTAGTATAATAAAGTTTGCATCCCCTTATGAATTTAGATACTTCTTGCATATTGGTCTAATACACGTACCTTTGCAAGTGGGCTAAGGTCTCTTACCAACATTGAAATGTCCTACTACTTTCAAGGTATGTGCTTCCCTCATCAATAAAATCCTTTCTTCTTTTGGCACACAAAGCTTCCCCCATTGGTAGAGTAGCCCATATTTGAGATAACAATGCTCAATCCTCGTCCTTTCATCTCTTTGGGACTAAAAATGCTGATATGTCACCCCAAAGTCTTTGTCCTGGGCATATGCCTCTCTGTAAGCTTCCTTCGTGAAGGGCTCAATCTGAGAGATATTGGCCAAACTGGAGATCTCCTATGTGGGTGGCCTAGAAAACATGTCTACCACCAAATTTTTACTACCCTTCTTATATTTGATCACCGGATGGAATCCCATCCATTGTAGAGCCTTACTGCTATAATTTAGATTATGCTTACAAATCTTGGAGAGGTTTGTGGTCGGTGTGCACAATAGTATTTTTACCCAACAAATAATGTTTACATTTCTTAATGGTCCGAACTAGTGCATACATATATTTATCATATATTGAATATCCTCTAACCATTTGAAGTAAAGGTCTTAGATTGATAACATATTGGCTTACCTCCGTGTAGTAGTAACTTGTTCACATAGCATAATCATTGGCATAGGTCTCTACTTCAAAGAGTTGTTGTAAATTAGGAAAAGCAACTACTGGAGCACGACTAATCTTGTATTTCAACAATATAAATGCCTTATATTGTTCCTTACCCCAAATCGAAACCCTTACTCTTTACGGTTGATGTGTGTAGAGGTGTTGCAATAGCGGAGAATCCTGGAACGAACTTCATCATGTACTGTACTGCTCCCAAAAACTCCTAGTCTTTGTGGCTCCCATTAGTGTTGGTCGAGTTGGTGATGGCTTCCACCTTCTTCGGATCCACTCATAGTTCTCCTCCTCCAAACGCGTCTGAGATAGACAAGTGACTGTTTGGGAAACTCACACTTCTTCATATTGCATAGCAGATTGTTTCTCCTTGAGAACTCGCAATACTTGTTGCAAATGTGTTGAATGTTCCTCCCATGTGGCACTATAAATCATAATATCATCAAGATATAACATAACACATGAATCTATGATTCCCACAATACATCATTCATCAATATCATAAATGTAGTGGGTGCATTACATAAACCAAATGGAAGTACTAGCCGCTCATACAAACCTTGTTTTGTCTTGAAGGCAGTCTTCCATACATCCTCCTCCTTCATTCTGACTTGGTGATAACCTGACTTGAGATCCAACTTCATGAAGAATCTGGCATGCTGAAGCTGGTCCAAGAGGTCATCTATGCGAGGAAGTGGATATTTGTTCTTTATGGTGATCTTGTTTAAAGCATGGTAGTCGATGCACATCCTCCAAGAACCATCCTTCTTTGGTACCATCACAATAAGAGACCCGCATGACGAGGTGCTTGGGCATATTAGCCCTTGGTCTAGTAGTTCCTAGAGCTATTTCTTCACTTCAGTACTCTCCAATAAGGATTGTCTATACAACCCGATGTTTGGTAGAGGGGACTCTAGCAAGAGCTAAATCTCATGCTCTACCTCTTTTTTTGGTGGTAATCCGTTGGGAGTATGAAACACTTCTGAAAAGACTGAATAATATTATCCAAATCCTTCATCCCTTGGTTAGAAACATCTGAAATTTCCACCCCATCTTGTTTATTCTTTAATAAAAGTAAACAAAACTGATTATGATTTGCCTGAATGAGTCTTTTTGCTTGGTTAGCACTTACCATAGCAATTTTTGTCTTGCGCTGGTGTGCCTAGATGTTGTAATTGATCCCATCCTTGACCCATCTGTATCGGTTCTCCCTTCTCATGAATATAGCATCCCTGATATAAAAGTAAGGACTTCCAAAAACAACATCAAATGCATCAAGTGGAATAACATCAGCCTCCAATACATCTATATACTAGAGAATTTATCCCAAATTTGAACCTACATCTTCTTGTTACCTGAATCTCTACACCCCTCTTCACCCATCCCAGAGGATATGGATGTGGATGCTCATAGGTTTCAAGACCAAGCTTCTTCACAACTGCTTCAAAAATCAAATTAGATTGAGAACCAGTATCAACCAAAGCATTTACCTTAGTTCTCTTGATTTAGATTTTGATCTGGAATAGTCTACTCATCTCCTCTTCCTGTTCCTTGTTGTCCATGTTGGTGGTCGTGCATCCAAGCCTCTCGTCTACATCAGAATCATCCTCTATCTCCACCTCCCCATTTGTCTTTACAACTGTCATGGATTTCTTGGAATCCTTGGTTCGGTTCTTTGGATGTAACTTCCAACATGTAGCGTCAGTATGACCATTGATATCACAATTCTTACAAAAATTCTTAGGATATTTACAAGTATTCAAAGTAGTGGCAGCTTGTTTACCTTTCCCCTCCATTTACCTTTGTTACTTGTCTAACCCTACTCTTTCTTTGTTTGATTTGTTGATTGTTGTCTTTGATTATGCGTCTCCTTACTTCATTTCATCATCAATGTAGTATGCTTGTACATAAGCTTTGTTGAGATCCTTGGGCTTCGTGGAGATGACCTTCCTTTAAAGGTGAGTGTGAAGTCCTCCCAAGTACTTGGTCGAATGTCCTCATCCTCCAAGTCCATATTCAACAACATGGCTTGCCTCCAAAACTCCGTAGTATAATCCTGCACACTTTGACTACTGCCTTGTCTAAAGTACTGCCATTTTATCATCTAGTCAGTCTTATGGCCAATAGGATAGAAGTTAGCTCTAAGTAATTCCTTAAATCCCTCCCAAGTACTGACAATAGGACATTTCTTCTTTTCACAAGTGGCTAAGTGGGTTTCCCACCAAACCAGAGCATGACCTTCCATTTTGAGACGTGCAAAGGTAATCCTTTGTGCCTCCGTGACATTATGCACACTAAAGTAAACTTCTAGTTGCTTTAACCATTTGTCTAATAATTTTGCATCTACTTATCCTTCAAAGCTCTTAATTTCAACCTTAGTTTCAAATTTAAAGGGAGCATGATCATATTTTACCTTTTCAACCGGAGTTTCTTCTTCATGCTCTTCCATATTATCTTCCTCTTCGTGGCTCTTCCCTATGCCAAACTTCTCAGCCAAGGCTCGAACCACTGAGTCCATGGAATCTTGTTTCACTGAAGCCGTCTTTTGCAGATCCAAGAGCTCTTGTTGATGTCTATACAATCTATCCATCATGGTCTCTAGCATCTCAATTCTACGGACCAAGTTCTCTTCCTCCATTTGTCCTTAAATTCTCTACTTCCACTTCTTTGTACAAATGTTTGGATCACAAGGTAAAGCTTCTTCGCCTTTAGACCTTATCACTGTCATACAAATCACAAGAACGAATACCATAGTCTTGGATACTTATTACCTCTAATACCAAATTGATTTGTAAACTTTGACATTAGAAAACTTACAAATCACAAATTAATATTATCCTACTTTCAACTTTGGAAAATGACAGAATTGACGCTAGTGATTGATTTCTTAAAGCCTTAGAATCAAATTGTAAAGAGTGATAAGAAAATTTTAAGAGAAACAACACATATTTTTATCCTAGAAACCCCCAGTCTGAGGGAAAACCAGTTGGGAAGGGAAACTGCTCTTTCTTCCCACTTATGTATTGGCTAATTAAATGTAAAGATACATATTACAATAAGTAGAAAAGGAAACAACAATGTCAAACTCTCCTTTCCTATGCTTGTTTTCTCTGTTCCACATACACCTTGCTTCTACAACTCAACTCCAGCACTGAAATTCTCTTACTCACTTACTCCCATGAATTCTATTTGTCTTTGATGATCCGTTCCACTTGTTCCCCCTTGTATTTATAGCCTTCCTCATTTCCTCCCTTGCACTGGAGAATGAGAAAGGTTGTGTAAGGAAGAGACACAGTCCGTATGATTTGAATTTGTGATTTGTGCTTCATTTTTATTTTTCGGTCGATAGTGACAGACCATTGTTGTTTACTGAGACGGCGGTTACACAATCGTCACTCTGCACATGCAGGCGGCAGTTCTATAAACTTACACCGCTTCTTCATTTTTCTCATTTTTATTTTTGGTACTGGATGATCTGATGAAGTGGTGTTGTTTTAGGATCCCTATGGATCAACTTGATACTTGATATGCATATATAAAGTGGATACCTACAGGGGGTAGGGGATGTGCATGGTAGAAACCAAGGCACATGCAAACAAAGTAGGTTAGTAGAAATTTTTAATAGTAAAAATAGCTAGCATGCAAGAGAAGATAATGTAACAAGCAACTAGGAAGACAAGATGGACCACGAAAAGTGAGTTTCATACATGGGACATCACTCACAATGTCACAAGACAATCAAGGCCAAAGCGACCAAAAGCATACAATGAGCAAATAAGACAGGGAATAGCTCGTAAACAATATGAAATAAGAAGTGACATATAGTCATGGTTGTATTGATCCTACAAGACAAATGCTACACATGAAGCACCGTTAGTATGTTAGAAAGATAAATAGTATGCCAAAGTGTGTATAGATCAATGAAAAATAAAGTGGCGGTAATAATAAGTAGTAAAGAATAGACAATAAAACATGTGATATGTGGAGTGCAAGAGTAGTAAAGGTAGATGGCCCCGGGAACCTCGAGGAGATGGTAAGAGATTCAATGTCAAGCATCATACATTGTGTGATAAGTTGTAATAGATCTACATTCACTTCCAGAGACTAAGTGAATGCACATGTGTATATAATAAATATAATGACATATTGGGTATTCATCTAGTATAGTAAACAAAATGTAAGATGAAAGTAGTATAAGCTATCAAGAATAAATGCAATCAAGATATGCAAATGTTTTATGAGTGTGATGGTGTGGTATGCAAGATGTGAATATGGGAGGAGTTGTGTTGCCCCCACTGGATGTGTATGAAATGAGGTTCATTTGTAAATACCCCCTCAATAGCCAAGAATGAACCATAGAACAAGAGTGCATCATCCAGAAATAATTGTGTTGTATGTGAGAATAGATGTTAGAAAAGATGTACCCTAAAGCACCGAGTGTGAAAAGTGTATAATGTGAGGTTAATTGATGTAGTGTGCCCTCAACAGTCAAGTGTGAACCGTAGCACTAGAGTGTGTCATTGGGTAATGACAGTACAATGTGTGTATCAAACGTGTATGAGTGTTGAGAAAGATGAGACATGAAACGCGGAGCTTGAATTGTAATAGTAGATACTAGAGATAATTGATAGTGATGGAAGGGGGGAGAAAGTGTGATGCCCCCAAGTGTGCAAGGGGTGAAGAATCAGGTAAACTCGTCACAGGAGATTGTCGGTGTCGGGTTCAAATCGATAGGATTTGGATTAGAGACATAATAGGCGATAGTATGAGGTTGATCATAGAGAGAGCCAATGCGGCGTAAATTATACATGCCCATAGTGTATTCTTCATCAGTAAAAGGAGGTTGTGGACAATCATGTGCATACCAATGAGTGAGATTTTGTGTATAGCCAAGGAATGAATCATTGCATATAGAGACACGACCAAAGGGCATAGGAAACGTGATATCAGTATGATTGGGGTCAAGAGTGCCACCAATATAGTCGAGCCAAGATTGTCTAAGGGTGAGTGGAGAGGAATGGGGTGTACGTGCAAGAAAAACTGACAAATGGAAGACACAGAGGCCATAAGCAACAGTAATGAGTACATATCCATGGTACAAGTGGGGAGAGTGAGATGGAGGGAGGAGATCATCGAATGTGAATCCTAAGTGAGATAAACCTTCATGTGTGCAAATAGTGTCAGGGAAAGTGGGATCAAATGGAATATGAGGCCAATAAGAGTCATGTATGAATAAGGTACATATAAATGGATCGAGTGGTGGGGTAGATGTGATCGGAGGAGAAGGCATGAGATATAGTGCATGTATATAAACCTAGATAGAGATCATAGTTGTAGTAAAAGGATGGGGTTGTTTGAACCGATATTCACCTAGACTGTGTAGCAACAAAAGTGTCTTGGAAGTAGGATATCATTATCAAGGATATTAGGAGTGGAGCTATATGTAGAGGCGAGAGAGGAGTAGTAATAGGTGGGGTAGTGGTAGTGTTAGAGGTAGACAAGGTAGGTGATATAAGATCGGTGGTATGTGTAGGGATGGAAGAGAGGGGTGTGGAGGTAGAATAAATAGTGGGAGCACTAGATTGACAAGTATCGTATGTATTAATACTATGGTATGGAATAGGATGTAGCGGAGGGATAGGCATGGCAGTGATGGGATCTATGCGAAAAAAACTTGAATGGGTCAGGATCAACATAAATAGTATGCTCATATCCATCATGTAAGAATTTAACACACCAATGAACCATAGAAGGAACATCATGCATGACGTGAATCCATGGTCTACCAAGTAAGCAATTGAACTGAAATGATGTGTCAATGATATAGAACAGTGGGAAGGGTTTTAGGTCCAACTCATAAAGGTAAGGTGATGGTGTCGATGCATGTGTGAGTAGTGGAATCATAGGCGCAAACAAGAGTAGAGGATTTAGTGATCAAACTATCATAAATTTTTAATTGCATGAGTAGTGAAAGAGAACATAGATTTATAGCGGAGCCATTATCAATTAGTACATGCTTGATACATATGGAACCGATAGTAGTGGTGATGAGCAAAGGTGCAAGAAGATCGCCAATGGTAGTAGGCGGGATATCCTCATCACTGAAGGATATAGCATGTGGTAGATTTTTGAGGGATTGAATGAGATGGGTGAAGGCAATAGGTGAATTATCACTTTCAATATGGATGGAGCGTAAGGAAGCTTCTAATGTATGACAACAATTTGGTGCACTACGTAAGATATCATAAAGAGATATTTTGACAGTGTATTCTTAAGTTGCTCAATGATATCATAACCTTTGGAGGTGGTGGGAGGAACTGTAGAGGTAATATGTGGAGGGATAAAAATGGGTGGAGTCAGAGGCGCATTTAGCAGTACGGTGGGTAGTTACCATATTAATGGTTATATCAAGCATTGGAGTAGTGAAGCAGGGAGGATGTTAGGTACGGACCTACATAAAATCAGCGCGATGGCAGCCATGTCAAGAACCTTAGTTATTACATAGGACAGTAAGAAGATTGGTCCACAAATTAAGAAGAAGAGAACATCTTATGCATGTTGAGAAGGTAGGGTTAATCGGTAAGGTTCACCAAATGATTTAATATAAATGGAATTAAATCTAATTGTAGAGTAACTATTGTAACTAATGATATACAAATGATAATATACAATAAATGGACAAGCAACAAACATACAATAATATGAAACCCTAATCAAGAGAGAGAGAGAGGGTGACTTAGTTGATTACGTGCAACTTGGGTGATTTGGGATGGAAAACTGTTGGAACATACTGTGAACAACGTTGTCAAGGCCGACTAGAAATTTTGGGACTTAGAAATGTGTCGACAGAGAGCGCCCACAGGGAGGATAGGAGCGCCCGGGCACTAGCGTCCGTTTTGGGCACTAGTGTGTGTGTAGATGCTCGGGATATGCTTTTTTCAGAGCCGGAGGAGCTTCGCTCTTAATATCTCATTTTCATTATGTTTCTACTCCTATGTCGTCGATCAGTATTCGTAATTTGTAAAAGAGATACCTAACTGCACAAACCCACAAACCACATCAAATCTAATAAAAAATATGTAGAATGGGGAGTTAGATTAACCCAAAGTGTCGCCCAAAGAATGAACTTAGTATCGAGTATTGCACTACATCTCAAACTCCATGTAGTTCTATGTGAGTATGTGTAATGATGCCCAGATTCCCTTGTGCAAGTTGCACAATGATAATGAGCCAGATATATAATGTAGAAAATGTATAGAATGTGTGGGATGGAATAAAATAGACTTCCCCTCTTATGTTGTGTATGTAAAAGTGACGCAACCCTTGTCCCTTGAGTAAATTTTCTAGATGGATGATTTGTGATGTTCTTTGTGCCTTTGGTTGCAAGCTTAGGTGATAGTATGTAATGTTTAGTGCTTGGCCCCTTATTTGAGAGGTATAACTATGTATATATGACTCCCTTGTTTGAATTTCATAATTGAGAACTAGAAGGTCGACCCAAAAGTATAAAACATGCCCAAAAGAATGAGAAAAGGGGAGAAAGGGGTAGGAGCGCCTAGGAGGGACATGAGCGCCCGAACGCAAGTGTCCTAACTAGGCACCAGTGTCCGAGGTCATAAAAGATAAATCCGTCAAATACCGACAGGATGTAGGGTGTAAGGTCAATAAAAGCACAAGAGACAAAACAAAAGACCCAAAAGACATTGTCAATTAATAGTTTTCTTGCTTAGGATTCATGTATATATTAGTATGCTCTAAGACCTAGAAATGTACCCATGTGCATAGATTTTGTGTCTACACAAAGGAGCGTGGCGGGGCCCGAGACTATCACAAATAATAGTGGGCACTAGGAAAAAATTGATATATCCATCATGTAGTGGACTCCAAGATATTTTTATTGATTATTTGTTTAGCTTGCAGCTCCTCATGGAACTCCTAGAATCTTCATAACAAGGTCACTTTCTCCGTTAAAGCTTGCATTCCATGTATCTAAAATGACCTGGTTTTTCTTGAATGGATCCCAACACCATATGACCCCACATAATTCTTCAAAATTGCCTTGGATCTCTTCAATACTCCTCTGCACAACCCCGAGATGGGTTGATCCTTTACAATCATGCTCTAGAGGGTATTCCTTGTTGCAAAACAGCTTAAAAATAACCTTTTTATGCCTCTGGGAACAACTACTCCACCTTAGATCTCAACAACTTCATGAGTTAAATTAGGTATACTTCCCTGCACATGAAACACACTTGAAAACCATGTTAGTATGTTCCTCTCAGCCAGAATGAGGATGACATAGTTGATAGAATGGCCGGAAGAATGGTTTACAATGACCGGGGGAGGAGGTTTTCAAGTGTTTGCATAGTTGTCATGACCAAAATTTTAAATTTTGCATGTTATACATTTTACATGAACACAACCGACTCTAACTTGAGGACATAGATCGTAAGGGATAATGAAGGACCTCATAAATCTCATGGGGAGTAGATTAGTGTCTTATCCTTCTGGCAATAGAGCCACTATTTGAACAACTAGTACAAACAACAGTGCACAACCAAGGGAAAAACAAAACAAACACATGACAGAAAAGGAAACAAACCAAGGAAAAACAAAACAAACCTAGCTCACCTATGTACATGTGGGGACAACCCACTTTTACTACATTACTTTTTTTTTTTTAATGTCATCCTCAGTATGGATAACACCAAATGAATTTGCTCTATAAATCCATTGACTGGTTCAATGAAATAGGATCCTTTTCTCAACTATTTGAGAAAACTAGTTCTTGTAGGAGTGAAGATATTTGGATAGAAATGCTTATTGAAAACTCAAGAAATTGTATTATTTTCATCATACACACACATGTAATTATATAAGGAGGATGTTTCCTATAAAATAGGAAACCTACTACTACCATTCTCCTGAATACTGAGTTTGGTTTAACAACCAAATCTCACATAAATAATATAGTAAACAACCTATGTGGGTTGTATTACTAATAACTTACCCACACATTTACATTTACTAATTACACTCATAATTAACTCACTAACATAATGTTAGCACTAACATGAATTCCTATCATTCCCCCTTAGTGCAAACATGGTAGAAAAACATTCACACTCTCATTTGCAGTATGATCACCCTTGTGAAGCATGTCCTATTATGTGACTCATGATCTTGATCCAAAAGAAAGGCTCTCTCCTTCCATGGTTTTAAATAGGCTTACCACAAACATTGACGTGACAGGAACCCATCAATTATCCACCTCGTGTGGTTTTATGGATCTCCCACAAACCTTTTCAAGATCCATGAACTAACTTGTTTTTGTCCTTTTGTTCTCCACTATGTTTTTACATCAGGGAATAACATAGGAATCATTGCTTGCTTATTACAAATTTGAACAAGAGAAATCATACTAGAAAGAGATTTCACATTACCAACTATAACAACAAAATGTTTTTAATTGTAGTCACTTTTGTCGACCGTTGTTGTCATTCGATCTCGAACAACATAGAAACCACCACTTCCATTGGAAGCTTCCTCTTGACATTAGCCAATTTGGCGCAAAATGGAAATGGAACATTGGTGTCATATTCCCTCCCTCAATGTGAAATTTTTATTTATTCACACAACACAGAACAATAGGAACACTGAAATTTGAAGCACACTAAAAGCTTGAAACACACCGCACAATCGGAAATCAAATACCGAACTAAAAAAATCATGTCACAACCTCATTGTGCGGCCTATCGATTGCAGATGGTGAGAGAATGTTGTTTTTCCTCCATCCTCATGTGTCTCCATCCTCCAATGGTTATGTTGTTTACTTAGCAAATGTGATCTTGAACCACATTTGTTTCTACATTGTGTTTATTGTCTCCAACAATGTGAAACACTTTATTTTTCACGGGACGTCAGGTTACACTAAAAATGTGTCTTTGAGGCAATTTTTTTATTTTATGCAAAATTTTGACTTCGACTCACAATGAAACAAAATGAAAATGACTCTATTGATGATACTACACAAAATAATGATGGACTATTTTTACAGTGACTCAATGACATACTGACTCAAACAACTTTTGAGTTTTGATTTCGACGACTGACTCTAAACACTTTTAACGACTTGACAACTGACTTAAACGACAGTTTATGACTTTTTTTATTTGGACTAATAACATGACTATACATATAAAAACCTTATTGAAAATGAATATTAAAATACTAATTATACTCTAGACTTTATATCTTATAAATAAGTCTAACGATAGTATTTCACTATCGACTCTTAACCATGTGTTGATAAACAAATGATCATACTACTAAACTAGAACCTAAAGAAATATAAATGTATTAACACCACGTATAAAGGATATAAAAATTTGAACCTAATAAACAAAATGAATTGACTTACAAACAAACATTGCCATAAATGCATGAGTACACGGTTTGTTGTAAAGTGGTTTTACAACTATTTTTCCAAGCTTTGTCGTCGAGAAGGGCAGCCATATCAAAGCTTCCATATGCAAGAATATCACTTCACAAAGATAGTAGGAAAGAAGAAGTAGCAAATCCCTTGTTTTGTAGGATTTGTTTTCACTACTTTCAAATCCGAACCAAGAATGGATAGGAATGTCACCCAAAGTACAAACTCTTCTAGTGCGAATTCGAGATGACGAATCATCAATGCAAAAATTGATGGATTAGGGAGTGATTTTAATGAAACATCTCAATCCTAGTGCCAAGTCAAGCATACGTTGATCCTAATGTTTTTTTATTGATAAACGCTTTTGATCGGAGCCATGAACCGGAGGGCAAAGGGCCCCCACCCAACAGAGAGGGAAGAAGAAGAAAAGGGAAGAAGAGGAAGAAGAGGAGAGAAGGATCAAGCTGAAAGAGGAAAAAAGTGGTGAGGAAAAGAGTGAAGAGTAACGAAACACCAAGAACTCGAGAGGGTCAAATCGAAGAGAAATGAGGAGTGCACCAAAACTCCCAAACTAAGCCAACGCGAACAAGTACCAGTCCACCCAACAACCAAAAAGCAATGGTAACAAACCCACCATTGCCTGACAACCACGAAAGCAAAGACCCTGCAGAATAAACCAACACGGTGACTACCCAGAACCGACCATTACCAACACCATCAACGAACATGGTAAGAAGCAGTCCCGAGCACTGAGCCACACGCACACGAAGCCACCGCAGGACACAACAACCCAAAATCTAAAGGCTACGAGTGCCAACACAATAAAGAAAGGGAAAAGTCTAACCTCTGCTTAAACCAAAAAGGTAATGATTTCTTTCGACACGAATCGGGGAACCAGGATAAGCAACCTCTGCAGACAAGTAGACCAAGGAGGGCAGGACCCCATCCGCCCAGGAAGAAACCAGAACCCATCCAAAGCACTTCCCCACTGCCAAAAGAGACCCCAGCCGCGAGAATGAGAAAGAAGAGACCCTACCATAGGATCGCAAGGGGGCCTTCGTTGCTGAACCACGCCATCAAGGAAGAAGAACCTCTGGACATCATTGATGCACACACCTCAGAGCCGTTCGAAACCAGGGGCCCCCCATCGAAGGAAAAAATGTCAAAGGCCAGATCCGGAACAGGGACCAAACCCTGAAGCAAATCCCGTGCATGCCTGACAAGAACCCCCACCACCGAAAGAACCCCGAAAACGTCGAAACTCCTAAAGGCAATGGCACGTCCTCCGGCGCCAAAGGCAGACAATGGAAATGAGAGTGAAGCTTGATGAAGGTAGACACACGATTAACAACCAAAAAGCGAATGAGAGAAATGGGGCCATGAATACCCCTGATGGCAGGACAAAAAGGCCTTCACATCCTGGCACAAGATGAAACTAGCAAAACGGAAGGCTTCCTCCAAAAGCCCCTTAGCCAAGCACACCTCGAGAGGAACGAAGCACGAAACTAGCGCTTCCATGCAGCACTCCACAAGGCTCAAACAGAGAGTGTCAAGCTGAGCCACCCCGCTAACGTTCTGAACCATCTCCCATCGCGATTCACCAGAATCGCCACAAGCAAGCAAGGCTTGCTTGATCCAGAACCCTAGCTCCGCCCTCTCCTCGAGCCTCATCAAAATCCTTTGATCACGCTAATCCTAATGTTATAGAGATGTGAGATCTCGAACATAAATACAATCTCGTTTAATGAGAATCAACAGTGTAAAAACTCAAGTTGAATGCAATGTTTGGTCACGAATGAGTGCAACCTAACAGATGCACAATCAAGACGAAGCTAATTATATCTGAGAGCTCTAAATGGAATGAAAATTCATCCAACTTAATTCCAAAATAAGTTGAATGCACAGAACACCGTTCGAGGGATGAGAATTTGCATGCAGAGGGTGTGGTCGATCATAGGAATATGGTAGTATTGTAAGTCAAAACCACGATCAATGTAAATCCTCCAAGGGAGCGCCGAATGCAAAGACAAAACACATCCATGCAAATCATCAAAACATCATATTGATCTAATCTCAAAGCTAGTACAATACTATACAATGCATATTTGGATGCAAAACCATGGATCTAAATGTTAATGATTGTAAAAGTGAATAACATATATATGTAAGGAAATTAGACTTTCTAAAAGACATGTATCAAGTGAGTGGATGTGCACAAATGAAAGATCATTGGTAGTCTTGAACTCTCATTTTTTCCATACACACGACCATGAAACATTGTGATACCAAATGAAGATATTTTGACAAAATTGCAGATTGAAAACTCAATAGACTATATTATTTTCATCATACACACAATGCAATTATATATGGAGGATGTTTCCTATAGAATAGGAAACCTACTACAACCATACTCCCTAAATATGTGATTTTGGTTTAACAACCAAATCTCACATAAATAATATAATAAACAACATGTGTGGGTTGTTATTACTAATAACTTACCTACACATTTACATTTACTAATTACACCCGTAATTAACCGACTAACATAAATTCTTAACAAGGAGATCTCCATCTACTTGAGAAAGAGAAATTTCTGTTTTTCATTTTTGAAAAGTATGTATAACTCCTTTTGCAAATGGGGATCCACATGATCAGCTCATTGTCATTGTTTCTCAAAATTCCACTTCCATTTGCGGTCCATTTTCAAATTCAACCATGCTTCTGATTTCTCATTTTCCACTTTACTATTACAAGATTGATTCTTGATCATACCATACCATGTTTACAACTAGAGTTGTGCTTTCCAATGGACATTTGTTCTTTGCTTGTTATACTCCATATGACCATTGTCTCCATGAGTTGGTTATTGATATTTGACATTTTTATCATCGTCGCAGCTTCTTGATGCTTCACATTTACCGTCTATTTTAAATGGTTCTTTTCTAAACACACCAGCTCATTCTTGATACGGTATGACTTACATGATGCATCATCTTCTTTCCCAGGATAATGAGCACAAGGTAGGAACCGAAAAATAAAGTTTAATGTTATCTTCTTCCTGATCATCTTGAGTTACCCTAGTCATCTCTGTGATGAAGATATCCTCTCCTTGAGTAGAATCAATCTTGAGAGACTCGAGCAACTTTCCATCCATTCGTTCCTCATTGAGAAGGTCTTCTTCTCCAAATGGAGAAGAGAAAGCTTCATAGTCACAGTCATATTCTTGGATTAAGTCTTCATTTTGGATCTTGAGAAGATGATTGGAATCCTGGGGCTCACATTGCCAAAAGTCATTTGACACCATTATTTCTTCGTGGTTAGCATTACATACCATCTCAGGACCAATTTGAGGCAAGTCAAGATCTCCATGATCCTCATCATCACCAAGTAGATAACATGTATCCATATCTAATGAGAAGTGCATACTGTTAAATTCTGGGTCAAGAAAATTATCGTGTTGTTTTTCAATTTTCTCAACCAAACCTGTGTACTCCAATATGGGCAGCTCAACATCTTCTTCAGAAATCATAAAAAAATCATATCTTGAACCTTGGTATAGAATGTCTATTCTTCTATTATACTCTCCCTAAACATGGTATCTCATTTTTCTTATGGGAAAGAGCTTCTTCATTTTCCCCTTGACTAGAATGGTGGCATAGGACCAATCCATCTGTATCTCTCCACTAGCATCTTGATAGAAACTCCAACTCAATAACATCTCGTATAATCTTGGGATGTATGCTACGAGTATGTTTGTTTTGACCTTCTTGTTAGGGAAGTCCACCAATGTCACTTGAACATCTTCAACTTGACCAATGAGAGGTACTTCTTTGGTCTCCATGGAGTAACATTGTCTAATATTAGGAATGAGGGTGAGACCAAGAGCTTTGGCCACTTTGGCGGGCATGATATTGTCAGAAGCACCAGATTCAATGATGCAATTACTCAACTTGTACCCATTGATTAACAAAGAGAGGTAGAAAGGTTCATTTTTTGAGAAGTGGAAGATGTGGGAGCAAGAAGATTGTGAGCAGTGACATAAGGAGCGAGAAGTGGTTCTTTGGCAATGGAATTGTTGGAATCAAATCTTGAACTACTTCCTTTGATAAATTGGATAAGTTTATCAAACTGCTTGGATGAGTTCTTAGATACTTAGCTTCGAAATTTGGATTTTGGCCTTCTTGACATGATTGATGATGTCAAAGAATGAAGAGGTGGACTCTTGGGGAACAATGGCATCCTTGGAAGGTGTAGGAACTACATTCTTAGAAGTGGAAGTAGAAACTGATTTGACTAGAGAAGGAGAAAGAGACTTACCTAGAGAAGTAGATATAATTTTGGTGAGGTGTTCTCAAGTTTCTTCTTAGCTGACTCCATGGAATTGGGCTACAATGATCCTCTCTTTGTTGTTTTTGTAGAGTCTTTGTTTGAGGATTAGAGTGTTTCACTTAGGAAGTAGAGGAAGAGGCCTCTTTTTGTTCTTGTGAGCAAGTGAACACCGCACAAGAGTAGTTATCCATATCAGCCATGGATTCTTTAGGATCTTCATCATCTATGGAGCATTCATGTAGCTAATTCTAGCATCTCCAATTTCTTCAACCTTTAGGGCTTCTTCTTCTTCTTGTTCTTGAGCTTCACAAGCTACATTAACAGGTGGAGCTTCCAAGGCAAGCCTACGTGGTGCTCCAACAATCTGATTTTGATTTTGAAAATTCTTCCTAGGCACCTCCTTGCATAGAGTACTTTGAGCAAGTTTTTTTCAAAGAAATCAACTCATTAGCCAATTTTTGCAAAAGTGGATCAATAGTCTCAAAACTAGAACTTTGACCTTTCTCATGGTTTGATCATTTCTTTATCTTACCAAACATGATAAGATCATCCTCTACCTCCACCATAAGGTCTTGAGCTTCATCCAAGGTAGTTGGTTGGGATCTTCTCAAGATGAATCCAACTTTAGGAAACTAAGCATTTATGAAGAACCTCTTTTGATTGTTTGTAGTAGGACAAGAACCAAGTAGGAATCTTGTTAATCAAATTGTTGAATTTGGCCACAAATTCTCTCATGGGATCCTGTGGTTCTTTCTTCATTTGAGTCAATTGAGCAAGAAGGGCATGAGCATCTTCCACTTTGTCTTGAACTATGCTTCAAATATAATTTTCATATCTTCCCAATTAGTGATTGAGTGAGATGGCAAATAGTAAAACCATTCTACAGTGGAATCTTGTAATGACTCCACGAATAGTTGAACAACAACATCTTCATGTTCCACTCCAAGAATGTCACGGGTTGTGATAAATGTTGTAATATGCTCATCTGGATGTTGTTTTCCATCTCCCCGAATTTGGGAAACTTCTTTCTCGATCCTCTGAGTAGTTCGTGAAGTAGAGGAGTTAAAGCCAACGGACCAGTGTTCTAAGCCCAAAGTAATGGATCAGCCATCTCTGGAGGAAGAGTGTTCAGTGGTGGTGGAGAGATGGGAGATGCAAGCAAGACTAATGATAGGCTCTTCAAATGGATCTTCAGGATCTTGTATTGGAATCCGTATGGGAGAAAGTATGAAATCAACTTGTTCTTGCAACTCAAACACAGGATTATGAAAGACTACAATTCCACTTGCTTAGTCACCTATGGTGTACCTTTTATCTTCCAATTTTCTTAAAGGATTTTTCAATGAGGAATATGAAAATTTACAGTTAGGAATATGAAAGGTTTCTTACAAAAATCAGCAGTGGGTTTTGAAGCAATGAGTTTCATATTTTTATTTTTATTTTGAGTTTTGTATTTTATGATTTTTTATTTATTTTGTGGATCATTATAGGGTGCAAGACAACAAAATCTACCCCACTTGGGCACCAAAATTGTTGGTGAAATAATTTGTCACAAGGGTAAATTAGTGGTTTTCACCAACGGTCACGGGACTAGGTCCCTCCTCTTGGGAATGAGGAGGCTCTCATTTATTGAATGCAGAGAAAAAAATAAAATATGTGGGTGGTCATTAGGCCAAGGATCACACAAGAATACTCCACTAAACCTATGGCAAATTGTTTGTATGGAATACAAGGGAGGAATTTTCTTGGAGAGAGGTAAATGGGAGATAAAAAAATAGGGAGAGGGTTAAGATTGTTAGTAAGCACTTGCAAATTTCACAAACATTAACCAAAGTGAGTCCACATTCAATAAGAAGGAAAACAATTGTGTTAGCAATATCAAGATTAACAAATCAAGACACAAAATTCTATTGATTTTTTTTCTCAAAGACACAGTTCTTTCTTGGTTGTTCAAGATTACAAGGCTTACACAGTTGAAAGTAGGAAGTAGAAGATCATAGACAAAGAGATAGAATAAATAACTTTTTATTTGTAGTAAGAGAGAACAAAAGCTATCAACCCCTTGGAATGGAGAAGCCATCCCAATATATAGCTTACAAAGTGTCTCTTCTTCTCCTCCTCAAGTGACTTTTCACATTCCTACCACTTGTGACCTTTCATATTCCCGTAGGAATAAAAATAAGTTATTTTCTTATTTATGAAAAGGAAATTTTACAATGCAAAATACAAAGGTCACTTAAGTGAATAAGATGAAATAGCCAAAAGTACATTCCTAATGAAGAATTAGAATGTAGAGAGAAGGAAGAAGAGAGAGAAGAAGAGAGGAGTGATCAATCCGGAGACAAAGGAGCTTCTGATAGCAAAGAGCTTGCTCTTGATGGACTTTGTGGAAATCCTTTCCCTTGACCTCTTTGTTGAACCGAGCCACTGCGAGTGCAACCTTCTTTTTCGCAAGATACTCTTGCTCACCAAGGAGTGAGAATCAAGACAACTCATCTCGAATATCAATGGGGAAACACTACCCCAACGAGCTCTCTTGATCACTTGAGAATGTATTTTCCTTCATAGCTTCGTGGGGTGCTCTCAACATCCTTGTTTTCATGTCCTCCAAATTCATGCTTGTCACGTCATTGTTACCCACATTGGGATACTCGGTGTTTAATGTAAAAATTAGCTCAAAACCCTAGTATTTGAACTTCATAATGACGAAAGACTAGGTGAAATGGACGGGAGATGGATGTGAACAATTTGACCAAAATCCCAACACTTATTATTTTTAGTTTTTGGATGTCGAAATGAGATGACAAAGTGGTCTTAAAGTTTTGTTTTAATTCTGAGATGCTTTGCTCCAAATTTTAGATGATTCTCTCATCCGGATTAATGGGAAAGTAAAAACTTCATTGAATAGGGTAGAATACTAAGAGAAAACTTAGTCCATATCTCCAAAAATACTCCACCTCATCATGCAAGCAATAGCTCAAATGGAAGCTGACTTTATGAAGAACATTTTCTCTAAATTTCAGGGATTTTGGCTCCTGGATCACCGGGAAAATGCTAATTTTGTCGAAGAGGGCATAATATTGAGAGAAAATTCAATCATCCATATCTCCAAAAATACTCCACCTCATCATGCAAGAAATGGCTCAAATGAAAGTTAATTTTATGAGGATCATCTACTCCAATTTTTAGGTAATTTGGCTCATCGAGTCACCAGGAAAATGCAAATACATTTTCAATTGTTTTGGGCAAAAATGGAGTTCATGGCTGGAAATTTTTTTCTCAAATAGAAAACAAATCATGTCATGATAGATCATGTGAAAGGCATTTTCAAATGGAATACTTTGACAAAGTTTCAAGGTTTTTCGACAGTGGAATCATCGGCAATGAGCAAAAGACTATTTTCAAGAACTAGAGCACAAAGTTGGTTTTAATGGCTTCCATGGAGGAAAAATATGGAGTTTTAATAGATTTTCATGTTAAACTTAATCTATTTTCATGTTGAGGTGCTTTTTAGGGGAAACTAGTTTTCAAAAATGACTTAGTGTTTGAGTGTTTTAACCATTTCACCTTTTTAGCATTTTAACTCATGTTTAACCATACATGCTTAACTAAGGTCGGTCGGGGTTAGAAGGCAAATCGCACCCATGAAAATAGGGGACCTTTAAGGTGAGGGGACAACGGGGACACTAATTTGCACTTCGCACCAGATTTTGACAAGTGTCATCATGTGGAAACATGTGAGAAAGATTAAGGGGCTAAAAATGAGCTTTTGAGAGCTAAGATGAGGTTTCGCACATGACCGAGGGCTATCTCCATGAGTTTGGGCGCACTTTTGTGTCTCCTATGTCCCCTTGGCTTTTGGGACAAGGGACAAGGGACCACAAACATCTAAAAATATGCCACGGATGGAGTTTCTCATGAGGAGGGGGTCAAGTGAATTGAAAACACAAGTTACATCCTTCCTAGCAATCTAAGTTATCACGAAAACATCTTCCCAAGAGAGGGGCGCACTTTTGTGTCTTTATTGTACCCTTGCACTAAGGGACAAGGGACAACATGCATGAAAAATGCACCAAGGGTGAAGGGGTCATGATTTGAAGTTGTAAAATGAACCTAGGAGACAAGTTGTGATGTTTTAAGTGATGCAAACTCAACCAACAACAAGGGGGCACACTTTTGTGTCCCCACTATCCCCTGCACCATGTGACAAAGGAAAAGGGACAACTGAGGAGAAAAAGTGTGCTCAAGCTTATGAAAAATGATGATGTCATCTTACCAACGCGAGAACAAACATGGAGGTTGTTTTTTCCGCTCCAGAACAAATCTTAGAGTTCAAAGGCCAAACCTTATATGATTTTGACTCCAAAACACCTGTTGAGTTCATTCCAACCATTTTTCGAGCTTATTCGGATTGCAATTTTATTTTCAGGCCTAGTTGCCGATTTAGCACAAAGGAGCAACAAAGAGTGACCCAAACTATCATGAAGAATAGTGGGCCCTAAGACAAAAACTAATATATCCATCATGTAGTGGACTCCAAGATCTTTCTATTAATTATTTGTTTAGCTTGCAACTCCTCATGGAACTCCTAGAATCTTCATAACAAGGTCACTTTCTCCGTTGAACCCCGCATTCCATGTACCGAAATGACCTGGTTTTGCTTGAATGGATCCCGATGCCATATGACACCATATAATTCTTCAAAATTGTCTTGGATCCCTTCAAAACTCCTATGCACAACCCCCAAATTGGTTGAGCCCTTGCAATCGTCCTCCGGAGGGTATTCCTTTGTTGCAAAATGGCTAAAAATAGCCCTTTTATGCCTCCGAGAACAACTACTCCACCTTGAATCTCAACACTTCATGAGTCAAACTAGGTATACTTCTCTACACATGAAACACACTTGAAAACCATGTTAGCATGTTCTTCTCACCAAAATGAGGATGACACAGTTGATAGGTTGGTCGAAAGAAGGATCTACAATGACCATGGGAGGAGGTTTCCATGTGGGGGTTTGGTTGTCATGACCAAAAGTTTAAATTTTTCATGCTAGATATTTAACATGACAACATAACACTAGAATCAAGAAAATGTGCAACAAGAAGTATCTAGACAAATGGAAAGGGAGCAATATTGAGGATGCGACTTGGATGGGTGTCACATGTGTCATAAGGCATGTCATCCTAATCGCTTGAGCAAAAATCATGATGCGGGAACATCCAGATTCACAAGCTAATTTATATCAAACAAAAACAGCTTTGTGTTGTATTGTGTTAAGGGTATATTGCGCAAGTCTATGTGGAAATCGGACAAGCCTAAGGGAAGCCACATAATAGTACAAACAAATTTTGAAGTGCAAATACTATTCAAAGCTGCAAAATTCTACCAATTTGCTTTGAAGCTATGAAGTACTATCTAAAGTCGCGAATACTACGAGTTTGTTTTAAAGCCATGAAGTACAATCTAAGGTCACAAAACACTACAAGTTTGTTGGGAAGCCACGGCATCAAGGATGTCGTTTGAAGCGGCGAATAAGCATGGAGTTGGGCCGACATCGCGAAGATCACGGAAAGCCAACTAGTTATGCTTCGAGTCATGTAATGGGTCCTTTGGGCCTTGTCTTTGTATTAGTCCGTAATTTTAGGAGTCTAATGTGTTGCATTTGGGTGGCTTGCATGCCTATATAAACAAACCCCAATTGCCTTAGGAGAGTAGCTTTTAGGGTAGCTCACCGCAACTCCTATAAATAGAATAAAATGTGTGATGCAAGGTTAAAGCTCAAAGCAAAGTGTAATGAATTTATAAGTAGGTTGAATATGATAATTTGCTTAAATTGTATTGTTGGCGATTGATCTTTGTATGTTATTCCTATGAATAATTGAATAAAGCTTGTTTCTATTATTTCTTTCCAATTCTTATTCAATTGTGTTATCTTTTGTGTATACTTTCCGCGCTTAATTCTGCGAGCTATGTGACCTAAGGCGACTCTTCATTAGACACCCTAACCATGTCTACGTCAGCTTTAAAGGAAAATCTTTTATAAAAATTTAGCATGGATTTTATCGTTTATGGAAATCTTCCATATTATATTATTCAATTTGTCCTATTCGTGGTAGCAAAGCACCTCCAAAATTGGAAATAAACAAACCATGTTTTCCCATATTTTCAGTCATATGCAATGCTTAATTTTTTTGGACAGAGGGCCAATGTCGATCCACTCTCTCTAATCTACCATGACCCTAAATTGAAAATTTTATATGAACAAAAATCCGCACATTTTTCCGGAATTTAATTTGTTTGAACATATTTCACGATTTTTCAAACCTTCTGGATTTCATTTTTCTGACCTTCGTATTTAATGATTCTAGCTATTTCATACGCTGAAGGAAAATGACATATTTGAGTAAAGAGGCAAAAATAAATGATTTTGCTTAAATAAACAATGGTAACAACTTTTAAAAGGTTAAATATTGTAATGCTTGTCTGCAAAGCCTTAAATAATGTACAAGATTTGGCCGGGTTTCATTGGTTTTGTTTGGGCAACATGTATTCGTGGAAGCCCTTAAATTAGTTTGATGGTGCTTGACCATCAGTAGCCGTAAGTACCTGGATGCTTTTAGAAATTTTTTCCAGTTACAATATAGAGACAATTTTACCTGAGGTATGTGCCAGATGTGACAGACATGCAACTTTCTTTCTTGTTCTGCAAAAGTTTAAAGTGTTTTGATTCTTGTTTATCTTATGGTAGTTCGGTTGGACAAATGTTGAATGTTGTTCAGCCTATATAAAATTATGGCACCCTTTATATGAAATGGTGATGGCTGGGTATTCAAGATCACTATTAGAATTTTCTTTGTTGAAGTATGGATTGCATTGTAGCAATGCTACATTTTGTTTTAAATGCTCTTTGTTGAAATAACACCACAAATTGCCCTTGATGGATTCAATTGTGGCCCCCTCAAAGATATATAGGAAGGTGTCTGTCATCTTGGCCTAGTTGACTGCTGATTTATGCTTGGAAAGGACCTTGACACAACTAATTATCACATGGAATAGTATTTGGATGGGTCCCCCGAGGCAGTCCTACAAGCAAGCTAGTGATGACTAGTCCCAGGTTGAGATATAAACTTATTACCTAATGCTGCGATTTAATATTTTAAAAACTGGTTTAAAAGTTAGTTTTGTGGTAATTTAAAGAGATCAGCGAATACCCAATGACCTGAAGTTTCAAGAGTGAAGCTTTTAACATAAGACGAGTGCCACCAATCAACTCCTGGAACAGCGTGCAAATGCCCCACTCCACACACAATGGGTAAAGCAAGAATCAAACCCGTCGACCCAAAATTAGTTAACTTTATAACTAACAATGACCTTTTACATCAATTCTAAGCAAGAGGATATGGTGGAAAGAGCTATCAAGAGCCAAAGTACCATTAACTTTATTCAATTCTGGATTGATTCCTTTTCCCTGCTCTTACACCAAAGAGACAATTCTGAGCTCTGCTTGCAACAAGTTGCTTACCTGGAAGTCTCACATGAGAATGATAAACTCTTATGCTAGGTGGAGGAAAATGTTTTTATTTGATACCTATATGAGGTTCATTTCGATCAGATGGCACACTAATTAACACAATTTGCAGGCACTTGTCGGCAGATCTGTAAATTGAATCCATTAGAGTTGTCTATGGTCGAGGAGTTCCTAGTGGCACAACATCCTTCGTATTACTGAAAAAGATGATATCCTCACATTTATCTTATACATCTATGACCACAAATTTTAGGCACGTCTCAGAGATCTTTTCAGTAATCTGCCGCATGCATTAATACCATATGTTCTGTACTTATTTCAATTAAGGAAGAAGAATTTTGTCTTCCGTCCTTGAGCTTATTCTTAGGAATCATCTTTTCTGTGCAATTCAGCTCCTGACTTGATCATTTTTACTATCCCTTTCTATTACTATTTGAACACTCAAAAGCTATATATATGGTCATGTATTTTAGTGTTGCAACAATTGTATATATTGTAAACTATTTTCTTTTTTTTCTCTTTCGTTTACAGTAAATATAACATAAACAAAACACAGAAAAATGGTCATTATCTGATACAATTCAAACTATCCTTCCATAGATCAAGGAAGTATTGAAAGTTGTACAACAATCACTTTTGTTGTCATCAAAAAAATTTCAATAGACTCGTGTGGAAAGGAAGAAAGAGCAATGGGGCTCGAGACGATTCAAGAACCGAAGTCTTCTATAAACTCTTATTAGCAGGTCCTAATCCCAAAGCATGTGAGTTCAATCAATTGCTTCACAGCAATCTGAACGCACTCACCCTCCACAACTAGTGATTTTTCATAATATTCAGGGAGGCATGCTCCATGAAAAATTGAACCCCAAAAAGGCCATTATTCACTATTTCTATGCAAAAGCTTAATATTGCAAGTTAAATTATATTATTTTGCATTGTTATCACTCCTATATAAAACGAAAAAAGATTAAAATTTTATCAGCCTGTAAGGCCCTGAAAGGATGTTTCCAAGGCTATAAGGCTATCTTGTTGCAAAAGGTGCTCCCTGACTGCCTACAAGAAAAGTTGAGACTAGAGGTTTAACTTTCTTCATGGGTGAATTTTTGTTGTTAAGTTCTCCTTATGCAATATGCATAAGGTGTGTGCCACATAATTATTTGGAAGCAAATGATTGAGGAACAGTCCAATTAGGTGAGAGTTCCAGATGGAGGCGAGCAGATCGGCAGTCATTGATAAAGCTATTGCTCGAGAAGACACATTTTACTTTTAGTTTCTTCCTTGGGGTGATCTTTGATGATGAAATGCATGGGGAATTTATTACCATGAAGGCCAATGTTGGATGGACTCATTGCTTCCCTAAACACCCTTCCCTCTCTAGCCCAGGCAGGACTCTTGATCTCCTGTCTGTCCATATGCACATAGTGAGGACTACATGTAAAAGCATTGGTTCTTAACAACTTGAAAACATTATAAATTTGGAGGCAATACTTCAAGTAGTCTTTTACTCTTCTGTGAAAGATTACATGGGATATGACTCATATGAGACACCTGGAAATTTGAGGATTTATTATATGGCTGCTTGAACATGTAGAGCCATCATCTAGCTGGCTTGAGTTGAAATCTTATTCTAACCAAATAAGAAGTTAAGTTCGTTCATCCTCTCAATCATGCTCAAAGATCATCAAGTTGAAAACTTGGAGGATGAATCACTTTATAGTCCCATTTCTAAATTATATACATATTTACTTTCCAATAGTATAGACAATTACAGCCTAAACCGTATCATGTTGGTTTATAGGTGAAGAAGGAACTTAATAGAAAAAATTACTGTTTAAGCTTTGAATGTGGATGGCTATCTGACTATCTCAAATAAATAGACTCATATTTCGGTTTTTAGTTTGGAAGCTGATTTGGTGATGTGTTCCCCACAAGCAGTATATGGCAAGATGGAGCACAAAACAGTGTGCCTAATCAAGCTAAACAAGAATAAACTCTGAGTGCCTGCAAATAAGCTTAGCACAAAATATCCTGGGTACATTAGATTGCATTCAATATTATTCTTCAAAGAAAAAGAGTCTTAAAAGACATCCACCCACCACATAGAAGCAAATTGTGGGTTTGGGACGTAGGTTCAAATCCCTCCACCACAATAAGACGACCCATATCACCAAAAAAGATGAGGCACAGTTTTCCGTATAATAACATAGGTATATTCAAGTGTGGCAGTGTTCACAAATCTTAATGATGTGGTCCAAGAATATCCCAGCCTGTGATACAAGCGGGCACACTCTGTTCAAAAATATGCCAGGTGCTTTGGTAATATTCTTTAGAAAAAGGGTTCAAAAAACATCCACCATATACAGGGGTTATGGTGTAATGGTAACAGGGGACTCTTTTAAGAGGGTGATCCAAGTTCAAATTCCTCTGACTAATAACCCGTTGTTAACCTCACCCAAGATTTACCAAACAAAAAAAACATCCACCAAAAAATTGAAGCATACCTGCACTATTGTTAACCTCACCAGATTTACCACTGCCAAAAACAAACATCCACCGAAAAATTGAAGCATACCCACAATATTATTTACCTCACCCAAGATTTTCCAAGAAAAAACATCCACACCCAAATTTTTCCAAAAACATAAACATCCACACCCAAGATTTACCCAGCCAAAAATCAAAGCAAATCCTCGTCGCATCGTACTTACATTATATTTGTGAATAGAGTTGAGAGCCACAAAGGGAGAGCTTTAAAAAATTACAGAAAGGCTGCATACAATTACTTCGAAGGTTTTAGATGTACAAGTTGTAATCAGAGATGAATACAAATAGATTGAGCATACCCATATGATGAAGTGTTATTTAAAGGGACAGGCCTGATTCCTCATCTTCATCAAGAGTTGTAGTGTAAATAAAGTAGAGACTCCAGATAAGAGTGAAGACACCTACTAAAATCCATCCAAGAGTGGGGTTGCTCAATCCCAAACTAAGTCCTGTTCCTTCTGTGGACAATCTCTCGTCCACCAGTGCAAGTGCGGGGCTTGAAATACCCATAATCGTAGCTACAGTGCTTAGACCGAGGCACTCATTGCTTACAGAATTCGTCTTCTCCTCTTTGACTACTTTTTTAGCAGAGCAGGTGATTTTAGGCACTCTTAGGGCCGGCAGACCTGTTAACATATACATGTGCATCAAAAATTGAAAACAGTTTGAACCCATTAATTTTTAGGTAGGAATAAATCAACCCAACAGGCGAAAATTCACAGAAAAGTGGATTGTGAACTTACCCACAACGATAGATGGAGAGGGTAGCCTGACTGTTGAGCCAGCAAATGACTTCTGAAGAAGTGCTGCAGTTACAGAAGTTGCAGTCAAAGCAGAAGCCATCGCGATGAATATTATGATGGAATTAGAGGATTCCTAGACTGAAATGCCTGATATACACAGAGCTATTAGTACCTATTTGGGATGAAGCCCGCTTAAAGATTGATCTTACATTCACTTGGGATAGGGCTAGATATCTGTTTCTAACCAATAGCTGTTAGTACCTATTTGGGATAGGGCTAGATATCTGTTTCTAACCAATAGAACGCATACGCTTGGATTAAGTCAGTCCTCTAATCTTTCTGGGGTGATAAATGAACAAGACCAATCCAAATGGATGGGCAGCTTCTCCTACAATTTTTATTGCGATGATGATGAATATTTCCGAAGCGGAGGTACCAAAGGGAACAAACTTCCCAATGTGCTTGAAGGAGGGTTCGGGGATTGTTGCCGAGGGTAATTTGCAATTTTGCAATTTTGCTATTTCAATGGGTACCTATTATTAGCAATCTTACACAAGCACTCCGATGTGAATGTCGAAAGAGATTGGGTGGAGGAGTGTAGAGCGGAGAAGGTGCGAAGGGTCAATTGTGAACGAAAAAAATTTGTTACCAAAATTTGAGAAACGAGAATTATCTCATGAAGATCAATATTTTTATCGACTTATGATTGGGAAGGTTGTGCCTAACGATCACTCACATTAGCACAAATTTCTCGACCAAAATTCGAACACAGGGCCTCAAACCCCATTGGCCCCACCAATAATCATGTGCCGAACAATTTTCTAGGCAATATTTTGGAAAAAATAAGTATTTGACGTCGCTACCAATGTACGTGACATTAGGCTGATCGGATTGGGAATGGCAAGATATGAGCAAAAAAAGATTTATGTTTTGTTTACTAATTTTAAAAAAATAGCAATCAATAATACACTACAACTAACCACAACACATTGTAACGAATCCTAAAAAGACAAAACTGATGTAACTCAATAAAGCATATGTAAGAACACTTGACAAAGTTCTTGTGAAATAGATGATAGTTATCTAAATGTGGGTTCATGTGTACACAAAACACTAATACACTATGCATTATTATAGTCATATTTTTCAAATATTTTGATAAAATAATATATGTTTTTTTAATATTTTAACATCATTTAATATGTTTAAGGGTCTCTTTTTTAAAATTTATTTCAGGACAGTTTGGAATCAAAATTCAATGTTTTTGGTGAAAATAACATTTTTTTCCCACGAAGTGAGTATTAGAATACAATCATGAGAAGAAATTAAACAAATTTCAAAGTATGAAATAAAAATATTTTTAAAATTAGTGTTGTTCCTTTAAAGTCCGTGAAATGTTCAATAAAATGCAAAAATGTATGACATGTTTTCTGTAGATATGCTTAATTATTAAGAATCGGGTGTTACATTATCCAATGGCAAAAGGGGTGAGAGTTTGAGACAAGTTTCCTCTTTATTGCGAACATGAAGCAAGGGGCATCGAGACATTTTAGAATACCACTCGAAGGAGAAAGGGGATGAAATGCATAGATTTGCAAGGGAGGGGACTCTAGAGATGGCAATGAAGGTAAGCCCTTGTCTTTCTATTTCACCAATGTTGACAATCACTTTTTGCAGAGTAAGACCTTGAGCCTTGTGGATAGTCAAAACCCAAGCCATTTTGATTGGTATTTGTCTCATGATTTCCTTTGAAAATTAGTGGAATGGGAACATGGGAGGGATTCTCGAGATCCCAACATGGGCCAATGTATCTATCAAATTTGATGACAATAAATAAAGGAAATTCGGAGGTGTAGAGGAAATGTCATGTATAATGTGTTGACAATTTTCCCGTTGAATATTAAGCAAGGCCTCCTCCACCCACAAGTTAGTTGTAAGCATAACGTTTTGGTTTTTGCAAAGAAGAAATGTGAACTACAATTGATTGTCATCATACCATGCTAAAATGCCTCCTTTGGTGATCTATGCAAATAAATGAGCAATTGAAATATTCAAAGATTTCAAAATATTTAGATTGTGGTGGTCGACCAAATCATTTTGGGAAAATAAGTTTAGGTAGTCGTGGAATGATTGTATTTCCTACTACAATAGAAAAAAATTCCTCGACATAAGGAGCTCCTAGTCATGCAAGCTTGGAATTTTGTTGCGGACGTTAAGGAGCAATTCTCGAAAGGAAGTTTATTCTTGGGAGGAACCTTTCTAGTGGAAAATTGTTTGTAAAGAGATGGAAGTATTGAATCCCTTCTAAAGGGTTGTATCAAAGGAATGATGTGCGTCTGATGGAACGTCCATTACTTGGTGAAAGTTGGCCCGAGATCACCAACGAGATGATCAACTTGCCCCCAAATGTCGATTTCTTGAAATGCGGGAATGCCTCTCATAGACGGAAGTCGGTTTTGGTGAGCAACTTAGGTCTAATGAAACTCATTTCATCAATAAGAATATATTCAACATGCTTAAGGGAGTCTTGAAAGAGGATAGAGATTGCCCTTCTAATGGTTTGAGTTCCTTGATTGGTATGTGAAGGGAGGCATGTATAGTTGATGCGTAGATGTTGAATGCAACATTATCAGTAGGTGCAAGCAAAAGCAAAGGTGACTTATCTCGCATATTTTGCTTTTTTAATGCTAACTCGATAGCGAGATATGACTTTCATGTTCCAAGAAAGACCTTAAATTATTAATATCAATGGTGGAAGCTTTCCCTTGTTCAAGAAATGGTAGAAAATGGTATCAATTGCCATTTGTTGGCCCGCACAAGAAGTTGTCAATACCCATTGGAGAGGATATATGATGATGAGCCATATTGATAGTGTTCATTTGCATTTCTATAAAAGAAGGACCAACCTCCTGTAAAGAACAGGGGTACCCCATGTGCATTCCATTTATGTTGAACATCGAAGTCTTAGCGGCCCAACAAATGTAGGTTACAAAGCTCCATGGTTTACACAGGGTGTAGTTGTGACATAAGGTTCCATACATTGTAATATCGCTACCATTGTTCAAAGATGTCCTCAAAATCAAATTCAGAGCAGAGAATTCTTCAAAGGTAGCATTAGAGTGTTGAACATGTCGGGGTATGTAATTGTTCTTGAACAGTTCCACTTTGGAACAATATCTTCTACGTAAGTGCCTATGTCTAAAGAAATAATACATAAGGGCTTGTATAAAAGGAGTTTCACCCTACAAAAAAGTTCAAAGGATGGATAATTTTTCGTTGGTTCTTGAAAAAATATAGGGTATACAAAAAAATAGTTGGTTGTTCAAGCTTCCATTTATTTCATGCAAAGCCTTATAAGTCCAATCTCGAGTTGTCTCAATAAGAGAGAGTGTTTCCATATTTGAGGGGCGAGCCTTATAGGAATCGATGAAAAGAGTTGTGTCTTTTATCTCGCAACTCTAATTCGTAATCCATCTCAAGATTTTTTTCCCTACATTGAAGGAAATAAAATGAATGACTACCAAAAAACAAGTGGTAATTTCTGCAACATGTGGCATGTTTCTTGTGCACTAATGTCATGTCTAATGATGTTGTCAGAGAGCATCTTATGGATGACAACTTGTGTTAGGAAATTAGGATAAACGTATCTTGAAATTATAGAAAGCATTTAATGGTAGGTTTCGACCGTTGTTCCGCCTTTGATGCATATTTCGCAATGTATTATAAAACAACATGTCAAGAAAGTATAGGTTGATGGTCAACATTTTCCCTCCGAATATACAACATTATTTAGTTATGTATGTTTATTCTATCGTCATTTCTTGAAGGTATATATTTAATTATTCCATCATCCTTAATGAACAAGGCACCTAGGCTAGGTTTCCCATGGGACATTGTAATGACATAGAGTCAATTATTTTTCTTCCTCGTGCAGTCCGTCTGTCATCGAGCACTTTGTGTGACATTACACTCGATTCAATAGCTCGTCAAGGTTTGTGGTTTGCGAAGATGAAAGAATCTGAGATGTTTCCATCGGGAAAGGGTAATCTTTAATGGACCGGTGTACAAATTCATCCCTTCTACAAAGGTTCTTGGACTCCAAGCATACACATAACTATCAAAGTATTTCCTTGCGGCCTCCATGGATGCGATTTGTCATGTCAAGTGTATCAATGTTTGGGGCATTTTGAAGCCAAAGGAACCCATGGACGTGTGTGGATCCTCTATGTTTCCATTAATACATGTAGCAAACATGGAGTGTAAACAATGGTTGCACAAGAAAAACAAAAGAAATAGTAAACATAGTTATTTTATCACCTGTACCAATAGTCTTTTGCCCCAAGGTGCTTTTCCAAAACTTATTCATAGAAAATTGTGAACTTGTTATGTAAGTATGTGGAAACTCGATGAGAGTGATTAATAATGTTAATGGTTCTCCATCATTGAGGCGACCCAAGGTTCGAAGCGGGGGAACACCGGTCATGACAATGTGAAGGTCTGGTCATTTAGTCTCTACTGAACTTAGAGTGAAGAATAAAGTAGGTGGATCTAATTGTTTGATCATGTATGTAAGTTACCCTCTACTCTTCACCCAAAATTATTGTGTTCCTTGAAGGTTTGTACCAAACCACATCAAGTTGTTAAGGATGTTGTCATTGGAGAAGTCCTGCAGTCTTTTGTGAAAGAGCTTGATAATTGTTAGAAAAACAAAGTCAATATTTTGTTTCATGAATACTGTTGTACTTGTCGACTTTGGTGATGCATTATAAGGTTGAGAAAACAATATCTAAATTGAGGGTGAGAGTATAAGTGATCGTCGTGAAAAACCGCAAAAAATGTAGAGCATATTCATGCAAGAACACCTCTTTCATTTGGGGTTGTTTGAACATGGCTTTTCTGATGCAAAAAAAGTTGGAAATGCCATGGAGAATAACCCTTTTGTGTTGTATTTTTATTGGAAAAATCCCAAATTCATGCCATTGCAGAGTGAAAGGACTCTTTCTCCCATGCTCAAGAATAAACTATTGAATTTCATCTTCTTATGTACTTGAATTGAGGATGGAGAGTGTGAGCTAGGAAAATACACTGATAACAAGAAAGTAAAGCAACTAGCCAGATACCTCCTCCTTCGCGATTCCTTAGCAAACCTCAGAATGGGAAATGAAGTGTGGATGAGCCTTGATTGTGTGAAATGTAGGTGCTTCCCTCGAACCTGGAGCAAGGCCTTCTCTGTAACAAGATCAACTTACTTTGCACCAATGGATAAAGGGGATAATGGATTTGGGATGATCAAAATGGGGCTATTTGGGCATTAGGACGAGGTGGGGAGGATGCTCTATGCTCAAAGGATGCAAGAACTCTGACAGGATATTCAAGTTTGTTTTAAAGAAGGGGGTAAGGTTGTATTTATAGCCTAGGAATTAGATTAACTTAGAGGATTTTAAGTAATCACAGTTTGAAAATGTGGGCATGATTAGGTGAGTGGGGGCCAAAAAGAGTGGGTGAGGATTAAACTTGTATTTTTAATTCTCAAATGGGGGGACATGGGGAATATTTGGCATGTGAGGAAGATTGGGTTTAATTTAGGGGTTGAAACAATTAATTAACCAATTAACATCGATTAATTCAATGGGGATTTTTGTGGGAAATGGAGTGGTGAAATTAATTGATTTAGGATAGGTGTGAAATTGGGGTGTCTAAATTTTCCCCTCTTTGGAAGGGTACTATGAAAGTAGTGTTCTTTCAAAGAAAGTAGACAAGATGGATGAATATGCCCCAAGTGGTAGGATTGAAGATTTTGAAGAGATTCTTCTTAAGGAAGGTGTTCCTTTGATAAGAAGTTTTAGAGGAATAAAAGAGAAAGCATTCTCTAAGAAAGAAGTAGAAAAACTTTCGCTTATAAGAACAAGGGAAGAATTCAATCTACTTTTGTTAAACAAAAAGTAGAACCGAGATGTTTGTTAAAGATGTTGGATGTTTGTTCTACTTTTGTTCTATGTGATGAATGTCATGGTATCCTCAAAGACAAAAATTTCATGGGAATATGTGATTATGGATAGATGTGATGATTCCCCCTCGAGAGGGTTGACGGGGATGGAAGATACGACAGATCTCTCGAAAAGAGGAGAGGTCAATTATGCGGAGAGGAGGATGAGAATGAGGTGTAAGAGAATGGAATGACTGCATTGCACAAATGGGGAAAGGATTCAATCGACCTTGAATGCTAGGTGTGAGGATGTGTTGAAGGACATAATGAGTAAGAGTGGAAAGAGAAAAAAAGAATGGATGGGAGTAGTGGTTGATTATGAGAAGAACAAGAAAATTCAAAGGTGAAGGAGACAAGGGTATGGAATAGAGAGGATACGAAGACAGAGGAGGAGAAAAAAGAAATGAAAGAGGTAGAAGAGAATAAGAGAGAGGGATGATAGGGGAAGAAGGGAATGATGAAGGAAAAACAAGAAGAAGACAAGAAAATGACAGAGCAGAGGGTGAAATTATGAAAAAAGGGGAGAGAGATTCAAAATTAAGGGAGTAGAAAAATGAAGAAGGGTGAAGGAGATGAAGGGAGAGAAATGATGGAAAAACGAAAGAGATGATAGAGCTGAGAAAAGAAATAAACTATAGAAGTAGGAGGTGAAGAAGACAAGGGTATGGAGAATGAGGAAAGATAAACAAGAAGGAGAAGACGAGATGAGAGTAGGGGGTAAAATCAGGAAAAAGGGAGAGAAGGATGGAAAAATGAAGGAGATGAGGATGATGAAGAATTTAAAGAAGACGAAAGAGGAGGTAGAATGGAGAAAAGAAAGAAACTATGAGGGACCAGAAAGTGTGGAGAATATTAGAGAAAAGAAGAGAAACTGGTACAAAATGATTAAAATGGTAGGGGTGATAGAGAAAGGAAGGGGAGGTTAGGAGGGAGGTGAAAATGATGGGGGAAGAAGAGACGACGGAGCGGATACATGGAGAAGATTGAAGGAACTAGGTCATCTTGGGGAAGACCAAGGTAGAGAATATGGTACAGATTGCTTTGAAATGCATGTGGAGGGTGGGATGATAAAAAGATGGGATAACACTGAAGAGCCAGGTTATCAATGGGGAAGTAAGAAGGAAGCACAAGGGAAAAGGGGGAAGAATATGATATAGAGGAAGTGAAATAAAACGAGGAGTGGGAAGGAGGGGAGGACAACAAAGAAAATGATGCAGAAGGAAGGAAACCAAGAATGGAGATATTTGGTGAAGAGTGGGCAGTATTAGGAATGTAAAGAGAAGAAAGAGGGGAGGAATGACATAGATTGGAAAAGATGTGGAGATGCATGAAATGAGGATACAAGGATTACAAGACAATAGACAAAGGATGTATGATGAAGACAATAAATATATTGAAGAGGGCGAAGGAAATATGGAGAGGTGGGGAAGAAGCGACAAGAAAGGGTGGGAGTGGAGAAAAGGGAGGGGAGGGAAGAGAGAATGGGGGATAGAAGAGGCAATGCCAATGAAGGGACATTAGGGAAAGTCCACTGATAATGATCGGTGGGGAAGGATGGGAGGAAAAGTGAGGAAAGGGAAAAAGTAAATGAGGAATGGAAGAGGAAACACCAATGAAGGGACATTAGGAGAATTCCACCAATAATGATCGGTGTGCATAGAGGAAGGAAGGAATGAAGAGAAAATGGAGAAGGTCAAAGAGAGTGAACAAGGCTACGCAAAATGGGGATGAGTGAATTTTAGGAGAATTCCACCAATAATTATTAGCATGGAAATGGAATATGATGATGAAATAATGTTAGGGGATGATCAACAATAATGGCGGGTAAGCATGGGGGTAGATATGTGGGAGAACTTGAGAAGATGGAATGAGAAGAGTGAAGAAAAGGTGAGTGATAAGTTGTGACAAGGTGAAGGCGAGGAGAGGATGCGGAGGATGAGGATGAACGAGGTGAAGATGAAGAAACAAGACATGAAAAGAATGGAAGGAAATGATATGAAGGATGATGGATCAAGAAGGGGAAAATGGGGGAAAGGAACATGATTACATGTGAAATATGGTATACACACTCTGTGATATGATAGGATGAGAAAGGATAATGGTAGGAGGAAATTTTGGTTGGTACAAGAGGCTAGGAGGAAGAAACAATCAATGGAGGTAATGAAGAATGAGATGAGGGAGAAGTCCAGAATGATGAGTTCAACTTAAGGAGGACCCTTAAGTAATATTATCATGCGATGAAAGTGGTTAAGTAAGATTGTCAAGCGAGGGATGATGGAGATGAAAAGTGGGAAAACATGAGGTGAGAGGATGTGATGATGGGGACTGACGAGAAAATGTGGATGGTGAGAATGTGGAGTGATGGGGAAGTGCAAGATGACAAATCATCCTTAAGAGGGACTCTTAAGTAAGATCGCCATGCCGCATGAGTGGTTAAGTAAGATCGCCAAACCGACAATGATGATATGGAAGGTGAAAGACAAGAGTGTATTGGGTACATGGGTGGAATGGTTGGTTGGAGTAGATGATTACGAAAGGGGTGAGAGAAATAAGATGGAGGAAATATGATGGGATGGGGAGGGTCGATGGTATATCATCCTTAAGAGGGACTCTTAAGTAAGATTGTCATGTGATGGGGATGGTTAAGTAGGATCGCTGTCCGAAGAAGAAGAATGATGAGAAGAAGTGATTAATGGAGTTGGTGGGAAGAAGGTATGACAAGATGGACTGAAGGGGAACCCTCAAGTAAATTTTCCATACTGCGAGAGTGTGTAAGTAAGATTACCAAGCAAAAGACAGATATTAGGAAGAATGAGAAAAGGGTGAATGGTGTAGGCGATATTGGAACAAGAGGGGAGAGGAGGTGATAACAAGGAAGGAAGGAAAAAAAGGAGTGTGACATGAATGGATGGAGGAATATATGCGGTGTAGGATGGAGAGTGTGAGGGGAATCCTTAATTGGGATGCCCATGTGGTGAGAGTGATGAGGTAGGAATGATAAGTAGAAGAGGCAGTGGAAAGATGTGTGTGGTGGTGATTATTGTCTAATGAAAGATGAGATGGTGGAGAAGTTTCTACAACAGAAGATCTTAGGAAGAGATTATACCTCAACCAATATTCCCACCTAGAAGGGGTGATTAAGTAAGATCATCAAGCTGAAAGTGGAAGAGTGAAAATGGGAAATCAGTAAGAAAGGGAAGGAAGATACACAAAGTGGTGAAGAGGAACATGAACGGTGATAAGGGTGATGTGGGGATAAGTGGCGGATAAATAGAAATGAGGAGCGAGGATGAATGGATCAAATAGAATGTGATCATGGTGGGGGATGAGGAGTTGTTGGATAACGATGAATACCTAAGGAAGATCCTTAAGCAGAATTCACAAACTGCAATGGTGATCAAGTAGAATTCCCAAACTAGAGAATGTATTAGACGAGGTGAATGGATGGGGTGTAAAGTAAGTGTTCGATCATGCAGGAAGATACTCATGGGATGAAAGCATCTTAATTTTAATATAGCACATAACATGATGCATCATGATATAAAGGATCAAGATGACTAGACTGTAATATGCATGAGAGCATAGACAAGGGCCATCAAAAAGGTATGATGCCCCGGTATGATATGCAAGTGCAAGAGAGCATAGACAAAGGCCATCAAGAAGGTATGATGCCCTAGTACGATATGCAATCACATAACAAAAGTATATTAGAGGAAACACCAAGATACATAAAATCAAGATCCCCCTGTAATATATCAAGATACAAGAAAACAATTAATAACTTGTAACTAATAATGCAACACAAGAACTAGTAAACATGTCCCTAACGTGTTCCACAGTGATGATTGATCGGATGTGCCCCCAAGAAGGGTACAAGGGCATAGAATGGATTGGGTCATTTTCCTCAAACAAGGAAACAATGAGAGCCAAATTTTCCCCAAGCAAGGATTCACACGAGGGAAGTGGTTTGAATTTGATAGTCATAAGGTGGTTGGAACATTTGTTGGGGATAATAGTTCAAAGGATGAATTGTGTTGATTATTAAGTTTTTGGGGTTTTTTATGGTTTTACAATTTTTAGAATTTTGTGATTTTTTTATGTTTTTGGGATTTTGAAGAGTTTTCAAATGTTTTTGTATTTTTGATATTTTCTAATGTTTTTGGATTTTTGAGATTTTCTAATGTTTTTGGATTTTTAAGATTTTCTATTTTTTTTGGGGATTTTTGGATTTTATACTCGTTTTTAGGGATTTTTAATGTTTTTTTGGATTTTTATACTATTTTTGGGGATTTTGGGATTTTCTAATGTTTTTGGATTTTTTTAGATTTTTATAATGTTTTTGGGGATTTTTGGAAATTTATGGACCAGAATGCAAACTTCTTATAAGAGGTGATAAACTAGGGTATCGTTCGTATGTATCGTGTTCCTTGTGGTAACTCATGCTTCAATAATACAAAAAAATCTCACTCCATTGGCAGGATATGTTGGTGATGATAAGATGAAAATAAGTCTAGCTCCATTCTTGACTCCACGCAACTAGTAAGATGCGAGGGCTCATCACCGAGAATCAAGAAGGACACAAGATGTAGATAGAGACAAGTGCTAATAACAATCCCTTTGGGAAATTATGACTCAATTCCTCTTAAGGTTACTGAATCAATTTCAAAATGACTTTCACTTTATAGGTCACGTACTTAGACTTGAGACGATTCGTGGCCATTTGATTGATTAAGATATGAAGTGAAGTAGTTTGCTCTTCACTTAGGCATTTAAATTACTTGCTTGAGGATTTTATAATTATAAGCACTTTCGATTTATGAGATTTTGTTTTTATGTAATGACTCCTAAGTCTTGGCCCATGCTACTAGTAAGAAGCAAGGGCTCGTCACCGAAGGCAAAACATAGGCGAGTAAATTTTTTGATTTCTTGTTTAGTTTTATTTTATTTTTTTGAATGTTTTTTTTTGTTTTTGATTACATTTTCTACATTGTGATTTATGAATGATGAGCCTATCCCAATCTATTTGCAAAGATGGCTCATTCTCTACCTTGGTATTCCTCATGATGACCAAGTTCCTTCAATCTTCTCCATGTATCCACTTTGTCATCTCTTCTTCCCCCATCATTTTCACCTTCCTCCTACCCTCCCCTTCCTTTCTCTATCACCCCTACCTTTTCAATCATTTTGTACCAGTTTCTCTTCTTTTCTCTAATCTTCTCCACACTTTCTTGGTCCCTCATAGTTTCTTTCTTTTCTTCGTTCTACCTCCTCTTTCATCTTCTTTAAATTCTTCATTGTCCTCATCTCCTTCATTTTTCCATCCTTCTCTCCCTTTTTCCTGATTTTACCCCCTACTCTCATCTCGTCTTCTCCTTGTTCGTCTTTCCTCATTCTCCATACCATTTTCTTCTTCACCTCCTACTTCTATAGTTTATTTCTTTTCTCAGCTCTATCATCTCTTTCGTTTTTCCATCATTTCTCTCCCTTCATCTCCTTCACCCTTCTTCATTTTTCTACTCCCTTCATTTTGAATCTCTCTCCCCTTTTTCATAATTTCACCCTTTGCTCTGTCATTTTCTTGTCTTCTTCTTGTTTTTCCTTCATCATTCCCTTCTTCCCCTATCATCCCTCTCTCTTATTATCTTCTACCTCTTTCATTTTTTTTTCCTCCTCCTTTGTCTCCATCCGCTCTATTCCATACCCTTGTCTCCTTCACCTTTGACTTTTCTTTCTCTTCTCATAATCAACCATTACTCTGTCCATTCATTTTTTTCTTTCCACTCTTACTCATTACGTCCTTCAACACATCCTCACACCTAGCATTCAAGGCTAATTAAATCCTTTCCCCATTTGCGCAGTGTAGTCATTCCATTCTCTTACACCCCATTCTCATCCTCCTCTCCGTAGAATTGACCTCTCCTCTTTTCAAGAGCTCATTGTATATTCCATCCCCATCAGCCCTCTCGAGGGGGCATCATCACATCTATCCATAATCACATCTTCCCATGAAATTTTTGTCTTCGAGGATACCATGACATCCATCACCTACCACCTTCTACTCTCCCCAACAAACATTTGTTCTACTTTTGTTTAGCAAAAGTAGATTGAATTCTTCCCCATTCTTACAAGCGAAAGTTTGTTCTACTTCTTGCTTAGAGAATGCTTTCTCTTTTCTTCCTCTAAAACTTATTATCAAAGGAATGCCTTCCTTAAGAAGAATCTCTTCAAAATCTTCAATCCTACCACCTAGGGCATATTCATCCATCTCATCTACTTTCTTTGAAAGGACACTACTTTCATAGTACCCTTCCAAAGAGGGGAAAATGTAGACACCCCAATTTCACACCTATCCTAAATCAATTAATTTCACCACTCCATTTCCCAAAAAAATCCCCATTGAATTAATCAATGTTAATTGGTTAATTAATCTATTTCAACCCCTAAATTAAACCCAATCTTCCTCACATGCCAAATATTCCCTATGTCCCCCATTTGAGAATTAAAAATACAAGTTTAATCCTCACCCACTCTTTATGTCCCCACTCACCTAATCATGCCCACATTTTCAAACTGCGATTACTTAAAATCCTCTAAGTTAATCCAATTCCCAGTTATAAATAAAACCTTACCCCCCCCCCACTCTTTAAAACAAGCTTGAATATCTTATCAAAGCTCTTGCATCCTTTGAGAATAGAGAATCCTCCCCACCTCGTCCTAATGCCCAAATAAACCCATTTTGATGATCCAAAAGCCATTGTCTCCTTTATCCATTGGTGCAAAGTAAGTTGATATTTTTACAGAGAAGGCCTTGCTTTGGTTCGAGGGAAACACCTACATTTCACACAATCAGGGCTCATCCACACTTCATTGCCCATTCTGAGGTTTGTTAAGGAATCGCGAAGGAGGAGGTATCTTGCTAGTTGTTTTACTTTCTTGTTATCAGTGTATTTTCCTAGCTCACAAAGAGAACAAAAGTGACAAGAAAACCTAAGTGAGAAAGAAATTTCAAAATTACTCATCATTGGAAAAATATCTTGTTGTATGGTTGACATGACATGAGCTAGGGGATAATGGGTATCCGAAAGGCATCATATATCATTAAGAGACTCATTATGGAAATATTTATGTAAAAACTCAAAATTTTAAGGCTATAAGACTGTGTGTGTGAAGTTGAACTTGAAGGAGCTCAAAAGCACTTATGTTGATTGACATTGAGAAGATTATAGTGTCACTTTATACTATTAATGAGATGATAAAGGAACTACAATGTCAATCAAACCTAAGAGGTGGACACCAAAAGGATTGTAGATCTTGTAGGAGAAAGAGCTCAGGGTTTGCCCCTGTCTAAGTACTCTAGATGACAAAGAAGAAAGATAGGAAGAATAATCAAGTATGAATAGTGGTTTATGAAAAATAAGGACAAGGATAAGCTTGAATGCTTACAAGTTATAGTGAGAAGAAAATAGGTCAAGGTTGTTATAGTGAATTCCAACAATGGGGATGTCATGCTTTAGGAGTATAGTGTTGATTGTAATAACCTAAAAACAATGACCTGCGTATGCTTTTGAAAGGTGAATTGGAACATGAGAAATGGAGGTGAATGACCAATAAGTGATTTTGAGATGTCTTGGTAACCTAAAAAGTCTAGTAAAGCACATAACAATGAATATAATATGGTACACTTCAGGGGGCAACTTGTCTTTCTCATTCAATGTATGGACAATGAAAGAAAGTTAAGAGCGTTGAAAAGGTTCTTTAGGAATTAGTTAGATATTATTGATCTATACCTAGGGCTTGAGTGTAAGGTAAATGGTTGATGTCATGTAGCTTAATACTAAGGAGGCTAAAATGATCCCAAGGGGAGTGGTATGTGTAGACACCAATTTTTGGTATAACACCCCTCTGTCATCTCGCGTTCATGCAATTTCCTATCTCACCTTTATTTTTCCTAAATTTCAATAAACCTCATCATCTATTCAACCAAATTTAATTAATTATTAAATGGGCTCCATATAAACCCATTTAATAATTGACTTTTGGCATTATCCCCCATCTCTCACAAATTATTCAATCCATGGGTATTAATATACCCATCCGACACCCCTTCTAAATCTAAATGGAATCTATCATCTCACCTACCATGTCAATCATGCTCCCCACTCCATCTAATAATTCAAGCCATGGTCCCCATGTGATCACATCATATCTCTTAACTCGGGTTACTCTACCCAACCTCGGTTACTTGTTAACCCCAATCTAACCTCACATCCAAGCTATAAATATGGGTTTTCCCCCATATTTTAGGGACAGATATATATTTTTCAAAAGGACTACTGACCGACATTTTTCAAGAAGACTGGACAACCTAGACCGGAGGAAGACCTAGGCCCAGAGAAGAAAGAGATTAATTAAGATCTGAAAGTTTGAGGGAGAAATGTTTGTCATGGCTCATTATATGATCATCTGGATGCCAAGTTCATCTCCATAACAGAGCACAAGCTAAGTTCCCTTGTCATTTTAGTTACTTGTCATTTTATATTCCATTATTTCTGCATGATAACTACTATTCATGATCTATTATTATCTTTTTTGACACGGGGGTTGACATCCTCCAAGGGAGTTAAAATCCTCTTGAATCGCACTGTCGAAACCCCGCATATTATGATCTAATCTTATATGTTTTAGTCTTGCAGATCTAGCTTCTTTATATCATACATTTGTCTTCTTTGCTTGCCCGTAGATCCACATCTACATCGAGGTCCTAAGCCCTCTATCATTTGAAGTTCTTAGTGGCTCCCAGATCGTCCTTCACCTCGCTCGAGAATGAAGTTTCCTGTAAATAGTATGAGCTTGATCCATGAAGTAAAGAGGCTTATATGGATGGCCAAAGTTGGGCCAAAAGGCACAGTAAAATATGATTCGTGGATCTAAGGTCTAAATAACAAATCAACTAGCTTAAGGTAGTATTGGAATTTTTTTAGCATGGTGAAGTGAGATACTTGAATATGAAGAGCATAGGTTCAAAGGGAGTATTGAGGTTGATTGGGATACATCCATGCATCCATTCAAGACACGCTTAACAAGACATGAGGTAAGGATATGCTTTGTCAATTCTTATTTGCATGTTGATCATGTTGTTAAATGTCTAATCCATTGTCATAGATGTCAAAGGGGAAGAGGGTGATGTCGAAACTAGATATGAATGCTCTAAAGATGAAAGTATGATTATTTTCCATCAAAGTTTCTAAGTTTTTTTCCATCAATGACAAAGGGGGAGATTGTTTAACCTTTGTGCATTGGTGTTGTCATTAATGTCAGGTGACATTGATGGAAAATGTGTGAGTGGTGAAGTGAGGATCAGTCAGGGTATGAAGGTTTAGTTGTAGTGCCTTCTCAATGGTGGTTGGTGTTTTCTCAATGATGGTTGGAGCTCACAAAGTGGATTCGAGTGGTTTCAAGACAACTTCAATGTGTTGCTTTGGCTTCGTTAGTGAAGTAGGTGCCCACAGGAGGTGTGAAGAAGCTTAGTGTACCTTTTTAGGTGTCCCATAGGTCTAATATGGTGTCTTAAGGATGTTCAAGAGCTTATAGGGTGATCATTAGGTTAGGTGTTACAAGCCACGCTTGGTACTAGCCCATTTAGGCCTATTTATTTAGCCTAACAAGGGTAAGAGCTCAAAGCAGGCCATGAAAAGCCTAGGTAAGCATGGAAGGAGCCTAGGAACACTGCTTAGAGAATGTAGGAACATCTACATGGCTTACTTTAGCTTTTGGAGGAAAAATTCAAGTTCTCACCAAAACTGCCTTTGAGAACTAGTAGTGGAAGCTTAGGTAAATGATATTTTTCTGGATTTTATATGCTCATTTATGAGAAACCAAGCTATGGATTATGTATAGGGATGTTTTTAGTGCTTCATGTCAAGTTTCATCAAGTTTTGAAGAAGATTGTGCAAGTTATTCAAGTTTTACCAAAATCGGGTTCTTGAAGAATGCAAACTGAGCACCTTGTCTTCTTAGCACTCAAACAAAATTATCAAGCCTTATTAGAATTAATTTTTTAATATCATTCCAATAATAAAAAATTTCAAAAAATTTGAAGACAATTGGATAAAGAACAAAAAAGTTCTATTCATTTTACTAACAGGGTTTTTCTTTCTCCAGACCTCCTTCTCGAAGAGATAGGCATAAAATGAGGTGTTTTGACTCCAAATCAAGTTTTAAAGATGGTACAACCTCTCAAGAGTGTATGAGACTCTTCCTAGGAAAAATTGTGGCATCCTTACTCCTCATGATTGATTTTCCTATACGGATTTTGACATGTTTTGAAGCATTTTAGCTATACATTGCAAATCAAGACGCCAAGTTGAATCCTTTACTCCTGAAGAAAGTATTAAATGGGTTATTGGATTTCATTAATATATTTGGGAAATATTTGTTTTTGTTCAATGTGAATTCAATCAAACTTTCTCTTTTACTATTAAAAGGACTTTCAAATCAAACTGTCATGTTGCTTGAAGAAGGAGTTTGCGAATAAACATGTCTTAGAGATAAGAAGTGATTATGAACACATTATACAGGTCATAAATTAATTATTTGAGCTCACAAATACCTTGTTGAAGTGATATAAAGTCATATATTTCATTTCTCTAACACTATCCTAGATTGGCCTTGACAAGAGGACTAAATTCTGAGTTGTGTTTGTAAGTTTACCTTCACAAACCATGCTCACATGCTTGTGAAGATAATGATAGTGATCTTCTTGAAATTCTCTTTCCATGGATGATCATCAAACTAAGTTTTTGTTAGAAAGAAATCCCCAAGTCAATATTTCCTTGTGTGGTCTCAAGAACTCAGTACATAAAGTCCATAAAATGGTGGTTTTCATGTGTATATGTCTTGAAATGGTGAATGTATTCAAGTGATTAGATGGTTAAGATAAAGGAGATACTCGAAAGGTATCCTAGATACATTGGATAAAGGTTTGTTTAAAATGGCAATATTTTTTCTTGAAGACATGATTTAGTATTTTATAACATCAAGGACTATAATTATGCCCTTGAACCATGAAGTTCCTCCATAAATAAATGCAAAAGACTACCTAAGGAATGTAGTTAGAACCTTTGATGAAGTGGTCACATACTTGCAGTGGTGTAAAAGGGAAATATAAGATGTTATAATCATTCAAACAACGAATGAGGGTTTGGCGCTCAAAACCCTACCCGAGCACGCTTTGGAAATTAAGCAATTTGGATCTCATTGGTATGTTGTTAGATAAACTTCTTGCTCCAGGAAGATGTGTAGATGCCTATGAAGTCATGTTTAGCTCATAATGGTATGGTGTAATCTAAACTACAAATGGTACAAGTTAGTATGGTGCAAACCAGTGAATACCCCGTTTGTGATTGTGACTTGAAAATCTTGAACATATCCATCATTCAATGTAAAAGAAGGTGTGATAGTGTTGAGAGAACATATTATGAATACATCCTACACTTTCCTTGGCATGAAAGTGGAGAACAAGGTGGCAAAAGCCTCAAAATGCATGCTTAGGGTTTGGAACTCAAAAACCTCACTAAGCAGTGCCTTGAAATTCAAGCCAATCTGACCGTGATGACATTATATCTAATAAAACATGGACATACGAAGTATTGCAAAGTCTTTATCCTCCATAAAAGAAGTTTTGAAGGCATGTTTGTTTGAGAAAGTGTGTGGAGTCATGATTCTTTAAACTTACATCTTTATGACGAGTAAAACAATGTTTTCCCCGGTTAAGTGGATGTTTCATGAAGTAGAGTTGTAGTTAGTTGTCTTCTTCACGCTTATGGTTGATCCAAAATCCATCTCCAAGATGTGAAGACCTTTAAACTCTTTCCTTTGTGCATGATCAAGCCCATATCTGACCGAGTTATAGGTTCTCAATGATTAAGCAAATATAGAATTTATAAATTCCTAAATCTGATTGCAATGTAGTAGTAAATGAATAAGTAATGAAGTATAAAATTTGACCCAAGAAAATAAGTAATTAATATTTAAACCCTAAATGCAAATGAGGAGATAAAATGACTTAGCTGATTCACAGATACCTGGATTTGTATAGAATCTGAGAACTGGAAAATCCGAAGTGCGGACTATTATAATGAAGCATAGAAAAATGCAGAGATTTCGAGTAATGAGTGCATTATTTGACTTGTTTATATCATCTATGTGATTATTGATTTGTCATTAAACATAATTAATTAGTGCATGGGGATGATTTATATAGTCATATCCTAGTAAGTTCAATGCATTTCTCTTGTTTTGTTTCATGCAACTTGTTAACCATAGAACCTCCCAATAATCACCTCTATGAGTGAAATATGGTGACATGTGTAGGATAATAACGGACATTTACTGCCAATGTTGAGAATTGTAATCAAGGAGTCTAACTCTAGAGCCGTCGTGTAGTCATGGAAGACTTTTTCCATTGACAACCTATAAACATGGATCTTGTTTTTAACAGTTCCATAGGATTTAATGAACTTTAATAGGGTTGTTAGTGGAAGAACTCAATGCCTACAATTTTGGCATGATGTGTAACTAACTATGTCTATATAGACATCTCCTTGAAGAATAATTTAGTAGTTAGTTGATGTTGGTAATCTGCAATACAATTTATAATAGTTAGTATCTATTTTCCAGTTATGTATTGAGTATGTTATGGAACTTTTCTGAATCAATATATTAGATGTTGTTTTGAATATCCTGTGGTGTTGAGATTACCTCCATCCCGAGGAAGAGAAAGGGCCCACTCGACCAAGGAGACTAGAGGCTTTTATGTTTATACATGCTTGTGGTTTCTGATAAGTTATAGTTTGAATGCAATTACTTATATCCTTTACTGTAATTTCTATTCAGTGCGTGTTATTTCCTTTCATGCAATTTCAATTCTGAGTGTGTCATTTCAATTCAGATCGTGTGTTATTTGAATTTTGTTATATTGCTTTGGTGTGTGCATTTCAATTCCAACAAAGTATTTCCATTAAATGCATTTCATTTTAGTAATGTAGTTTCAATAGTTTAGCATTACATTTCCATAGATTAGCAAAGACAAAGAGAAACATAATAACCAAAACCCTCCAAAAGGAACCACCAAACAACTGAGTTGCATAAAGCTTCATTACATATAGCCTTGGACACATAGCCCTAGTTTTATAATGACACTAGCATAAGAATTTGTTATTTAAATGATTGGAAAATACAACGACCCATCATGAAGTATGTTGAATTGGGGTGCTCGTGTAGGATCGAGGTGCTGCGCAGTGTTACAAACCTGTTCTAGGTGCTTATGACTGTCCGTAACCCCAAAAACTAGCTTTGAATGACCACGAGATGTTCATTATCCTTCTCTTCTTATCGTTAGTATGTTGCACAATGATCATTGATGTCACTGATAACCTACAATAAATAAATGACCTGCAAAACCCTCAAAAAGTGCATCAAATCCCAAAAAGAAAATAATACAAATGAGGGGTCTGAGTGTACTTATCATTACACACAATAAACTTACGACCGAGCGTTACACTACATCTTAAACCCAATGTAGTTCTATGTGTGTGTGTGTGCGGAATTGTGCCCTAGGTGGCTCTTGTGCATGTCACACTTGATAACGAGAAAGTATCTAGATGTAAGAAATGTAAATAGATGTGTGCATGAAAGAATGAACTTCCCCTCCTATGAAGTGTATGCGAGAAAATTAGTCCCTTGCCTTGTGTGTGGATGCTATATGGATGTTTGAGTGCTCTTGTAATGACCTTTGAATGCAACCTTAGGTGGTGATAGCTAATGCTTAGTGTTTGGCCCTTTATTATGATCACATAACTTTATATTTATATGATTCCCTTACTTGAATTTTGTAATTAACACTAGAAAGGCTGAATACCAAAAAGATAAGATGCCCAAATGGCTAGAAAGGACCCAAAAGATATGGAAAAAGTATAAAGAGGTCGAAGCGCTGGAGGGGATGGGGTGCCTAGCGCGGCATCTTTGGCCGGGCGCTAGAGTTTAGGATAAGAAATGCATAAGTATGGAAAGACAAATCTGGGCTAGAAGGAGTGCAAGATCAACAATAGAATCATAAAGCAAGCAAAGATGGCCAAAGACAGGGATCAATTAGTACTTTTATCACTTAGGAATCATATGAATAGTAGTATGTGATTAAAACTAAATAGATACCCAAAGTACTTGATTTAGTGTTTGTATTTTCCCCACTTTATGTTGTTGAGTGAAAGATCAATTACATAAAGTAGATAAGAGATGTTGCCTAATAACCATGTAGATCGATGGCGAAAGCATGCCGAGAGACAAGAAAAAGCATGGAATGGAAAAAAATGAAGCATGGAAGTTAGATAAAAGGAAGTGAAAAGTGATGATGATGATTCTAGGGTGAGAGCATATGTATAGATGTTGCAATTGTTCTGTTGTTGGTATCGATGCTTTGATGTGATTGATGTTGTTGATGTTGTGTGATGTGACTACTGCTTCTCATAAGGACAAACTTGCAAAAGAGAAGAACAAACAAGTAGTTAAATACACAAGTATATGATCAAAACTAGTAAAAAGTATGTAAAAATGTGAAAATAAACATGTGCACTGATCCATGATGAGAAAAGAGATAGAAAGGATCCTAAAGATGATGTCGAAGAATGAGTTTTTTGGCGATCTCACACTAGTTGTATTAATCATGAGTTTTTAGGGTGATCTCACGTCAAGATAAGGAAGAAGTGTAGGGAGAAAAGTATGGTGTCATCCTCTAACCTTTAACTACTTCCCAAAGTTTATAACACCACTGCATATGGTGTGAAAAAATCCAATCCGTTTTGAACAATTTAAACAGCTTCGATCCCACGTGAAAGTAGAAAATGTTGTGTAATACATGTATGCCAAGTGACGAAGGACTTGTTGTCTTGTAAAATATGTTGTGTGAAGTGTTGTAGACTGTGTTGAACTGAGAAATGATGTGTAACTACCCCTAGTCATAGGCCTCTAGCAAAGGTCGGGGTGCCTGTGCACTACGGTCTTGGTTTGGGCGCTAGAGTCTATGTTATGCCAAGGACCCAAGTCAAGATCTCGGGCCGTTGTTGAGACTCATGACTATGTTGTACTTTACTTGAGCTATGTTGTGTGATGACTGTGAACTATTTTGTGGGGTGATTGATTCACCCAAATTATGCCCCCTCGCTTGGGGTGCATGCGACATCGATGAGAAGTATGCAACCCAAAGGAGGACCAAATATTGTGCTAAAAATGATGCCCTATAGGGAGGAGGGAGTGTGCTTGGTAGAAACCAAGGCACATGGAAAACAAGTGTTAATACAAGCAAGATAAACATTCATGCAAAAACAAAGTTAATAAGCTAAGCATGCAAGAAGATAAGACGAAAAACAGATACAATGCGGATCGCGAAAAGTGGGTTTCAAACATGGGACATCACTCACAATGTCACAAAACAATTAAGGCTGAAGTGGCCAAAAGCAAACAATCAATCAAGAGAACAAGTAAGACATAGGGTAAAGCTCGAAAACAATGGCATACACATGTACACAATAGTAAGTAGAGAATTAGAAAACCATGAAAGCAAATAGACCTACAAAGAAAATGTTGCACATGAAGCACCCGTTAGCATGTTAGAAAGATAAAAAGTATGTCAAAGCGTGTATAATCTGATAATGATGTGCTATGAAAAATGAAACAATAACACTTGTAGTGTACGAAAGTGGATGCCCCCAGGAGCCGTTGTGGGACTGGTAAGAGGTATTGTGCCAAACATATGTGTTGCATGTATCGATCTATAGAATCTGTAATCACAACTAGAAAGAAAGTGAACACACATGTGTATATGATAAGATAATGACATACACAATATTTGTCTAACATGTGTAAAAAGTGTACATGTGAGCATGAGCAAGCAAGGGTAAATGTGACCAAGATATTCAATATGTCATGGAGGTGTGAGACATAATGGAATGTAGAGTGAGTGTGATAGGAGAAATGTGCCCCCCAAGTGAATATGAATGAGTATGCAGTGATGAGGTCTATTTATACATGCCCCTCAATAATAATGATGAAACGTATAACAAGAGTGCGTCATCGGAAAATGGTTTGATAATGCACTAGAAAGATGTGATCGATAAACCATATATCTTAAAGAGCGCTTGAGTGAGTGAATGCGTGAGTGTGGTGAGGTCCATTGGAGATGTAGACCCTCAATAGTTGAGTAGGGATCATGGAAATAGAGTGCATCATAAGGTAATGACAACATCGTGTAAAGATGTCGAAAGATGTCGAAAGATATGTTGTGAATGTGTAGATTAGATGTTGCATAGAAAGAGATGAATGCACGATATGTGAAGCATGTAGTGTGTGTAGTGTGTGAGGTTCATGTGTATAGGATTCCCTCAACAATTAAGTGTGAACTAGAACGAGAGTGCGTCATGAGGGGCAATGACGATACAAATGTATCAAGATGTGTGTAAAATATTAGACGTGGAGTGTAGTGATAGAAGAGAGGGGGAAGAATAAACATGATGCCCCGAATGAATGCTAATGAATGTGTTATCTGATGATAGTGAAAGACAAGGTTCCTCCATCCGATGCTTGCAGAGATAAAGGTGTGTGACCATGCTCTAAGATGGGCGGTGTATGAGACACATGTTGTATCAATGAATGTGCATGAGACCTAGGAGACGATGGAGACCTAGGTGAAAGAGACCACGATGGTGATGTACATGTATGTGAAGGAGAGTGCGGAGATGATGAACACATGTGTAGAGAAGAATGCAGAGGTGATAAACACCTTTGTGAAGTATGACGCAAAGGTGATGGACACCTATGTGAAGTAAAACGAAGCGGTGATGTATATTAATGCGAAGGAGTTATATGAGTGGTGGACCTAGAATGATGCGAGGGATTGGAAGATCAATGAGACCGTGTAGGATGTGTGTGAACATGCGAGCTAGGAGCAGATTGTGCTTTAGTTTTGAGAGGTCGTGGGGACCTAGATGCTCTAGCAAGTGTAATGACAACCTCAAGGGGAGGCTATGGTCATGGAGTGGATGGAGAAACACCATTGATAGTAGTGACTTGTCTGTTGTGAATGAACTGGGTAAGAGGACCGACTATTATTGGAAGCTTAACATATCCATATGAATTAGGAACTAGATATGAAATCTGTGAGTGGATAGCCAATAATGACAAGAAATGCAATAGAACATGCACTAATGTGAAATGAAGGATCGACCATAGTGTTATTGATAGAATTGATCCAATAGAAGCACTAATGTGCAAGCAATCAGAAGAGAATGTAGTGTGATAGTCATGATTGGAGAAAGTAATAATCGGTGGGGATGTCTCAGTATGAGAAACTAGAAAATCAAGAGCCCCGATGCAAGAGGAGGCACTGCATGATATGTATGATTGAATGAGGAATCAACCACTTGTTTATCATGTTTTGGAAGAGGATTGTTAAAGATCTTGAGCTTATGATTTTTATTGATGGGTGCGGATGTCGTAGGCTTTGGAAGCTCAATAGCATTATTATCAATAAGATCTTGAATAAGATTGCGAAGTTTAAAGCATCGATCTATAGAATGTCCACACATTGATGATAGTCACATCTAAATTTTTTATTGTAATTATGACCTTTTGGATGAGATGGGTCCAAATTGAGTGGAGGAGGAAGCGTAATAAGATTGCTCTCGATAAGTTGTGGCAAGAGAAGATGCGGAGCGATAGTCAATTTTGTATATGTACACTTAGGTGGTTGTCATTGAAGATCTTTAGTATTAGATACAATGTTGACAATTGCTTTAGCTTCCATAGGTTTTGCAAATGGATTAAAAGTTGATTTACTTTGAAAGCACGTAGAAGATGAAGCATGTTCATGATACTTAAGCTTGCTATAGATAAGATATTTGTTTTGCATAGCTTAAGAGTGCGACACAAATGATCCAATGATGGGGAATTCTTAAAGATAACACTCTTTTGAAGAGGTGATAATAGACTTTGGACAAATAAATCTTGAATCTTAGAGTCCACGAGTACATTAGACATCTTAGCTAAGTTGTTTTTATATCATAAGACATAATCTACTAGATGTTCGTTAGATCCTTGTTTAAGTTGAGCGAGTTGAGCATCAACTAGAAATGAGCTAGAGAAACGAGCTATAAAAACATTAGCTAGATGTGTAAAAAATGTTACTGTGGACATGTAGGTCATAGAACCAACACATTGCATAATCGTGAAGAATGTGAGGAAAGAGCTTAGCTAGGAGAATATGATCATCCACAAAATCTAAACATGCCACATGAAATGCTCGAAGATGCTCTTGTGGGTCACCATGCCCATTGAAAATGGGAAGCTTGGGGTGACAAAATTAGGAGGAAGTGGGTAAGTGGAAATGGCGGGTGTGAATGGAGTATGAAGTAATAAAGTGGAATCCAAAGATGGAGATGCACGCGAAGTAGCATGCTACAATTGTCAAATTTGCACTTGAAGATCTTGATAAATGGAGGATAAGTATGGGGTGCTAGTGGAAGAAACTTGCCGAGTGCGAGAAAAATAGGTGGAGTGAAATGGTTGGTGGGAGTAGGCACAAAAATGGGAACAATAGAAATATGTGAAAGAGTGGAAGCAAGTGGTTGAGTAGCAAAGGACATGGAAGCGAGGGATGGATGTAGGGGCATTAAGCTCCGCAAGATTGGTGGCCTCCTCACGAGAAGCAAATAAAAGCAAGTCTAGATCCTGAGGATGCTCAATGATATGATCATTAAGCTCTTTAAGGTGGGCTTCAATAAATTCACCATAAGATTGAGCCATAGTGATAAGATGATAAAAGCCCTAGAAAGAAGGTGGATTCGAGTGACGGTTCACCAAATGATTAAACAAATATAGAATTTATAAATGCCTAAATCTAATTGCAATGTAGTAGTAAATGAATAAGCAATGAAGTATAGAATTTGACCCAAGCAAATAAGCAATTAAGATTTAAACCCTAAGTGTAAATGAGGAGATAAAACGACTTAGCTGATTTACGAGAGACCCAAAAGTTGTCTTGAACCGAACTGAGAACTAGAAAATCAGAAGTGTAGACTGTCGCAATGAAGCCTAGAAAAATGCAGAGATGTTAGAGTATGCTAGAATGGGGCGCACATGCAGGGTCGAGGGTGCTTACGGGCACTACATACCTGTTTTAAGTGCCTATGACTTCCCAAAACCTTAGAAACCTAGCTTTGGATGACCACGAGATGTTCGTTGTCCTTCACTTCTTGTCAGCATGTTACACAATGATCGACAATGTGGGTGATAACCTACAATGAAGAAATGACTTGCAAAACCCTCAAAAGTGTATCAAATCCCAAAAAGAAAATAATGCAAATGAGGGTCAGACTGTCCTCACTATCACGCAACAAACTTACGACTAAGTGTTGTACTACATCTCGCACTCCAATGCGCTTCTACGTGTGTGTGTATGGAATTGTGCCATAGGTGGCTCTTGTGCGTGTCGCACTTGATAGTGAGCAAGTAGCTAGATGTAAGAAATGTAAATAGATGTGTGCATGAAAGAATGAACTTCCCTCCTATGAAGTGTATGTAGAAGAATCAGTCCCTTGCCCTTGTGTGTGGATGCTATATGGATGCTTGAGTGCTCTTGTAATGGCCTTTGAATGCAACCTTAGGTGGTGATAGCTAATGCTTAGTGCTTGGTCCTTTATTATGATCACATAACTTTATATTTATATGATTCCCTTACTTGAATTTTGTAATTAACCCCAAAATGTCAACTACCAAAAAGATAAGATGCCCAAATGACTAGAAAGGACCCAAAAATGTGAACAAAGTATAAAGAGGTCGAGGCGCTCAAAGGGGATGAGGGCACTTGACACTTTGGCATATTGGTCAAGCGTTGGTGTCTAAGATAAGAAGTGCGGAAATATGGAAAGACAGACTAGGTTAGAAGGAGTGCGAGATTAACAATAGAATCATAAAACAAGCAAATATGGCCAAAGACAGGGATAAATTAGTGCTTTTCTTGCTTAGGAATCATATGAATAGTAATATGTGATCATGACTAAATAGATACCCAAAGTAAGTGATTTAGTGTCTACACTCGTGTTTGTGAGCTTCATGACTATGAAGGTGAGCTCGAGCATCTCCAATAAGGTTTGAAGGTTGTTTTACGTGTAAAGGAGAATATAAGGAGACTATAAAGCTCTCAAGAGCATATTGTAATGTATATACATGCTTATGACACCTAGTTGATGTTTTGAATGTACCTCGAGATGATTGTACTCGCCAAATCACATGATAGACGAGTCTTGTCGATTACAAAAAGGAAATGGTGCAAAGTTCAAAGAACTATTTTCTTAGTTGTCGGATGTGTTTAAGGTCCTCTTGGGTCATTAGTTAAGCGTAGGGTATCTTAATGCACGTAATAAACCTATGCAAATAAATGAAATTGAATAGTTGTAATGATGACATCTTAAGGCAATTATCTTTGAAGTATTCTTAACTCCTTTAGACGAGTTGTTAAGGGTGTCAAGTGAATAATCCTTGAATATGAAGGTGAAAAGTCTTTTCATAGTCTACAAAAGCTTATGTTTTCAATTGTAGTTGTTGTTGAATCTTGGAGAGTCACGATACATGCTTTGAAGACAGATCAAGACATAGAAGTATGATTAATGAAGAGGTGTGAAGTGGATCTATTGCTAAGAGCTATGTTATTGTAGGTGGACGAAAACATGAAAAACAAAGAAAATTAAGTGTGTACATAAATGTCTCCATGACTCGAGAGTATTGCAACAACATATGTACTTGTAAAGGAGAAGCTTGAAGGTACGAGAAACATGATCAAAGGGTATTTGTGAAAGAAGGAGTGTATGATGGAGCTTGGGAGCTAATTAGAGAATCAGAAGAGAGATGAACCAAAGAGAGTAAAGATTAATAATGAGTTGATTTAGTGGTCACCATCAGTTGTGTGAGACAACAAATTTTGAGTGATCAAAATCTTGAAGAAGTCTAAGTTGTAGTTTAATAAGAGGGAGTAGAAGCTTCCTTGTAAGTTGCAGCTTACAGAAGAAACAAGTAAAATCCTTGTTGTTGGTAGGGAGTTGTAGCTTCCAAACAAGTAGATGCTTTGAGAAGGTTAAGTAGTTGCTTGACCAAATTTTGGGGTTGTAGCTTCAAGTTGAGTAGATGCTCAACAAATGAAATCATTGTAACTCTGATAGGACAATTTGTCCAAATTAGTTATTTGGTTTCATGTGATTTTTCTCCTCAAGGGTTTCCCACATTATATATTGTGTTCATATGTGTTTGTTTCTCTTCTCTCTCTCTCTCTCTCTCTCTCTTTCATGTTTGAATGATGCCTTATCATGGTTAAGACTATTTAGTTTGAATGATCAAAGAATTGGAAATTACTTAAAAGTTTGTTAAAACACTAATTCACCTCCCCTCTCAGCGTCTAAAGTTTCCAACGATGGTCTTAAAGAATAAAGAATGTTTCAACCCCAATACAGACATAAGAATATAAAATATAAGAATTTAGGGGTACAACATATTGTATCCAAAATTTCATGCGAGGTCATTATCAATAACGAGTGCACATTTGTGTGTTTTGATCATGATAACTATCATCGAATCTTACGATATTCAAAATACACTTCTAAACCTTGTATAATCACCCTTCTTTATTTTTAAAATTAACAATTAAACTTATATTGTTGTTATGCACATATTGTTTAACATACTTAAAAGAAATTAAGCCTATAGGCATAACCTATACCACAACTAAGGGGGTGAGGTGGTGAAGTGTAATAGTTTGAAATGTCAATACAAATTTTATGACCTTAAATTTAATGTCCATTTTACTTGTTATAGAACCTTTTTCTTTGTATTTCAAAAGATAGTTGAAATATCATGATAGCTTAGGTGTACTATACAATTTGGAGCCCATTTATAAAGAATATGATGGATTCCTTATTGAATGTAAAACCCTTCAATATGTGAAACTATGTGATAAACCAAAGATAAACACCTCAAGAGTAATATATGTTGACATTTTTCAAATAGATACCCATGAATGAAATATTTCTCTAAAGGATTTGGTTGTTTTGAATCTTCAATTAAAATAAGATATATGTATTAGTTAAGAATTTGTGTCGCATTTTAGTGTAAATCCATTTGTCGATATTACACCACCTAGTAAGCTTTAAATTTGATGACCACCTATGCTTACCAAATGAACTTTAGGTAACTATTTATTTTTTGATATTACCCTTTAAAATATGCAAAACAAAATATCTAATGAAAATATAAAATACTTCTTATGTTTATTTTAATAATTTTTAATATATATTTATGCATACTAATATAATTTTTTTATAAATCTATATAAAAATGGTGCTCATATTTTATATATGCAAGTAGGAGATGGTTATTCCAAAAATAACAATTATTTAACATTAAAAAAACCAAAAAACAGAAAAGTAAATGGAAGTCAAATCTAAACCTTGCCACCTAGAACATCATCAAAATTATGGACAAAATTTTTTAAATTCTAAAATTTATAAAATTTATTGCCCACCAAACAAAAGTCCCCTCGGAGAAGTCAAATCTTTTAGAGAAAATGACCCACTACTCATTATAATACATGTTTATAAAAGTATCAATTTCAAAATAAAGTAACATTTATAATTGTTTAATTTGTATGTAATAATAGGGTGTAATAGTCAATCACAACATTGCATGAGCCTGGACACATTGAAATGTTATACGAATTTTAGAGTCAATTTATTTTCTCGTAAATCATTTTGAAATTTACCTTTTATTTCACATTTAAGAATGAAATAAAAACCATAAATTAATAACTCAATTATTTTATTAATTACTTTCTAATCAAAACATTTAATTGTTATACATTTATTAGACCCTAGGGAATAAAATAAAATGGATTAGGCTCCGCTACGTCCCAACGTCTCTATTTTTCAAACTTTCCCCATAAGAAAGAAGGGATAATCGGACTGGGGAAATAAACAGCCTATATGGTTGAGGTGAAAAAAAAAACAGAGGTTCGAGGGTTTGAATCCCATATCTCCATTCATTCAAACTATGGAAGCAGATGCCCTTACTTCCCACCTGGTTTCGCACACTGAGAGAGAATGCGAAGAGCTCACACAGGCATGGGCAAAGCTTTCCATGCAAAATTCCAACGAGTAAGCTTTTTTCGCAATTTGTTTTTTATTTTTTTGGGTGCCATCTGAGGGGTTTTGGATGGCCATATCGGCATCGTATGGGGTTTCTGTTTTCATTTTATTGTCATTTTAAATTTCCCCTTTGTTCGTCATTATGTTCCGTGGGGTTTGATCTGTTTTTCATTTTATTCGGTTACTGCCTCAGCGGGATTGTTCCCTGTAGAGTTTGGGTGTTTTTTTTTCCGTTTTTAGTCTAAATGATTGCCATAAACAATACGGCAGAACACTTTATTGAACCTCTACAAAACTATATTCTTTATTGTTTCCCCTGCAACATCGCATTTTTTCAATTTGAGGCATTTTCTATCCCTAGATTGCATTCACAGGCCAGTTTAGTTTGTGGTTATCATCACTTAATGCATTCATTTTACCCTTGGCGCTTTCGGAGTTTGACCCAATATGTTATATTAGTGATCACTGTGTTTTTAATCTTTTATCTATTTCTTCTGGCTTGGGTCAATTTTTAATGGGCAGTTATATTTTAAACATGGCAGAGATGAGGGTAGCGAACTTGGTGATGATGACGGGCAAGATCCAGATCTGGAAATACCTTCATTGGATGAAAAAGATGAGAAGGATTACTTGGAGGTTGCAGCCTTCATTGAAGGTTTGTATCACATTCTCTCTCCCTGATTTTTATTTTCCAGGTGGTGGTTTTATTCTAGCAGTCAAATTCTAAATAGTATTCACGTGAGCTAGGTCCAATCCTAAATATGAGAGAATCCATCCCGCTAGAGGTATTGTCCTTGCGTTGAGAGAAATAAATTCAGGTCTTCTTCCGTTGACCTGATCCCCAAATTATGCATATACTTCCCTCGTAGAAAGAGGCCAGGGTTTAGGTTGGCTATTCTGTTTCTGAAGTGCTCAAATTCTTGCTTTTGGTGACTGACTGGCAATTGTTATTAATGTTGCTGTTGTTGCCCATTGAGTAGCTTAGTATTATGCATGGCCATAAAATATCCTGTCTGCAGACTATAGATAAGAACCCGTACAAGGACAGGATGTGGTTGTCATTTTGAAATAGCGTATGAGTGTATATGAATAAGGATGCACGTAAATTACATTTAAATATAATCACAAAGAGATGTGGGTATGTTTACCAGGACTTTCCTAGCTTTTAGGGCAAGGGCTTTGTGCTACTTGAGACATTCCATAGCTGTTTTTGATAGCCTCGTGGATGTTAAAAGTAGTTCTTCTTCTTCGTCATACTTGTAGTTCTCGTAGTGAGTAGAAGACCCACAACATATCAAATAGAAATTGCAAAGCTTTGGGTCAAATGCATGGAAGCCATATTATTGAGTCTCATTAGTATATGTTGTGTATTTGGAAGCAAAGGTAAAAACAATCAAGTTTTATCATATGTTTTGGCATGTGCATCCAATGTTCCTCGTGAGTTTCACGACATGGGTTATACCCCCCTCTTATGGATCCTAACTCTGGTGATTGTAGCGGAGATTTAAACCTGCCCGTTTTGGTCTACGGCAATTGTGGTCCAACAAATGGTATTAGAGCGACAGGTCTTGAGTTTGAAACTCACCCGAGTAATGCTAGGGGAGATTGTTGGCATGTGCATCCAAAGTGCTCCCGTGAGTTTTGCGACATGGGTTAACCCCCTCTTGTGGATCCTAACTCTGGCCATTGTAGTGGAGATTAACACTTGTGAGTTTTGGTCTAACGACAATTGTGGTACAACAATATGATGTGGCTGGATTTTCTCCTGATATCCAGTCCATTTATACTGCTTTCAAGCGTATATTTTAAGTGCAGAAATGAATAGTGCTGGATATAACTTATCTTAGTTCCTGCTAAGATCACTAGGTTTGATTAGCAAATTCTGCCTTGCTATATTGTTCTCTGGCATGGATACATCATAATTATGAATTAATGTGCACAAGTATTATGTTGAATAACATTTGAAGTGCACATCACTTTCTAAGAATAATGCCCGAAGTATTTTCGACATCCTTGATAATAACTAGTTTATATTGTGATAACAGGAGGCAAGCTGGATAAGCTAAAAGTGGAACAGTGCAAGCTGTACCTGAGGAAGCATGGACTAAGATTATCAGGAAAGAAGGCAGTTCTTATTGAAAGAATTCAGGAGCACCTTGAGTATGTTTTCACAGAGCAAATGCCTTCATCCTTGTATTCCTATGAGGGTTAATTAGCTAGTTCCATGGTTGTTTAACTTTGTGCACAGTTTAATAGCTTTTAAGCATGTTATTGTACATCAGAATAAAGGATGGTAGCGGGAGAAAAAATACCCAAAATCAAGTTTTGTGCTGAACTGTAAAGGTAGGAGGAGGAGATTTGAGATTCCTTCGTATGCTAAGAATGTCTCTTTGGTTTAGTCCATGGACCTAATATGCTTGTTTACTATCCATTTGATTTATTTTACCTTTTGTCTATAATATTGTTAATGCGAGACATATCTTGTTGATTATTTTCCCTGTTTTTCCAGGTGATGCATGCACTGGGGATATTGTTATGTTTGAACAAAAGTGTATGAAATGTAAGATGTGCACGTAAGGAGTTATCTGCTCTTACTTCTTGCCTTATGTGCCTCAATTTTAATTTTGGAAAATTTTGTATTTTAGGTTTAGCATTGCTTCAAGAAGTGCCGTAGGTCCTACTATAGGGACTCGACTTGTTGTGGGGCGAATTGTTAAGGAAAGCTATGGTGCAGCTAAGCAGCAACACACTTTTACGGTAATATACTATAAAATCATGTTTCTTAAATTGAAATTCATGTAAAATAGACACTTGAATTATGGAGCTAAGCAGCAACACACTTTTACGGTAATATGCTATAAAATCATGTTTCTTAAATTGAAATTCCATGTAAAATAGACACTTGAATTATGGATCTAAGCATATTAGCATGTTTATCAAGAGTAGACTATTCCGCAAAAGTTTCCAAGGGAAGCTATGACACATTCCACAGCCTTTCTGAACCATCACCATCCTTCAAAACTGTCATCTATTGTCCATATAGCTGAAATCTTTGGATGCAACAACTCAAGGAGGCAACAACAGCACATTCATTGAGACAACACAAAACAAAACCATTAGCTTCATGCTTTTCCACTATAGCCTTTGTAAACTCCATTTTCACTTGGCGGAAAGTTTGACCCTAGATTGAAAAGGAGTCATTATGGACTTGCAGTTTTCTATGTTGAAGCAGCAAATAATATCTTGAGCATATTTGGATTGATAAGCAAAAAAATGTCAATCATCTCAAAAACTTCATTAACCGGGCTTCGCGATCATCAAAGTTTCCTAAACAAGTTTCTCTTTGATATCTGTAAATAAAATAGATGAAAGCTTTAGAGTCTTAGACTAACTATATTTTTGCTTTCTTGAAGATTGAAGTTCTTTGGAGCAAAGGTGAAAAGCCATTGCATCCACTGCACCCCTTCTTATCAAAGGGCGCAACCTCTACAAACTACAAACAGTTCGGCAGGTGAATGTGCTTTCTTGTCATGTAGCATACAATCTTTAGAAATTGAGATTTCCTTCTCTTCCTGATTGAGTTCTGTTTGAATGCAGCCATGGCCCAATGAAGAGGACAGGAAGAAAGTGCTCCATGAGAAGCATTCTAGGGGATCTCTTGCTCGTAATGCTAGAGATGTGAGAGTCCAACATAAGGAAAACAACAGGCAAGTGGAAATTAAATTTTTGGTGTGGGTGAGCCGTTGATTATAATTTTGCTTTTTTTCAGGTTGTCTTATTTTTTTTGAACAAAGAGTGCATTGCCACATTATAATTAAAATCTTAAAACAATCATTTAAATTGTCTTCTGTTTTTAGGATTTTCTTATCTTCTTTTGGTTAATGAAACGTGAAACAATCCTTTTTGTCCTCTTGTCATTTTCCCGCTTAGGCCTATGAAATGTGAAACAATTGCTTTTATCTTCTTGTCATCTTCCCTGATTGTTCCTAGCCATCAATGAGATTTTCTGCCATTGATTATTTCAAATTTGAGGATTTGTTTTATGTTTTCTGAATTCAAATATGTCTTCTCATTTTGATAAGCACATAAGAAATCCTGTATTGTTGGTTTCTATTTTTATGCCTCAAATATAACTCTACTGGCCTAGTATTTTCTTACTGCCTGACTTCTGTGTAAGTAGTGACTTCTTGAGACATTTTTGCAGTTTCTCTGTGTATAACATGGGATATGTGCCAAGTTTTTCCCTCTACTTTTTGGGTATTGATTTCTTCTAGTTCTTTTTAGCATTAGACGAAAAACAAGAGGGTTAAGTCGGAAATAATATCAAGGGAAAACTTGGCACATATCGCTGTTTAGTACAGATTGTATTCACAGAAATCTTAAACTGTTTGGTTTCAGTGAGGGTTCAGGTACTATAATTGTGGGATTTCAGTAGATTGTTATATATATATATATATTTCTGCCTTTTCCTTTCTAGTAAGCCTTTGCGAGAACATGCTCTCTAAATCCCTTTTTATTGAGAGCAACAGAATCCCTTATTTTTGAATATATTTAAGCAGATAAATTATGAAAATAGAAACATTTTCTTGATTGCTTGCTATTGCTATTGTTTCTCAAATTACGCTTGTTTTTTTGGCATAGAGCTTATATGTAAACTCATGAATCGCATTTCTGATAACTCATGAATCACATTTCTGATTATTGCCTTGAATTTCAGATCCCATCAAGTGAGAAATACACAAAAACAAACTGTGTCAGCCTCAAATGGAAATGTCGTTAAGAATCGTGATAAGATAAATCTTGAGAGAAAACCACTTGCAGAAGCCAATGGCATATCTCTTCCAGTGCCTGAAATATGCCAAAACATTGGATATCCAAATATCGTTCATTCGGCTGCAGGTAGCTTATCCTCAAATGCATGTACATATATTACACCCAGCAACGGCTCTGCGGGGAATACAAGACCAATGCAAGGTTTAACTCACATGGCACGTTCGGATTCAAGGCCGGCACCTGGTTTTCATAATGGGCAAAGAGAACCAATGCCGGGTTTGGGGTCAAGGCCGGCACATGGTATTCATAATGGGCAAAGAGAACCAACACAAGGTTTATCTGGCGCACAACGTTTGGGGTCAAGGTCAGCACCTGGTATTCATTATGGGCAAAGAGAACTATGCTGGCATTTTCTGCGGGGAAGATGCCATTATGGTGATCGATGTAAATTTTTTCATGATAACAGTATGCTCAGATTCAGTCCAAACTGCTATCAGATGGGAGTTCAAAACAACGAAAATAAAGCACAAATAAATTACAGATATTCCTGAAATTATTATTGTTTAGATGGCTATATTTTTGCGTAGTCCTTACTCAGATTTATTGAATTGTTTAAATTATATATACTTGAAAAGGTTACGGAGAATGCAGGCATATTTCCTTGTTGCCTCCTGTCTGTGACTTGGTGAAATCTCCAATCATGTGAAAAATGAGCCTTTTAATTCAGTTATATCTGGTACCTTTGAAGTTTTCTTCAACTGGAAGAATCATGAAGGCAGACAGCTTCGTTTTTGAAGATTTTGGATGGTAAACCTGGACATAAATATATATTTCTCGATATTACTTTCGATTGTTTTTTTGCATCTCGGAATTGATAATTTTCTATCAATTCTATGTATAAAATTCTTTTTATTTGGACACATTTTTAAGAGTCTGAAAAAGTTGAAACTTGGCTCTCATTTTCTTTATTCATCACTTATTAGTTGGGGAAAATCTCTTTATTTTTTCTTTGTTTCTTAGTATGTTTGATCTTAACAACTTAATTTCATTAATAAATATTAAAAATAGATCACATGGAAAAATCATTAGTTAGTGGACTGCTTGGCATGTACTCATTACAAAAGCATATGTAATAAAAAGCCACATAAAAGATAGTGCCATATGGCATTCTTCATGTAACAATGATACTTATTTTTTCTGCGCATCATATTACCACAATTATTAGTATTTTAATCTGTACGCTTTACAGGTGTATATAGATCATTTGATAGCCATGCACTTTGTTATTGTCTGAATTTACTTTCTGGATCCCACACGCCGTCTGTCACGTGTAGGGCATATCAAAGTATTAGCTACTCCAAGAGGTGTTCTACAATGGGTGGTCAGTTTATAATGAGAATTTTTAGAGTTGTAGAAGTAATTTCAATATGTAGTGAAGAGGTATCTCCAATTTGGGGAAGTAAGCATGTATTTAGAGGCAGTTTTGATTCTGGTAGTATTCACTTTGTTATTGTGTGAATCTACTTTCTGGATCCCACATGTTGTCTGTTACGTGTAGGGCATATCAAAGTATTAGCTACTCCAAGAGGTGTTCTACAATGGGTGGTCAGTTTATAATCAGGATTTTTTAGAGTTGTAGAAGTAATTTCAATATGTACTGAAGAGGTATCTCAAATTTGGGGAAGTAAGCATGTATTTAGAGGCAGTTTTGATTCTGGTAGTATTCACGGTGGAATGTTTATGAGTGTCTTCATTTTAATGTTGGCAGAAAGAGTTTCCTATTTTCTGAATCTACTTTCTGGATCCCACATGTCGTCTGTCACTTGTAGGGCATATCAAAGTATTAGCTACTCCAAGAGGTGTTCTACAATGGGTGGTCAGTTTTTAATGAGGATTTTTAGAGTTGTAGAAGTAATTTCAATATGTACTGAAGAGGTATCTCGAATTTGCAGAAGTAAGCATGTATTTAGAGGCAGTTTTGATTCTGGTAGTATTAACGGTGGAATGTTTATGAGTGTCTTTATTTTTAATGTTGGCAGAAAGATTTTCCTATTTTCTTGGACAAGTCAGACCTAAAATCAATCTTGGCCAAATAGTGGAATTTGGAAATAGCCTTACACATTAGTGTAACAAGATTGACACCATTTCTCACCATTCAGTAGGAAATTTGACAAGGTAATGGAATTATTAATAACTATAGTGTACTAAAAATCTAAGATTCAAGGAGGGCTTTGAGATTGGTATCTCTCGGTGTTTTTTTAGATAGATGTATATAAAACATCTGTACTGATTATGAATCATTTTCAAGGGCTGTGTTAGCCCCTGCGACTGAGTGTGTTGCACATTTGAAAGTGAGTGCCAAGCTTTGAACATGCATTGGATTGCGATCTTTGATGTAATGTGGAATTTAATCTTCCACTGGCATTTCTTAATTCGGCTGCAGTGTAGGTCTGTTCATTGTGGTGCAACACACCTGAACTTGTTCTACTTCTACTAGGGTCCCGAATATATTCACTGCCTCGTGCCTCTATGCTAAATGCCCACCACCACCACCACCATTGCTCCTGGATATTCAACAGAACATCTCAACTTCTCATGATATGTACCCTGCCATTTAGTGTTTTATATTTTGATGATCACAGTGCTCTGAATTTTGAGTTGGGTTTTTCTGGGTGTTGTATGCAAAAGCTTGAATGATTCCATGTCCATTGTGCTCTGGATTTTGAGTGTGACGTTACTGGATGTTGTATGCTGAAGTTTAACATTATGGTTCTTAGATGATTTGGCATTGAATTGATGTGAGAGGGCATATTTGGAGGTAATTTTTGGATTATTTAAATTTATTTATGGATTCCATATATAGGCTTCTTGTTTCTTTATATAGGCTTTAAAGCAATTTTTTTGTTTTATAGGAGGAAGCAGATTTCCTTATAGATTGGTGTTTTGTAACTGAGTAGTTCAATTGAGACATGTAAGTTGATGTTGGCTTCCAAGCAGTTGGAATTGAATGTCAAGCCTACCATGGCTTGTAAATGTTTCCTCCCTCCCATTACCTTAACAAAATCACCTTCATATGAAATAAAATCATTGAAATTTCTCTCGTTTTGGGTTTTGGGTGATTTTTGTGGTAATGGCGTTCCACCATATAAATAACTATTTATTCATGTATATTTTTGGGAAAAAGCCTTTGGATTACTCGCCCTTTGGTTTAGGTCTGTTAATTTTTAAATTTATTTGTACCAGATTTGTTTTTGCACGATATACCTGAAGTTAAGGGACTGCGGACCTGCTAAAAAAAAGGAAAGCTAAATGGGCTCACTCAGAACGAGTATCCTTGTTTTCTGAAAGAACACTCCACCCTAAACAAAGTGAAAAAATGTTCAGGTGCTGATGAAATAAAATGAATTACATTTTTCAAACCATACATAAATTACTCCCGTCTTTTCAATACTGTCTTCTGGCTGATGAGGTATCAGTGAAACTTAGAATTCTGAATTGGAGATAATGAATCAGGAGGAGTCAAAGACTGCTTTGATCTGAAAGGAAAAAGTTGAGCCTACCCTTCCATCTTTCTTACGGCAGAATTCTGTTGCCACTCCATAGCAAATGTGGCACATGAACTGTTGTCTAAATGCCTGAATGAAACGTGGCCTCTTGCATCGCCCAGATTTCAGGTAAGACTTGGGCATCATCACACAGCATTGACACTGTTTTACCAAATGCAATTAACAGGTGTCCACCCTGAACAGTTCCTCACGGAACTCTGACGCTGTGTAGCGCCAACAGGTGTCCAATCTGATCGGCTCACCTTTGCTTGCATGCTACCAGCCTGTGCACGTTAACTGTTTGACAAAATACCTGCACGATAAGTGCTTCATGGACTGCAATGATTGCAGGTGTAAAGTTTGTCAGCATCTTTTTAGCCTCCATCAAAATGGGAGATTTAGAAGAGGGTATTTTCCGTTTCAAGATTCGGGTTTTCCATATCGAGCTCAACCCTGTTCGTGTTCACCCCATCTTGCTCTTCAAGTTGCAACCCTGCCACCTCAACTCGTCCCCGCCGAGTCCTTCATCTCTGTAACTCAGCGACTCTATCGACTCACCTCGTGACTCATTCATCATGTTTCGTCTATGACACGACCCTACCTCGTGCAATCCAACTTGTCATTGAACCGAGCTAATCCGTCTCACATCCGTCATCCCTATCTCAGGCCCAAAACACCTCTGCTACCTTGTTCAGCTCCTTGGCTCGCTTGCTCATGCCCGACTTGGTTTTCCCGATCTCAAACCCCGTTGTCCTATGTCGTTGCATTCCATTTGTCCCGATCTCCTAACTTGGCATTACATCTCGTCGGCCCGCTCCTACTTCAAGGCCTTTGCCATCTTAGCTCACCATTGCGCCAACCCGACTCGGTCCCTAATTTATATCACCAAGCAAACTCGGCTTATAGCTCCGCGATCTAGGTCATCCTTAACTCAGTCTTTGACCTATTTTGTAACTTTGACCCCTCCTTTTCTTTTACACTTCATTTTTTAAATTTTTATACTATAATCATTTAAACTAGTGTTAATTTAATTTAAGGGGTATTTATTTTCATGTGGATCCATTTTGGGTTATTTTTGCTTTTTGTAATCGGGAAGCTCATTATAACCGCCTTCTTTTGCTTATAGGTTTGTGAGAGTGTCTTCCATAACCTTAAAAGGAGTCTTTTTGTGACATGTGATACTTTTTCTCACATAAAGCCTTAATTTCTTTCCTATTTCTTTCTTTCTTGTGCTTGTTACAATGATTGATTCACTTGCATGTGTCAAAACACATCATGTGATCTCTACTCTTACATGGACTCGATAATTACAAGGTGAGTGACCAATCATTTTACACCACACTAATGCACTTGATCGTAATCAATGCACTAAGTATAAAGTGCCACAAATAAGGGGTAATACTCTTGTTCTTGGGGGATGTGTCTTTCCTTCTTTTTCCTTATGATGGTCAGTCGATATTGTTACTTTGCTCATGTCGTTAAAATTTTACAAATGGAAATCACAAATGATAATTAGACCAAGGGGTCAAGGGTTGTATGGAGTGGAGATCGAACCCAAAGATGAACCTAAGAAATCTAAGTGGTTCAATAGATGTGACGAAGCCTTAGGCCTTCTCTATATGCCTATTTATCCCGACATTCTCTTTCATATTGAATCTTCCAAAACACTTGATGAATCATGACAAACTTTATATAGTATGTTTGGAAAACAAGATGACATGAGAGCTCATGAGTTAGAGAACAAACTCCTAGGTTTGACCCCTAGTAACTTTGATAACCTACATGCCTTCTTCTCCAAATTTGTCCACACGAGACTGTTGTTGAAAGAATGTGGAGTTGATAAGAAGGATGCCCAACTCATTTTGTCTATACTTGCTACGCTTGGACCTAAATATTGTGTCTTCATTTCCACCTTCCATGCCACAAAAGAAACTTTAAGGGCCACTTGGAAGATGACCTCATTCAACAAATTTTCTATTTAACTCATTCGATAACAAAGCAAGTTAATCCAAATGGGTGCAATCAAATTCAAGTTACATGCACTAATAAAAATTAATGGTAAAGGGGAGGGGAATAAGGAGAAGAAATAAGAGAAAAAGGACCAACGTAAGAAGGAAGCTAATGCCACCTAAACCAAACCCAACATGAGTATTGATATTTCTACCTCTACCTCTTAGTCTAAACCCAAGAAGGAAGAGTGTAAGTGTTCCTATCAGAAGAAGTCGGGACATGAAGAGCAACAATGCATGAGAAAACAATTTACCACCTTACTCATTTACTTGAGAATAACAACATAGGGGTCCCTGAGTCTATCAAGAAAATTCTCTGAAACCCGAGTCTTCTACAACAAAGGAAAACAATTCTGAGAAGAAGAAAGGCAAATCCCTCACAAGAAGAGTAGTTCATTCATCGACATGGGTTATAGATTCTAGTGCCTCGCACCACATGGGTTCTGTTATCCAAAATGAGCCTTTGCTTATTTTGGCTAACTTGCCTTCATTCTTTCCTTCCTTGTGCTTCAACTTCAATTTTCACACATTGCAAGCACTCAAAAGTTTTTGGAAATGGCTTCAACAAATAGATAATTTCTTCCCCTTTCCAGAAAGGTAAAGAAGTCCTAACTCCTTGTATTTTTTGAGTTATGACTCGACGGAGTTTGGAGGGAAAATTTGCCAAGGCGGACCCGCAAGAATTTTTTTTGCACTTAGCCTTTTGGCTAAAAACTCAAAGGGAAAAAGTTCACCCACGAGCCCGCAAAGGAGAATGGAAAAAAATTGGTTAAGGCCCCGCACCAATCATAATGCGCCACGTGTCCAAGTCAGCAACGAGAGTCGGGGTCGAAGGATTTTTGGTTTTTTGCCAAAACCATAAAAGCGCAAAGGTGAAAAGTTGGACCGCATCTCCGCACCAATCATAAGGCGCCACATGTCCACGTCAGCAGCGGAGGTCGGGCCGACGGGGACCTTGGGAAAATTTTCCCTTTGCGGGCAAAAGGGGCAGAATGTTATTTTGAAGGCCGCACCAATCAGGAAGCGCCATGTGTCATTGGAGCGGCGAGGCCGTGGAGATTTTTGGAAAAATTTCCCAATTTGAAAAAAGAGGGAAAAAGGAGGATTTTGTCCCGCGAACCCAAATTTTGCCCTAATTTTGCCCAAATCTTCAGAAGGGCATATCTTTCGCACTAGAGCTCAGATTTTCACGATTTTGGTATCATTGGAAAGTTGTTGAAATTCTCTACACGATGGATGCTTCAATTTTAAATTTTGATGGATTTTTGCGGGAGAAAAATGGGAAAATGTCTCTGGCATGGAAAAATTACAGAAAACGACCCCAACCACCAAAATTAATGAAGTATGGGCCTCTTTCTTGCTCTTGAAGCAATATACGATGAAGTATGGGCTTTTTCATGGAAACCCATCATTTTGTAGGCTAATTAAATGGATCTTGTCGGTGGTTGGAGTTTTAAAATTGATTTTCCCACGTTTTCTCATTTCCTTCATTCTGTTCGAGCGATAAAAGCCAGTTTTGGCTCATTTTGAAAAAGGTTGATCATCCTTCTTCTCGTGCCTCTCCTTCTTTTCTTCCCCTGTGGTTGAAAATGGAATTTGAACCTCCTCCCCTACTCTGTAATGGCATTTGTGTCTCTTACCCGTGAAATGATGCACTATGTAAATTTTGAGCAATAAAAACGTGTTTTTGTGATGCATTTTTCCATCATTGGCTCGTTTTCTTTGTTGTTTTCCTTACCTCTCTTCATTACAAGGTATTTGTGCATGTTTGGATGTTCATTGTAGGTTTTGGAGCTGTGTTCATGGAGTTTTGGAACATTTTCTGTGTGAAATCCATCTTTGGTCTGTGATGCACTTGTCCATCCTTTCCATTGCTCACCTCTTCTTGTTCCATGGTAGTTTTGATAGATAATCAACATTTTCCTTCTCTGGTGTATCACCGTTTTAGTGTAGGCTCTATTTTTTCCTTGTTTTCTTCCTCTCCTTGTCTCCTTGGAAGTTAGATTAGGTTAGATTAGCTTGCTTGCACTGGAATAACTTGTGGCAGGTAGTTTAGGAAGAGGAACCAACCTTCTCTGGAGAGCTTTCCCCATTTGCAAAGGTCCCACACTTTGGGAAATCTCAATGTTGTGCAATCACACCAAATGACTTTGCCTTAGAAAAGCAGATCCATAACTCATTTGGGGGTGTTGTGAATTTGCACTAACAGTTCCTCACATGTTAAGTTTTTGATGTGGAACCTCAGCATGTCCAAAATCAATTTGGTTTATACATACATCAGTAGCCGAGTGGATCAAGTAGAAGTTGATGGTGTAGCCTTCAATGATGTCCTTAGTGCCCACATTTTTATATCGATCTATTATTAGTATACCAAACCACCCATATTGGCCGAGGGATGCGTGTAGAATTCAACCCTAATTTTGTGATCATTAGAGAGCTTCACAAAGTGAGTCTACAACAAAGTGAAGGAAATACATACCACTAGGCCCAGTTGTACACCTTTTCCCACTTTTCTCTTGACTCTTCTCCCACGACAATAAGTTATGGAGTGAATGATTTGTCCATTTAAAATACTATTACCTTGAGTAATTAATCCAACATGAAATGGTCAATGGATTGCCTTGAGTCAGTTTCTCAAAGGGTCTTTGTGAGGGTTATGCCTTTGGGAAGAACACCAATGAGAAGTTTGGCAAGGAAAATCTTGGAGAGATTCTCATACCTTAAATTTAGTCCAGATTTTCCCTTACCAAGTCAGATCTGCATTCCTCAAGCCAAGAAGTTACACTCTGGTGGCCCGATATAACTGGAGAGTTTAAGGGAGTGGAAATTTCTCCAATGAACTTGGCAAGGATTCATCAAACAATGAAGCGTAATAAACAAGGGCAACGTCTTTAGTGGACTAGTTATCTCTCTTCTTCTTCTTCTTCTTCTCTCTCTCTCTCTCTCTCTCTCTCTCTCTCTCCCCTTTCCCACTCCTCATTCATGTTCTATTTCTTCATTGGTTACACTTTTCATTTTATCTTATTCCTATTTTGTCCTATTCATTTAAATGTGACTATAGTTAACATTGTAATAAGTCACCCTTAATTAATAAAAGGGGACTTAATTCTATTCCTAGGAATACAAAGAGTCACATGTTGTAAAGGAAAAATGAAAATTCATGTGGGGGTAGGTGAAGAGTCTTTCTAAAGTCTATAAATTGTAATGACTCCCTCATTCTTAAGGGTTGTCAATTTTTTATGTTCAAGAGTAGATAACTACTTGTGATAAGAAAAAGAGAGCTATTTTATTTTATTCTCCTTCTCATATGTTCTTCCATTCCTCTCAATGTACAACTTTGCCAAAATGTCAATAAAGAAGAAAGAAGTTTATGCTTTTTTGATGAGGGAATGAATGAAACTTTGTTGTTCATAATTCCATCTTGTCTTGGTGTAAGTAAAAAGGTTGTTTTCTTTCTAATTATGTGTGATGATATATTCTGATTAATCTTTGTAGGCATCTGAATCTTTTACATGCAATATTAATCCCCCCTTCATAATTTCCCACTCCCTTTTCCCACCTACCTATAAAATTCCCCCCTTGCAATAAATTGCAGGCATTTTCCGTTGGTTCAGTGGAATGTCCCTATTGGATCCCCTGTACTCTAGGGAAACCACAAAATTGTATTTTCATTCACACACACTAAATGGAGCTGCCCCATTCAAGCATAGGGACCTAATCTCTCATAGCGCTAGCAAAATCCACCAATTTATCCAATCGATAAATTTTCTCTCCAATAAGTCTCATGTTACATAATATTCTATTGATACATACATTATTTATACATCTATTGTGCATGTATCTTTAAGGTAAACCTCTATCTCTTAAAAATATTACTGCATTTATGTGTGTAAGCTCTATTATACATGTATTTCATTTACATACCCATGTGGATCATTATCCTCCTTCCTCTACCCATGTTCTTGAGAAAATATTCGGTATCTACAATCTAAATTTTCCCATTTGGAAAACAACACCTCTCACCCATCTAATATTATGGATTCCACCCATTGCTTCATAATCCACTTGCATCAACTATAGCCTCTTATCCTTTTTCTATTGATTTCATATATCTTAAGCTTCTTATCTACAAAGAGGAAATTAGATCCCAAACAACACCTTTGTTCTTTCCAAGTAAATTTATTGGATTATTCTTATAATGAATTATTTGCACAAAAAAAAATCCTCATTAAGGATTATGTATTTCATTAATTCCATGACCTTGCTATACATTCTATGTGTTTTTTCAGCCCATTAGATAATCAACTCATTGGACACTTTTATATTAACATTGGGGACAAGGTATTTGTTAGTGTGAGGGGATATTATTTATTTATTAGGTGAATTTCCCCACCCATGGTGAGTTATCTCACTTAGGTAGTCATATGTCTTATGATGAGTCATTAGAATTTATATGACAAATGAAAGATTCTTTCATAGAATTTTTCATATCCGTCATAGTGTCATATGTCATATGAGAGTTACATTCCATTCTTGGATTGTAACTCCCATTTCCTATTTTGGAGGTATGAAAAGTCCATGTACGGGATTTACATAAAACTCCTACTTATGTACTTCTCTTTAGATCTATGAGGATGAGCGGACCATTTTTATGCCGAAGTTCCTTGAGATATTGTTCTTGCTAATTACTTAGAGTTCTTACTTGTTTTCATTAAGAGTGAAACTTCGTTGATGTGCACACATTATGGATGATCTTCATGTCCTATTTCATGGTATCATAGCTCGGATATTAGTAATCCTATCACTCACTTTATTGTTTCTTATTACTCTTGATTTCATGATTTTATTGACTCTTAGTGTAAGTTTTTTTCCGTATTTTTTTGTGCAATATTATCCTTACTTGGTTAACACTTGGGTTTTATGGAGTTTTTGTTATTTTTCAATATTCTTGGTGTGTGTGTAGGATTTCAAGTTTTTCTCCCCCAAATATAGGTAAATGCATCTAAGTTTGGTGGAGTTTCCAAGCTTAGAGGTGATTAGAGGACTTATGTTTGGCTCTGACATGAGCCTCTTCCCTATAACCCAACTCACCCTCTTACTCCTCCTAGCTTGCCATCAAGCTCACCGAGCTCACCATTGAGATCCCTTCTTACCGGTCTCTCTCACCGCAACCCGAGCTTAACTCGGCCTAGTTGAGATCCTCATATTTTTCACCGAGCTCATCACTCACCTAGTTTTATCACCGATCTCCTCATTGTGTCACTCCTGCTTTTGCATCCTTTGCATCGCTGGACTCACCGACCCTTCACTCGTCACCAACTAGTTGTGTCTTCTCGAATGACTCCACAACTAACTCACTCACCCCCACTTTCCTAGGCTTCATATTGAGTTCAACCCTGTTCGTGTTCACCCCATCTTGTTCATCAAGTTGTAGCCCTACCTCCTCAACTCGACCTGCGAGTCCTTCATCTCTCAGTAACTTAGCGACTCTATCGACTCACCTCGTGACTCACTTATCATGTTACTTCCGTGAAACGACCCTACCTCATGCAACCCAACTTGTTAGTAAAGCTATCTCATCTATCTCACACCGACCATCCCTATCTAGGCCCCAAAACACCTCTACTACCTTGTTCACCTCCTCGACTCACTCGTCCATGCCATTTTTGACGACTCCGGTTTTCTTGATCTCGAACACCATTGTCTCCGTGTTGTTGTATTTCATTTGTCTCAATATCCTAATTTGAAATTAAATATCGTCTACCTGCTCCTACCTCGAGGAATTTCCTATCCAACTCACTTCGATCCTTGAGCTACATGCTTTGAGACATGCCACTTTGCCATTATGGCAACATGACTCGGTCCCCCACTTAGCTCATCAAGAAAACTTGATCGCCAACTCACCGATCCATGTTAAAATTAACTTAGTCTTTGACCTATTTTATAACTTTGATCCATCATTTTCTTCTACACTTCATTTTTGAATTTTTATGCTATAGCTTGTTTGAATCATTTAAACTAGTTTTGATTTAATTTAAGGGGTCTTTACTTGAATGTGGGTCCTTTTTGGGTTATTTGTGCCTTTTGTAATCGGGAAGTTCATTATAACTACCTTCTTTCACTTATAGGTTTGTGAGAGTGTTTGCCATAACCTTGCGGAAAAGGAGCCTTTTTGTGACTTGGGACACTTTTTCTCACATAAGGCCTTAGTTTAATTCTCATTTTTTGTTTTCTTGTGCTTGTTACGGTGATTGATTCACTTATGTGTGTTGAAACACATTGTGATCTTCACTCTTACACAAAATTTGATAATTGCAAGGTAAGTGACTAATCATTTCACACCGCATGAATGTGTTGGATTGTAATCAATGCAAAAGTATAAAGTGCCACAAATATGGGGTGATACTATTGTTCTTGGGGGCGTTGTGTGTGTATTTCCTTCTTTTTACAATTTTGCTTTCTTTTTCCTTATGATGGATGTCAATATTTTTTTATTAGAGGTAAAAGAGGGTTAAGGGGCCTACCCCGACAAAACCAAGCTCTCTTATAGAGTAGAAAACCGTTTAAGAAAAATACATCACAATAGGAAACATTAACCAAGTCCGAGACTATAAAAAAACCTTACATATAACACACTAACAACAACATAAAAAAGTAGTAAATTAACAATAGAGTAATAGTAGTCCAAAGGAAAGCCATAGGAAGGTGGGCCATAGTCATGCAACATCCTTTTCCATATCCTTTAGTAGAGTTGCCCATTCTTTTTCCGATTCTCAATAGATGTTCCAAGGTTGGCCAAATCAGAATCAATGAAGCCTCTCTTCCTCTTATTGGATGCCTCTTCATTGTCATTATGTTTGTAGGCATTAACGAGTTGTGCAAGCAAATGGAGTTGTCGGATAGTAGATTTTATATGCAACATGCTCCATTGAGTAACTTGTTTTAGTAAATCTTTAAGATGACCCACTTCCTTCTCTAGAGAATTAAATTTGTCATGAAGCATTTCCACTTTGTCAATTTTTAAGGTTTGGGTCATACTCTCCACCTTACTCCTCATGTCATGCTAGTCATTGAAGATGAATTACATCATGTTCTTGATTAGGTTGGTATTTGTCCTAAGGCTCGTCCAGCTCTCCTAATCTTTTCTTTGCCTCGCTCTGAGTTCCTTGCATCTAACAAGTTTCTTCTAGAGCTGTTAGATTGGATTTCCTATGTTATTTTTCAACAATTCCTGCATCTGGGACCCGCTGCTACTAGTTTTTATGATCCCGAGACCCTTCACATCTTCCCTAGGGGTATCACTTCCATCCTTGGATGAAGAGTCATCATTTGAATCTTCCTCATTCTCCATATTAGAGACCTTCTCACCGTCATACCCGCTTAGAACTTGAGTTAATGACCCTAAATAATCAACAATATTGTGACTTGTGTGGAACCACATTTGACCATTGCCAAAATAAACCCTTGATGCAAGGATAAAAATTATGCCCTTCTTGTATTGTTCCATTGTGGCACTAAAAGACCTTAGCATTAATAAGAGAAACTATAGTTGTGTCCATGCTGTAAGAAATTGAGCATAGGAAATTTATAGGAAAATATTGTCTTATGGTGTATCTCTAGGGTTATAAATTGAATCAAATTTAAGGCTACCTAATTATACAGCTTTAGGCAGAGACTCCCTCAAGAGCCCAACAAAATGAGAAGAAAGACTTTCCTTAACTTTCAAGAAGATTTTCACCTCCTCCACGAGTGCCACCATATTGTCAAGGGTAATTTGCAGCTTCACACCTCATAAAACCACCATTTCTCTATACCATAAAGCATAGAAATTTTTCATGCATTGCCAAACTCTTTTTAAGGGTTTCATCAAATCCTTCAAGAGCTTCAAAAATAACCATGCCTCTCGTTTCAAAGTTAGCCCACACTTTGGGTTTAATGCATTTGATATCCATTGGCTCCATTCACACCAGGTCCCCTCCCATCCCGCCTTTCTATGTATGTGAGAAATCTGAGCCAATTTTCCTACCAATTTTGTAGTTTCCAACCACAGACTTACACTTACCCTGCTTTTTCAAATACCAATCAAACCACCTAAGCCCTTCCACCTCTCTCCTCATAAATTTTAATGCCAATTGGGTTGTTTATCATGATATGATTAGCCTTGATGGAGATTTGAAGCCAATCAAAATCATGACTACTAGTACTGCCTTAAGAGTCATGTGAATTCAAAATATGATTTTTATAATCATCCTCCTTACTGTTGAACATCACCCCCATGTCATTAAATTTTTACGATGGAAATCCAAAATGATAATTAGACTAAGGGGCAAAGGTTTGTATGGAGTGGATATCAAACCCACGATGAACCTAAAAATCTAAGTGGTTCAATAGATGTAACGAAGCCTTATGCCCTCTCTGTATGCCTATTTATCTCGACCTTCTCTTCACATTGAGTCTTCCAAAACACTTGATGAATCATGACAAAATTTATATGGTATGTTTGGAAACCAAGATGACATGAGAGCTCATGAGTTAGAGAACAAAATCCTAGGGCCGACCCTGTTAATTTTGATAACCTACAAGCCTTCTTCTCCGATGAGTTGATTAAACCTCCTTTATAAACAACTCATCTTCTATATTTTGTTAAGCCATTGAGACTATGTCCTTGTATTTCCTTGTCATACTGTTGAACATCATCACTATAACTTGAAATTATTGGCATAATACTGATTAATATAGTTATTACTAGTTAACTTTATTTTGTGGTATTTTGAGTATGCATTTATTCTTATGGTTACAATAAGTTGTTTGAATGATGCTTTGTGTGATGCCACTCTTGTTGCGAGAAAATTTTTATATGCAACAAACTTTATGCAACAAAGGACCCGTCCCGCAAACTCTCATCCGTAGCCAAAGGGACTCGCCGATAGCCAAAGGACTTGTTTGTAGTAACCCATCCACAGCCAAAGAAGACCACCTAAAACAAAGGAACCGTGATTGAAAATATATCTTGGAACGTGAAGGATGACACTCCAAGTCTGTATGTGTCGTGGAAGAGGTAGTTACAAACTGAAACATGAGAACTGAAGATAACTCAACTCTAGATCTAATTATTCATTGCAACTAAATGAGGAAATGATTGATTGAATTCGTGATTTGAGAACTGATTGATTGAATCGATCAATTACTTATGTGTTTGGCATTTAAACACATGCTAATTGATTTAGGGATCATCTGCACACATAAATATTCTCTCTGGATCACTATTAAAGTCAAATAATTGTCGTGAAAATTATTGACACTTATAAATAATTATATGAAACTCTATCTTGTGGCTTGTTGTGTGAAATTTGACCTTTGGAAAAATATAGTGTTCTCTCTCCTCTCTCCTCTCTATCTCTTTCTCTCTCCTCCCGTAGTTAAGAAATGAAGTGCAATGAAATGATTATATATCTCTAACCCTCTCTAGTTGTGTGTGAATTATTTTGATTATGTAAATGAAAACTAATAACGTTAATTATGCTAGATTTAGGTGGATGTCATGTTAGCATTTTTACTAACCATGCAAAGGGTTGAGGTAAATATAGAGACATGGAGGAAGTGAAGTGTTACTGATAATCTCATATTTGCATGTTATTTGAAACAATGAAATTATAGAGGCTAAATCAACATTCTATGATATATTGAAATGTTAATTATTGAATTTTGTAATAAGTATGAGTTTTTATTGTTTTGGGGTGTTGGGGAATATATACTTAATCATGAGTGTTATTTTGATTCAGAATTATGAATTGTAAAAAGGTTGGATATTTATGTTAATTGAAATTGAAATCTTATAGTGCATTTTCGCAGAAATTAGTGATTAAATCTCTGGTGTGTTGTGCTACTTACCTTAAAAATGTAGAAAGGGAATCTAAATAAAAAAATTCAACCTTGGTATAAAACTCTTGTATGACTACCCTTCTCGCGTGATCCTTCATAACGTAGAAAGTTAAAACTTTAGGGTGAACCTAAATCATTACACTCGATGGTACCCCTAGCTTAAGGAAAATAATGAACCCAAATCCAAGTTATCTTCGTACCATGCACACTTAGTGACCTTGTCACAATCCCATCCGATAGGAACGGTAAGGGTTAAACACTATCTTAAGTTTGTGGCCTCCCCCTTAGGATTGATTTTCGTGCATGTAACAAGGTGGTTAGATCCCTTAAGTTGGTACCTCATGAGGATTCAATTTAAAATCCAATGCAAACCCTCTTGAGCCAACATATAAGTAATGAAGGGTCCTAGGTGACAAAGTTTGTAGTTGTTCTTGTTAGGAATTTTAGGATTGTGTCATGGATGGATTCCATTCCCTATTTGTAGTTATTAGTACGGTTTTCTATAACACGATAATAAGATTTAATTGTGGGAAATAACAAAATTGTAACTTAGGATTAGTCTTTAGAAATATAATCACAAAATGATATTCTAGCAGAAAATTGAACGTTGATCTTCTTGTAACTTGGTTAAGTTTTCTATGTTGTGAGAAAATAAATTCATGTTGTGAAAACATTAAAATGAACCTACCCAATTATCAAATTATAAATAAAAGGAGAGGATCGTGATCCTTGGACCTTTAAATGATAGACCTTTCCCCTCGTGTTTTCACACTAGATCATATTGTGAAATGATTATACATCACTAAATTAAATAAGCATATCATATAGAAATGAATCCTAGAAACAAGAACTAATACCCTCGTGTGTATACAAATGACCCTTCTAACTAATGAGTCATACAAAGCAATTGTAAAGGCATATGAACCCAATCAAGAAAACCCTTTTTAAGTTAAATGTAAAGAGATACTAAGTAAATTTAGTCTAGAAAACAAGTAGAAAGTAGGTGCCACGTTAAGTTCCTTTGAATCCTTAAACTAATTATTGGAACATAACTATAATAAAATTGTAATTAATGCTTGGCCTTCGAAGTGTAATCATGAGATGTTGTTCCACGAGAAAAGTGAAACTTGACCTTCCTTGTAATGTGATTAAACCTTCTTATGTCATGAATAAAGAAACCCATGTCGTATAATAGTTAATGTGGACCAAATCAATTATTAAAGTATAAATGAAGGAAGGATTCATGACCCTTAATCCTTAAAACTATGAACATATCCTCTTTTGGTCTTACACTTGTCCCTATTGTGTAACGAAGGTATGATATAAAACCAAGAAGCATGCCTTTAGAAACGAATCCTAGGGATAAGACCTAGTAGCCTTGTGTGTATATAAATACCCCTATTAACAAGCAAGTTAAACAAGTAATTGCAACAATGTATATGATCCAGATTAAATGAAAAACACCTTAAGTTTAATGTTAAACAATGTAAAGGAGTTTTAGTCTAGAAAAGAAAAGGAATGTATGATTTGCATATTACGATCCTTTCTAGACCTTCAGTTAGAATTTGAAACATAATCGCAATAAATGTGTAATCATAAAAATGTTATGTCGTTGGAAGATCTTATCTATAAGTTTGTAATGTGGTTAGATTGTTGTTGTGCTTCGTCATTTTGGGAAATGTGATCATTGTTTGTTCCTTATCATTGGGAAATGTAGTTATGATTTGCATCATGTGTATTGTGTGGTTTTTTTGTCTTCTTGTTGGGGTGAGGTTTCATCATTTTTTATTGGAGGAATAAGGTGTAGCTAGTGAAGGGAGGAATAAGGGAAATGTGTGTGTGTTGTTTTGGAGGAAACAAGGGGATTCATGGCTAGTCTTAGTGGAGGTATAAGAGCATGTTATGTTATATAGAAAAGAGGCATGTCAAATTTGATGTGGTGTGTGTGATTTAGAGGAACCAAAGGCTAGTCTAGGATCCCTTCTTAGAGGGATAAGGGGTAGTTACAATGATGACCTCTCCCCTATGTAAGCCTCTTAGGTAGGCTTGGTTATGTGTGTCATCTTCCTTGTGAAGCCAATAAATTCTCATCTTGTGATACATGTGGGTCCATGTTAGTATAAATGTATTATGTGATGTTGAATTATCCAAATCATTCTCATGCGGTGTCCTATATACAACAATGTAAGTAAAAAAATTCTTTATTTTTTAATGTTATATTTGTGTGTGTGATTTAGTGGGTGCTACACTAATCACTTGGAATTGATGATATTTATAAGCCCTCTTATTATTATAATTAACTCTCTACTATTATAGTTGATTTACAAAGTGATGGAGATCCACCTCCACCATCCACCTATCACCAACAACATCTCAAGGAGTTATCTCTTGATCTAGCTAATTCTAGTCCACTACAAAATTTTCAGGGGAGCGGGCATTATGATTTAGGGCTCATCAGACATCAGGCACTCTTCTACATAATTTCAGGACATTCCAGCTTCCTTATTTGCCACTACTTCGGATTCATCATTCCTTCATGGAGTATTTGACACTTATACCTCATATATGGAGCATTTTTCCTTAGATGGGAACAACACCTTGTCACTTCGAGGATCTTCTTCTTCATTTGGTACAAGGTGGATTGTGACAGGTTCATCTTCTTGGGAGGTTGGATAACACTTCTAGTCTCCTTCTTTTAGTTGTTTAGGGAATTTTTCTATCTCTTGTAAGTAGATGTTTTTCCCACTGGGTTTTCCTTCACTACTTGAGATATTTATTATACATGGGTACCTCATCAGCGTAATAGCTCAAACCCATTTATCACTGCTTTGTTTTTTTGACTTGCCTTTCCTTATTCTAAGTTACGATGAATTGGGTGTTAGTGTGAGTGGTATTTTCCATCTTTTATTTATTAATTAGGTGAATTACCACCTCACTAGGTGAGTCATCTCACTTAGGTGAGATCATAGGTCATAGGTGTCCTAGGAGTTATGATAGATTCTATCATAGAATTTTTAATATGTGTCAGTGTGCGTCATATAGGAGTTACATTCCATTTTTGGAAAGTAACTCCTCTTCTCCATCATGGAGGTATGATGAGTCATGCATGGGAGTTACACAACACTCCTATATATGTACCCCTTTTTAATCTATGAGTATACTAGACCTATTTTCCTTAATGCATGCACAATTTTCTTGTGGTTGAGTTCTTTTTGATCTTGGAGCTACTTCACTTCTTAGTTTGAGTGCAACTTCTTGATGTGCACAGATTCCTTCTAGATCCTCGTGTTTCCTCACTCCGTCATTTGTCACTTATGTTACCACTTTTTGATCACCAAGGTCCAACTAAGGGTGAGGTGAGAGAATATGGTGGATATTTGTAGAAACCCTAATTGATAATGTGTTTGTAGACATGCTCAAATATGATAAATTATCCTTTGGAAAAGAAAATTTTAGCTATGTTCCCTTGCTAAAAATGCTCATATTCTAAGTCCAATCAAGACGTATCCCTAGCTCTTTCTTGACTTGCTCATCTCTACACTCTACTCTATCATTTTTTTAGGACTTATGAATTTAAAAAAGTAGTAAATTATATTTCTCCATCATTTTAGAAATCTCGATTTTACATCATAAACAAACCGGGAAAAATCAAATAGTTTGGGATGGAAGACTACGGTCTCGGTTGACCTATAAAGTCCTTACCATTTCATCTTCCAAATTTCTTTAAAATTTAATATATTAAATGCATCATTTCATCTTGCAAGGGTTTGTCTTGTCATAATATTTTACATGTAAAAGGCTATATAAGCAAGTCAAAATCACTTTATTACTCACTTGACACTTTCATAAGCTCCCATTGCAAAATATCTATCCAAAAAACTCAAGACTCTCCTAGATATTCCTAAATCAATTACACATCATTTGAAGAATCAAATACTACATGTTTAAAACACTGAACCAAGTCAAAGAGTCTAACTTCCTCCAATTCCAAGCCAGTAAAGGTCTTAAACCCATGTCTTAGCAAGACAATAGTCACTCTAAACATTGTCAAAGGTATTCAAGGGATAAAAGGGTCTAGTTTAGAAGCTCAAGCACACTACTATTGTGTTTGGTACATTATCTACTATATAGTTATCCCCTTATATTTTTTTCCAAGAGACACGAGGGAAATGATTGGGGTTAGATTAGATCACATTCACACTTGCACATATACATAGGAAAACCACATGAGGTTTGATCCATTGACCGCCAAGGGTAGTCCAACCTCACCAAAGACTAATTTCTCCTTGTGTTATATAATTTTTTGGTGAAGGGTATTATAGGTATCTAGGTTTTCTACTTATTGTAGGTCATTCAAGGTTGTGCAAATAAGTGTAACATATAACAAAGCATATTTCTAGACAAACAAAGGGCACAAAAATTTACATAACCTTATTTTAAGAAGGTCCAAAACCATACAGTACCATTCAAGACCATACAAAATAAGGGAAAGACTATATAGTATTTTTGCAGTCATGTACTAGAGAATTTTCTAGTTGTAGTCTCATAAATAAAGTGTCTTCATTCCCAAGTCATCCTATTTTCCCTTTCTACATATCCATATCTCCTCTATTCCACCATGTACCTAAATCTTCATCTCCTCTTGTGTATTTGAGATATTATTCTATTGCTTATCGGTGTTGTAATTATTAATGCATTACTCATACTATTCATAGCTAATTGTAAGTTAAATAATTTAAAATAACCTCATGTAATGAACCCTTACATATTATATATTATTTTTCACATTATGTTTACACATTATATGTTTTTAGGGTGTAAACATTTGTGAGCCCAACTTGTGCTCGAATCTATCGACGCTTTAGTTTCCATAGGGTTTCTCCTTCCTCTTAAATGTTAGATCTATCAATATTCTAAGGTTTTAATTCATGTTCAATTTTGATGTTGACTTATTACATGGCCTATTATTGATTTTCAAATTCTTTCATAGGGTATCATGGGTTGTCCTCCTCTTTGGCTATATTTATAGGTATTCTTATTGGCACAAAACACCTTTCATTTCATATTTAATATTTAACAAATCTATTCTCAAATCCCTTTAATGTTTTCCTTATTTTATTAAATTAAATGAAAAACCTCTTTTTTTTGCATGATTGTTAGCACATTTTTTGGAATTGCAATATTTTTTTAGTAATAAGGGCATAATTTGAATAATACACACTTTCTAAAAACACCTTTGATGTTTTTATTCCATCTTGGTGTTGTAAACTTCATCTTATATTTTTGATAAATGTTCATTTAATTTATTTGACAACTATCACTTTTACTAGAAATCACTTTTGGGCTTACCTTTTTGCTCACTTTGGAATTAGTATTATCTCTCTACTAAAATTCAAATTTTGGCTCTCTTTTTGTATTGTATATTACTTATTAGTCTTTATTTATTTCTCATTGTTACATCATGTGTATCTTTTTGCTACAAATAATAATTCAAAGGACCATTTTGTGCCACCTTGTATGGGTCCTTCATAAATAAATAACAATGACATATTTCATAAGGTTACTTTGGATGTTATCAAAGTATTACAACACTATTTTCAACTAAAAATTCAGGCTATGAGAAATGAGATAAAATATCTCTAGGATGAGATAACACATTTAAGGATTCCCTTACATTCTTATGTCAATAATGTATATACACATCATGATCAATCTACATCTTTGTGTGTGATACGTATGCTCTTTCAATTGATGTGAAATTTGTATTTAGAGGTGATAATTTGTATGTTCCAAGGAATCGATCTTGATGACTAAGTCAACCACATTGAAATTTCCACTTTGATTTGACAATAATATTACACAATATGATATTCTTTATGAGCTAATTGATAACATATTAATCACTTTGCTAACTAATCATTATAATCCCCTCTACATGCCTAAAAAAAGGAAAATCATTTTACAATTATCATAGAATTGATGGACATCATGAAAATGATTTATACTCTTTACAATGAATAATCCAACAGCTTGAGCATCATGGTTTTATGTCCTTTGATACATGATATTTTGATATATATCCTATGCACTCATATAAAGTCCTTAAGTCTCAATGGTTACCTAAAGATACAACAACTACAATAGACAAACATAATGCAATGCTAAATGATAGAAATTTGTTTGTAATAAAATCACCATCTACTCAAAAGAGTATAAGAAATAACTACCTCTTTCAATAACTACATGATTTCTTCTTTGTATGTGGCTTAAGTGCCTTCACTATCTTGTGACATTATGGGTATCCCATGATTTTCTTGACACAATGGATTATTTTTATTCGTTCTAAATTTCCTTCTATTATGATTGTATTGTGACATCTTGGGTGTCCCATGTTTGTGGCTCTATGCATTTGTGTGACTATTTTCTATGTTCTTGTTTATGTTAATTTGATTTTCTACATATTCCATCTATTTATACTTTTATACACATGTAATGTTTATACTCTTGTGTGTTGCATTTTGCATGTTATTTTCATTGTGTGCCATGGTATCCACTATGTGCAACCCTTTTTATAGGTACAAGTTCCCAACAATGGTCACAATTACAACATTCTATGTGATCTAATGTATATTATCATATTTATTCAACATGGGTACACATACTTTATTTTGAACCATGTGCTCAAACACCTTATCACACATGCCTCAAAATAGGGGGAATTCATTGGGATCCATTCTACATCTACAAGTATATGACAAGACACGTGCATATGTTTTTATTGGGTGAAATTCCTCACAAATAGGTATAAATTACAAAAATTGGTAGAATTCAATACTACTCAAAACCGTACATTTCACCTCTAGACTATAGTAAGGTCTTAACCCTATCATATGTTCTTGACCTAGTGCATATTATTAGATATCTTTTAATACATTTCATATTATTTCATCTATGTTCAAATTTTTGGTATAGATTTAGACACATGACAAATCTTATAGGATTATATAGGGGCATGAGTACTTCATTCCTTCTCTATTACACTACTTAGATATAGTTACAAGAACATGGTTTGGGGGCATGAACCTTATTCTCCTCTATGATATTCAAAATTTTATTCAATCTCAACTATACAAAACATAATGGGGTCACACCATGTCCATTAGTTTTCAATTATGTGGTTTATTTACAAAATTAGGCCTAGATCCATCTATAATATTGTGGTTTGTGTGTGGTGGAAGGTATCGAAGTTGATAAGTTCTTCATAGGTAATCCTTACTCTCATATTCACATTTGCGGGGGAAGATATTATACTCCAACTTGGGAGAGAAGGAATTCTATGAGAAGTGTATAAAATGGTAATAGTGGAAATAGTGACAAAGGTGAAATAACAAGAAAAGTATTTTTGGCGGTCTATGGTGACCTACACTCTTCAAAGATGTGCATAATTATGCATTGAGTTGCGATCTTTTCCAGCGAGTTGGAAAACCAAAAAAAAGAGATGAAAAACACCGATATTAGTGTTGGCCCCATTTGTAAAATATGAGATAGATTGTAGATGGGGCCAATTAAATATGTGGCCCACCATTCATGTGCATGGTTCATCATAACTAGGAATAAATATCTAATGTACTTTGGGAGGATTCTATTCCCATGAAATATTATACCGCAAATAAAACAACTAAATTTATATACGAGAATATCATTATGCGATTTGGTGTCCCCCGAGTTTAACAAGTGATCAAGGGAAAATTTTCCTAAATGAAACCATCAATAAATTTTAAAGTAATTCTAAATAGATTGTCACCAAGATTCATAACTTGGAGCAAACGGATTAGGATTTCAAGATCCCTATAGTTTTGTGAGTGTACCGCACAAAATATTTAAAGCTCGCTAATTATTGTCCATTTCAACTAGTATATGGCTTGGAGGTTATAGTCCTATGGTGTTTTTCATTCCAATTTTTGAATGGATTTTGAATTTTGCACTAGTGAAGATAAATCCATACATGAAATATTAATTGAGTTGGAGAAGCTAGATGAGAAAAAATTTCAATCACATATAACCAAACTCAAGAGAAGAAAAGACAAAAGGCATGCCATAATTTCCATTATAATAATAAGGTGTTTGATAAGGGAAATAAGGTATTACCGTATGATAACAAGTATATAAAATTGGGGAAACTTAAAATTCGATGGTTAGGGCCATATATAGTTGATGATATTTAACCATATGGAGAAATTAAGTTAATAATATTGTCGGGAATGAAGCATCAAGGGTATGTAGATAATGGCCCAGGTCAAGGCCTCAGTATAGCCATGAAGGGATGAAAATAGAAACACATTAAAAAAATATAAAAATACAAAATAATTTTTAAAAAATGGTAAAATACAAAATATTTGGAAATTATTTTAAAATGAAAAAAATAAAAAATAAAAGTGCCAACAATTTGAAAACTAACAATTTAGCGGTTTGGCGAGGTGGATGATGAAAATCCGCAATATTGTAATCCCATAATAATACTTGGAATAACTTTGCATGTTATGGAACAAAGGAAAGAGTAGTTATAGTGTATTGTGGGCCATAAAATAAAGGGAAATCATAAAATTATAACACTAGGGATTATGGAAGACGTGGTGGAGAATTATGGCAATAACATAGGAAACAAGTCTATAAGTGCACTGTAGCTAAACAAATCACATCGAGTAATCATTACTAAAATTCAATAGATCTTGAGGCATTAGAGTCCCGTATGGAGATCAAATTTCCTAAAAATCTATTATAAATAGATTGTAACCTCTTAGTAAAATCACATTGCTTTCCCATACTTACGAACTTTGAACAAATAGAATGAGAGAAAGGAGTTGTTAGAGAGTCACGACTTACATAATCAAGCATTTAGAAACAATTTATAGTCATGGCTACACCACGGATAGTCTCATAAAGGGAATTTCAAAAACCTAAGTGAAATAAGCATAGCAAAGAAAGCATATTTTCCCGAGCTTGAAGGGTATTTATCATATAACATTCAAGGTCGCTTATTCATGCGATGTGCAATAGTATATTCATTCCAACATTATAGAAATAGATCATAAAAAATGAAAATGGATAGGCAATGTCTACTTGAGGTAAATACACAAACGCTTCAAGAATGGAAGGTGCACACAAAGGTAATTATTTGAATGAAACTCAATGTATGGCAAAATTTTCCATTATTCATCTTGGCAATGAAAACCATTAAAATCTTACTTGAGAAGACTACATAATGGGATGTTGTATTTGGATAACACTTTTTAGATAATATAGGAGGTGATAGAAAGGGTTATGGGATTAAAGTGAGATGGAAACATTATGTATAGGTTGACAAGAAAAGGGTCACAAAGTGGGTAAGATGATTGTTAGGGTCATTGGGAATCTACTATTAATAAAGGGGGAGTGTCAATTGACAACATCATAAAAGAAACATCAAGGTGGTAGCATGAAAAGTATACCATAAAAAATGATGATGTCACGCACCTAAGGAGCGCCACTATAGCTTATGGTGTGGTTACAATGGAGTTCAAGTACAATCTTTGCAAAAATTTCTTAAAAGAGTTCAATGAAGATGTGTAGAGGATGAAATTATGTTACAAACATGAATTTTTTTATGGCTCCCTATTGATATACTCAGCCATGTATTTCAAAAAATAATTTATTTAGTGAAGGAATGAGGATAATTGAAAGATAATAAACTCATAGGATCCCAAATTAAATTCATATAAAATCCACGACGAAAGTACATGCCATAACACCACTATTACAATGGGGTGAAAGGATTAGGGAATGGTAGCAGGTAGGAGTAATATTTCCAAGTAGGTGGTGGCACACTATGAAAATGAGGTAATTTTCATTATAGACATAGATAATTTATACATCCACCCTTTTATTATGTGCATAACAATAGTAACACCCCTACTATATGAAGTGTTATTCAAAAAAAATTATACATCGAAGGAATATTTTTCCACCTAACATAAATGAATTCATAGAAGATATATGAAATGAATATGGAGGTCATCCCATAGAGGTTGGTCCTATTAAGAAAAATAGGAGGAAATAAAGAAGAAACATGCATTAGGCCATCAAGTACAAAAGGAATTGAGAGTTTCATGGTTGGAGGAGTTGAGATCGGAGAAACACATTTAAGTTCAAAGATGGACTACGCAGAACCATAGAAATAATTTGAGGTCCAAACCTTCATAATAGGTGAGATTATGGAGGAAGAGTAGCTATAGAAAATGTGATGCCTCCATCTAAAGTAAAGGGAAAAGAGTAGAGCCCACGAAATGAGGGCGAGTCCGCAACAAAAAGAAGAAAGAAAACAAGGACTTGGGGAATTTTCTTAAGGATGTTATTAAAAATAGGACAAGAATAAAAAAGAAAGGATCAAAATCAAAGTGTCAAATGTGGTTCCTATCTAAGACATCTAAGATGGAGACAATACAAGAACAATAATAAGAGGATAAGGAAAGAAAAAATACCATAAATGAACATGGGAACGCCTTTCATCTTATGGATGAGGAAGAAGATGGAAAACCATCGGGAATTTTCTTGAGAAATGTAAAAATGGGATGGGTCATAAAGGGTAGCTAAAAATATGAGAATGTACCCTCTATAGAAAAATGAAAAACATTGATTTTTTTTTTTTTTAGAATTCATAAAGAAATCCCCTACCCCTTAGTAGATATGTTAAATGCAATTACTATACTCATGGAAGCTGGTTAACATGATGAGATCCCTCTCCACCACTAGTTCGAGCTTTTGGTGTGACAAAAAATCATACATGGTATCGAGCTAGGAAGTTAAGCGTGCCCGACCTGGAGTAGTATTGGGATGGGTGACCTCCTAGAAGTCCTGATGTCATTTCCTCCTAATGTTGTTGGGCCTGATTGGGTGTATACATGGTGGGCCCAGAGCTCACGTGGTTGCATCCGGCTCCATCGTGCGGGGGGTGTTGGCGTAGTAGTTGGTTAACACGATGAGATCCCTCTCCACCACTAGTTTGAGCTTTTGGTGTGACAGAAAATCATACAACGTGTGGGGGTGTGTTGGCGTAGAAGCTGGTCAACACAATGAGATCCCTATCTACCACTAGTTTGAGCTTTTGGTGTGACAGAAAATCGCATGTATAAGGCATCCCAATTGAAGAAAGATGTGGAGTTCGAAAATTTTCTTGCCAAATATAGTTTAACTTTGGAGAAGGTGGAGAAAATAAAGGACTTAACAAGAAGAATAATTTCAAACAAATAAGCACCATGATATTTTTTATATACAACCAGAGTAACTTAAAGTTGTGGAAAGCTTTAAAAAATGAGGATGATGCAAGGAGAAAAGGGTAATTGTTGGGAAAATCCATGAAAGAGAAAGAATAAAGGGCTAAGACATATGATGAGGTGGTCATGCTTTGAACGCCCAAAAGTTAGCGAAAAATACAAAGAATTAAAATAAGTATAGGAGGAAAAGGTGAAAAGGCCATAGGGACCCAAAAGTAAAAAGAAGAGGAGAATAATAAGCGGGTCATAGAGGTTCAAAGAAAACTTGACGAGGAAGAGAAGAATTAAAAGGATATGGATGCCCAAAATAAAATACAAGAAGAGAAGAAGGAAGAGGAAAGGAAGAAACACGAAGAAGAAAATAAAGTCACGAGGTAGAGCTAAGTACATGGAAGAGAAAGCAAAACAAGATAAGGTTTGTTAATAGAAAGAATAAGAATTAAAGGTTGCAAAAGGAAAATTAGCCAAGGAGAAAGAATAGGAAGATAACAACGCCAAGATGGATGTAATGAAAGCATAAGAAGAATAATTTTTTTGTGTACCTTCAAATTTTGTAGGTATAATCATAACCTTGCACACAATTAAGAATATCTTGGAAAAGGGAAGAGAGATGGGTTTTTTATCCCTTCATAAGGGAGTGGTACAAACAAGTGAACAAAATTTAGTAGTATATTTGAATAAATTATCTCACACATATATATATATATATATATATATATATATATATATATATATATATATATATATATATATATATATATATATATATATATATATATAAGTGACCTCCTCCAAGAAAGTGCACACACATATTGGATGAAGAGGTGTGTGGCCTTGGAGGACATGATGGAAAAGGTCATTATTGATATAAAAAAGTTTTGGTTACAATATGACCCTCGATGAAAACTTTCGATAGCTAAAAACTTCAAGAAATAGTGTGGTAATATATGCACTTGGGTACATTTCTAGGTCCTAAAGCATACTAATGTATACATGTTTCCTAAGCAAGAAAACTAGTGGTTAAAAACTCCTTTTGGATTTTGGTTTCTTTATATCTTACACTTTATTGACTTTACACATCTTACAACTTTGTCGACACTTGATTGATTTATCTTTTGATGGCCTCAAACACTAGTGCCCAGCTAGGACAAGCGCCACAGCACTCCCCGTCCCTCCCGAAAGCCCATGTCCCTCTCTTTCTTCTTCTTACCCTTTTGGGTCCTTTTCACTTCTTGGTCACCTTTTAACACTTTGGGTTAACCTTTCAATTGTCAATTACAAAATTTAAACAAGGGAATCATATATATACTTAGTTACTTCTTCTAAATAAGGGGCCAAACATTATAAGCATTATCTATCACCACCTAAGCTTGCACAAAGGAACAAAAGCACTACAAGGCATACATCTAGCACATTCATTCAAGATACAAGGGCTACATTGATCTGCATACATTTCATAGGAGGGGAGTTCATTCTATTCCATTAAACACATTTTTCATACTCGAGACAATCTAGATCTAGCCAAATGCAACTTGCGAAAAGGTCAACCTAGGGCACGAATACACACACACACACACACACACACACACACACACACACACACACACACACACACAGAGAGAATACATGAACTCGAGATTTAATGCAACGCTTGGTCATAAGTTCACTCATAGGTGACTGTCGGTCGATTCAAAATCCCCATTTTGGATTTTTTTATCATATTTGATTTGGTTTGTGGGCATGTGCAGGTAGTCATTTTTTTTTCATGTTACAGTACGACCGACGATCTAACAATGAAACCAGAGAGCGACGAAGAGTGAGTGACAACGAATACCTTCCAAACCAGAAAAGACCAAAACTCAAGTATCTAAGTAGACACAGTGCCCAGGTTAGTCAAGAACACTTGGGATATCCTTTCCTCCTATGGGTGCTTTTGTTCCTTACATTCCTAGGGTTTCAAACCATCATTGAGTTAGTATGACATTGTTTCCACTTATTCTAGCATATATTTAGTCCCGATCACTCCCAATTTTTACAAAATCAGTTAAGTCATCTTCCTCTCTCATTTGCTTAGGGTTTTACATTGTTGAATTCTTATTACTTGTGCATTATTGTAATTTGTAACCTGTATATCATTTGCCACAGTAAGCTACTTTGAAATAGGACTTAATTCAAATAAAGATTAAATCATTTGTTGAACATGATCAATCAAACCCTACCTTTTAAACATGCATCGATTATCTCTCCTTCTTCTGAATTTATGGACCAATCCTCTTATCCATTCTATGCACCCACTAGGGTTTCTTGCATGGGTACCATTGCCTATCATTTTATGTAGGTCCGTACCCAACACCCTTCCCGCTTAAACCCTCCAATTCTTGTCCCCTATTAGTCTAGATAACACAACCAATCAATCCATGTTTGAGTCAATTCAAGCTTTACACATTTTTTTCAAAATAAATTTCAAGTTATGGAAACCATGATTACATCCCTCATAGTTGAAATCCAAAATCTCAAGGATGCTTCTCATACCCATGCTAGTTCTTCTTCTACACCTCATCCAGATCCCATGTCTACTACATGTTCTCATACAAGCGAGGTCAATGTCTTACCAAAAACGCATCTCAAGTTTGATCAAAATGTTAGGAAACACGATATTCTCTCTGAGCTCCTCAATCACCAATTAATCACCTTACCACCTACTCATTACTACCCTCCTTATCGACTTACAAAATAAAAAGGTCACCCATTTTGCAATTATCATAGAATTAATGGACATCATGACAATGATTGTTATGATTTAGAATGAAGAATTGGGAAACTTGAGCATCAAGGATTTATTTCATTTGCTACACAACATTTTGCTACATGCTCATCTCCAATTACCAAACCCTAATGGGTTCCCAAATATGATCCTTCTATGTCTAGCGAGCATCACGCAATAGTCACTCATGTTCCTTCTCCAGTAATGCAAGAGTCACCACAAGCCCCATGCCAAACCATCAAAGGATGAACAACTAATTCCCTCACCACAAGCTGAGATCCCTCACCAACCTCCTAAAATTAAACTTATAATTCCTCCTTTCAATCCAGATAATGCCTATGTCGATGACTGGGACCGGATGGAGCTTATGATGTTGATTAACCATTTGATATGTCAGATAAATATTTACGCACATTATATTTCAATCCTAACAATTTTGTTGACTCTGATTATGATGCTGGTCATACCCTTGATTCTACCTACCATTGTGACAACCATAAATTTTCTCATGACACATTTCCACATCCGCCACCATGGCATGGTATCTCTCCCATCATCAAATAGATCTCCATCACTTACACACTTGGGGGCATCGAACTCCTCCCCATAGTCATACATTCTAATCAATAGTTTCCTATCCATACTACTCACATACACACATATACCTTACTTTTGCTTTGCACTTCAAGTCAATCTTTCTAGCAACACTTTCTCTTATCTACACTATGAGCACACCTTGCTACATTTATCTATGCCAATTTCTTCCCTTTCCACTCCATTTCCACTCTATACACATTTTGCTCCTCATGTTTACTTATGGATCCTTTTATTCATGATACACATACTACTTTATATATGTGGTATACATACTTTCATTCACTATACATACTATGACTATTCTTGTTCACAATGATCACACATATTTTCCATCACTCTGATATACATTTTGGGGAGAATTATACTTCCCCATCCTCACTTGCTTCTTATACCATTACTTCTTCCTATATATACAACACAATGTTGCTACTACATACTCTACCTCTTACCCAATGACGCACTCTTGTTATACTATTCATACTTGACTATTGAGGGTGAAATTCCTCAATGAACCTCACTTTTCAAATCTTGGTGACTCATGCTCTATCTTTCACGCTCTATGCTTCATGTCTACCTTTCCGAGCATTGTCACATCGCTGGTACACATACTTTACCTTTGTTACATTCGATGATTCACTCTTTTCTATGGTTCATAGTTAAATGTTGATGGTGCAATGCTTAAATGAAGTTCATGTCACATACATCCACCTGGGGGCCAATTAAACTCATCCCATATACACATCTTGCATATCGTAGCACACCATCACTTTCACACAACATCTACACATATTGGTTGTATTTACTCTTGTTATCTTATACTATTTACATGTTGCACTTGTGTTTCCTATGATTGCTAGATTCGTAGTGCATCATTATCTTTTATATACACACATGCATGTTCATGTGGTATCTTGAGGTGAATGCATGACCTTTACATATTCTTACACGATGCATGATGCCAGACAGTGTTCTTTATTATCCCCACATAGGCTCTTGGGGGCATCTATCTTTTTACTCTCCCGCTACACATCACAAGTCTTATTATTACAATATTTACTACTTCTTTTCATTGTCACTTACTTTTAGTTGATTTGTAATCGCTTTGACATACTATTTATCTTTCTAACATGCTAACAGGTGCTTCATATGCAAAATTTACCTTGTAATATTGTATACAACCATGGTCATTTGTTACTTCTTGTTTTCTATTAGTTTCCACTATTTGTGTGCTATGCCCTATGTCTTGCTTGATCATTATATTCTTATGGCCACTTCAACCCTTATTATCTTGTGACATTGTGAGCGATGTCCCATGTATGTAACTCACTTCTCACGGTTTGTGTTATCGTCATAGTTTTTGATATATTATATTCTCTTGCATGCTAGCTCTTTACCACCAACACTTTTTCTAGTCTATCTTTTTACATGGTCCTTGGATTCTACCATGCACATCCCATACCCCCTATAGGTATCCAATCCATGATATGCATATCAATTTTAGGTCCTCTCATTTCAGCCACCTCTTCCTACATTCATCGCATGTACTCCAAACGAGGGGGAAAACTATTGGGTGAAAAAATCACAACATGAACAACACACTTCAAAATTGGTAAAGGTACACAGTTACAGAGTGGTCCAAAATAAGACTTGGATCACAAACACAAAACATACACTAGTGCCCAAAGATTATCGACAGAATGATGGGAGCTTGTGTCCCACCTAGGCATTTGTGTCCTAGGGGAAAAACAAACAATTTATCGATTAACATAGTTTCAAGCAAAGCTTTACAAGATAAATCTACACTATCGGACACTTGTCTTCGATTCTGAGAATGCATTCATTTGACCGCAATTTAATTACAATTTTGGTACAATTTGGTTACAAATAAGTATGTGTCAATCTATGAACGACACTTATCATTTGAGAAGTGTTATGGAAGGAGATAAAAATTGAACTCTCTCCCCAACACTCTTCCTCTTAGGGTGAGATCGCCTAAAAAAATCATCCTTAGAATGAGATCGCCCAAAAACTCATCCTTGGTGTGAGATCACCCAAAAACTCATCCTTGGCGTGAGATCGCCCAAAAATATCATCCTTAGGGGCATGATGCCTAAATCCGACAACATCTCCAAGACAAACAAGACAATTTTCTATCTTATACTCTCTCATACATCAAGTGTACTCTTTCCTTAGCTACTACTTTTACACACTTTTTACTTATACAAATGTTACTCAAATTTTTCACTTATGGGACTTTTTATTACTCTCTTGCTCTTCTTTTGCAGTCCATCCTTACAAGCAACAAGAAGCAACTCACATCAACAAACACAAACTCCAACAACACGCTACTACGCATACGATTCACCCTTAGGGTCTACCTCCTTTTCCTAGTTGTCACACTTCACATTACGATCACTTCATGTTTCACATGACTACTTGTCCACTCGACACACTATCGGATAAACTCATCTCTGGATTACAAGGTACGTATCTTCTATCTACTTTATGTTATTGAGTATTCACTCAACAACATAAAGTGGGGGAAAATTTAAACACAAAATCTATGCACTTGGGTATATTTCTAGGTCATAAAGCATACTAATATATACATGATTCCTAAGCAAGAAAACTAGTGGTTGATAACTCCTTTTGGATTTTTGGTTGTTTTATATCTTGCATTTTACTAGATTTACACATCTTACATTTCTTTCGCCACTTGACCGATTTATCTTTTGATGGCCCTAGACACTAGTTCCCAAGTTAGATGGCGAAGCACCCGCAGACACTCTTGTCCGAATCGGTGCCCTTGTCCCTCTCTTTCTTCTTCTTACCCTTTTAGGTCCTTTTTTCTTCTTGGTCACCTTTTAACACTTTGGGTCGGCCTTTCAGTTTTCAATTTCAAACAAGGGAATCATATATATAGTTAGTTACTTCTTCTAAATAAGGGACCAAGCATTATAAGAATTATTTATCACCACCTAAGCTTGCACAAAGGCACAAGGCACTACAAGAAGCCATCTATCTAGCACATTCATACAAGTGACAAGGGTTACATTGATATGCATACATTGCATAGAAGGGGAGTTCATTTTATTCCATTACACACATTTTGCATACTCGGAAAATCTAGATCTAGCTCGCTATCATCATGCAACTTTCACAAGGGCAACCTAGGGCATGATACACACATATGGAGATGTAGTGCGGTGCTTGGTCATTAGTTCACTCTATGGTTGATTTTCGAGTCATTCCAACTCTCCATTCTACACCATTTTATCGTATTTGATGTGGTTTGTGGGCATGTGTAGGTAGTCATCTATTTTTCGGAGTTACGGTATGACCGACGATCTAACAACAAAACTAGAGCGACAAAGAGTGATTGACAAAGTGAATACCTTCGACCCGAAAATAATAGAACTCGAGCATCCGAGTGGACATAGGCGCCCGGTTCAGTCACTAGCTCCCGAGGCACGCCCGTCCTCCTGTGGATGCTTATGTCCCTTACATTCCTAGGGTTCGAACCCTCATCGATTTATTATGACGTTGTTTCCATACTATTCCAAAGTAGATATTTAGTTCCGATCACTCCCAATTTCTACGAGAATTAACTAAGTCATCTTCCTCTCTCATTTTCTTAGGGTTTTACATTATTGAATGTTTATTTCTTGCACACTATTGTAGTTTGTTACCTAAATATCATTTATTATAGTAAGTTACTCTAAAATATGATTTAATTCAAATAAATATTAAATCATAGTGGAAAAATTGATGGTAGTTTTATTCATTTATCCTTGATCAAAATATGCCAATTGTGGGTTACACAATGATAGATAATATACCATGGGTTAGAGGATGTTATGCATCAAAGGAACTATGGTTTGTAGGTGGATTGATGACTCTGCTTGTGCAATAGACATTTATAATAAACGTGATTTTTTGTAACAAAGGTAATAAGTACAAATACAAAGAGTATAATATTAGAAAATTATGCGGGATGTGAGAGTGACTGTGATGGAGTAGAGTACTTGTATGTGTATATAGAGTAGAAGAGAGGTATGCGGTGAGAAGATAAGGCGAGTATAATAGAGTAGTGAGATGGATTGTGTTTATATGTTGGCACTTGTAATTGGATCATTGTATTGTTATTTGAAATAAATATAAATAAAGAGGAAGAGTTAGCATAGGAAATTTTGTGTATGTGTTCATTTTACTTATCTTTATGTTATGATATGTGTGTAAATCTATAGACCCAATTAAATTTTCTAATAGTTGTTGTACTAAGTGTTTATACTCAATTTATCATATCTACCACTATGTGCATCACTCTATTTGAACAAAATGAACTTAATATACTAGCAATATGTTATCCCGTAAAATTGACAAGGGCAATTTTACCGATAACCATACCGAAAATTTTGTTCCGATCCCTCGTCAGGGATCCCTTGCGTTCGGAACGTTGCAAAATCCCTTTTCCGGAAATCTGGTTTTCCGAACTTAGTCATTTTTGGTCTTTTGGCTGGGCGCATGGAATTACTATGTAACACCAACTTTTGGTGCGCCCCCTTTAAATCCTTTGGCGCATATTTTCCTGTGTCAACAGACCTTTTGGTGCGCCTTGATATGTTGAGTCTTTCCTGCGTGCGCCGTGGCGCATGCGCCTTCGTGTTAGCAACCCTTTTGTTGCGCCACTTTTTCGGTGCGCCAAGGGCGCACATATTCTTGTGTCGACATCACTTTCGGTGCGCCAAAGGCACACATAACTTCGTGTTGTCAGGTGCTTTGGTGCGCCAAAGGGCGCATGCTTTCCTATGTCGACAATGATTTCCATGCGCCACTTGAAAAGTTGGTGGCGCATTTATTACTGACTCACCTATATATATATAGGCACGCCTGCATGTCATTATCACCAGAGCAATCACGTTTTTCTTATTATATTCTCTGAGCCTGTCAGCGCACCTGCCCTGTCATTTTCAAACACGTAGTGGACCCGTTTGCACGTTCTTCGCTATTTATCCGGGTAAGAGGTTCTTATCTCTTTCGTGTGTTTTACGTTTTTGGTTCTTTGTTTGCTTGTTGGTCTGGTTTTGGATTGGAAAGAATGAAATATTGAACTAGCTCCCCCTGCTGTCTTTCCACATATTCCTCCCCCTCTTTCCAGATCTGCTGGTAGAGGAAGTTGTTCTGAATTCATGGTTTGAACCACTTTTGTTTAAGCCGTTTCATTACAAAAATGACCCTGCAAAAAAGAAAAGAGAAGCTAAACCATATGAAAAACCCCTCTGAGAATAATTAAAGCTCTAAGAGAGACTGTATGTTTCCTTTTCCCCTTGGCGCATCTGTCACCCCTGCAACATGATCAAAACCTGCGCCAATGGCGCACCCATTATGCCTGTTACATCAAGAACATTTGTGCCCTCAAGGCGCGCCTCCTTCGCATGCTGCAAGCGCTAGCCTTGCGCCCTCTTTGGCGCACCAACCTTATTTGTTGCATTACTTAAACATGCGCCTCTTGGGCGCACCCTGCACCTGTGCAACATCAGCTTAAATCTGCGCCAAGTGCAAAACTATCAAAGGCGCGGGCGCATTCCCCATTACAGCAACATCATGTTGTGTAGACCCTCTGCGCCGCGCCAAGTTACCTTTGGCGCACGAAAAGTTCATGTTACACAAACAATACATGCGCCTTTGGCGCACCAATTTTCCACGCAACATGAAAAATACATGCGCCTTTGGCGCATCCTGTCCCTATGTAACACCAAATCTCCATGCGCCCTTTACAAAATGTACCCTGCAGTATCTATGCGCCATGCACCTTTGGCGCTGATTTAACCCTTGCAACACCTTTTTTCTGTGCGCCTTACCTATTTAGCCCTGTAAGCTGCAGCTTTCATGCGCCCTGCGCCCTGAGCCTCAAAATCACTAACTCTTTCTTCTGTTAACACTTCAATGGAAGATCAAATGGCTAATACAACCTTTTTGCGTTGGGTCTCGCTTCTTCTTCGTGCAGATCAGCAATTAAGCTCAGAAGAACATATGTCTACATCAAGCAAGAGACCTACCAAATCCAAAGGCAAGGCCAAACTTACAGAAGAAGAGATGAAATATAAATATCAGAGGGTCAGAATGCCTGACTCCCAGGCCGAATGCGACCTAGACATCAGAGACTCAGAGTTGGGTCACATTGATATGGAGGAATTCTGGGTCAGGACTCAGAAGGTAACAAGAAGTCCATGGATGGACAAACTAATGGGCAGTGCCCTACACTTCGCTGGAGGAATCCCAGTCAGCGCCGTCAACAATGAATTCATGATGGTGGTTGCCCGGTGCTACAACAAGGACACAAGGTGTGTCGTAAATGACAAGGGCGAGGTCGTCATTAACCTCACTGCCCGCCACTTTGAAATAATACTCGGCATTCCTCATCATCGGCACTTTGTGGCCGTCAGCCGAGAGGATTGCATTAAGGCCTGGGACGACAACGAAGATCAGTGCATGCAGCTGATGAACGAGGTCTATTTGAAAAACAAAAAGGTAGTGACCCGATGGCCACAAATCATTCACCGACAGTGATTTTTCGGAGGAGCTCAGTGACACCATCACATTCCTGAGCAGGGTCTTTGGGCTTCCTGACGCCCACTTTTTCCATAAATGGATGTTGCGGTACTTAGAGACCATGAATAAGAATATGCCCGATCAGCGCTTCGAATGGGCAGAGATTATAAGCAGCACAATCTCCGAGCAGCTTCAACAATTCAATACAACAGGGAGATTCTACATGAATTCCTATGTTGTTTATCCTTGCATCGAGAAAAGAGACTACCCAGGCCTGATGCGGAGTGGGGTTTGGCCTCAGGTCAAAATATATGAATACTACCCAGAGTTGAGGCTGGAAAATAGCATCCCTCAATTCACAAAGATCAACGATGTGTTTTTCTACCACATCATCTGCCTGTTGAGGCCAAATATGACTTACGGTCGCACGACCAAGAGCATAGTGGCGGCCACTGAGAAATGGGGGGCCCTGTTCACCCAATTTCCCACGTTCACCTATCTGAGGGCAGCCAACTTCTTGGGAGAGCCAACTAGACTGCCGAGGTATGCTGGACCCAAGCTGATTCTGCTAGAGCTGTCAAGGCAGCTGATCACCTATCATGAGAAGTGCCTCAAAAGAAAGAAGGGTGGAACTCCTTTCCCCCTCACAGTGGGTCGGATATACATGCCTTACCCATCACAAGGCAAAGGACATGTTCGCAGAGTTGGAGCTGCTTAATTTGAAACATGATTTCCCGGCCAGGCCTACCTTCGACCCAAGAAGTTGTCTGCCAAGGGCTAAGCTAGATCCAATCCACATCCCTCAGATCGAAGACATCTACATCGACGTCATTCATGAGGTTGAGCTCAGGAGAAAGGACCATTCTCGCTTAGCCTTGGCAGAAATCATCCAATACGGGGTAGCAATTGTCCCCAAAGGCTTCCAAACTACGGAGGATGAAGTAGACCAAGTATATACTAACACAGATGGGGACAATTGGCCTTTTCCAGCCATTGATAGAACTAAGGCACCTCAGATGATTGAGGAGAGGGTCAAGGAGACTCTGCGCAGAACAGAGCATTGGTGTCGGATGAACGGATTAATCTACCTCGGGGTTGATTTCACAACCTCCCCATTGGGTAACGCACCTCCTCGATCTAAACAACAGCCTAAAGGCAAGGGAAAAGGCATAGAGGGTGAATTTGCATAGAGGGTGAATCCAGCACCACTCAAAAAGAAGCTCCTGAGAGTCCTCCTTCCGCGGCACCCAAACAGGTCATAACTCTGGTTACGCCAGAGAAAGAAGCAGAAGAGGATGTTCCAATAGGCCCATCCACTCAGGATGTCGGCATTGCTACAACAACCGAGGTCCCTTCTGTCCCTTCTTCTTCTCTTCCTTCCCCTCCTCGAGTGACTCAAGCGACCATCCCTTTGGTCGTGTCCTCTCCCCCTTCTTCTACTATTCCTCCCGCTTCTTCGTCCATCTTCTCTTCCCTCGCAGATCTTTCCCCCTCCATTTCTTCCCTCATCTCTGAGCTCCCTTCCCTTCCTATGTCTTCCTCAGCTGCAGTATCCCTTCCTCCCGTGGGCACTTCTTCGGCTGTTCTCTCCATGCCGCCGCCACGTGTCTCCACGTTTTTCCCTTCTTCTACTGTAGCTGCCCCCTTCTCTGTTTCCGGCCCTTCTCCCATAAGTCCAGCCTGGATCTCCCAGCAGTTAAGTCAGCAAAAAAGGAAAGTTCCCATCGCTCCGATGGACTTTTCTGTAATCCCATCTAAGGGGGCAAAGAAGCAGAAGCCCGTCACACGCTTCTCTCAAAGTGCTTCGGGAGAGAGGGTAATGGAGATCGCGTACCCCAATCCTCTCAAGGAGAAAAAGGATCTGTCTCCGACAGATTATACTGTGACCCAAGTCACAATGGGGACGTCTTCTGAAAGTCTTCAGGGGGAGGCCCTTTCTGCAGTTGACGCCCTCTGCAAGAAGCTTCAGGAAACAAAAGAGGAGAAAAGGCAACTGAAAGAGCAAAATAAATATCTGCTCCAAGCCTTACAGAAAATGGGCAGTGCGCCTCCCACAACTGCCGCCGAGACTTCTGAGCTTCTGAGCCAGGAGAAAATTAATGAATATGCAAAGATTGGTGAGCAGGGTATGGCCGTTTCCGCTTGGAGGAGCCAGATCCTCAAAGACAGCGAAAAAGTAATCGCCAAGCTCTCTGACTTGTATTTGAACATCAACAAGGTGAATAAAGAGCTCCAAGCGTTAGCGGGACCCATATCGAAGAGCTGGAACATGCTAGACTGCAGCACGAGACCTTTCAACAAATGTTCGACTGTTCAGTCGAAGATCTGGTCAAGTTCGGCGTCTTCGGCCATCCCAGGGCCCTCAACAAAATCATGTCCACTCTGGATTACCGGGTGGATCAGCTGGAATTTGTCCTAGAAAAGATCGACAAGGTGAAGGAAGAAGCCCTGGACGCGATGCACCAAATGGAACGGATCGTTCTCAACATGTCGCCAGGGTTGCTTACTCCTTCCTTCACTTTAAGAAAAGCTGATGAAACCATCCAGATCTTCAAGGAGATCATTTCTCAAGGGATGGGGCCAGAGGTCACTTTTGACGCAGAGTCTATCAACAACCTGCTGGCCTGTCGGGACTTCATTGGGTTACTCATTGAAGCGGAAAAAGACTATTCCAAACTCCCCGAGAAACTCATAGATGAGCGGGAGACTTGTGAGGCGATCAGTGAGCGGCACAAGGATCCTTCCCAGGATCAACTAGGGCCCATGATCAACAAGTTTATGGAATACCACTCCCAATTCCATATCTCGTCACCTGAGCAACAGCAAAAGCAGTCCACTCCCTTTCGGCCGCAGGATGACGACGACGAGTAGCTTCTCCTCCTCCTTCTTCTTCTCTCTCTCTCTCTTCTTCGACTTTCTTTTTGGGAATATCTGGAGTATGTTGACACAAATGATGACATCATCCATGTTGCATCATGGGATGATGTCATCCATCAAGTTGTCAAAAGTCAACATGACTTTTAGATATTTTGTAAATATCTTTGTAAATAAGTGGTTGGCTCCTTTTTGCCTTCTTCTCTCTCCTTCTTCTATAAATACCCCAATACTTGTTGTATTGGGCATGGGTGAATATCTTTCAGATGAAAAATAGGAGTAAGGAGAAAAGACTTTGAGCTTTTTGTAACAGAAGGATTATTAATACAATATTTAGACTTTGTGCTGAATACGTGTGTTATTTGCATCAGATCTTTCTTATGTCTGATCTATGTGTTTATTCTGTTAAATCTGCTTCTATTTTATTGTCATTTATTCATCATCAGTATTGCTTTGCTCGTTTATGCAAGTAGGTTTGGCTCTGTTTACTACCAATCCCAAAACATAAACCTTCTGACCTTTCTGCTTTGGAATTCATTTCTTTTCTCCCTTCGGACCTGCTCTTTCTTCATCCCCTCTTCCTTTCCTTTCTTTTCGCAGTCGGAAACACCCCTACTGGGATGAGATCCCAAACCCCCGAAGGCAGAATTTGTGAGACTTGCATAGATTCCTGCTGGTAGAATAGCAATAAACCAGTTTCGCTTTGCTGACTCAAAGAGGGGCTATGCCCTGCACACTGTTGGCTCGTTTATCCATAGATCTGCCCTAACACGCATGATTTTCGGACCAACACAATAGCATATAGTTTATGCAAACATAAGAGATGATACAATCATTTGTTTTTTTTGCAACTCAAGAGAAGGGTGAGAGATAATTAAAGTAGAAAATTTCTCCTTGTCACTAAAATGATCACTCTCATAATCACAATCATCATGGCTACTATATTCCTCATTTGCATCATCATTGTTAGGTGTGTGGGGATGGGAACTAAAACTAAGGGCTCCATACATGTGGAGTGTGTATGACTATTATGTGGGCCTTGTTGGTCCTCAACATCTCGATAACCATAACTTAAAGGTGTGGTAAGAGTAGGGGAAGTTCGGCTACCTCTTGATCCCCATAAAGCTCAACATTATAATCAGATTTATAGTCGGCACCATCACATTTCTCCACATACATATAAATACTACTATCGTTAGCCATATATGTTTATTCACTAGATTTTCTATAAGTGAAATGTCACATAGAAGTGTCCATTAAAACCTGCCATTATTTCTTTGAGAAACTAAGCCCATTTTGACCTTTAGCAAAGGTAGAAAATGTAATGAATAAGAGAAACCTAAGGAATCCAATTGTTTAAGGCTGGACCCTAAGTGTAAAATGTGTAGAAGATCTATAAACGGATTCACCAAATTTTTACCCAAATTAAATATATGTGTGTTGTTTATCTTTAATTTGGATTGCAACTTGAAACTAATGCACAATCCAAATCTATAAAAATTCTCCAACATTTAGATCTGATATTACATATAAATGCAATATTGGATAATATTTAACCATCACACATACCTGACATATAGTAAATTACAAGAGGATAAATTAACTTAGCTTTTTTGGTGTGTCGTAGATTGTTCTAGTTCTAGCATTAAGGAAAACACATTTTGACTATGTCCCATGTGCTTCGTCTCAAAATTGAGGCTCTGAAACTCCTTTAAATGCTAGCACCAAAATTGACACTAGCATTTGGTGCTTTCATCCTTCCTAACACTAGTGACTGGCTCTATGAATACTTATAGTCTTTATGAGTTACTTTATCAATGTTTTTAGCTATTTCTTGCACTTTTGCTTTCTCTAAAACCCTTGTGCATGCACCTATGTGATCAAAACCCTATTTACATGCAATAACACTCTATTTTACATTAGACAAAAAAGGAAGTGGTGTGTGGTGGATTTATACTACCCTTGGTAGTCATCCCCTTGTTAATTTTGAGCAAGTGTTGCATTACATTTCTCAAATGAGGGGTTCAAAATCCATGTAGTTCTCTTAGTGCTTGTGCAAATGTGAATGCAAATATAGAATACTTCCCCCTAATTTTTCCCTTGTTACGCAATACAAATAATGGGCATAACTATAGGTAGAATGTACCATTCAAGAGTGATAGATAGAATCTTACAATAGAGCGTTGAAGTAAATTGTCGAAGAAATGTAATTGTAGATAGATAGAAAACCCTTGAAGTGTCCTCTAGTGAATAGATGTTTGGTAACACTTGATATGACCTTATAATGTTTTGATGTGGCTCAGGATGCTACTAACCTAGTTTGGAGTGCTTCATAATTGAATATAGGTTGATCCTAATGTCAACTCTTGATTTAAGGAGTTTAAGGAAACTTTGCATAAAATTTTATAGATATTTGCTAGCGGAGATCTTGAGAATTTTGGTGAATAAATGACAATATTAATCTTTCTTTTATACCTTTCCATAAGATATAGATCTTGATAATGTTAGTGAATAAATGACAAAAGATTAAACTTTCTTGTATACCTTTCCATAAGATATAATTTCACATTAAGTCTATCCTAAATAGGATAATTAGGATAGACTTAAGAAATACGATCATTTGGATAGAGGATGATAACACCAAGAAGGGGACAAAAGTGTGTGGTCCTTCTATTCAAACTAGAGGATAATCTAAGGAGGTTGGGGACAACAAGTAGAATTTTGGAAGATTCGACATGAGATAGAAGATGTGTACAAGTGATGAGATCAATCTTGTGGATGTTTGAGTAGCTAAATGAGAGAATAAGAAGTATTTACAAGCCTTAGGAAATACTAAGATAGTGCATTTTATCTCTGTTTATGCCCAAGTCGAACTAATATACACCAAATTAGTGTTACTAAGCACCCAATTACCTAATTTAGGTGTCTAAATTATGCTTGACAAATTGGAAATAATTCAGGAGATATGAAGAAAAATAGGAAATATAAGAAAAGGAGATAAAAATAATGTGTAGAATACTCGCTCAATGGTGGAGTAGGATTCACGTCAACTTCACCGAATGTATGTTAGCTAATATGGTCAATAAGATTATCTCTTTCTCTTGTCAAGAATATAGGTTAGAATAAAGTTGTCGACCTTAAGCCATAAGCCTCGACGTGAATGTGAGGGTTAAGTAGTTCTCCCTTTTGTCGTGGGACATGTTGGGGATACGATTTAGATTATAACATAAGTTTGAATGTAGTATATAATAACAATAATATATATCACACATTACACAAACATATCCACTTTATTTATTCATGAAATCAATTACAGATACATTGTATATCTTTCTCACACTCTCTCTCAATTTACTACATCATATATTCATCTCTTGCTTATTTATTTGTTATGTACCTTGGGATATGATATTATAATGTATATGGTTTGATGGAGATGTTGACATGTGGCACACATCCCCTTAGTTATTTATATGTTTATAATATATGGGGTCACATAGGAATTAGTTATATTGGGTAATGAGTCGACATACATTGGGATTAGGTGTTACCCATTCATTAAGAGTAATGTATGTCTATATAAAGGATGTGATTATCATTATGAGTTATGTCATGGATGTATGAGTTGATTCTTCTACTTGGTAGAGGTATATTGGAGGTTTCCCCCTCGAAGTGGATTTCCATCTTGGGAGATTGTGGAGTTACTCCCTCCTTAAGGAGCATTGTATGGTGTTGCCCTAACTTAAGGGTATTATTCTGGATATATTGAATATTTGGGCATATTGGCCCACAAATATATTTTGTGTTGTGTTATCTTCTGTAAGTTATTCATTTATTATATGCAAATATCTTAACAAGTGGCATCGAGTGTCGATCCAGAAATTTGTGGGATGAAACCACGATGTACTTGGAATTTTTTCAGATATATTTTGTGTGAAGTGGATAAATCATTCAAGGGATATTCACTTCAAATTTAAGAGTATATTAGAGATATTTTGTGAAAGATATGTCCATTTTGGGGTTGAAACCCTAATTTTAAGGTTTCATCTATATATTTTGAATTATGACGAACTAGTTCTTCAATTATTTTGGGTTTATGTGAAATACATGCCACGTTGATTTCCCTTAAATTTCAAGAAATTTGGATCCGTTATGCGAGAGTTATTTCAATTTTATATTTTTTAAAAAAGTTGCTCCACATGCCACAATATTAGGAATTTTTCTAATTTTTTTACATTTTCGGAAATCTCTCAAAAATATAATTGGGGTTTGTGTTTTGTGTTTTTTGATTTTTGGCCAACCTCTAGCCGAAAGGGTTAGAACAAGTTTTTATCAAAAGGGTCTATTCTTAAAACCCTAGTTTTTGTGGATCACGAGGATGAGAACTTTTTATGGAGATGGAAAGATTGATGCTAGAGAATGGTGGATCCAATTTAAAGAATATGGTTTTTCAGATCCAATACCATGGTTTTCTTTTCATCTTTGGAAAGATGGTCTAGCACGATATTGGTCCTCTGAATTGAGACAAGGGAGAATAGATTGGTCTTGGGAGGAAACAGAACAAGTTTTCTTAGATCGATGGGCCAAAGAAGATGATGTTATAAACAGAGATGAAAAATAATATTCTGATGAAGAAGATGAATAATATGAAGAAGACAAAGTTGATCATAAAGATTTTATGCATGATTCAGAAGGAGAGACGACATATCAAGATGCGAGTTCGGATAATGCATCTCTAAGGAAGGAAGATGCATTATTTCAGTTTGAAGGGTACATTCAAAGGAAAAAGGTACTTGTTTCCATAAACCTTGGCAGCAATTATAATTTCATCAATATGGATGTAGCTCAACATCTACATGTTCAAACAAAGCATACCAAGGAATCTCAAGTGGATGGTAAGAAGATTCAAGTTTTTGAAGATTTAAAATTTTATATGAATAAATATATTTTGCATTTAGATTTTAATGCTTTAGATAAGGATGGTATGTATATTTTTCTTGGATACTCTTGGTTAGAGACATTGGGAACAATTAATATTAATGTACAAAATAAATTCATGAAATTATGGTACAAGAGAAAGAAAATTACATTGCAGGATATCACACTTAACAAGGAAAAAATAATGTAAAAATGGAGCATGAAGATGAATTTGAAGATGGTGAAGAAAGGAATAAGGATGATTTAAAAGGATAGGATGAAAAAATGATGAAAAATACATAAACAATTCATCTACTCAAGAGAAAAATAAATAGCAAACAAGGTGGAAGAGGAAATTAAAGTTGAGGAAAAGGTTGATAAGGTTGAGGATACTAAGGTTGCACCATATAGACACCCACATCATCATGAGAGGAAATGATCATGGAGACATGAGGGTAACAATCTATATGGATATACATGGAATTGGAGGAGCAATCATTATGGATATACATGGAATCAATGAAGCAACAATTATATGATAGGGAATTATTATGGATATGCATAGATGCCAAGGAGGAACACATATGGACATGGATGGAATCAGAGGAGTGCAATGGAATATGGAATCAAGTTTAGAGAAACATCACCCAATAAGATCTCATATGGGTGGTTGGATGATCGAGCATGGCGACAAGTGTGCAATGATTTAAAGCACACTCACTATATGGCTTCTTCTTATGTTTCGGGACGAAACATGTCAAGGAGGGAGGGAATGTTATGTACCTTGGGATATGATATTATAATGTATATGGGTTGATGGAGATGCCAACATGTGGCACACATCCCCCTTAGTTATTTATATGTTTATAATATATGGGGTCACATAGGAATTAGTTATATTGGGTAATGAGTCGGCCTACATTGGGATTAGGTGTTACCCATCCATTAAGAGTAATGTATGTCTATATAAAGGATGTGAGTATCATTATGAGTTATGTCATGGATGTATGAGTTGAGTCTCTACTTGGTAGAGTTATATTGGAGGTGTCCCCCTCAAAGTGGATTCCCATCTTAGGATATTGTGGAGTTACTCCTTCCTTAAGGAGCATTGTATGGTGTTGCCCTACCTTAAGGGTATTATTCTACATATATTGAATATTTGGGCATATTTTCCCACCAATATCTCTTGTGTTGTGTTATCTTCTACATATTATTCATTTATTATATGTAAAGATCTTAACAAGTACTCATGTTATTCTCTCTCTATCTTTATGCGTTTATTTCTATATCTCTTTCTCTCTACATATATCAAACTATTACATTCAATTACAATAAGTATCTTAATTATCCAAAGGTAACTTCCTTTGATTGTGACTCTATATTGTTTTAGTCTGAATTTTGTAGTTGTTTCTTTGTAATGTGACTTCATGTAGTCTTAAGTGGCTTTGGTAGTCTTTCACAACTTTCATAGTCTTCTATGGCTTCAATAGTCTTATGTGGATTTGGTAGTCTTTCACGGCTTTGGTACTATTTCACGGCTTTCTTCTAATTTTTCCTTAGTGTATAAAATCGATGAAGAACCCTGTCAACAAAAGTAAAAAACCATATTAGGGCCAACACATAATCCAAGGATAGTGCGAGGGGCATAATAATTATGAATCTAAAAGACAATAGTCCACACTCACATCAAAGGGGTAGGGTTCAAAATCCTATGTCTAAGATAGGGGTGGGGTCTTACTAGAATCCTAATGCTACTAAAATATTGATAATAAGCAACAACTAATTTATATAAGTTAAGGATTGTAATGCCATGGGGTGGTAATAAGCAAGGGCTAAAAGAGATAGTGCAACAGAGAGGGATATTTGCCCATATCCTAGTCCAATATATGATATATCAATATAATCAATCATACAGACATAAAGGAAAGATAAGTTAAATGAATACTTATCTTTGTAAAAACATCGTTGATACATTAACCCCCATGGTTAGTAATACCTTGTAAGATAGATGTTGTAGGTGGATCACAAAAAGGATAGGTAGAAGACCTAGGTACACCAAAGTTGGGGAATCCAAAACTTGTAGACCTTGTTAAGGAAATTCCTATTATTTTTTACTCCTAATTACTCAATGCTTCAAAATAGACTTCTAAGTATAAGCTACAGTAAAACCTAAATCTCTTAAACCTTTGAGAGAAGATTTACAAGTAAAAGGGGAGTAGATTATGTGATGATGATATATAGAAATGACAACAATGATACCTATTTATAGGAGAACATAACCTAAAGTCGCAATATCTCTTACCCAATGGCATCGACCATGGTCAATGCAATCAGCTAGAAAAGTGTTCTACTTAACTTTGCAGCATCGCCATGGTTGATGTTATCGGCACGAATAATCCAAATTAAAACGTAAGGAGAGTAAAGAGAATGGAGGTAGATAAAACAATTGGAAGACATATGAAGGTTATTTGAAGGGGATCTAAAGGTGATATGGGAAGATGTGAGGACACATAATGACTCTTTCATCGAGATATTGCCAACCAACCTAACCCTACCGCTAATATGCCTCTTAAGTCATGTGGTTAGGGAGATTGATGCGCCAACACATGTAATGAGAAATCATAAAGAAGAGTGAAAAATAATTTTTATACACAACCTATATATAAACCCATATCCATTCTAAAGAATTCAAGGTTTGATTTTATCTCATCTTTTCCAAATATTTTTAACAAAGGACCCAACCACCCCGACAAGAGCCCAAATGATAACAAGGTTATGAAGCATGAAGCCTTCCAAGTCGCTCACATATAAGGTGATCCTTCAACAATGCAATTGTGAAGTAATACTTCCCTTTTTCTTTCCTTTCAATAGCCCAAATAATCCATTTTGCACATAGACCGGTGCCTCGAGACTAAGGTCTACCAAACCCATCACGTCATCCTCATTGGGAAGAGAAACAAAACTCCTAAGCTACCCAATAGAAACCCTTCCTATGTTTAGAGCTCATCGAAAGGAAATCTCTAAGAAACTTCTCCAACTTCCTGGTAGGAGGCTTTAGAAGAAATGTAACAAGAATAATTATAATCATGAGTTATAGAGAGCACTTTATAACATATTTGTAACTTCTTTGTCAAGATGAGAGGATTAGTTATCTATTAAGAGGGTTTTTTCTCCACTCAACCAATAATGTATGCTACAAATGGGAGGGGTGGCTTGTAATGCAAAGGTTATACCCAAAGATTGAAATATTTCACCATGATGAATCCATTTCCATTCATACTTGTTCAACCAAGGAGGCAGGGATTGGAAAGATCCTTTGTAGCGTGAATATTCTTCCATTGGATACTTTAACTCGAAGCAAAGGTGAAAAGTATCAAGACATTGCATAACATTTTGGATATAGTCCTCATCCTTAAGAAGGGTGAGAAAAGAATCATTAGCAAAATTCCCATTGACTAGCTAAGCATACTCTTGAGAGGGTGAGGAGATTCCTCTAATCAAAGCTTGCACTCTACCATTAATCAAAAGATAGTGAAAACTTTCCACAACGAACACATGCAACGTTGAAGCTAATAGGCGTCCCAGACTCCTTGGAGGGTAGGGAGACGCCTTTAATTAGAACATGCACTTTAGCATTGGTCAAAAGATAGCCAAAGCCTTCCACAGTGAGCACATACAATGTTGAAGTTAACAGGTGGTCATGTTTAGTCGAGTGAAACAACCCAAAATGCTCTAAGCGGACACCGTTGATTGAGAGATAAGTCAAAGCATTTACAAACAACATTTGAACTAACCGAAGGAAGTTGGGACCAAACCCTAAGGCTTTTAACATAGCCAAAATGAAGGGCTGCTCAATATGGTCATAGGCTCTCAAAGTCAATTTTGAAAACATTGCTTCTTGATTAAGATCAAATCTACACATCCACTCCATGTCTTCCTAAATTGTAATCATGTTATCAAGTATGTGTCTACATTAATAATGTACATTTTCTTTCGACTAACAATCAAAGACAAGAGATGGCTAATCCACAATGTGAGGGCTTTCATTATAATTTTATACGACACACTAAGCATGATAATCGACCGCCAATTGCAAATCAACTTTGAATCTCCCATCTTAGGTATTAATTTGACATACCCTACGTTAATAATTTGGTCAAGGGACTTGGAATTGAAAGTTTCGCGATATACTTGGAAAATATCTTTAGAATTCACACAAGAAGGCCATCACAACCAAGAGCTTTATCATTGGCCATTTACACACGACTTCATATAAGTCCTCAATTGTGAGAGGCCCCTCACAAGGGATTGTGAAAGCTTGCGAGGAATCACCGAAAGACACTATTAAAGTGATTGTTGTTGTTGTGGTAATGACAAACAAAGACCTAAACCATAGTTGGCACCTTAGTGAACCGTTGGTCGCCTAAATAGGTTTGAGCCAAGAGGGATTAAAAATCCACCTTAATTAGTTATTGGGAGTAATTTGGATTCCTCCAACATCTAATAAAAATGTAAACAATTTTTTTAACAAAATAGATGTTAAAGTAACCACTCTTACTAACAAATAGATGTAGTAAATATGATGGGTTTACAAACCATCCAAATTTGAAATATAATAACAAAATTGTACTGAAAATGTCAAAATAGTTTTCTCTAACTTGCTTTGAACTTGTAATTTTTCAGATATTCACCCAAACTATATTGAGAATCATTTGTAGCTCTATAATCAAAGACTGCATAATATCACTTGCAACTGTATAATCTAAGATTGTATAATCGCCTAGCATCTCTTCAAATAAAAATTGTGATTGTCGTGTTATACATATTTAGTTACATTCCATTGGAGTACATGGGCACCACTCAGCAGCTACATACATCATTTACATTCTCCCTGCGATTTTCTGGGATGCAGTAGCTTTAATGTGACTGTGACTGTCTAGAGAGCTATGTTGTCGTTACAGTATCAGCTGCCCCGATTAATTATGATTTTCCAGAGGACAACATTGTCCTTCCTTTGACATTAGCTTCCAGGTTTATAGAATAATCGATCGATAAACGGGAGAGAATTCCTCTGACTTGAAATGGGTTTTGTAGGATCTGATACATCTGGAAGTGGACTGGTCAGGATTTGCAACATCTCCACAAATGCAGCCTGCAAACAAAAAATGTGATTAGTATTGAATTACATACATATAATCCAAAAGACTGCTTCGTAAAAGAGAACCATGTCCAAACTCAAAGCATATGGCATATATTAAAAACATCATTCACAATGGCTGCATGTTCAAAAACATCTCCCCTTGCTGCTCTGTCCCTGTCTTGTATAAATAAAATATCATAAAACAGAGTGTATGTGTTTTAGCATGATAGCATGCATAATTATAATAGCATTCGAAGTTAACAGGCATAGATTGTTATGTTTTAGCATCCATAACAAGAAAACATACAATCAGGCAACAATGCCGGAACAGCAGCCCAGCAGTGGTCACTGAGGGATGTGGAGGAATTACCACGGTGAAGAAAACATACAACCAGGCAACGATGCCTGAGCAGCAGCCCAGTAGGTGTCACTGACTGGTGTGGATTGTGGATCAATCACCATGGTGAAGAAAATATACAATCAGGCAACAATCCCCGAACGGTAGCCCAGTAGCTGTCAAGGTGGTGTGGAACATTTACCATGCTGAAGGCACAGGTTCAAATCCTACCTCCTAAACTGCTGGAGATATGGGGCCCTGTTTATAGCCCCTGATGTCCCAGATTCACCAATCGAAAAAATACAATGAACAACCAATGCAAGGTTTATTGTTCACGACTCATGACAAGCTATCCTATTCATTCAATAATGGTAACTTCGGTTCTGAAACAGAAGCAAGATATGGCATGCTTAGAATTAGGAGGAATCAGGATGTCCGTCCAATAACACCTGTTTGATTTACTTCAACTGGTGCCATTGACAATAAAGTATAAGAGCCCGATGACAAGGAGAATAAAAAAATTGGCTTTCCCAACAAAATGTTACTTCCCCACCAACCTTACATCAATAATAGGTGCTTACATATATCAGCAAGCCACTTTGCTTGATAGAACTTAAAGGCCTGGATAATGTGAATTGGATCTCATATTTTATTGAAGCCTGTGAAAGCTTTTGATCGTTCTCCAAGACATTTGATCTGTACTCCCCTATCAATAGGCTTCTATTTTCTTTCATTTCCGCTAACAGTTACCTCAACTTACTCATGGATGCTTATTGAGGTCTCGATGTTGTCTTGGCGTTCACGCAAATCATAAGCAATGCCAAAACAAATGTACATGCCCCTGCGACCCCACTTGTTTTATGATAAATTCCCCTCCCATTTTTAGCTTCCTCAAGGTATTTTAGGTTCATGTACTGCTGTCATACAGAAGTATTAAAAACAACTGATCCATCACACATTTGACAGAAAAAGGCAAAAGAACATTTGAGGAAGCTACCAAAAAGAGCGCTTTAGGGGGATCATAAAATCTGGGTACCTGGACATGGTGCATAGCAAAAGACCCTGCACCGACATTGAAACCTGGCCTCAAAGGGTCCTCAATATACAATGAAACCGGGCTCTCACTTTCACATTGCTGGAATATCCCGCCAGTATTTCCATCTTTATCCTGAACAAAAGCAAACAAAAACAATACTATAAGCACCTTATAAGATTTATAATATCATAGATATGAGCAGATATAATGCCTTTACCTGTAAAACAATCCTCATACGGGAAAAGTCCATATGTGACCCAAAATAAGTCAAGAAACCGATAAGTAAGGTTCCTAGATTTGGTGATCCAACAGAAGTGTCCAGAAACCTGAGCAACTGGTTTATAGCATATTTGGCCCTTATAATAATGGGTTCCCCTTCAGAAGAATCTTTGTTAGAGAAGCATAAGGATTCAACTGGAGTTGTAGGCACAACTGGAGACGATGAAAATGTTTTCTGTAAACACAAAGCACAATTTAAACCATGCGCTGAGTTACAAAAATCAGCTAAATAAATGCCCTCGTTTTAATATCCCAAAAGCATCAAGAAATTCTGTTTCAAAATCCTATCTAGTTTTTCTTTCACACAACTATTGAGAATTTGCAGACTTTAGATCTATTCATATTAACAAAGAGCCACCCTCAAAAACATTTGGAGCATAGTATACAACAGCAATGCAATAATAAGAGTGTTGAACATACCTCTAGATGGAATATTAGCATGAGGGTCAGACAATAAGATCCCAGTCCTCCATCATATACTTTATTTAAACCTTTATGATGCAGATATGATTTTAGTAGGAGAACCTGCAAGAGAAGAATTCTAAGCATTATGTTCAAACGTGTCATATGAAATAACTTAGAATTCCTTCATCATAAGTTGCACTTCTCACCAAGGGAGCCAAAGAAGGGAACTGATGCAACTTATGGAGAACAAACTCCCTTGCTTTTACACCACTATGAGAGTTATTTTCAGTCTCGGGCTTCACATTTGAGTGATCATGGTCTTCATTTTTGTAGGCCCATTTCTTCTTCCCTCGAATGTAATATCAATGGCAATAGGTACCAGACAAGATCCTTCATCTGAAGAGACAATGATGCTAGGCTTGAAATTAAGGTTTATTACAGGCATGGATGAAGATTCTCTTATTTCTAGGTGTTCACACCAGGTACAAAGTCTCAATTGTTTTGCAAGTACCCTGATCAAAGAAAGTGAGGCCCCGTCTGGAAGAATGGTTTCAAGTGGAGCTCGGCACAACCCATCAACCACAACCATATCGAGATCACTGTGAGTAAGGCAAAGTCCTGTTGCAAAAGAACCATAAACCTGATAAACATCAAATAAACATCTGTTATTTCATGAGACCTAAAACCTACATGCTATCAAGAGAGAGCCTAAAGAATCATGGAATTAATGGAAATGCAAAATCCTTAGAATATATCAGAAGATGACTACATTTGAAAGGCTAAGGATAAATTGACACAAAATAAAGTTCTATACCAAATCAATCAAGGTAGTACATTAACAAGCTTAAAGATGCACTCCATGAGAGAGCACTTCGTGTCTATAACAATTACAAAGACAGATGCATTAGAAGGACGGAATAAAGAGAAGCAATACCCAGTTACCAGAGAGACAAGGAATCTAAGAAATCCCAAGTAGGAGTCAGTCAAACACAATCTCTCCGATGCTCACAAAATATAGGAAACTAGAGGGAAGAATCAGAAAATAGAGTAGATTGCAGAATAATAACCATATGACTGACCTCTATATCTTTGTCAGGCCAACAATGCTTTACTACTTGGCGCACACATTCAACTGCAGACTGTGCTTGCTGATATACTGAAGCACTGGGTCTCACATTACATGCAAATTGTAATATCTCCGAGTGAAGAGTGTGCACATTAACTTCATCACCTTGCAATATGGGATAACTTGAAGAAAAATTAGAAGTGCCAAGCTGAATATAAATAGATTCCTCTAACGGATGAAGTGATGAAGAAGGAAAATGTGCCGAACCATCTGTGATTGGCACATTAAAACACAGAAATGGAAGCTGTAAAACATATGGCACAAAAGACACTACATAAGAAGGGGAAGAAAGACAATGTTCTTGTAGTATCCCCTGTTGTGTCTGTTGTTTCTGCATCTGTTCCCTGTCAAGTATCTGTTCCTTGTCATTGTGGCTGTGAAACTTCTGCAAACTCGTACCGCACTTAAAGTTCTTATAAGGAGAACTTCCAGAAACTGAATCTTGATCAGACCAGGCATTAGATTTGACATAGATGTATTTCTGATTACCACATATTTTGGGTGTATTTGAAAAAGCCTCTCTCTTACAGGTGTCAGAATGTTCATTACACTTCCGACCTTGTATACTCCACAGGCCACCATTTCCATTATGCTTTGATTTTTGTAAACTATTGGCCTTGGCCTCATAAGATCTCTGTTCTTTTCTTGATTCAGAATTATTAACAGGGCCACTGAGTACTGCTTTCTTATGCCAGACACTCTCATTTCTACTGTATCTTCTTCCATTGCTTTCAAGCGCACCATTTGAACATCTGCCGGTATTTGAAGGAAGAATACCCCTGTCTTGAGGAAGTGTTGTTTTCTCACCCATCTTCTTTGCTCTGGGCGATGCATTGGTAGCATAAATACCCGCCTTCAAAGCAGCCCTATATGACCCAAAACAAATATTTGATATAACATTACCTTTTGGGCTTACGGCAGCATAGCCATTTCCATTGATATCTCCTGATGATAATTGATATCCCCTGAATTTTTACTGTTGCAACCAAATAATATCAGCAAAGTCTCCACCTGAAGTAGCAGTAATGAAAGGTTTTAGTAGTGCCATAGAGTTTGAACCATTAAATCTTAGCCAGTAAGAGCCTAATAATACTAATTGTCACAAAATCCATGGTTCATGACCAAACATACCTCTGCTGGAGATAATTCATTCTGAATTTCATAGTGGTCATATGTATAAAGAGCTGATCTAACATGATCTATATCAAGGGAAGGTCGCATTTCCTGACACGCATTCTAACCTGAATCAGAAGAAACTGATGAGATTTTCTCTATGCGCTAAAAGTGAAATCAAAAAAATTGTATAGAGCTGATGTAATTTGTTCTATACAAAGTGCTGAAAACTATAACACAAAATGTGGGAATTTCTGGAAGATACATAAAGAGCTGGAAATAGTTATGAATAATACTTCAAATTCCTAGTGTTGGTAACATAAACGTGGTTAAATGACCAGTGTGCAAGATACCTGGGCAGGATACTGGAATTTGAATGATGTCTCACTTCGATCGGCATTCATACGCTTCTGTGAAAATTTCTTCGAATTTAATCCTCCGCTACTTACTGCCTAAGAATGACAAAATTCCCAATGGTAAAATGTTGCCCTAAGCCAGACTTGGTTCCTCTACAACCAGTCTATTTATTTTAAGTCTCATATCTATGTCAATTAAAATATCCTCATGCGTTAACCCTGAAGTACTTAAATATTTTCCCTAAAGAAACTATCTGCACACCTCTCAAAGGGAATAATGCTGAGATAAGCCATTGTATGCACATATGGTGAGTCTGTTGATTTTATGTCTCATAGATATGCCAATTGAAATAATTTCCTGTGTTTAGCATGAAGTACTAAATTATTTTCCCTAAAGAAGCTATCTGCAAGCTTCTCAAAAGGAATAATACTAAAATGCACCATTGTATGCGAATATAATCAAGCTTTAATAGCATGCCCTAATCTCTTGTGCTATCACAGTAGTGCACAAATCTTATCAAAAGAAAATTCTATCTACAGGTTTAAGGCCTTGGAAGGACAAGTCTGCAGGTGAAATCAAATAACATTCATTTAAACCATCTACTTTCAAAATTAAGTATGTAAAGAAAATTCTGTCTGCAAGCTTCCCAAGGAAATAGAGGGATGGTCTGCAAATATTTATCAGAACTGTCTCAAGTCAAATCGGATGAGGTTTATTTGTAATGCCCACATCCACGATTAAATAATACAAGCATGGAATCCAACATTATGTGCATAACCAATCTTGACAGCATATCCTGCCCTCTTCCTCTATCAGAACAGTCTATGGAAGAACAGTCTGCAAAGACTTGTGATTACCGCCACAAGTCAAGAATCAAATTCAATTAGGTTTATTTCTAGATTCACCCACATCCAAAATCACATGATGAAAGCATGGACTCCAATGTTACATGTATAACCAATCTCGAAAAAATACCCTGCTTTCTTCCTCTATCAGAGAGAAATACATCTTATTTTAACCAAAGAAATTTCCATTTTCCATCTGCAAGATTGCTAAGGCCGTGTTAATCCAGTCTGCAAAGGCTTGGGAGAGCCACCCAAATTTAAATTCACTTAGGTTTATTTCTCCACCCACACAACATCATATATTACAATCATGGACTCCAAAATTATTTGCATAATGAATCTTAATAACATACCCTGTTATCTTCAGCTATCAGAGAGAAATGCATCCTATTTTAGCTAAAGAAAGTCCTATCTACAAATTTGGTAAGGATGTGGAACGACATTCTGCATGGATTTAAACAAATTAATTCCAAGTCATATAAAATTGGCTTCATTTCTACCACTAACATGTGTCATGAACTATGCAATAAGACAATATCAGAGTCCAATGTGGGTGTTAAATTGCTAATGATAAGACAATTCTAAACTACGCATTAAAGCTTTTATTCAAAACCCAGAATCCCATGGTTTTATTCAAGTCTATTGCCGACACTCTTCAATTTGAATTGTGGATTTATCTGTGCCAACGTCAACCTTCAAATTATAGTACAAGAATGCTAACGATTGACATTTTTTCTAGTCCAAGCAGCATAATAAATCTGAATCAAACCCCAGAATTCCATGGCTTCCAAAAGTTTTTTGGCTACACTCGTTCATTTCAATCATGGGTTCATTTGAACAGATATCAACTTTCAAATCAAGTACAAGAACGGTGTCCAAAGTGGATGCTAACGAATAACAGTTTGTTCTAGTCCAAGCGGCTTAGGAGACCGCCATCAAATGGAATCATTTGTACGAGAATGGTGTCTAATGATTCACGGTATTTATTCTTGGCCAATCAGCAGGGGAAACCTTGATAAATGATTCAAACCCCCAGAATTCCATCCATCAATTTCAGTGCTACCATCTTCAATATGAAATTATGAGCTCATTTTGACCAACATTCAAATTATAGCACAAGAACGCAAATGATTCCCAGTTTTCTCTAGCCCAAACATCGTGACGAAATCTCAATCTAGATTCTAAACCCCAGAGCTCCATGGCTCCCAACAGTTCTATTGCCGCCATTTTCAATTTGAAATGTGGGTTTCTTTATCAGGAAATCTCAAGCAAAACTCCAGAATTCCATTGATCCTAACAGTTTTATTGCTACCATTTTCCATTTGAAATGTGTGTTTGTTTATCTGTTTGTTTCTTTCCCTCCCAGATGATATTTGGCCAAACCAGCTTCATAAATCAGAAGAAACTTACGATTAACCTTTTGAATTGGGTACCCACATAAAAGCAGGGCCCGAACCACAAAAAAAAAATCAAACAACTTAAGCAATCTGGATAAAGATTCGTTACTTACCTCAAAAACTCCATGTAATCGCCTGGTAGAATAATTGTAAAGAAAGAGAGGCAGGCCAGGTCTTATAGCCTTAACTCTGTCAAGATATTCCATTGGCAACCCTGCACCACAATCACATTCCCAACATGAAAGCGCAAATCTAGCTTCCGACAAAAATTTCCATAACCAACCAACTGAATTATGAAGTGAAAACCAAAAAAAAACAAGAAAATCAAGAATTAAGGAAAGAGAGTGTTGTTATGTACCAAAAAGGTGGCGCTGGAGTTGTTCAGACATGGTGTCGTCATTGCAGAAGAAAATGAAGCCTCCAAGGGATGAAGAATGCTTCTCAGGCTCTGATTGTTGCTGTGATAGATATGTCATTTCCTTTACTGAGGGCGCCATGGTGGTCGCGCCTGCTTATAAACAATCAAACCAGAGGCCCAATGAAGCCTACACTCGTATCCTAACTTTTATAATTTACTTCATTCCCGCATTCATTACAAATATGACCTGGTCTTTTATATCATCTGCCAATCTGCCTGTATTTTTACGTCGAGAAGACTAAAGGACGCATCCCTCTTTATCAAGAAGCGGTTTTGTCAAACCGGTTTGCCGGGGATGAAAAGTCCACGGGAGAGGCTTCTTGTCTGCTAGCCGTTAGTGATGCCCGGTGCCGGTAAACCGTTCGGCGGCGAGATCCTAAACGTCATGTTTGAAAGGGCGCACTCCTGGTATCGGCTGCACTGCCACGTGCGGTCGAAGGGGTATTATCGTTGAAGCTGGTCTTGTTCTATTGATTTTAAACTCATTTGAATTTACTTTAAAATGTATTTAAATCGTTTTACAATGGATTTCATTCATATATTATAAATAGTGACCACCAAACATATATAATATTTAATTAGTAATTTTTTTAATTTATATTTTAAATCTCATATCAAGGTATTTCCACTTGATGGCCAAGGTTGTCCGTAAAATCTCAACTCTATAAATTAGCAACCACATATGTGTATAATTGATTCGGTGAAATAAAATGGTTTTAATTATTATTTATAAGACCCAATGGTCTATGGCACCACCAATTACAATAATTGCTTCTTCTATTTAAAAATTCTTGAGCCTCGTGCTATCTTTTATAAGGTTGCCCCTCTTTTTGTTGTCTTTTATTGAAATAATAGATTTGCACATGTTAGGTGCACAAAATTCTTAGGCTTGGTTGTCAAGGATTGAGGGGTTTCCATTATGTAGAATTCGGTCGGGACATGATTCTAACCTCGTTCTTTATTACTTGGTATCTCCTAAGATTTGAACATTGGTGGATGGCTAGGCAAAACTATCATACACACCGTTGGACTACAACCCATTTGATTCCTTCTACTAATTTGAGTTAGCAATGCCCCAAACTCTTTTAATCTTTTTTCCATGAACAACTCAACCATGGAGCCTACTCTTAATAATTCAACATACTTGGCATATATGTCCATATATTGAGGACATTCAAGAATAAAGTGCTCATTTGTTTTGACCATCGGACTAAGGTGCAAAAAACACAATACCTCTCTTGTCATTGCTCCTTATGAATTGTCCATCTCCTCATCTCACATTTGAGCCCGTGATAGCTAGTCCCCACTTGAACAATGAGGATTTTTCTCTCCATTTAATTTCAACTCCTGGGCCATCTGTTGGTCTTCATGTTTTCTATTTTTTTCAAGTAACACAATAACTTGGTAATAACAGATGCCTCTAAAGAAAGAGTACATATCTCGACAAGGATGTTTTCCTAAAGAACTAAATCCTTAATTCTAAAATTGTTTATGACTAGATATTTTAGATCTTTTCTACTTGCCTTCATTTCAAACTCGTTGTACCACTAGCCCACACCTCATAGAAATATAATACCACCAGAGCAACGAGTAATCCAAAAAGGACCCTAGTGGTCTTCTAATCACATAACTCTGCATTCCTACATTTGTTTTGGAGTGCATAAAGAGCTCTCCAACCACCATGTATTCTTTTCATCCTACATATATGCCAACTGAATTTGTTGTGAAAGTCAAGGCCGAGATACTTGTATTCTAACACCACTTTGAGACAGACCCTCCTACAAACTAAAAATCAAGGTGTTGAACCTCCCTTTTGTTGAAAAAATCATGATTTTGGTTTTGTTGATGTTAAGTTGCATCCCTACTTCCTTACAAAAGAGCCTAGAGATTGAATATGATATCTCAAATCTTGTATTGTTTCAACCATCAAAATTAGGTCATCAACGTACAACAAAAGCTTCACCATACACTTGGCCAAGTGGACCCTCTCTCCTCCAAATATGTGTTTGACACATATATCACTTCCAAAACACTCGGATAGTCCTGCTTGTGTTTTAATTTTATGTTGAGGTTAGATCACACCACTATATATATATATATATATATATATATATATATATATATATATATATATCATATTTAAGCATGCAAAAACAATCAATACGAAAATTAAACCGAAAAAAATACACAAGATATAACGTGGTTCACCCAATGTGGGCTACGTCCACCAAGAAACAACCAATGTATTATTATTTGCTTTACAGAGGAAATACAATGAAGATTTGCAATCTTCCATAGCTCTCTTGGATGTACAATACTTTTCCTTCACAAGCTTATCTAAGCTCTCTCTAAGAATTCCTTCTTACAATAATCATTATTCTTACCTTCTAACCCTAGTTTTCTAGCTTATAAGCATATACAAACATTAGGAAACTTAGTTATGCATTTACAACCCTCCGATCACCTTTATAACCAAGGGTCGGATCTAATCCCGCGTTTAAAATAAAAACATTAACACACAGGTAACCGATGTCGGTTACCCAACCGATGTCGGTTGTTGCAAGGTGACCGACGCCGGTTGCCATTCTTTGTGTAAACCTGTAAGTTTGTAAAACATGCTATTTGTGAAGCCATTTAGCTCCACAACTCAACAATCTCCCACTTGGAGATAAATTGTTGCATTGTACCGTATAACTCCATCCTTGGATCCTTTCCTTGGCATGTTTCTTCCTCTTCAAGTCTCAAACTCGAAGACCAATAGAAGTGGAGTGAAGCTCCAACTTCTCCTTTGTCAAATGGCTTCGTTAGCATATCCGCATGGTTCTCATTTGTATGAATTTTCTCCAGTTTCACTGCCATCCTCCAACACCTTCCGTATGAAGTGATATCTCAACTGAATATGTTTTGTTCTTGAATGAAATGTTGAGTTCTTTGTTAGATGAATCACACTTTGACTATCACTGTACAAACTGTAATCCTCTTGCTCCTTTCCCAACTCTTCCATGAATCTACTCATCCACGTCATCTCTTTTCTAGCCTATGTAGCTGCAACATATTCGACTTGTGTAGAAGACAAGGCCACACAATTCTACAATCTTGAAATCCAGCTAACTATCGTGTCACCTACTGTGAATACATATCCAGTGGTGCTCCTCATACCATCTGAATCTCCAGCCATATCTGAATCAACATAAATCGCATAAAGAAGTATCTAACCCTCCATAGCATAAATGCATGTCGAATGTCCCTCTTAAATATCTAAGTATCCATTGGAATGCTTTCCAATGCTCTAATCTGGATTGGCCATAAATATGCCCACAACTCCCATTGCCTATGCAATGTCTGGTCTGGTACAAACCATTGCATATATAAGGCTTCCAACTACTGAAGCATATGGAACCCGTGTCATGTACTCGACCTCCTCATGTGATGTAGGACACTAATCTTTGCTTAATTTAAAGTGTCCAACCATAGGTGTACTTACATGTTTTGAATTCTACATTTTAAACCTTTCAACGTTTGATTGAAATAATGTTCTTGAGACAAATACAATTTCTTGTTCTTCCTATCTCTATGAATTTGCATGCCAAGGATTTTCTTTGCAGCTCCTAAATCCTTCATTGCAAATGTATGAGCTAACTTTTCTTTAAGCTCAACAATGTCTTGCATACTAGATCCTGCAATAAGCATATCATCTACATATAGTAACAAAATAATATAGCTTCCATTTTCAAGCTTCTTGAAATAAACATAATGATCAGATTCACATCTCATATAACCATGCTCATGCATAAAATTGTCAAACCTCATATACCATTGCCTTGGAGCTTGCTTGAGCCCATATAAGCTCTTTTTCAACCTGCACACAAGTTTCTCCTTACCCTTGACTTCATAACCAAGCGGCTGCTACATATATATCTCTTCCTCCAAATCATCATGAAGGAAAGCCGTCTTAACATCAAGTTTCTCTAAGTGCAAATCTTCTATTGCAACTAAACTCAAAACAATATGAATGGAAGTCATTTTTACTACAGGAGAAAAAATCTCACCAAAATCAATACCTGGTTTTTGTGCAAACCCTTTTACCACAAGCCTTGCCTTGTATCTTTTCTGTCCACCCTCTTCTTCCTTGATCCTGTAAACTCATTTATTCTACAATGTTATCTTACATGCTGACAACTTAACCAAATCCCATGTCTGATTTTGTTTCAAGGATTCCTTCTCCTCATTAATGCCATGCTCTCATTTTTTATGGGTATCTTGTTGCATTGCTTCTTCAAAACTTTCGGGTTCACCACTATCAGTAAATAATAAATAAGATAAGGAACGTGTAAATCTTTATGGAATTTTAATTACCCATAATGACCTTCTTACGAAATATGGGGTGTCGGAGGCTCAATTTGTACTTATACATTTTTATCAACTTCACAAGGACCAACGGCAGCACACCTTGTGCCAACATCGGTTTACCCAATCGGTGAAGGTCTTACTCTTCTCGTGAGCCGACGTGGTTCATTGCGGACACTAATTCTCAGTATCACAATATCACCACTCGACTAGTCTTTGGTACATGTAGGTTAATTTTAAATTTGAGAATTCACTTTCTTCCACAAACTCTTCCACCGGTTCATCCTTGGGCATAAAAACTTGATCCCTGTACATTCTCTTTTCATTCCAATCAATGTCACGACTCCTAATAATATTATAATATTCTATATCTCAAAAATAGAATCCGAAATCACCAGAGCCATAACCAATAAAATTGCATCTCTTGTATTTAGCATCCAACTTCTTCCTATTTTCTTTATCAACATGCACAAAAGCTTCTAAACCAAATACTCTAAGAAAAGAAATATCTACCTCTTTTTTAGTTCAAGATTCTTCTAGTATTCCACCATCCAGTGCACTTGAAGGTCCACGATTGATTAAATATACTTTGCCATGTCTACTGCTTCTACCCAAAAATGTAAGGGTAATCCAGCATGTATCCTTATGCTTCTTGCACATTCCATGATAGTTCTGTTCATTCTTTTAGTAACACCATTCTCTTGTGGTGTTCTAGGAACTGTTCTTTCTCTGCGTATTCCATTCACTGAACAGTAATCATTGAAAGTATTGTTGTAGTACTCACCACCATTGTTAGATCTAAGACACTTTAAATTTAAATTAGTTTCATTTTCCACAAGGGCTTTCCATATTTTAAAAGTCTCAAAAACATCATATTTATGCTTTATACAATAAACCCATACCTTTCTTGTGGCATCATCAATGAAAGTCACATAGTATTGGGATCCTCCATGAGAAGCTACCTGGGTTGGTCCCCACACATATGAGTGCACAAGCTCCAATTTTTACTCATTTATTGCCCCAACTTTGAGAAATATCACTCTCTTTTGCTTTCCAAATATGCAATACTCACGAAATCAAGATCTACATGTTTCAAATTTGATAACTTACCCTTTTCCTTTAATATCTGCATTCCCTTTTTACTCATATGGCCTAGCTAATTATGCCACATGCTTACATTTGAATCTGAAGTAGATATAATAGAAAATGAATCAGTAATACAGGTGGAAAAATACAATGTTCCTACCTTCTTGCCTCTTGCCAACAAGATCTCCCTTGGTAACTTTCCAAGAGTCGGTTGTGAATGTAACCATGCAACCAACTTCACCTAGTTGTCTTACAGAAATTAGATTTCTCCTGAGGCTTGGCACATGCCTCACATATTTCAATACCCATGTATTTCCATTCTACAATTTTAGATGAACTTCCCTTTACTAGTAATATTTCATGGTTCATCATCTCCTAAATAAACATGATTCTATTTTATTATCCAAGGAGAGAATAAGGGCATCTCACATTACCTCGATTCAACATTTACCTCTTTACCATTGTTTGGTACATTATCTTTATTTTCCTTGAACCAACAATCATTCTCTGCATGTCCTTTATTTCTACAATTCCAATAGATTATTTCTCTACCTCTGGATTTAGATATGCCATTCTTTGACTTTGATTTCCCATTGTTCTTACTCTTGATCTCTCCTTCTACTGCCTTCCCCGATTTCTACATTCAAAGCATTATCGGATGATGATTCTCCTATACTTTTCTGTGTATTTTTTATTCGGATTATACTAATCACATCATCAAACTTAAAAATATTAGTAGCAGATGTTGTATTACTAACAACCATTACCAAGTTATCCCAACTATCTGGAAAAGAACATAAGAATAAAAGTGCTTTCACTTCATCATCAAACAGAATATTAACCGATTTTAATTGATTTACAATGGAACGAAAATCATTCAAGTGGCTTGATACAAATCCACCTTCTTGCATTTTTGAATTAAATAATTTCTTCATCAAATAAACTTTATTTGAAGCACTTGGTTTTTCATATAAATTAGCTAAATATTTCATCAACTCTACCGTGGTTGTTGCTTCAGTAATATTCGAAGCTACAGATGTTGCCAGGCTCAATCTTATAGATCCCAGAGCCTTTCTATCAAGAATCTTCCATTCTTCATCAGACATCATAGTAGGCTTCGCACTCGCATCCAACAATAAATATAAATCTCTCTACCATAATAGATTGTGTCGTAATTATAATTGTAAGATCAAACCTCGATATTTTTAAATCGGTGATTTGGTCCTAAAGGAAAATCAGAAGATCACAACTAAACCACGAGAAAAACATGGAAAATTTGAGCCTAATTGGTTGGGTCCTTATGTTATAACTACTAAATTTGGATCTGGCGCATATAAATTGTCTACCGAGGATGGCAAAGAGTTGAAGGAGCCTATGAATTCCATTCATCTTAAGAAGTTCTACTCCTAAATATCCGAAGATTAACCCTTTGTGTTGGGGGCATATCAGTGCATCCACCTGTTTCATCATTTCACTTTGTTTCCCGCTTGCAAATTTTTGTCTTTTCGTATGCCACATGTTCTCCTTGTTAGGTTGTCATGCCCATTGTCTACCACTATTGTTTGCCTTCCATTATGCTTTCGTTCACTTCCTTCATACGTAGTGTGTTGGTTTTGACTTGGGAATTTCCTTTTCCCTCTTCTTTGGCGTGTGGTTCAAAATTCCAAAAAAAAACAAGAACATTAAAAATGTCTCACAAAACTTCAAAAACAATATAAAATTATTCAAAAATACAAAAAAACATACAAAATGTTTTGAAAATGCTTTCCAAAAAAAAACACTCACGACTATGTAATTTCATTCGCCATTTTCTTCATCTGATTGTTCCCAATCATCTTTTCCAATCAATCAAGCCACTCTTTGCAATGTAACTTTGCTTAGGGACATCACTTGGCTTTAGCTTTCTCTTGGGGGCAACTTGACATCTGTTCATTTCTTCATTGTATAAAACACTCGAAATTCTTTGGAAATTATTGTTGTGAGTTGTGTTATATTATAGATTGCTTGTTAGTATTTGACATTGGTGTGCTTTGTTCACTAGCTTGTTTGTTGTATTTTGCTTGTTTAAAGTTTGTACATATGGAATGTTGTCTTGTATATTCTTAGCTTAGTCTCTTATGTTTGTTAGTTAGAATAACCAGTACTTTGTGTATCTGGAATGTGCTTATGGACCAATTGTAGGAAATTTATTTACATCTTAGTTCACATATAACTTTGGTGTGGATCCTGAAAAGGGTTTAAAACCCGCAAGCGAGGATCACGAGGGACGACGTGCACATCAATGGACGTGCGAACGGCAGCGTGAAGAGATCTCGGGAGGAGCGAGCATCAACCGAATGTGCATGCAAATATTTGAAACACGGGAGAACCCTGGTTAAGCCATAAAACTCTCCTCTATCTCATAGATCAAATGGGGTGTACATATAGGAGGTGTTGAGTAACCCCAATGTTGCAATCATGACAACTCGAGTAGAGAGGGGAGTTACATTCCTAAAATAGAAGTGTAACTCCCAATGACGCATATGACGCACTAACGCATAAGAGAATCTCATAATGACCCCTAAATGACACATGGACCTACGATCTCACCTAAGTGAGATGACTCACCTAATGATGTGGAAAATACACACACCAACACCCCCTTCATCGTAACTTAGGATGAGGCGGCAAGTTAAAAACGAGAAATGGGTCTCGACACAAAGCTTGATGAGGTACCCATGCACAAGAAAAAGGTCCCAAGCAATGAAGGAAAACCTAGTGGGAAAAACATCCACCATAAGAGAACAAAACACTCTCTAATCTAAGAAAGATGCCAAGTATGGGTCCCAACTCTGAGGCGAGCTTGAAAAGGTACCCATGTATAAAGAGGCAATCTCTCAAAAAGAAAAAGAAGAGAGAAGAAGAGGGAGATGAGAGAAATGCGAAGATGCCATGGACGAATCTGAACTCTATAGCTCTAAGAAATCTCCTAGAAGAATGTCGATGACGAGATCATCTGCCTCGGATGAAGAAGAGCCACCCGTAATGAACTATGTGCCTGCCCTTAGGAAGGACAGAAATGGAGTGTTGGAAGTCCACCCACTCTGCAAAGGAAACCGAAGGCAACAACACGAAGAACTCTAATTATGGTGCACAGAAGTGTGACATAGGTCTAACGCAGTGAGTGCGAAGGAACCGAAGGTAATGCCACGTGCACGAATCGTCGAGTGAAAAGAGGAACACCGCGAAAGGGATGTCCAAGTGATGTGAAGGGAACAAAACATCCTCCACAACAAAAAAGGGATCCACAGCTGAGGGTGGATCAATGAAGGTCTCTGGAAATGTGGAAGTGACATGATTCCTGAAGGGCACTCCTAACAACAGAGATGATGAACTCCTCTGAAACACCTGTAGATGGATGAGGGAACTGTAGATCATCACAAGTAGACTCTGCGAAAAGACGACTAAGGTCAGGTAGATACTCGTCCCAATGAGGGGGCTCAACAAACAGAAGAGCGATGTCAGATAGGTATGAGTCATCTAATGAAGGTAGAGGAGTGAAATGGGCCTCACACACTGAAGGTGGAAAAGAGGTCGGTGTGGCATTTGTATGGGATGCCGAGAAGGAGACTCGCTCGATATCTGATGAGATGTGGGAAGTGTCAACACTCTCTGGAATAGTGAGAGAAAGAGGAGAAGAGTCCTCTGTAGTACTCTCGACATCAGAACTGGATGCACAATCCTCGTCATCAAAAGTAGAACCAAGCGAGCTTGTGTCAGTGGAACTGTCATCACACAAAGAAATGGAGGAGACAACTGAATCAGCAGCAGCAACAATGGCGGTAGTATGTGAAGGGTCTCCATAGAGGGACTGAAGAATGCTCCAGACACGGTGGGGTGGATCTGAGTCTGCCACGTGAAACCAGAGAGATCTAGAGACATGCATCATCAAGTGACCAAAGACATGGTCATAAGTGTCAAGAAAGTCCTCTAGATGACGATGATCAGTGGGTGCAGGAACTGGCCCAAGTAAGAAGGGTGAAAGACCCTCGTGAGCAAAGTAACGTTCCATGGAAGCACGCCAAGTTGAATAGTTCCCTCTCTCGGTGAGAAGTGGCGGAGAGGCTATAAGGCGATCCTACAATGCTCAAGTCTAGAAAGAGCACTCTCCATGGTGAAAAATGCAAGATGCACAAAAGCAAGACGTCGGACTTGGCCGATAATGCATCTACATGTGAAAACATAAGAGTAGTAGTCAACCCCCAAGAATGCGGCACTTTATAAAGTAGTGCGTTTACAAAATTAACAATGTCATCACATAATGTGTGAAAAATCATGCAACTTTGACTAAAGAAGTGCTCAAAAATGAGTAGCAAGTCAAAAGTTATAGCATTAAAACGATTCCCACAACTGATGGAAAATGTAATAAGCACTGCAAACATATTAAAAAGTGCTCGAAATGAGTGCAAAGAGTATCATGTGACTGCTCGTTGGAAACGACATCAAATTTTAGCAAGGGTTTGTTTTACTTGCGAGGGGGGATTAGACTCCTGCCAACCCCGTACCTCGCCCTCCGTCTTCGACACTCGAAGGAAGGACATTAATACAAGCAAGATTACAGCCTTAAAAATTAATTATAATGCTGATTACAATGAAATGTTTTTAACACCTTAAAACATTAAAAAGAAGGTGGAAAGGAGGTGGGCCCTTGGAGCCGTCAAGCCATGTGGCTTGTAGAATCGTAATTTTGCACTGGCTTCTTTGCCAAAGATAAAATGTTGAACTTTGTTGTTTGAACGCCAAGCCGAGTTGATTTTGCACGAGCCAATCTTTGGGTCAAAGGAAGGCGGTGTGCTCACCACGTGGAGATATTGCAGTCGAGACTTGTTTGTAGCTAAGTGCGAGTAGACAGATCGGAGTCGAGACCGAGTCCACGTGTAGGCAGTGTAGGTCGTTGACGAGTAGGCAGGTTGGGAGGTTGGAAGGAGATGTCGGGCTTATAGAAGGGGCATGTCGAAGGATGCACGTAGAAAATGTCAAACCCAAGCAAAAACATTCCAATCCCACGCAAAATGTTTGAACCCACGCGAAAACGCGTTACGGGACAATGAAGAACGGTGTAGAGAAGAAACAGCGGGCACTTGCGTGTATAGGTTGCGAGTTGAAGATGGAGTCGACCACGCACAGAGCTGAAGCGGTTCAAAATTTGAACAGCTGAGTGCTAAAAAGGAACAATGAGCTACAAGAAACATCGTTGAAATAACAATTAGAACACGAGCAAAAAAGGTGATCCCGTTGGAATGTGCCAAGGCAGGGTTCGAGGGCGTAGGGACCGAGCTTGGATGCCGATCACAAAGAAATAACCGTAACAACATCAACAATCGGCAAAGAAAGGCACGAGTGGTCAAAGATAAATGTTAGGCAGGTGTACCAATCAAGCCAAGCAAAAGAACCACTAAACTGTAAACCACGAACCATGCACGAGAAAACCCAAATGAGCACGACCAACAGAGATAAACCCCAGCTCCAAAGACCAAATGCAAGGCTGGAGAGGAGAAATGTGCTAAGCCGAGTTGACAACAATAGAACACATGTCCACGCCAAAGCAAAACTGAATAGGTGGTCTAGTACAAGAGCCAACAAAACTCGATGAACCTCATGTCGAGCAAACCAGTCACTACAATAGACCCCAAACAAAACACGCATGCGGGCTAGAAAATAAGTGAACCTCAAAACACTGAAATCAAAACCAAGAACAACTCAAATGTAGGTATAAATGCCTGAATCAATGCAAGAAGCGCACGATCGGAATAACCATTATGACACACACTGAAAGAGAACTGGATATCACGCCGAAGCCGGAAAACACACGAAAAATTCCAAGGAGTGCATGGATCCACAAGATCTACTCTGATACCATGAAAGAGGGTTTAAAACCCGCAAGTGAGGATCACGAGGGATGACGTGCACATCAACGGATGTGCGAACGACAGCGTGAAGAGATCTCGGGAGGAGTGAGCATCAACCGAATGTGCATGCAAAGATTTGAAACACGGGCAGAACCTAGTTAAGCCATAAAACTCTCCTCTATCTCATAGATCAAATGGGGTGTACATATAGGAGGTGCTGAGTAACCCCTAGTGCTGCAATCATGACAACTCAAGTAGAGAGGGGGAGTTACATTCCCAGAATAGAAGTGTAACTCCCAATGATGCATATGACACACTGACGCGTAAGAGAATCTCATAATGACCCCTAAATGACACATGGACCTACGATGTTACCTAAGTGAGATGACTCGCCTAATGATGTGGAAAATACACACACCAACGCATCCTTCTTGTTCATATTGGGTTTGTTGTTATTGCTTGTTTTGTATCTTTTTGTCATTTGCATGTGTTGTGTTTTTCTCCTGGTTTATTGAAACCATGGATCATTTTCCTTTTTTTTATTTTCATGTTTACTTGCGTTTATTTGCATTTGTATTTCAAATTTTTCTCAAAATTTGCAAAAATAAAAACAAATCAAATATATCAAAAATCTAATTTTTTTACAAAATTACAAAAATTTGAACAAACATTCACTTATCATAGAAATATTGCAGATTGGAAAACCCTTAAAGTGAATCATTTAACATCTTAATACAATCTTGATAAACGTCGTACCTTTATTTATTACTCGAGTGATCGTTCCGATTACAACTATCACTTTCTTCTCTTTGCATGATATGCTAACTCTGCTTGGGACAAGTCACAAAATTGTTTTTCCTTCACGATATAACTTCTCTTGGGGAAATTTCAACTTTGATCATTTGCACAATGGATCCAACAAGAGTGTCATAAGGAGTCGTTTTAACTCCGATCTTCCATCGATCCTATTCCCACTTGGGAGCATTTGTATCTACTTAATCATCATTGTGGCATGCATTAGGGGCATAGTTGATTGTCTTCTTTTTTGACTTTATGTTGCATTGTTGATGTTTACTTTTTTAGACCACTTGCAAGTAGTGTGATTACATCTTGGTTCCTTTATAACCTTGGTGCTTTGACACCTACTTTATAAATTGGGTTTGTTTTCCATTTTTATCTTTTCTTTGTTGTGTGTGTTTTTACTTGCACTGGGTTAACCATCTTGATTCTTTCATATTCATGGTTCACACTCTATTGTGCAATAGATAAAATAAGGTTGCTCTAAAATTATTTTCGAAATAACGCTCATGATACAAGCACAATCCTTTCCCATCCTTGTTTTAATCCTTTGTTTTCCTTCATATCAAGTGGTTGTCCACCATTTTGCTGCATCATCCACTCGCTTGAGGGGGCATTCCTCTACCATTCTAATTGTTGGGGTATCCAAATGCTTCACAACTTTCTGCTCACTAATCTACATGCGTATACTATCTTTAAAGCAGTATTACTTTGTAATAACACTCAAAAGAGGGGCATATGTAGACACCTTAAAAATACATACATTTTTCTATCATGCTTCTATTCAATTAGAATTAATTAAATTAATTATATCTCGCCGCAGTTGATACACCCCTTTGGAATTAATTAAATTAATTCCATCATTCAAATAATCCCCTTTAGAATTAATTAAAATTAATTCTATTACCTAAGCTATATTCCTACCCTTTGGAATTAAATAATTTAATTCTAACATGCCTTTGGAATTAATTAAATTAATTCGTACACCCTTCTAGTTAATATAATTAAACATTTATTTATTTAAATGGTTAATTATCTCTTCACAATTAAATTAATTAAATTAATTTAATTCTACCATTCTCTTAGAATTAATTAAATTAATTTCTAACACCTTCTAACTAATATAATTAAACATTTATTTAATTAAATGGTTAATGATCTCCTCATAATTAAATTTAGTTATTTAATTCCACCTATTTCATCGATAGCCACTGGACTCCACTTAGACTCCACATCCTCATCCTAGTTAACTACACTTCTAGAATCCAAGAAAGGTTAGGGCATTGAATCGCGCGTCTGACCACCTTCTGGATGCAACTTCTGCAATTAATTTCATCATTGCCCCTAAATGCCTCAAACGCACAAAGAACTTCCTCCAATGTTATTTTTAGCATGTGCATTCAACCGTGTTCAACCAATTTCTAATTGTTTATGCTTCTAAAAATTGCAAGATTATCTTATCCCAAATCCTCCCCGAATTATTTACAAATAAACTCTGTCAATTTGCATTCTGAAGCTTTCCAACTATTCTATTCATAGAAATTGCACTCATCTTTGGATGTCATTCAGGGCACTCACAAATCAATCACTTGCAAAGTTTATACGACTTTCAAAATCTCTCATACTGAGGTTTGCATTCGAAGGTTACTGGAAGTTTTGCAAGTTTATTGATTGTCTTTCATTCACTGTGATTTTTCCCTACATGCATAGTCCCTTTAGATCCCTGAGACCAAAAAATGTTATATCTTCGACAAGTGATTTCTCAAACTCCATGCCACTTAGAGACATCTCGTTAGATCCTACACCTTTGCATTGGTACCCTCTACAAAAGCCCCTCTCAATTTTCTCCATCTCAATTCACTCCTCTCGTTGTCCTATTGTATGCAAAAGCGTTGAATAGTCCAATCTGAGGCAGTGTAAGGATGTCCATTACTAACCACATGAATAATATAGGTGATTCATACAATATAGGTGGTGAAATGAGAATTTTAATAAGATATTTTTACAATATAGGTGGTGAAATGAGAATTTTTGTTTGTTGTTCCTTTCTAATATTTAATTTCCCTTAGCTTCACTTGGCTTCGAGAATAATAAATTCTCTACTAACAGTGTCAACCACGTGAAGGTGGAAGCTTTTTTGCACCACTAACCTACATAAACATGTTAATAAGAAATTAAATAGAATTTAAACAAAATCATTAAAATAAATATTCAAATTAAAAATTCATGAAGAACATACCTTTGTAAATTCAATCCAATGAACCGCATGGATCAACTCTACTCTTGATAGTAGCAAGAATTGCTTCATGATCTGATTCATGAACCTTCCACAGATTCTTGTTTAATGTCCTACCTCAATATTTTATCAATTTAATATTTGTTGCAAGAATTAAATGTGAATAGTGAAGTATCTTTCGATGTACTTCATAGTCTTCAAACAACCAAGTGTTTGAATTTTTATAGGATATTGTCAAAGCACGCTCCGTGACTAACCTAATGGGATACTCAAGGCCTTCACCATCAATGACTGTGGAAATCAATTTTTTCCCCTCTACACAATGAGACAAGAAGTAGTATGTTCCCTCTTTGTTAGATTTTGTCACAATAACTGCAAAAACGTGCCCTACTTCACAAAGTAAAACTCAATTCAAATTTAAAATACATTAAGATTTGATCATTTAATAATTTATAAATCTAAAACATGACATACATATGTACCTTGTTGCACTAAATCAGAGACTTGGTCAAAGTCAGGTGATGTTGTCATATGATATGAAGACATTGCAAGTTATAATGCTTGTGGAACTTCATATACATTGTCAAGTGGAATTAGAGGTCTACAAATCCATTCGTCCACTCATTTTTTTGACTCACTTTCATTCCACATAAAATCAACACATAATATACAAAAACATGTCATGCACCTAGTATAAATAGTCCAAGAACTTGCATTTGAACTATGGAACTCGTGCATATCACTTGATCCTACAACTGTCATACAATCTTCATAGCTTGCCAAATGTTGTTCCTCTATCAACCAAAAATATCTACAAACCGTTGAACTATCTTGAGAGCCCATGTTCTTGACACACCAATCAACAATGCTTCTTACATCTGTAAATTTAGCACCATCCTTGAACTTTAACTCTTCTCTTGCAAGTGCTCTTTTCACACATGCTCTTGCACCATCATGCTCTCCTTTCCCATGTCCTACCTCAGTAAAACTCCAAATATGTTGTACACATGTTTCTTTGTGCATCCTACTTAGCCAATAAAACATCTGTGCATTCTTGAATTGTGATGTACAATTGTCCGACCAAATGTAATGTTGATTGAATAAAATGTTCCTCTCATTCAAGTTTGCATAAAACACCTAGAAACACCCTTGCACATATTCTGTAGAATGTGTTTGATCATCACTGATGTAGAAATGATACTCTCTTAATATTTTTGATCTTTCTCAATGCTTTCAGAGAGTGCATGAATGTTATATGCATGAAAATAACAACTTGCACCGAGTTATAGTATTGAGACTGAACCTCCATTTGTGGATGCAATGTGTAATTCTTTGCGAAGTCAACTACTGAAACAATAGTTCCAAGTGGAAATGTGTCATTGTTTTACTTGCATTGTTAATCTAACCATTGAGCTCTATGTGTGTGTATTACATACTCATAAACAATTTCCTCTCTGAATTTGACCAAATATTCTTTTACAGGTAATTGTTTTGTAACAAGCTCACACCTCTTAGATTATTTTTCATCTTTTAATTGATATGCCAGTGATTTATATTTATTGAAAGCAAATTTTTTTCCTATTGACTTTTTACTCTCCTCATGGATACATTTTTTTAGATTTGGTAAGCCACCACATATGTTGCACGTTCCATCCTAACATGCTTTGTTATAAAAAAAACTATCGACTTGATTTTTCACAAAATATTATTGGAATAAATTCCCTTGAATATTTTGGTGGGACATTTAATCCACACTCCTATAACATGATGATAGTACGCAAACACGACGTATTTGACAAAAAAACACCATAATGCATTGAAAATTCAACATGATGCCTACAACAACAAGTGGTACATGAGTGATTTATTTTTACATAAAAGGGTGGTTTGTTCATTTCAAAGAATCTTTGGCTAATGTTAATTTGTGGATTTTCCTTTTTAAACTTAGATAACAATTGTGTTTGAGTCATATCTAAGAAATGTTTTGCAAACAATTCACGATTAAGAGAACATATTCTTCTTTTTACTATATCTCTTCTAATATGTGACACCCTTGTGTTCTCATTCCAAAATTTTAGAATTAATTCTTTTAGAATACCAAATGTATTCTTGTCTTTCCGTGGGAGTCTCAAGTAGAGAAAGCCCAATAATCGGTGTTATTGATTGACTCGAGACTTTTGCATCTCCCTATTTCTTTCATTAGTGTTATTTTGTTAAACTTCAAAGCATTGTTTGTTTTTCTAATCAAGTGTTTATTAATTGTTTTATCACTTATTTTACAATTAGTAAGTGCACACCATATAACATTACTATGTTTGAGTGCGTTTGTTGGCCTACGATTTGGTATGCTTTATATATAATTTCAACAATTGACGCATTCTGATTAACAACATTAGAAGTTCTTAACCCTGGGGTATTCATTATAGGTCTCATCTTAATTAATTTCATCTATATAACAAATAATTGACATCTTTCTGTGTCATTTAAATTCGCAAAGTAATTATCCCAAATTCCCTAGATTTTATTCTCACATTTATGTCAGACATTTTGTTAGGAATTGGTTTTATAATGTTTTCATCAATTTCAATTAAGTGAATTGGTTTTCTTCATAAAATGGAAGGAGATGTTCTAAGAGGTGAAGATTCATTAAGAGGGTTACTTTCTTCATTCAATGTTTCCATACAAATTTCAAGATTAACATTTGGATTCTTAGGTAAAGGTTCAACATTTGGATTCTTAGGTAAAAGTTTAATTCTTGGATTCTCAGGTAAAACTTCAACATTTGGATTCTTAGGTAAAGCTTCAACATTTGGATTCTCAGGTAAAGGTTCAACATTTGGATTCTCTAGGTAAAGGTTCAATTCTTGGATTCTCAGGTAAAACTTCAACATTTAGATTCTCAGGTAAAACTTCAACATTTGGATTCTCAGGTAAAGGTTCAACAATTGGATTCATATCAATTTCTTCATCCATACCAACATTATCATTCAATTCAATATCAACATTCATAGAAAAATCATAATTTTCGATATATTTTATCCATTAAATACAACAGAAGTACCTTGCCCTACATGAAGTTTTGCATCCTCTTCACTTTCTTAATTCTCAGCTCTTCCAATTGCTTTGGTGTCTTTTTATTGACTTTCTTTGCGTCCTTACGTTGTTTTTTCCATTCATGATTACAAAATAATATATTATGGGGTAGGGGACAATATGAAGTACTAAAAATTGTAAATAATGTACATGAATCTACAAACCAAATAGAAATATGACAGAAAACCCGTGAAGAAGGAGGAAAATTCATTGGGGGGCCAATAAATAAGTAAAGAACATAACGTGTACATGTTTTTCTATTGCACTTTTTCCAAGACATGCCTTGAGGCTTGGATCTGGTTTGGATCCCCAAGCCTGAGGCATGGATCTGCACAAACACAACAAACTGCGGGTTTTTACAGGAAAATGCAGAAATCTCTCTTCCACCATCATAAATCAACATAAAACGGTCAATTTATTTAAAAACATTATACCACGACGTGGAGCAGACTATCTACTTTCTAAAAATATAAGTTTTCAATTTTTTTGACTAATATAAGGTTTCCATATTATTTATTTTCTAACAATGCCTTTTTATAGCTATTTTTTAAAGTTTAAACATGTCTATCTTTTGTCGTATTTTTTTTTGCTCATCGAAATTGAAAAAAAAATACTAGGCCAAATTCTATACACATTAAAAAAAATTTAATTTTCTCGTGACACCAACCTGAAAACAACCCACTTGAGACTCAAGAAATAACCTAGGGTTAGTTAGGAAAATTATAGAATAATTTTTTTTATTAAAAAGGGTCTACTACCTGGTTAAAAAGCAACAGATGTCACTAACAAGTTCCAGAACAACTCTAATACACTAGAATATAATTTTTTTTCATTAACAATTATTAGAGGTCATAAGGTCCAAAATTTACGGTTAAAAGTTCCAACTAGGTTCGAGGGTAATTCCTCACCATACCCACTCTCTAACAGGCTTGAAGATTCAACTTGACTTTTCTCACACTTAACACATTTAAAATTTCCTAAATTATTTCCATTGGGTAGGAAATTTCCTCACCTTTCCATTTATATAAAGAAGTCCTCCTAAGTCCTCGTAAAACTCAATTTATGGGCCAGCGGGCCTTGGGGTGAAAATTTTCCCCCAAGAGCGGGCCTACGGGCCCATGGATGAAAATTTTCCCAAAAAAGGCAGGTTGTCGGGTCGCGGGGAGACTTTGCAAATTTTTCCTATGCGGGGCGAAAAACCAATTTTGCGCCCGCGCCCCGTAGGTCCGGGTCCGCCAGGCATGTGTCGAGATCTCGGTTGGCGTGGGGAAAATGGATCGCCAGAGACACAAGCAAATTTTGACTTTTGGGTTAGAAAGTGCAAAGGCAAAACATTTTCGCGTGCCTCTGTCGATCCCAGATGACGCCACGTGTCATCACGTATAGGTCGCGGGTCGACGGGCCGTTGGAGCGCTTTTCAACCTTAAGATTTTAAGGGTAGAAGTTTCAAAGTATAAAATCCTTCCGCGCCTCTGCCAATCCACGTGGCAGTACCCAATTGACTGTAGGTTGGCAGAGCTGCGGGGTATTTTATGAAATTTTCCCAATTTTTTTTTGAAAAGATTAAGTACAAGGGTTCCACCCCTCCGTCGTGCCACGTGTCACCCCCGATTGGTCAGGCCGTGCAAAAAAATTTAAAAATTTCAAAAAAATTTCTAAGTTTTTAAGGGAAAATTTCAAGCCGTGGGCCCGCCAAGGAAAATTTTCCCAAATTTTTCCGCCAAGGAAGGAAAACTTCAGAGGGCCATAACTTTTGATAGAAAGCTCGGTTTGGGAAAACAAAACTTTCTCGGAAAGCTCTCGATGCCCTCTTTGCACAGAGAATCATTAATTTTAGATTTTGATAAATTTTAAGGGGTCAATTTTAAGAAAACGGCCTACGGGATTTTTAAAAGCAAACTGGTAAAGTTTAACTTAAAATTTTTGTTCAATTTAATCTTCTCCTTCACTCAATATGCCAAACAGGCATGGAGGATTGTTTCAAAAGGATTTAGGATGTTTAGGAAGGTGATTTTTCTTGGTTGATTTCCAATTTGAATTTTTACAACTTCTGACAGCAAAAAGATTGTGACAAGGTTTGGGCCCCATTTTGCAATGTTTTAAATTATTTCCTTAAGTGTTTTTTTTTCAAATTGAGTTCATTGATATCATGACATGCTAAATTTTGATGTTTCAATGTTGATTATTGTTTGCAGGTTCGAACTGTGCATTTTAGAGAAGCATTTGTGAGTTTTAAAATTTAAAACAGAGATCAATTTTCTAAAGGATCTGGTTATCTTTTTTTTTCTTCCAAATATGAAAATTCATTTCTCTTCTATTCTAATACATTTAGTGGATTCAAATCAAACTATTCTAAACCCAAAATGCAATTTTGATTCCAATTTTACACATTTCCAAAAGAGACAAAATATTGTATTTTTCTCACACACATTTCTTCCTTTCGACGTAGATATCAAATACGTAAATTTAAATATAACAATACCATTCTGAACAAGGTAAGACAACTTCCATAAATTCAATGAATCTTTTACAACTCCTTTCATATATATATTTTCAAAATACAACATACAAAATATATGTCTCTCTTTTCTATTAACAAATCGAATACGAGCATAACTCTTTTACATTTCAAATTTAAACTTTTAAGAAGATGAACACAACATCTTTCCATTTCAAAACATTTACAATTTCATCCACTTCAAAGTGGGAAAGGTTACAAAAGAATTCACATAAGGGACTAACCAAGTCAGTCTTCTTTTCTCAACTCCAGGGCAGCAACATGCATTTTTCTCGTTCATCCAATTTTGATCACAACAAAGGCGGGAAAGGCAATGCTCTCCACCCAACTAAGACATCCAATGAAGAGGAGAAGCCATCTTTCTTCATTGGCCCTAGAGCCCCAACCACAATGCAATATAAGGTGTGATTCAACTCATGGCAACAACAGGCTTCCACAAGACATTCACACAACATTCTTTCAACATGCACATTTCAATTTAAAACACACCCAAACAAAACAACAGTTTCCAACTACATTGAAACATTAACACAAAACTCAAGCTTCACCATTCAAGCCAAAGGAACAAGAACTATGGGGAAGGCTGCTTATGCCTCCCAATGGGAGTTGGGTATCCACCAGTAACAAACCACCAATATAAAACATCTCCCATATATCCTTATGCCCCCCACAATCCCTCCTTATGCCCCCACAATTTTCCTTATGCCCCCACAAAGTAAGAAATGCAAGCTATTTCTTTTCCAAGGTGGATCCCAATCCCAAACTCCCTTCACAAGAATTTTGATGCCACCGACATTCCCTTATGCTCCCCAACATGTATTTTCCATAGTCTTCTCCTACACCATTCCTAGGCAGTCTACCCAATAGCCAAAAACACACAAAACATTCACCATTCACACAAACACAAAACGAAATAACAACATAAAAGAAGAGCTAAGCTCCTACCTCTCCATGGTAGATTTTGTTCCAACACAACAAGCATTCAATGTCAAGTACAGTCCCAAAATCAGCAATCTCTATCCTAATGCAATCAATCCAAACAGCCAAGCACAAACATGTAACAGTCTTCCCAAAAGTTCCTCCAATGCAAGAGCTCTAATCAACAAGAAAATTCACCCCAAGGAAGCATTCTAAAGTTTCAACAACCCAAAACAAGGCAATGAGTTCGAATTTTATAGAAGAGGGAAGAGAAGAGGATGAGGTGGATCCATGTAGGATGCCACATCACATATCCTCAACTTTAACACAAAAGTCAAATTCATTTTCCAATGCACAATAAAGAGGTGGGGAATAATATGACAATTAAACTTACACACTCCAAAAAGAACCCACACCCCAAAGGACTCGAATAAAATAAAATGTAAGAAGAGTGCAATTAAAACTTACAATTTGTCTTCCCAAAATGCATTAAAAAGGTCTAAAATCAATCCTCCAACCATAGGTATGGCTAGTAAATGAAATTAAGAGGTATGGGACAAATTTTACTTGTCCCACAAGTCTCCAAAAATAGCCTCCAAGGAAAAATTTGACTTTTCAAGGAGGTGGAGTGTTTCATACTCCAAAATCCGACTTACACAACTCTTACACATACTTATACATCACTTACCACATTTAATACAAAATTCAACCACTTCACTAATTACTTTCTTATATCCCAAATTTGATTGATTTATTTATTTTAACAATATGATTACTCATATTAATTCTCCACAATTAAAAGAATAATGAAAGGGGTAAATGCATCAAAATAAACACATGCAAACATTAATAAAAGAAACCACATTAATAAATACATAAATCCCCTTGGTCACATTCAAAGGTAATCCCCCAATGGGAATCCCTAACAAAACAACACACATACACAAAACATGTTGCCATGGTGACCTTGTTGAATTCATCTAGAATTCCAATGTGGTTGGTCTCCAATCCTCTGATGTTTGTTGTGATATTTTAACTTACAAAACACAAATACCTCCTTCAGCCTCGTGGCCATATCAGAACATTCAACATGATATAAATATAATCACAAAGTCATCTATACATATGAATCACAAAGTCATCTAGGCAATCAACAATATCACTTACAATTTATATCAACAACTATATCATCATCATATAATGTCCATTTTCTAGGTCTACTCACAATATCCAAAAATCACATGTCCGAACAACATTCATAATATATCCATGTCAAATAGTATATCATCATCCACATATGAAGTGTCTCTAATAATCATCATGCATCATAACTAAATCAAGATCAACAATAATCCATGGTCTAACATCTAACATCATACTAAATCAAAACTATAAAAATGTCCATCATATAGTCTACAGTGTCATGATCAGTATCAAAAGATGTCAAAGGGAAGTGGGCACTACATTTTGATATTTTTGAGGCGATTAGGAGGGGCACGGTCGAGCTCTATTACGTTTTTAAATTTAAATTTTTATACTAGAAAAATCATTAAAAAATAAATACTTGCTATTTTTTTTTTTAAAATGTAGCCCAAACTAGATGCTCCTAGCTATCTTTCTACAAAACGGTTTTCAAAAAAACTAAATGGTGCTCAAAAAATGGTGGGGGCACGAAAGTCACTCTGTTATGTTTTTAACAAAAATAGGAGCACATGTTTGTATTTTAGTTATTTGACCCACTTAAACTTATCCATTTTCAATAAAATTTAGTAGCTTAGAAACTAGACTCAAAATTCTATGATTCATGTTTATACAACATCTTCCAATTTTGAGTGTAACTATTTCAAAAACTCATACAAGTTGAAGTTTTTATTTTTCAGAAAAATGTGTTCACTTAAGACCCTTTTGGCCCCCCAACTTGGTGCACTTACCTTTTATTTGGTCAATATGAAGAACACATGAATAGAAAGTCGAAAATTAAATGATGGATATTACATTCTTTCATGCCTCGTATCTATTCCACATCTCGGTTTATTCCAAGGTAAAGAATATATAGTATCTAGCTAGGCTCCACTTTATAGTTTTGATCTCGTTCACACTAATCATGTGAGTGCAACCGACATGTAGATTTTATCTGACAATTAAGCTTTAGCAATTTTTTATTTCATGGCATCAAGTTTTTCGATAGGAAATTTTTTAATTTGATATATAAGATGTAGACATGAATAGAATGTTGGAAATTAAAACATGTGAATAAAATATCTGCATGTCCCACACCCATTCCATAGATCATATTGTTCCCACCCAAATAATATCTTCTAGTTGTGCTCCATTTAAGCATTTCAATATCACAAAGAGGACAAAATAAAAAATAGGGAAACTCTAAATGATTTAGTGCTTGAACCCCAACCCGAGAATGCTTATGACTTGTAGTAGTTTATAGCCTCCTTACCAAACAGTAAGCTCAAGTAATTGTAGGAAAAGAGGTTGTGTGCAAAAAATACATCAATAATTGAGGTCCTCAAGTGAAAGGATATATCAATGAAAGGTAGATTTTATTGTCAATCAAGCTTACTATTTTTTAATTTCATGGCACCAAATATTCTGATTGGACGTTGTTTATTTGATAAGTAAGACATAGACATGAATGGAATATTGGAAATGAAACATGGGAATTAAATACTCACATGTCCCACAACTATTTTATGGAGCATATTGTTCATACATAAACAATAACTACTATATGTGCTTCACTTAATCATGTCAACCTCGTGCACATTATTCATCTAAGTGCATTGTGAGCTTAAAGGGGCCAAAATAAAATTTTGTGAGAATTCGACAGGGGCCAAGTTCAAAACCCAACCACACTGTTTGCTTCTTGTAGTACTTTACCAAAATGATTCTCGGTTTTAAGATATAGTAATTATTAAAAAACAAGTGATCCATTGATAAATAAGCTTCTATAGGAAATGGACATTTGAAGAAAAGGAATTATTTTATATGTCGATCGAGTTTTGGTATTTTTATTTTACTTTTTTGTGGCGTCAAGTTCTTTGATCGACAACATTTTATTTTCTATATAAGGTGAAGACATGAATGAAAAAAGGTGGAAATTATAGCCTTGCATGTCTCGCACCATTTCCACAACTCAGATTGTTCCCACCATAAGAACATCTACGATACATGCTTCGTTGTGTCACCTCTATGTCGCACATACTTTTCACATGAATGCAATTTATGCTTAAAGTGGCCAAAATAAAAATTCCAAAAATCCAATATGTTTGAGGGTTGAAACCTACACTTTTTAATATCGAATTTAATACACTAAACTTGATAGATAGGTTTACTTTTAATAAAAAGAAAATTCGAGAAGTGACAAATTTGGGAAGATATTCTCGCATTGCCTCATTGCCTAATTATTTGCAGTTAAAGAGAAATTGGCATAAAAATTGGGGTAAATGCTTTGAAGAACTTCAACATCCATGAAGCCCTATTGAATAAATCTATGCGAACCTCTAAATGAATTGGCCAAAAAAATGCACATTGGTTGAAGACTCCAAAGATTTACTGGGTATTGAAAATTATCCCATAGGAATTACAGGCAGAAAATCTTGAAACAAATGGATACCTAAAATTTGTAGTTTACTTATTAAACAATCCTTAATTATTGGGCATGCGGTAGTTAAATTATTAAAAACAAAACAATGTATCAACGGTGGAGATTATTTAGAGGAACAACCGAGGCTCTTTCTCCTAGGGGCAATGCCTTTCGGCGTAACAACTATTCCATGCTTGATTGTTCCACTTCTCCTCACCATGACACGTAAAATCGATGAGGACATTATATCATGATGTGGTAGTTGAGCGATCATATGGACTTGAATTTCATAATCTAGAATGGAGATTAAGGTATAGAAAAAATATACTCATCACATATCTTAAAGTTTGATTGTGTGGCAGGCTGTGTGTGTGTGTGTGTGTGTGTGTGTGTGTGTGTGTGTGTGTGTGTGTGTGAGAGAGAGAGAGAGAGAGAGAGAGAGAGAGAGAGAGAGAGAGAGAGAGAGAGTCAAATGAAAATATTAAATCTGTTTATAATAAGTAAAAATGATATTGGTTAAAGTGATAAATAGAGATAACAATGTGGATTTCAAAAATAATTGCCTTGGTAAATATTAAAAATGTTGGTTGATGTATTATATAATATATAATGATGAAAGAAAGTTAAGGGGAGACTAAGCATAGCTTAGGCTATTTAAAATTTAATGAAGATCAATTATTAATAGACTCATTTATTAATATTATTATATAATAACATAAATTCCATATAGATAAAAAGTTACTATAAAAATTTTATATGTAAAAACAAATTTGACATTTTTTAATTCATACGGTTTTCATTGGTGTAAGTTGTAGCTATTGTCATCGGTAGAGATAAGTGTAATTGAAAGAAATGAGTATTTAATTCTTTTTTCTAATTTTAACGAGAAAATGTCTATTACTTTTGATGGAGTAATTGGTACACGTGATCAAAATATAACACTTTACAAAACTACGTAAGATCTATATAAGAATTTTTACTTTTGCTAAAAGATGGTGCTTTGTTCATATTTGAATCTCATTTCCTACTTAATATCAATAAATTAAAACTGCAAGCAATCTTGTATAAAAAATTGTATTCGTTGTATTCTAAACAATCTATGAAATTAATTCTCTCCATCTTTCAAATATTTCTTTTCCTCCTATGATAATTTTATAGAAAATTTTATTTTTGTACAACAATTTATTTAGAATTGTGATTTATTATAATCCTAATGTAAAATTCAAAATATGCAAATACATGCATCTTTTATTTATTTACTTCATGGGAAAAAATATTTTATTGAAATTGTGAGAAGGACGCCAACTCAAATTAATTTTAAGATGCTCCTAACTTTTAATGGGACTCTAAAGAAAAATATTAGAAAAAAATAATTAATTATTCAAATGTTAATTTATTTACTCGTTTATATTATAGAATTTTAATATAATAAATAAATAAAATTCTACAACAATATTTTGTAAATAACTTGAAATTTTAAAAACCAAAATAAAAGCACTAACATAAAATTAAAAATGTCATATATCTATCTTTGGTCAGAAATGATAAGAATGCACAATCTATTGACACACGTACGTGTGTATATATGTAGTATTGAAAGATTTATGAATTGGTTAACGTACAGTAATTTATTTTTAAAAATAGCTCATTATTTTAAAGAGATTGCCATAATATTGGATGACCATATTATAGTAAATAACGATTAAAATAAAAAGTAGGGAACGACATTTTGCTTCCATAAGTTAAATTAAAATCACGGAAATAAGTTAAATCACGATTCATTCAGGATTAATTGATTTAACGGTTAAAAGAAAAAGGTAGCGACCGCTTCCATAAGTTAAGTTAAAGGTAGGGATTTAAATTAACGGAGATAGGTTAAATCACGATTCATTCTGTTTCCATAAACTTTCCGTACAAGTAGCACATCGTTCTTGTTGTTTCGAATGTGTATGTTTGATCCGGGTTTATTATACATCTAACTTCAACTAGATTGTATATAGAGTCTTATCTATATAAAATTTGTTTATACACTAAATTTATAGTAAAAAAATAAATTATTTCTTCTAACATTACAACATGCATATAATATAATTATACAGCTAAAAAAAAATACATGATAAAATTGAATAAATTTTCAATAAGAATAGAAAATCAAAACTAATTTGAATATAATTTATGGCAATGTTTTAGTCAATTCAATGGTGAATATTTATTATGAAATAATGTGAACTTGAAAATCTCCGAATGAATATTTATTATGAAATAATGTGAACTTGAAAATCTCCGAAAATTAATTACCTCCAAACTTTGAAGTTAGAACTGAAACCCTATTTGGAGATTGCCCCTAAAACATCATCAATTAAAAGATGACATTCGGACAATATAAATTTGCGAGGATTTCTCTTTATTTTTTCCAATACCTCTTAAACCGATAAATTTAACAATAAACTACATTAATAACACTTCTTAAAATCAAAATCACCTTCCATATTCGGTCATTTATTTATACACGAGCCGCTTCAAAAAGTTTTTCTTTACATGCGTGTGGTATGGTTTTACTAAATATGCCCCCGGTCATAATTTTTGCATGCCCAGTTTGTTTTGAAAATCATGTATTTGATGTGTATTCTCTATACTTTTGTCAAAATTTAAATTTGTGTTTGACGTGTGTCCTCTATTCTTTTGCCAAATTTACATTTATGAGCATCTAACTCAATAGTCCTCCAAAAGACCTATTTTTATAAACAAGTTAGTAAGCCCAATAATTTGTTTACAATGAAAACAAATGCACTTTACTTCCACACTTGTGTAGGGCAAAGCCTTCTCATCGGGTGCACACGGAAGAGTTTCTCTTCCACTTGGTCCTCGTTCTGCGGAACAGGGGAGTTTGTCGTGAGGCCTCCTTATGGCTGGGTGGAAGGACAAATGGTTTTCACCAGGAGCATTCCCTGGAGACTCTAACCCTTTTAGGGCGGGGTCGGTATCACTAGTTGTAAACGTAGATGGTTTGTGTTGCTCGGTATCTTTTGTGGGGAGGAGTAACATAGCTAAGTCCCACTGTTGGGTGCACTATCAGACTTGTAGAATCTAGAATTGAGGGAGATTCCTAAAGACCGCGCTTGCCCTGACCGGCCTGAGCAAGGAACTCTTCGAATTCAGAAAACTTGGAAACTTTCTTCATAAATAAAATAACAAATATTACTAAAAAGAAAAATGAAAAGCCATGTAGATGCATCCTACGCACTTACCTTGTACACTTTTTAAACATTTTGATATATGTGTATTTGTTTATATAATAAATATTAAAATATACTTTTATTATTATGCCTATTTTTATGTCTAGTGGCATTCCAAAATAGTAATATGGAGTGGAAGATATTGATGTTATCTTTGTGAAATAAAAATTAAAGATATTCATGATGGGGCTTGGGTGTAATGGTTAAGTCAGATGGTTGTTTCTGACCCCACCCAAGTTTAATGCCCATTGAGGCATGATCCCCATGAGGGTGGTAGTCATTGGTTGCGGAGAAAAGTTGGTTGGCGCCCCACCAATGGCTCATAGTTCACATATTGTTTGTCGAGGATATTGGTCCTTCGTGATGCGGCTCGTGGCTTGCATGTTGTTTGTCGGGGATGTTGGTCCCTCGTGATGTGGCTTGTGGCTCGCTTATTGTTCATCGGGATGTTATTCCTTCGTGATGCGGCTCATGGCTTGTTTGTTGTTCGTCAAGGATGTTGGTCCTTCGTGATGCGGCTTGTGGAGGCCCTTCATGGTGAGACTCGTTGGTGGAGGCTTCGTCGGGGATGTTGGTCATTCATGTTGTAGCTCGTGGAGGAGCTCTTAAAGTGGAATTCATCTGGGATTAAGCCCAACTTTGTAAGGGGAACAGGACCCCTCAAACTGATTTAACAATAAAAAATAAATAAATAAATAAAGATATTATATAAAATATTTTTTTAATTTTAAAATAAATATCTTTAAAATAATATAGATAAAATTTAAAATAAATTTAGTAAAAATAAATATATAATACAATATTAATAAAAATTAAAATAAACAATATAAATATTTTATTTATTACAATTATGAGAAAAGCATATAGAGGTAAAGAAAATTAAAAGAAATATATCGATCTTTTATTTTTTCTGTTATTTTATTAAATTTATATATCTTAGGTCATACCTAGCTATCTCACAAAAAGATATAAATAATAAATTTATATAAATCCATTTATAAAATATATCAAAAAAATTTAAATAATTAAACAAAATGCTTTATCTATTTGGAATGTTATTAAATTTTACATATTTAAAGTATATGGAAAATACTGCCGAAAATGATGTTTTGTGGGATGTAGGCGGGAAAAGAAATGTATATGTAAAATTATGAAACAATTTGAAAAACCAAGTGGTGTTCTTCGTGTGTTGATGGGTGACATAATTCTTATTTTTCTCAGGAGGCCAATCTACCATGGTTTATAATCTTCTTTGTTTTTGTCATTCTTTGCCAAATTGCCTTGCAAGGGTTATGTATTTACGCATTCAGTTTATGTATATCAGTTTTTGATCTTTGATATTTTTGATACCAAATTTGCAGTATGTGTGTTTACATACAAGCTACGTGAGGTAAATTAGAAGCAATAATCTTCATTTTTTGCTGCTCTAATGCGATAGTGCAAGCCAATCCACTATGATTGTAATCCTCAATATTTTGTTTACTTTGCAAAATTGATGTAGTGAATTTTTTTGTCTTTGTGCAATTAAGCTTTTGTATTTCATTTTTGATACAAATTGTTTAGTATGCTTGTATAGCTGCAGGTTTTGTGAGATAAATCCAGAATTAAAAATTTATAATATTTGCTGTCCTGGTTCATCTGTGCAGGGAAATCTGCCATGATGTATAATCTTTTTGCTTCAAAAATATTTTGTTTCTCGTGTGTTCTGGTTCTGTGTTGGCTGGTTCCTTTAACTCTTTGATTATTCAGACCAAGGACACTTATATCATCTCTGAAGTCAGTTATTGTCTTGCAGTTACACGGCTGGTTTTCAGATTTGATTCAAATATTGTACATATCGAATTCTGAGTGTCAGATTTTGTTTTTGAAACACAATAATCATATAGTCAGACTGACACAGTTTTGTCATTTCTTTTCATGTAGGAAGTGAAGTGTGCGGCATTCCATCTTTAGCATCTAAACAACAGCAAAATCCCCTGGGATTGGACAGTTTTATGCTTTGATGTTATTAATTTATAATTTTCTAAAAATAACAAGTTTCCAAAAGATTGATGCTGTGGATATGGGGGCAGGATTTTCAAATCATCACGCTCAGGTAATTTATAGGGCAGACTGAATCTTTAGGCATAGATATTTTGTGGACTGTATGTATAAGTTAGATCCAGTATTGAAATTGGGATGATTTTTTTGTTGATGCTAGTTATCTACGTCTTTGATGTGCAGTTGTTGCAGATGTTACCATGGCATTGGTCGCTTAAACTCTAGACCATGGCACTACAGGGGTGAGTGAATGGCGAACACTGTGAATGTTATATTGGACTACTTGCGTAGGCACCATTTTACAAAGGCTGAAGCAGCATTGCGAGGGGAGTTGGTTAACCGACAGGGTTTGGTCCCTTCCATTTACTACTAATCTGTCCACAGAAGGGAAGGGGGAAGAGAATCCCAATGAAGATGACGAAGGGCCTGGAAGACAGGTGACAGAATTCGGATTCTTTGAGAAAAAAGATTAAAGATTAAAATGTGCATCTGAAGATATTGCATTTGATGAAGAGTATAGCCATAAAAGGGAAAATTTGAATAGTCTCATCGGCACCTTATTCAATCATAATGTATCATTTGTAATATTTCATGTGTTTTATAATGTTTTGCATCAGATTTTTAGAGAATATTTTTATCTTTTTATTCACAAATATTCTACTATTTTCTGTTTTGAATTATAGTTTTGATAAATAAATTTGATTTTTTCTCATTTTCATGATCTCTGGGATCTATGTTTAATATTCCAAAATGCCAATCATTACAATGTATACAAATATTCACCAAATGTTCATCATTCACCAACTTCTAACTATACCCTCTTATTCCTATTCCCGCGCATGATGGCTGATATAACAGAACTTTCAGTTATGCATGATCAATTTTTGTTTACAATACTAACCTTGAAATACAAACCGATTGCTGCAAATGTATTAAAAAAATTCTGTTAAATGCGGACAGACACCATCTACCATTAATAAGTTAGTGTAAAATGTACATAAGCCACCCACCAATACCCAAATTAAATAAACCTGAACAATAGAGATTTTTTTGATTCTCTAATTATTTACATGCAGTTAGGAGGACCCAGCTGGGATGTGCTGAAAGGAAGATTAGATGGGTTCGTGTCGTCAGGATCCGACGCCACTGCATCCCAACTCATCCAAACATTTGCTGCTCTAAATTTATCTGTGCTTGGCATGGTTGTTTTAGCAGGTAAACATTGCCAATATTTTTCTTCGATTTAGTAAGAAATAAATCCAGTGTCATCCCGCTGATACATCGTTCATTTAGTTTATAGGTGCTCACACGGTGGGATTTTCGTATTGTAATCAATTTGCAAATCGCCTGTATAATTTCTACCCGGCATTGAAATCAGATCCAAGCTGAATCCCACTTTCACTTCAGAACTTTAGCAGACATGCCCACAAGGGGGAGACCCCAACAGATTTCACGCCTTCGACATAAACATCCCATTCGTTTTTGAGAATCAGTACTTCAAGAATTTAGAGGATGGAAAGGGCTTATTATTCTTTGATCAAGATCTTGCTACCAACAATTTCAGTGCAGAGATAGTGAGAAGCTTGGCCATATCACAGGATGTTTTCTTCTCCAATTTTCACTTTCATGGTAACACTTGGCAATGTCAGAGTGAAGACTAATTTCACCTTTACTGATTGCAAGGCACTCAATTCTGAGTGACACATTTTTATCCTCAAATCTTGAGGTATGTAAGCTCTCGCAATCTTCTCGTAACTCCATGATTCTAAAATAGAATATAAATGGGCCCGCCAGCTGTATATCTCCCAAGTCCAATTATTATTATTTTATATGGTGTCTGTGAAGAAATTTGTCTCGTATTTGCCATGAGGTGCCCTCAAGGTAGATGCACACAAATTCAATTCTCTTGGCAATCTTCTGTGCTAAAGGAGTCGTATTTTGTTCATTCATTGGTTTATTGTTCTCAGTTGAACGAATCAAATGAATATTTCTCCTTCAACCTCTAGGATTTTTTTGGTTTTTCATTTGCTATTAGCTGTGTTGTCAGGTAAATTAAAAATCTTTATTTAAATCCTGTAAAATGTTTGTTTCTGTTTTGTTTCCAATTTTGCACTTCATTTAAGAAAGTACAACAAAAATTATATGCTAATATCTTTCAAATGCTGTATAGTGTCTTGTTGCTTAACTCTGTATATAACTGAGGATTGATAAGGACTAAATGGAGGCCAGCCCTAAATTTGAGGGTTAACATCCGGTAACTGTATGTGAGGGTCGCTCTGTAAATTGCAGAGATAATACTGACCATATTCATTTATTGGACTCTTTTGTTGTTATTTATACTCGTAGGATGGAGATGCTATTAACATTTCCCTGAATCCTTGTACTGCATGCATTTTGTTTCACATTGACATTGGAAATTTTGCATATGTGGAAATTATATAAAATTCACCTTTCATTAACAAAGAAATGCCATTCTGAATTAGTAGTATTTTTAAGTGCATGGTGTAATAATAAGATACAATTCTTAACATTAACAATTTCAAGATCACAAATGTAGATCCAATATCGATCATGCAGCTCCCAATAATAACTCTCAATGTTCTTTTCCTTGCCTATGTTGTCACCAGATGTTACACTTTAGTCCCTATCCCTCACGCATGTTAGCAGTGAGGGGTGGCAAAATTCGAACCCACGACCTCCGCTGTGACGTCCACGTGCCCTACCACTAGGCTGCGCATTAGTTTTGTTCAAATTTTGTCTGATTTTGACTTTATTGACCGCTTGCAAACATATGTGACAGTTAGGGTAATCGACAAGGGAACATGAAAATCAACTAAAGTACCCCTAAAATCCTAGGAGCAATATTTGAATGGTAACATAACTTGAGAACAGAGATGTGGACAGGGGACATGGTACTGGGGTGGGGACTTGTACATGTGGAACATGCAACCTGTGGAACATACAACATCCTCATGAAAATCAAGTTTTGTTTTTCTGCCTTGAACCTGCAGATAGTTAGGGGCCTAGGAACTGCACTCGAGCCAATTTTCATTTGGTCTAGTCTCACATTGTGTGAGCTTCAAAGGATGTTAATATAATATTCTATTTTGGATGAAAACTTTATATTATGTTTCAAGTCTGCCAAGCTTCAAATCATTCCCTTCCTTTAAATTTTTGGTTTTATTTCCCATGTAGTTGGGTGTTGCATTGGTCCTTGGTATTTTGGACCCCTTTCAATTGTTTTACATGAAGTGGAGCTACTATAATAAACTAAAACCACAAAGACAGAGTACGACACCGCCTGCATTTGTACTAGCATGTGACTTAATCTATATTGCATCATTCATCATGATTCTAGATCACCATTTTTATTGAAAATTCGATGAGGTGCTACAATTTATGTGCATAATTATTAAATTTTTATGAAGAAAGAATTGTTGACCACAAATATGCATGCAATCCAGAATGTGAAAGAACCTAGTTTTTAAGGTTATCTCTAAGACAGACTTTCATAGCATGCATAAAACAAATTATATGATGCCTTTGTAATATTCCATTCCATTTTGTTCCTCTGAATTATTTATGCTTTTTTACAAAACTAAATTTTGTAAAAATAATTTTGTTGCATGAACTTAATGACATTTTTCTCAATCTTTAGCCATTGCAAAACTTGAACGAAACTTTATCCTCTTTGAAAGCAACAGCTTCAAATGTTTTACCAATCAGCCAAGCCCCCATTGGCATATATGTTCCAACTCTTACCTCAACTACAATCCTCGCTACATGACCCTATAAGTACATGTGATTTCTAATTTTAGACATAGTAATTAGGGTTTTCACATACTATTTTCCATCATTTATCAAAACACATTAGCTTCGGCGGATTTGCCATATCATGGCCTTGTATTCAATAGAAGTCATTTTATTTAAAAACAAGCAAACTCTTTAATAAAATAGGAAACCTTATAATATAATACATAGATGATCCTATATCATAATTAGTATTCTTATCTTATTAAAGGGATATAAAACTTATTTTTAATGAAAGATACTTGTTGGGCTTGGTCAACTTGAACCAAAGGAGGGGGTGAATTATAAACCCTTAGATTGGGCTATTCCTCACCCTAGGATTTAGGGTAGGTGGAAAAACCCTAAGTTTCCTACATTGATTCATTATCTACTCTTTTCTTTCTCATCTCCATCTCATTTCTTCTTTGGTTTTCTTTTTTGTTTTCCTCTACTCTTTCATTTATGTACAGTTCAATGGGAGACTCCTTTCTACCAAGGAAGAAAATACATTGATTGGGAAGTGCTCTTTTAAATATATATATATATAAACTTATAATACGAACTATTTATTATTATTATTCTTTAATATTGCTTGGAGGAGTTTAAAGGACCAAATGGCAATGGCGAGGAGGAGGCCAAATGACTTATTGGAAAGGCTTAAAAGCTTGTGTCGGAGTTTAAGTGGCGGTTGGGTGGAAGGGTGGCATGGCCGTGTGAGGGCGAGAGGGGTGGGACGGTTTGGTCGTTCCCATGGCAAAGGAAAGGAGGAGGGGGAGGGGCGAGTATGGTAGAATGGAGAGGGTTAGTGGGTAGGCGAGTGGGGAGTGGGTTTTATTGGTAAGAAGGGTGAGTAGGGCGATCGAGGACCGCCCATGTGGAGAGAGGAAGGGGGGGTCGCGGCCATGGCGGTCATGGCACCGTAGTTTGTTGGAAGGCGTCCACTTTTGAAGATGCCCCACCTGAAAGTGCCAAATTCTAGTGATTTTTTCCAATAGTCCAAAAAACTATGATTTTCCTCTCCACTTTCTGTCGACACTTTTTATATCTTATTGGGATGGTTAGAATGATTTTTTAGAGAAGTTCTATTAGATGGACACGGAAATTGTCTTTTCATTCACGTTGTTTAGTGTTGATTGTCTCTTTCATCATTGTTTATAATCCACATCACTGTTCTTTATTTTCTTCTTGCATCAAATTGCTTCTTCTCTTTACAACCTTCATTTTGTCTTCATTGTACCAACACTTAGGGGAGAGACACCAATAGTTGAGCGAGGGTCTAATTGTGGATATAGTGTCTTGAATACACAACACCCAATAGTTGTCATAAAAGTACCTAGTGATTAGTCATTTTTGACATGACAACACCCAATCATATCATGACATGTAAGATTTTCCTTTTTAAAATTTTAAATGTTCAACCATTATCACCCATGATCAAATATGGGTCCCAATCAAAATGTAGTGTAACTAAAATTTACTATTTTAAATAAATTCAAAATATATCTTTCCTCCAATTTAACACTCAATTTTTTTATGTAATTTTAAAAATCTTGAACTACGTCTTTGGTGAAAAATCAGTTCCCACAATTTATAGAATTTATTTTGTGGGCCTCCTAACTTAGGGTGCACCACTATTGGTGTCTCTCACCTATATCCTTAAATGCCCACTAAATAGATGTCCTCTCTCTTACCTAGCCTACCTCCATTTTCACATGGTTGATAAATGCATGATGGCGAGATGGTTGAAAGAGTCGTCTAAAATTCCATCTCTCCTCCTACAAAGTCCTTATATATTGCTCATCCTTTTGCTTTTCCACATATATTTGCTGCTCTCTCTTCACGTCTTCCCCTACATTTGTTGAGTTGCACATAGAAAATGATATATGTTTTCGCAACAAGAGAAAGTAGTCGAACCCACATGGGATTCTAGCTCTGAACAAGAGGCAAGTAATCCAGTTTCTTCATTAACTCATTCTAAAGGCGTGGTGCCTGCCCAGATCGACTTCGGCCATCCAAGAGGAAGATATATCTTTTGCATGGCTTATAATCCTTCTCCTCGATCATAAAATAATAGACACACACGTGATGACGTAAAATGAAAGGCATGGTCTCACTGTAACCTAAAATTTTTAAATTGTGCAGACAGAAAGCAGTGAGAAAATGCCATAAGACAAAAACTAATGGAGACACATTTTGCGTTGTTAGGCCTGATGCACCATCTACAAATGAATAATCGCCACGTGTATTTTACATGAGCCCAAATTTACATCTAGATAAAACGAAGGGAATATATGAGGGAGAGATTTGATGAAACTTTGGTTTTTGCACCGAATTCATTTTCAGAGATTTTATATGAATTAAATTTTACGTTTGTAGACTCCTAGAAATGGTGATAGGGTTTTTTAGCAGTTGTTAAATTATATGTTTCTTTATTATCACATTGTTGATTTTTTTACGGTATTTAATTTGTTTATCGATTTTTTAGGTGTCATTTTTTCCCCACTACAACGTTTTTGGGGTTGGGGGAGTGCATTTATGGTCCCAATCCGTAATGAGAGGAAGTTGACGATAAATTAATGAGGTCTTTAGACCATTTATTAGAACAGAAGGGAAGGGAAGTTGACACGAAGTGGGAGGCATACTTGAAGGGATGTTAAATGTAAAGTACTTAATGGAAATTAATTTTGATAAGTGCACATAAATTATAGGCAGGTTTGTTTAAAGTATAGATTTCTTTTATAATATGATAAGATTGTAATTTTTCGAAAGGCATCCACCTTTAAAGATGTTCATATTGAAAAGTGTCAAATTTTGACCCATAAAGTGTTTGACCAAATGAAAAAACGAGACAACTTCTCATGGAATACGATTATGCCAACAAACAAAAGACATGGGTTTCCTCAAGAGACAGTCATTGTTTTATTGTATGCAACAAACCTATCTCTAACCAGTTCACTTTACAGTTGTCAGCATACTCTCGACCTGTGCCAAAATACGAGCTATAGAATAGGGTGTGGACATCCATCAAAGCATAAAAGATAGAGGAATTTTGTCAGATGTTGTAGTTGCAAATGCTCTGTAGACATGTATGTAAAATGTGGAACATTACACAAGGCACGTGAACTGTTTGACAAAATGCCTCAAAAATGTGGTTTCATGGACATCATTGATTGCACGATATGCACAATGCAATTGGCATGTGTAAAGACAAATTCCACATAAACATGTGGTGGTTATGTGGAAGTGTTTGTTTGGTTCCTATAGATCACATATGAATATAGGCTTAGGAGTATTTACATCCATAATGCATTTTGATTTGGATCCTAAAAATGATGCAACTTATTTTCTTCTCTCAAACATCTATGCAGAAGTGGGCAAGTGAGGTGAGGCTCAAATGATATAGAGATTGATGAAAGATAGAGAAATTAAGAATATTCTTGGATGTAGTTGGATTGAAGGCCAGGAGACATCATAAATCATAGATCACATCTACAGACAAAGGAGATCTATGCAAAGTTGGAGAAAATGGCTTGAGAGATAAAGGCAACAAGTTATTTTTCATATTAAACACATTTACTTAATGATGTGGAAGTGGAGGAAAAAGAATTATTTCTCTGCCGCCTTGTTTGGTTAAACACGCCCCTTAGAACAACTATTGCATTTGTCAAGAACCTTTGATTATGTGCTCATTGCCACCCTGCAATGAAAATTAACTCAACATTGTTGCAAAGAGAAATTATTGTGAGAAATGGGAACCATTTTCTTCATGTTAAAAAGGAGAATGTTCTTGTGGCGATTATTGGTGATGTTAAATGAAGCAATTTTAAAAATAAGCTTGCACTATAATAATGTGACATGTGCTTGATTATTCTCAATTTCTAGAAAAAAATTTGTTTACTTATAAGTTTGCATGTACACTTCATTGTAAATTACAACTCCAACAAAATTAACATTAGTATCCTCTCTGGCGAAATTTGCAACTCATGTGCAATTGCTAGTTTAATTTTTTTAAATATATTTCATTTAATAAAAGAACATTCAATGGGGGGTAGAGTTAAGCCCTCCCACCCTCAAATCCTTTTTTAATTTATTATTATTTAAAAGAAGCTTTAGGTTAAATTTTAAATTTTTATATTATTTTGTTTATATAATTTTATTTATTATTATTCTTCCTTTAATAAATATTTAGTTATTTAAAATATTTCATAAATATAATTAAATAGTCTTGCTTGTATCATATGTATACTTTAAGCTTACAAATTTTATCTTTTATAATGACATAAGATTTATATATCTAGCTATATAAGATAGGTATATGTATAAATATTTTAAGAATGTGTCTATGTTATTTATAATAGGAAATTTCATTCAATTTCACGTATGAATTAGACAACCATAAGAGTATAACTATATAATATAATATGATTATTTTTATAGAATTCTAGGGTCATTTTAGATAGTTTTTGGCTAGATTGAAACAAGTCTTAGAATAGGTAATTTATAATACACTTTTCTATAAAAAGTTCCTAATGAATAGATCCACAACATAATCTTACAATACAAGTTATTATATGTAAGTATAATATTATATATATTTTATAGACTAAATATATACAATATAGACTTATATAGTAGCCTAAATTTTTGAACTAACTACGATTCATTTTTGTTCAACCTTCTTCCATATAAATCAAACATGTTATCTTAATTCTAGTGAACAAAATAACTTTTAAGACCACTAATCAAACTTGCACAAACATAATCATAAATGAGAGTAATAAAATGGAACAAGTATTGTTTGAAACATTTTTGCTAAAAGACAATGAGCAGATATAATCAATAGTAAATCACAATATTATTCACACACTATATTAACATACATAGAGTTGGCTATTATATAGTCAAAACTACAACAAACTAAGATCCTAAATAATAGGGGAGAAGACCCAGTATGTGAACACGTCCCAATACTTGAACACTATTTTGCATTTAAAATATCCAATACTTGATGGAATAAAAACCAAAATTTTGATTATTGAAGTTCAAAATATGTTTTTTATAAACCATATGTGCATAGGGTCAACATCTCAGTATTACTTAGTACACAATAAATACTTGATTGGTACTTTCATTTTCTACAATAAAAGAGTCATTTGTTCAAAATATAAAAACAACATATCAGTTGACAAACCCATCATATCTATTTAATGGGTTGAATATTTGTCTTCTCAATTCATCTCTTTCCATATTCCAAGTTGGGTTGTTCAATCACCAGATCTTTCATATCCAGACATTAAGTCATACCTGCAAAAAAAGAGGGAACCTTCTTCTCAAGATTCAAATTCATCCATTAAAAACACAAAGAAAATTGTACACTTGAAGGTAAAAAATAAATATGAATATCAAATCAAATAATTCCAGCCACAAGATCATCTCAAAATCAATTTCAACCTTTGATTAAAAAGACCCTACACCTTGATCCATGTCTTACATTTTGATTGGATACTCTCAAATTGGTATTGGTATTATATATTCACTTTCCTAGTCTTCTTTACTGCTTTCTTACTTCTGCAGGGTGCCTGATTACAGTGGATTTTATAAGAAGAGGTTACTTCTATCAAGTTTTGAAAGGAAAGGTCCAGCAAAGCAAAAATTGCAGGTTAGTTTTCATGCCAACTGCTTCAAGAGGACACTTAAATATGTAAAAAATAGTCACATTTATTACTTAAGGCCCTTTTCCACTGGAATGTATTCATACATAGAGCTCAACTGCCTGTTTTCTCTGATATAAGCTAACGTATACCTTGCACTTCTGCTGAAAGCATGTTGTGATCTAGCTTTTTGTTTGACCAAAGATCTGCTAAATAATTCTGTGAACATCTATTAGATAATGGCTTTATGTTTTCTCCCATAAAGTACCTTAATTGGAAATAATATTAACTTCACAATAGAATTAGTAACTTCAGAATGTAAATGACTTTTTTTTGAGATATTTTATTTGATCACTCATATGTAAGCAAATAATATTACAATATGATTCGAAATTAAAGGCTTAGGATAAAAAAATGTTTAATTATAACTAGCTGTCAAATTGGTAATCCTACGTGGCGAGGATTTGGCTCCATGGGCCTGCGATCATATGGCTGGAGTCTCTTGTTATCTAAAAATAAGTCATCTACAGATATATGGAGAATGTGCTGGACATATCAATTGGTATCGTCCACAACCCATAGACATCTGCCAAATAATGAGAACTGAATTTTCTCACAAACAACATCCACTGCATCCTATAAAATTGAAAAACTGAAATTCAAACCATTATCAAAATCCACAAGGATTAATGGTAGTGAATATAAATCGTAGTACAGTGTAGGTAAAGAATGCAACAGCTCAAACATATGTCCAGCACATTCTTTATATATCTCTCGCTAACTCTGTAAGATATAAAATCTGTACCATTTAATACAAAACAGAATTCTGTAACTCTATGTGAACACTGCCCAATACTAAGGAGATAAGATAAAGAGTTTCCAAACTACAGGGATAAGATAACTAGCTATGTTTATTTATAGCTAGCTGTAAAATTGATAAACCTACATGACAAGGAATTGGCCCGATGGACCCGTGGACTCGGGGTGTTGACATAATGGCACTACTCCCAGAAATTAAAGATATAGGAAAGAAAAATGTTTATTTATAGGGGAGAAGGGCCAGTATGCGAACACCCTAAGTTCGCAGGCCCATGGAGCCAATTCCTTGCCACGTAGGATCACCAATTGTAATATTATTTGCTTACATATGATCGATGAAATAGAATCTCACAATGAAAGGCTCAACCACCATTTACCAGCGGTTGTTTTACCCGCCTTCCAAACTGGTTTGCTCAACCACCATTTACCAGACTGTTCCATGGCGCGTTTTGGAGTCGTTTCAGACTGTTTTGCTCAACCGCCATTTATTTAGAAGAGTTTAGGGGAGAAGGGCCAGTATGCGAACACCCTAAGCTCAGACATTAAGTGAACCAAATCCTTGCCACGTAGGAGTGACAGTATGCCAGCTAGGTATAAATAAACATTAACAATATCAAAGACTTGTAATAAATTCTGAAAAAAATAACGAAGCTTACAAAACTCGAGAGTAGGTTATCAGATTTGTTTAATTGTTTAAGACTTTCAAGTTGTTCTGCCCATTCCTGTTTCAACATCTCCTTCTCATCTCTCATTCGCAAGATGCAGTCAGAGCTTCAGAGAAAATGAATGCAAAAAATGGATAACAAAATGCAGTCAGATTTTCAGTGAAAATGAAAGAAAAAATGGCTAAAAAACCGAGTTGGATTATTTCATAGAAAAGGAGAAAACGAGTTGGATAAGATAAACAGTTTCCAAACTACAGTGAAAAAGAAAGAAAAAATGCGTGCTGTAGGGTCGGATTGTTCACTGTATAATGTTGTGGGCAATATGACAACCTCGAGCAAGGCACTGTGAAGCCACCCTTCACGCAAAACTCGCACAGGCTGTAAGCCCACTCACAAACAACCACCAGTCGCAACTACGGGAAAAAAATGAAAAAACGAGAAAACGAGTATAAGGAACCGACAAAACGAGAAAACTACAAACAAACACCATTTGCAACTACAGAGAAAAACACGAGAAAACGAGCAACCGAGTATAAGGCACTGATAATAAGAGAAAACGAGATTAAAATGGGGATTAAAATGAAGGTTAAGATCCTAATCTGCCCTCAGTATTGGATGAAATAATCAGTATTAGAGGAGTGGGAAAAAGAAAAAATGGATGAAATAATCAGTCCAAATAATACAGTATTTATTGGTACTTTTACAAAATTGAATTGTTGTTTTAGGTCATAAAGCTTTCCCCTAAAATACAAGAATCAGGATGACTTCAAATTTTAATTCCTTGATGGCTGAAATACAAAACACATTTTCGGAACTTAATGTTACACCTGGCCTCAGTTGCATATGTCCCCATTTATTTTGGAAATCATGACCCGCCCTAAAAATGGATTAGCTACAGCGATCAGACAAGCATCATAGAGGGATTAGCATATGTATTTTAGACAGGGGTGTGATCTAGCATGTACCCAAATCAGTAACGTGATACGTAAACAGATTGAACAATATAATAACGAGGTCAAAGTTGTTAATATTGGCACCGTGCTTCTATTAGGAGATGACCATGCTCATATTCATGGTTTCGAAAACATAATGCCAGGTGATTCCTGATATTCATGATCTTGATAAAGAAATGGGAGGAAAATCAATAGAATTTGGAGCCGGTATAATAGGCATTGCGCTAAATCTAGAATCAAATAATGTTGGAGCTGCGTTAATTTGTGAGAGGTCAGTTCCAGATCACAATGTCAATTTGACAGCTAATTATAAATAAACATTTTTTTATCCTAAGCCTTTAATTTTGAAACATATTGAAATATTATTTGCTTACACATGATCGATCAAATAAAATATCTCAAAAAAAACACATTTACTGGTGGAGACCCGAAGTGGTTCACTCAACTTGACAGGGGTTGTGCATTTAATTCGAAATAAAAGAGGGAAACAGTATCTGTCCTCCTCACCTTGACGCGTAATAGATAAGCTCCAATTAAATGCCAAGACGTACAGTAGTACAACAGATTTGCTGCCACCGTAAAAGATATGTAGTCAAGCTATTACAATTAGGATTCTTACAAGCATTCAATTCTGAAGATGGTTTGATGTCAAAAAACATTACATTAACAAGACCTGCGTCAATTGATCGATATGAATTACAATGTTCGCGTGAAACATTCGAATTAATATTGATCAATTACAAACAAGCTGATGAATGTAGTGTTATTTGATAACACCTCATCTTTAGAAGTGTTTATAGATGATCTTATTGATATATTAATACATATTTTACTAATTTTATATTGTTTGATACTGCAGCGTTCAGAGAAGATGAAGACAAAGAGGAGTTTACATCGAGCACAACGTATGCCCAAAAAACGAGGTGTACAATTTGAAATTGAACCATCTAACCATGAAACAGATGAACAAGATGCTACAATAATAAGTGAAGAGGATGGTGCAACAACAAATCAAGGAGATACAAACACAACTGATGATCATCAGCGAGAACCTGCTGGTTGTGAACTAAATAGGCATGAACTACAGGAGACTGTGCTTGTTAGAGGCAACACTTCGACCAAGAAGGTTAGAATTTTGTCTAGTTGGTCAAAAGAAGATATGTTAAAGGCCATAGATGATATTGAGTTACTCGCATTATTCAATTAGAGCTGCTGCACTGAAATATCATGTCATCCGTGACATGATATTTCACTTGAACACTATTCTGCATTTAAAATATCCAATACTTGATGAAAAAAAAAACCAAAATTTTGATTATTGAAATTTATATAGGGCCAGTATGCGAACACCCTAAGTTCGCAGGTCCAGGGAGCCAATTCCTTGCCACGTAGGAGCGCCAATTTGACAGCTATTTATAAATAAGCATTTTTTTATCCTAACCCTGATAGATAAGACACAAATAAATGCTCAACCACCATTTACCATGGCTTGTTTTGGACGCGTTACACACTGTTTCCTTTGGACGCGTTACACATTGTTTTCTTTGGACGCGTTGCATTTCCTCATGCCGAGTTGTAATGCAAATGTTGGTTGTTTGTGAGTGGGCTCACAGCCTGTGCGAGGTTTGCGTGAAGGGGTCTTTCTCAGTGCCTTGCTCGAGATGTTGACCCTATTCACATGTGGTTTATAAATAAACAAATTTAGAAACTTCAATAATCAAAATTTGGGTTTTTATTCCATCAGGTATTGGATATTTTAAATGAAAAATAGTGTTCAAGTATTGGGACGTGTTCACATACTGGCCCTTCTCCCCTATGTAATCAACAACCCAGCTTATAAATTCTGTCTTTATCAAATAATATGAAATTAATAAAACATGTATTCGATCATCGTTAATGGCGCCCGACGGGGTAATCACAAGTTCACCTACAAGTTCATAATTCATACTGTCATGTATGATAAGCTTGCTAAAATTTTCCAATTGTAGATGATCTTATTGATATATTAATACATATTTTACTAATTTTATATTGTTTGATACTGCAGCGTTCAGAGAAGATGAAGAGAAAGAGGAGTTTACATCGAGCACATCGTATGCCCAAAAAACGAGGTGTACAATTTGAAATTGAACCATCTAACCATGAAACAGATGAACAGGATGCTACAATAATAAGTGAAGAGGATGGTGCAACAACAAATCAAGGAGATACAAACACAAATGATGATCATCAGCCAGAACCTGCTGGATGTGAACTAAATAGGCATGAAATGCGGAGACTGTGGTTGTTAGAGGCAACACTTCGACCAAGAAGGTTAGAATTTTGTCTAGTTGGTCAAAAGAAGATATGTTAAAGGCCATAGATGATATTGAATTCAACAATTATTCTATTAGAGCTGCTGCACTGAAATATAATTTACCTCCTACATCTGTTCATTATTGGCTGAATGGTCTGACCCATACAAAAAGGAAGGGGCCTGCACCTGTTTTGAGTGAAGGAGAGGAGAAAGAGATAGTTGAATGGTGTAAGAAAATGGCAGATTTAGGGCATGGAGTGGGATTTATGCAACTGAGGGCATGTGTTGCACAAATTTGTGAAACTAGAGAGACTCCATTTCGAGAAGGATTACCTGGAAAATCTTGGTGTGAAGGATTTAGAAAAAGACACCCAGACATAGTCCTTCGGACTGCTGAAGGTCTAGAAAGAGATCGTGCAATTGGTTTACGTCCAGAGGTGGTTAGCAAGTTTTATGAAAAACTAGCTAGCATTTATATCAATTCCTATGGTGCAGGCAAAATATGGAATTGTGATGAGACAGGAATCCAGCCAGGGAGAAATTGTGGCATGAGGGTGCTTGCCACCAAGGGTTGCAGGAATGTTCCCAAAATCATTCCTCGTAGCAGAGAATGGATGACAATTCTATGTTGTGTAAATGCTGCAGGGCAATGTATCCCTAACTTTTACTTATTTAAAGGTCAGAAAGTTTCACAAAATTACATCAAGGGATGTGAACCAGGTGCTTGCATGGCTGCTCATCCAAGTGCTTGGATGACTAGAGAGCTCTTTATAAGCTGGTTGTATCATTTCAGTAAGTCTGTACCTGGAGGGGTGTGCCCTGAAAATAGGCATTTACTTATATTTGATGGTCATGGAAGCCATGTGGCATTGTCAACTATAGAAGAGGCCAGGCGATTGGGGATTGATTTATTGACATTGCCAGCACATACTACACACAGGTTGCAACCACTAGATGTTAGTGTCTTTGGTCCTTTTAAAGCATATTTCAGATCTGAGAGGATGCAGTGGATGTGTAATAATAAGTACCAAGAAGTCAAACGTTCAGACTTGGCAGAAATAGGTAGTAGAGCTCTCGCCAAGGCCTTGACACCTGCAAATATTCGTGCTGGTTTTAGACGAACAGGTATATGGCCACTTGATCCAAATGCATTACAGAATGACATGGAATGTAGTAAACTATATATCATTGAAGAAGATGCCAACGAAGAAGCTGCTGAAAATGTCACAGATGATGATACTACTGAAAACATTATGAATGTTGATGGTACTGAAAACATAATAGATGTTGATGCTGCTGAAAACATACTAAGTTTGTCAAGAGATGTAGCTCCACCAGTTGGTGACAAAATAGGAGAAAATTACTTAATGGAATCAGTTGAGAATCTGTCAACAACAAAAGAATTCCATCCAACCATTGAAACAATGGTTGTTGCTAATACAGAGATGGAGGAACCAAGTGTACAGGGAGAAAGACAAAGTATAATGCAGACCAAAGATTATGAAGTGAACCACATTGTGAATACTGGTGACCAAGGCACATCCAGCTGCAACACTGAGGCCCAGGGATTTGGAGAGGATGATCTCTCATTGCCAAGTGCACCAGAACAACCTACTTGGCTGCAAGAGCATATTGCAGAGTTGGGACTTGATCAGATTGGAAACATTGAGGATGAAAGTATATCTTTACCTTCGATGCCAACCAACCTTGAGCCAGCAGACTTTGAACCAGCAAACTTTACTCATTATTATGCTGACACAGAGGAAATTGAGGTCATTGATAAAGATAAAAACGAGGAAGAGACACCTGGCCATGATGTTGAAAGTGGTATATCAAATGATGGTGTTGCTGCAAATGAGAAGAAATTGGGTAAATTTTTAAGGTTACCAACACAATTTGTACGGGATCCTTCCAAAGGTAAGAGTGATGCTGCACTCCGGATAAGTCGTGCTTCACAATTGTTAACATCTGATGCTTATGTTCAGATGTTAAAAGATACACAACAAAAAAAACAAGAAATATGTGAAGGGAAACAACGTAAAAAGGAGCATATTGAGGCAAAAAAGCAAGAAAGGTTGGCAGCAAAGGAGCAAAAAAAGGAAGAGAGATTGCAACGCATTAAAGAGAGGCAAGAAAGGGATCTACAAAAGCTTGTTGAAAGACAGGAGCGCGAGAAACAACGGGAAGTAGCTCGCCAAAAAAAGGAATTGGAATTACAACAGAAGGAAGCCACTCGGCATCAAAGGGAGAAAGAGAAACAAGAAAGAGATAACAAGTTCAACAATCCGCAGGTTTTGTTTCCCATGCATCATTCCATGCCCATACAGAACTCCATGTTACAAGATATGTTGAAAGTTCCTATCCCAGATTACCACCCTTACTTCCTTGACACCAACAGAATGCAAATAACTTCAACTCCAACTACACACCCCATTATCCCACAACCTCCTACTTCACATACAACCTTTCATACCATATCTGGTTTTCCTATTCCACCATGGGTTCATCCAGTGAACCTCTTAATGACTCCAACAACATCCGTCAATGATACAATCGTTCCTGATAGTCCAAACTCAGGGCCTTTTTGAAGGTGTGACATGGAAATTGACTAACAAACTTATAGTAATAGTTTATAGTTGGTATGTAGTTTATAATTTATAGTTGGTATATTTTGCTCCGAATGTAATGAATATGGACGCATACAGTAGAAGTTTATATGTTTTGCTCCGAATGTAATGAATATGGACACATACAGTATAAGTTTATATGTTTTGTTCCAAATGTAAGAAATATAAAGACATGCATTTTATATTAATACATTTTGCTCGAAATGTAATCGTTGTTTCAGATGTGGAAACCAAATCAGCTCAGAATTTGTTAAAGGTTTACGTTAAATTGTTGCAACTTAAAATGAACACCGTGAAATAAAAACTGAAAGACAAGGATTTATTTGAATCTTGGTGAGGTAGAAACCTCACCTCTATATGGCTTAAAAACATAGAATTGTAGGTAACATTTTCCTTGAGTATTAGTAGTGTGAATACACACTGTTTCCACCCTGCTTCAACCGATCTCGACGCATAAAACTGCCGCTCCAAAGTTTTCCATGCAATCTGCACATGCATGTTTAACCATTTATTAAAAAACTGAATTTGTTTGAACACAGAGAATGAAAGAACAATCAAAGCTATCAAAATGCAGTCAGAGCTTCAGAGAAAATGAATGCAAAAAATGGATAACAAAATGCAGTCAGAGTTTCAGTGAAAATGAAAGAAAAAAATGGCTAAAAGAACGAGTTGGATTATTTCATAGAAAAAGGAGAAAACGAGTTGGATAAGATAAAGAGTTTCCAAACTACAGTGAAAAAGAAAGAAAAAAATGCGTGCCTGTAGGGTCGGATTGTTCACTGTATAATGCTGTGGGCAATATGACAACCTCGAGCAAGGCACTGTGAAGCCACCCTTCACGCAAAACTCGCACAGGCTGTAAGCCCACTCACAAACAACCACCAGTCGCAACTACGGGGAAAAAAATGAAAAAACGAGAAAACGAGTATAAGGAACCGACAAAACGAGAAAACTACAGAGAAAGCGAGAAAACGAGAGAACGAGAAAACTACAGTGAAAAAGAAAGAAAAAAATGCGTACCTGTAGGGTTGGATTGTTCACTGTATAATGTTGTGGGCAATATGAACACCTCGAGCAACGCACTGAGAAGCCACCCTTCACGCAAAACTCGCACAGGCTGTAAGCGCACTCACGAACCAACACCATTTGCAACTACAGAGAAAAACACGAGAAAACGAGCAACCGAGTATAAGTAAACAGAGAAAACTACAGAGAAAACGAGAAAACGAGAGAGAAAAAGAAAGAAAAAAATGCGTACCTGATTGGTCCTATTGTTCACTGTACAAGGCACTGAGAAGCGGAGACAGTAGGTGACAGTGTGCAGCAAGGGAGACAGTAGGTAACGCGTCCAGCGGAGGAGACAGCGTGTAACACGTCCAGAGGAGGAGACAGTATGTAGCGCGGCTGAACAAAACAGTGTGGAACGACTCCAAAACGCGCCATGGAAGAGTGGGTCGAGCAAACCAGTTTGGAAGGCAGGTAAACAGTGAGAAATGACTCCAAAACGCGCCATGGAACAGTGGGTCGAGCAAACCAGTTTGGAAGGCAGGTAAACAAGCTGGTAAAGGGTGGTTGGGCATTTAATTGAAGCTTATCTATTACGCGCGTCTTATGGTGAGGAGGACAGATACTGTTTCCCTCTTTAATTTCGAATTAAATGGACAACACCTGGCAAGTGGAGTGAACCACTTCGGGTCTCCACCGAGAAAAACAAGGTCCACACACTTCCACACGTCGAGTTAGCGGCGTCTTGATGGAGGTTGGAATCACCACAGTATGAGTAATAGCAAGAAAGCGCGAACACCGTAGAACTTGGCGAGCATGCCAACGAGTGCACGCAGCAGTCTTAATGTTTACAAATCCCTCGACACAAATCCAAGATTCTCGATGCAATATTGACTCAGGTGATGAGTCGTTCAATGCAATGCAGGTGAACACTTTACAATGTATACATTCTTGCAGGCAATGTGAACAAATTGAAATCGAGATAAAATACAATGGATGTGTTCTCTCTTGAATGCCTTCACAAATAAGCGTTCATCTAGAGAGACCAAAGAACAAATATCTGCCCCTTCGCTAATATTAAAACTATTCTAAAATAATACTACACAAAGCTACAAACAATTGTCTTCTCCATTCATTTGAGCAATACAACAATAATGGAGTTGCCCATTGATTCTTAAAGGTCTATTACCCAAAGGAAAGAGTAATGCTCTGATACCACATAAAAGGCAAGGAGAAAATTTATCAATAGTAAAATAATAGGATCATAACAATAACAAAGCAAAATAAAAACCTTCGAGATGTTAGACGGGTATAACAAATGTGAGTAATAAGATTTTTTCCTAACATTTGCAGCATGAGTTATAGACTAGTTGTGGGGATGAGATTCCCATAACCCCCCTTTTTTATTCCTTTTATTTGCACCAAGGGATTAAGTAAAGGGTTGGTTGACGAACTTATTTTCTTTAATCATTTCCACCATATTGGTTTTAACTATATGTAAAGTAATATAACTTCAAAGCACTCCATTGAGCAATATAAAATGAAAACTATTATTTTATCAATAACAATTCACAACATAAGCACTTGAAGAGAGAGAAGAACATATCAAGGCAATTGCTACTTTATTTCACTAACTATTTCCAATTACAACTTTACAACATCAAGAATACAACCATAAGTCCTTTTACTTGTATTTACAATGAAAATTTAAAAACACCAAATGTACAACCAAAATGTCGTTTATTTCTTTCCAATGCAATGTCATAGGGTAAGTGCACAAAGATGGGGGCCAAAAAGCGGACACAAATATGATTTTAAGTGAAACGTGAGCGCATTTTGGGAAACCGCGAACACGCTCATGTGTTCCTCATTGTTATGTGGTATATGTGGTTTTGGGAGGGATATATTTACTAAAATAAATGGTTTACATATAATTTTTTCATTTATTAATCTTTATACTTTATTATTTCTTATACTTATTTATTTATTTTAAATGATTTAAGTTTAAATTATTTTAGTAAATATAAGAAATTAGGGTCACTTTGCACCTTATGGAACTAGTCTCATAGCTCCATTAGTCACGAGTTTAGAAGATAGTTTTTCATATTCTAATTTGGTCAGTACATAGGTATTTTTCAAGATTTCAACATTCAACCTAAAGCTTTTAGGGTTTAAATTATACAATTGATATCTATTTTGTGAAATAATATAGTCATTGTTTAGGTTTTGGGGTCTTCTTGATTGGTTATTGACATTTGTAGGAGTTTTAGATGTGTCAAAACTATATTTTATAAAGCTCACAACTCCCAAAGGTAGCAACAATTGCTCGAATATATGGACTCATGTAATTCCTTATAACACATAATAAATCAAAACACATATGTAAGTTTTTATTGATTTAAATAATCAAGGGAATGGTCATCATGAGGTCTGAAGGATCTGAAACATCATGAGGACAATGGGTGCAATTAGAAAAATCATGAGGTCTTCCTCAAGGCTTCCTTCATTCTCTCAGTGTTATCCCTATCCCAAGAATTTCCTCTAGTGTTATGTTTTGGTCCAACTCTGCCCTAACTAGTTCAATTGGGTTTGTTTCCTCAACTAAGAAGCTTTAAATCTAGGCACCTTTAAATCTATTCCTCTCTTTTGAGATAGTCTTATCATTCCATCATGTTCTTAGATAACTAAACCACCTATTTCACTCATCTAGTTGCTCAACATTCATCCAAAGACTCCTCTCACTTTGGTCACTTCTTGGTTTGTCTACTCTGCAAACTCTTCATGTAAGCTAAAAGCATCCCTAAACACCCTTCTCAATCTCAAGGAGGTATGACAAGTTTGGTTAACATAACCTTCCATTAGTTGCTCCATTCACTATCCACTCTCTTAGACTGACCTTCCCACTTTCTAGCCCTGCTTGGTGTTATGTTGATTGTATCTTCAGCTTTAAGCACATACTCAACAAGTTGAGGGAATTGTAGAGTACCCATTAAGGGTTTCTAGTTGCATTAAGAGTTTTAGGTTTGAACTCCAAAGATAAATACCACTTCCTTCATTAAATTGAGCTAACAATTAGGTCTAGGTTTGTATTTGTTGTTTCTCCCCTAAACTGTCACTCACACCTCAACATGCACCCAATGAACCTTCCAATTTTCCTTTGAATCTCCTAATAGACCTCCTTAGCATCATATCTACCAATTTTCAAGCTTCAACTCATCGATTAGAGCCTTCAAACCATGAGCCCTAGGCTTAACCAATGAGGGTTACTAAACAACTCAGGAAGGTGAATTTCCTTTACCTTTTGACTTGTACAAACTTTCAAAACTCCAAATCAATTCTCTAGGTTTATTAACCCATTCCCTTCGTGATTCTTTTACCAGTGAGAGAGTAATGAACCTTTCAAAGGCTTAGAACAATGGGTCTTTTCTTATCTACCTGTAGGTGTACAGTAGGGCAAGGTTACTATGCTTTCGAGGGTTTACTCAAACTAATCATAGTTCCAACTAACATTCCACATTTTTGGAAGTTTATGAGGTGTCATGTACTCTTCCATAATCTTTCGGTCTTCTCCCACTCAACTTGTCTTCATGATACTCTCCCTTGATCCTTTTACACAACCTATACACTAACATGCCATGTCTCTAGACTGATTAACAACACTATCAACAATAATGATCAAATACAACCTAATATATGTGTAAGATATTGTTATGAGCATGTCTCAGTCACAGTATAACTCTTCAACTCATTCCTCTTGTCTTTCTTAACTCTGATTGTGCTTCATAGTATTCAACCATTAATTATTCAACAAAATCACCATAACTCACAACCACAAGAACAAACATATACATACATGCAAGGAATGTAATGAAAGAATCTATACTTATCTCTCCATCAGTCTACAAACACCATCTTGAACAAGCATTTGGATTCACCATTAGCAATTTCATCATATAATCACCATACACGATTCCCTATATCACAATGGTTTGCAAACTATGTTTTCTTCAAATTCTTGGAGCCTCAGCTCTCCCAAACCTTGGATCATTTGAATGATAGTCTCATCAGTTACAAACATGAGGTTTTTTACTCCTTACAAGATAGTTACTATTTGAATTGTGACCCTTTAACTTCCTTTAGTCTTGTGACCTTTCAAGTCCCTCAATACAACATCATAGCTTTAAAATGGTGACTCCAAGACCCATACTTCCTAAATTCACTCACATTGACTCCTAGACCCCACTAGGACTTACATTCATGACTTAAATCCCCTAAATACCTACATGACACCTTGATATTCCTAGTTCATACCCCTAATAGCCTTCAAATTCACATTTTGCACTTTTGGAGGGAAAGTATGCAATTTAAATTTTTAAAAGGCCAAGACTCAAACCACCACACCAAACTAACTCACATGGATTCCCTAGACCTATAACACACCTACACACTAAAAATTGATGACACCATGACATATTTATAGAGATGGAGATTATGCTCCTGCATCAATGGTGATGGTAGTCATCTTGAGATCACAAATGGTGCATATCTCTTGAGATTGTTTCTAAACACTTAATCAATATTTGGTGATGTGCTCACATATTGCAATTCAAGGAGTGGCTTTCACAGTGCTTCAATGCAATTGGAGTTCAAGAAGATGGATCTCACCCTCAAACATTCCTTCAAGTCTCATTTAGGGAGCAATCCTTCCATATAGAGGAGGAAACATATTTCCATGAGGAGAAATCAAGTGAAGATGTGTCTAGATACTATAAGCATGTTTCCACTCATGTGACATATTGGTCAAGGAAGTGAATTGTGAAGTTAAAAAGGGTGTCATCATGTTTAAATGTGAAATGAGAAGCTCGTGGAGTAAGTTGGGGATCATCATATCTTGACTCTGCCATCATGTTTAAACCTCTTTAAGGAACAAGACAAGATGTCTTAGTCAAGCTATTGAGGTATTCAAGACCATCATGTGTGAAATATCAAGGCATCATCTATCTCCATGAGAGGCATATGAGAAAAGAGGTGTATGAGTATCCCAAAGTTTTTTCTATTCGAGGAGAATTAGGGAGTCGGGAGGGGTAAGAGGATGATCTTCGTATAGAGCACTTGTGTATGTAATAATGAGAAATCATCTCGAGTTTTACTTTGTTGCTCACTTGGTAGTGTTCTTAAACACTCATTCGAACCTTGTAGCGTGATCACACTTCAAAGGAGGAAGGATATTACAACCACCTCATTTCAATTCAACTGGGTGGTTACATGCTAAGAATCTCATTTAGTGAGAAATTCTTCCATCTGCATTGTGAACACCTATTTTAGTAAGTGATAGACAATCAAAAATGGTTTGAGCATCATGGAGTTGATTTGTGATCACTAGGATTAATTGTGGAGCCTTGATAAGAGAGTGATCCTCGGTCCCGCCTTGTAATTATAAGAGAGCATTATGTTCCCATCACAATGTAGATCGCATAATAGTTTTTATAAGCACTTAATTCATTACTTGAGGTTTTAGAAACGTGATTTCAACTCATGGTAACTCCATTTTTACCCCTTTTTTCATGTTAGAAGTTTTGTCACTCAAAAACACAACTTGGGGTGTTAGGAAGGTGTTTTTAACTCACAAAATTTGGCCCCATTCTCATGAGATCCTCACCCATGGTAAAAAATGATAGTACCCATTCTGAGAGGTACTTATAAACATTTACAAATATTCACCTATCACCATGTGGTGACCATCCCTCTAGAGCTTGCAAATTTAGGGCCATTTTTATTTGAAATCAAAAGGGGCAGCTACATTATTTTGAAATTCTTCATGAAACCTTCAAGTCTTAGATAAAAATGGATGTTACCAACATGTATAGGATTCACATATCTTTCCAGTGCCTATTTTTTCCCTCCTAACTCCTTACAGAGCTCTCAAAATCATCCGAAGAAGTCATATTTCACCATTAGAGTGTTTGTTCCTTACACCTAGAAAACCCGTTGTTGAGTAGATTATCCTTGAATGAGAAAACCTTTCCTAAATCTTCCTAAATTACCTCCAACACTTCCAAGATTCCCTGACATCACCTTTGGATGCTTAATATATTTCTTGAACTCTCTCTAGAGGGTTTTTTATTAGCTCAAAATGGCCTTTTTAGGCCTCTCGGAGGAAGTTATCTTCCATCAAGTCACATTGAACTCATCAATCATCGTATTCAATCATCCCTACACATTGAAACAAACTTCAAAACCTTGTTAATAATTTCTTTTAAGCCAAGTTAAGAGTGGTATTGAGGAAGGTTGGCTAGAGGAAGGACACACCAGTGACCGAGAAGTGAAATATTCAACTATGGGCTTAGTTCTCATGCTCAAAGTTTCAATTTTTCATGCCATACATTTTGCATGACAACACCCTCTTACCACTTTCACCAAATTCCTTTTTTGTAATGCACGAAATTATTTCATTGGTGTCTTATCCATATATGAAATTATTTCAAGGGTTTCTTGGCAAAAACACAAAAGGATATCTGAAAAGCATTTCTCTTAATGTTGATGTAGATTTGATTGCTTATGAAGTATGTGGCACTTGAATAATATAGAGCTAATATAAACAAGGCCATGATATGGTAAATCCTTCGAAGCTAATGAATTTGTTGAGAAATATAGGCGAGGTGGAATATTTGGTGAGGAAAAAGTATATGGAGTAAAATAATAATAATTGGACTTGGGAGATATATAGTTGGCGGGACCATTTTTATTCTATTCTAGAATCATGGAGTTAGGATAAGATCACAAGATCTTGCAAACCTCAAGATTTTAGGATAAAAATGTGGTGCTTAGAATTGAGTGCCATGCAATCAGTATGAATGTTTTTGACGATGAAATTAGTCTTCACTCCGATATTGCCGAGTTTTACCATGAAAGTGACAAAGTTGGAGAAGAAAACATATTGTGATATAGCCAATCTTCTCATTATCTCTACACTGACATTGTTGGTAGTAATATCTTGATCGAGATTATTAAGCCCTTTCCATCCTCTAAATTCTTGAAGTACTTATTGTCGAGAACGAATGGGGTGTTTATATCGAAGGCGTAAATATGTTGGGGTCTCTCCTTATGGGCATGTCTGCTAAAGTTTTGAAGCGAACGTGGGATTCAAGCTTGGGTCTATAGTCTACATGTATTAAGTCCTACCTTTCTTAAGCACCAAATCAATTGAAAAACCACACTTTGGGGTATTAGGCTTAATCACACCTTGTTCCAACAATTCAAACAATTATTTTTCCACTTATGTCAACCAAGTAAATAGAATTCAATGCTTGATAACTTTGAGACTACACCATTTTTCTTTTTATGATTGGAGTTTTACAGAACTTCATTAGACCTTTCTTTTACACTTTGAAGGCCATTGGCAACTAGTAGCAATTAATCTTTATATTATATTGAAGATGTCCCAGAAAAGCTTAAATGTAACGAGAAAGTCCATCAAGAAGAAAATTTGACACAACAGCAATACTTGTAACCTACTTGTAATTTATAGTCCGCAACAATTATAAAAACCTTGTTTAATCTCGGACACTTTATTTCATTTAACCTTATTTTATAGCTATGTATATATGATTTAACCACACGTAGATGGATAGTGAATTAAAGTTCGGATAATATATTGTAAATCGTTAAAAGCATATTTTTGGATTTGTTTATTATTAGTTTGTTGAGTTGTTTATTATTCGATTCATATTAAAAAGTCATTTGTAATCCAATTTTATTAATATTTTGTTTTTAGGATATATTTAAAGGTTATACCTTAAATTAAGGTTATCAAATTATGTTTAGAATTTTAACATTTAGCTTTTAGTGGTTTGTAAGTTGAGTCATGGTCGATATAATTTTTGATTACATAATTAGAGGACTATATTGAGTGTTTTGTATTTTGTTCCATTCTCTTGTCTTCAATTTCATTTGGTCGTCAAAGTTATTAATAGAGTCATTAATTGTTAAAGATCAAAATGAGTCAAAAATTTAAGATTCGTTTTAGGTCAATAAAGTGTGTTGAGTCATTTTGTCAAGATGCAAATAATTTGTTTGTAATGGACACATTATGAATTGAAACCGACATCCGTGTGTTCACATTAAGGAGGAACGTTGAGAAAATATAGTGTGAACTTATATATTAGTGTGAACTTAAATAATACAATATAGAATTATATGTGATTTGATATGTAAATCACATATTAAGAGTGAAATAATAAAGGAATTTGGTTGTTATAATAAATAACCTAAAATTGTGTTAGGAGAAGTTAGTTGTTACTTGTTAGAACAACTAACTTATCTTTAGAGTGAATGGTTATACGGCCTTTCCTATATAATTGAAATAGTTTGATTGATAATATGTTAAATTGTGATTGGTGACTTTGTGATGTGCACATATAAGCTTTGTCTCTTCGCTATTATGGGGTAATTCCCACGAAACTATGTCATGGAGTGTGTAGCTTATAATGACATCAATATCAAGTATAAATGCAATTTGAAAATAAACAATTTAATTGAAATGCTTAAAGAGGCGAGGATAAATAAAACACCAAGTTTATTAATCAAGAATCCACAATAAAAAATATAGAATAAAAAAGAATTTAGGAATTTTATAAAACTAATAAGACAACCCTTATGGAGGGCACAAAACATCTTTGTTTTAGAGCTCTTAATCCCCATATATTACTTTGTTTTGTGCTTGTTTGAATAATATCACAACCACTCATTAGTTGAATATGCAAAACAATTGCATGAGCAAGAATAAAAGGTTAAGGCCCCACCCTTGATCAATATGACAAAAAATTTATTCACTTGCAAGAGGTTACAAAAGGTATTAAAAGTTTAGGTATAGGAAAGGTTAAGGATCAAGTTGAGTTTCAGTGGAGTACCTAAAATGGGGGTCAAAAGCCTTGCTCCTATCATTGTTAATATATTAAACAACATCAATCAACATGGATTTCCAAGTGAATGGACTACCAACCTTACAATACCTCTTTCTAAGAGTGGAGATGCTAACAATCCTTTCAACTACATGACTATCATGATCAATCCTTGTCTTTGATGAATAGGAAATAAGGAGGCAACCCGTGATTATTTTATTGATATGAAATAAATAGATTACAAGCATATTATAATGTAAATGGTAGGGCTGCAATATATAGGTTGCATAGCAGCACATACAAATAAATATATGTTGCAAAAGTTGCGGTAATAAACCTATGTGAATACAATATGATAGATATGGTTATAAAACCATATAACAATATTAAAATATTTATAACCAATATTTACCCAAGTAACTACTAGTTATTTACCAACAGTAAATGTAACAAACTATTACCTATATGGTAAATAATAAATCCATAAATTACTATGGTAGACTAAATTTTACCTAACATTCACCCTCGTAATTTTGCATTGCCTCGAGGGATGAGGAGAGGAACTCTTTAAACAACTCGAGATGGTCTAACCTTCATTTTGTGCATACCCTTTTTCTACCGGTCTTGCTTTATATTTTTCTATAGTCTCATCCACTTTGTACTTTATGTTGAATATTAAATACTGCAACCAATGGGTTTCTTTCTGGTGGAAGAATTGGCAAGTGTCAGTGTTGTTTTTCATCACTAATTGATACTCAACATCCATGACATATTTCCAAGATTTCGACTATAGGGATTCCTGACAATAGAGGGCTCAACAGTTTCAACAACTCTACTCATCAAAGTAAAATTTACCTTTTCTTGTTCTTTGATATGAGTCGGTTGTCCAAGATTGAATGCATCCAGGAGGAACATCCAAATTAACATCTCGAATCATATTTATATACCACTTGGGCATACTTTGTATTGTTCCTGTGGGTTGTGGTCATGTCCATCATAACCATCATCCCCATTATCATCAATGGGAACTTCGATTCTATTTTCGAATAGGTGTGCTATTGTAGTCACAAAATCATGCACTTTAGACATTTATTTATCCCGGTCTCATACTACTATTTAGAAGGTTCTTGAGTGAAGAAAGTACTAATTAACCCCATCTTTTGGCCATCTTATTTTACTTTTATTTCGTCATTCCCACACATTTTTATCTACATGCCCAGTCTATTTCAACACTTTCCCGTCATTTTAGCCTCGGTACTGGGTGCCTAGGGTAGTGTTGGGGCACCCATGGGTGCCTCGGTCCCACAGGGCACCCCAATCCTTTTTCTACTTTCCCGCCACTTTTTTGGGCTCTTTCTAGCCATTTTTCATTCTTATCTTTTTCCTAGTCGGCCATGTCGGGGTTAATTACAAAATTAGATCAAGAGAACCCTATAAATATAAAGTTATGAGACCATAATGAGGGACCTAGCATCATCTACTACTATCACTCCATCTAGAGTTGCATCCATCTATTGCATTTGCATCCACATAGCTCCATCATCAAGGCACAAGCTAGGAAGTCTGCATCACACTTCATAGGGGGATTTTATTCTATTCCATGCACACATGCTATTACATTTTCTACATTTAGCTATTGCTCGTTATTTCACAAAGTGTGACTGACACAAGAGCACCTAGGGCACGACATGCACACACTCACCAAAACTACATTTGGGTCCGAAATGTAGTGCAACACTCAGATTAGTAAGCCCATTGTTGTGGTAGCTGAGGTTAGTCCAACCCATTCATTTTGCATCTTTATTTTTAGAGTTTTGATATTTCCTTTTGGGTCTTTTGCAGTTTATTTTTCATCTTGGAATATTCGAAGCATACTACGTAGGATAGCGAATCTAATGCAACACACAATGAGGGCTTCAGACTACCTTCTGACCCTATAAGAACCAGTTCTAGAGATTTTTCATAGACTAGAGCGCTCGTGGGCGCTTCGGTCCTATTCCAAGCATCCCATCCACTCGATCCTCTAGATCCAAACTTTTTGGGACCCCGACATAGCCGCTCCTGCTTCTTTTTTCTCTAGTTATCTCTGCGACAGTTACCTCTTATCAGCTAAATTCTTTCCTTACCCTCTTCTTGTATATTAGGGTTTTATTTTATTAGTTTATTCATTCGGTAATTTCTATATTGCTAAATAGTGCATTTATTTACTATGTTTTATGTCCTCCTAGATTAGATTAACTACCATAGCACTACTTAGTTTAGTCAATTTTAGTTAATCATTTTTGTGAACCCAACCCTACACACTCTTGCAATCCCCATTCTCGTTAGGCTTCTTTCATCATGGCCATCTCCATTCATGATTTTTACTACTTCACCGTTAGTTACGAGCTAAGATCATTAATCTTTTACTCACTACTCATATTCCTAACAACACTCATCCAGATATAGTCTATAATACCTTTGCGGACGCATTCTCTCAACATATTACTTTCCCATCCACTCCTCATAATGACTGCACTACTTTTGACAATGATCCACCTCTGCATATTATCTCTCACATTCATAATGTCATTGTTAAGAAAACTTTGATTGACAACAAATTTGAGCTTAATTTGTGTCCCATGTCATTTCTCGAAGTTTTAGGTCTCACTTTGCTCATGACATTAGTCCCTCTAGTGTTTCACTTGTGTTCTTATGATGGTTCCACTCATCCATGTTTCGGTCATGTCACATTACCCATCACTTTGTTGGTCCTAAGACTATCCACATGGTCTTTTTCATTGTTGATTTCCCAATTTCCTATAATTGTCTACTTGGTCGACCATGGCTTCATGTCATGCGAGTTGTTGCATCTACTATCCATAACTATGTTAAGTTCTTACATGAGGGCATGGAGTATACTATTTTTGTGACCGCGATCCATTTCAATATTGGGACCGGGCTCCAAATACTAGTCTTCCTATTCCACAAATAAATACTATAAATGACCCCTGACCTATGGACGAACCGCCGCATTTACCGCTACTTGATGTCACTATTTTTTGTGATAGATGTCATTTCTTCTATGCCACCTCTACCACTGCTGCTATGATTCCTTATCAAGGGATTTTCCAGTCTATGGACGTCGATCTATCACATCCCCCTCCACAAACATTCCCTACTTTAGCACACCCACCATTCACTTGCACACTTTTCATTCACAATTCATATTGGGAACACATTCCACTCGATCCGACTTCACTTGAAACAATATGTATGCATAAAGGGTTGGTTCGTTTAGGTTTTTCTATTGATGATATCCACCCACCACCATATAACCCTCACTTATATCATGGGTTGGTTCATGTTACAACCGCCTATGGGCTTCATGTATTTCATCTTGATGTTTTTCTTGCACACACCCCTACTACTACCCCACTCACATTAGGACAATCTTGGCTTGATTATATTGGGGGCACCCTAGATCCAAATCATATAGATATATCCTTTCCCATGCCTTTTGGATGCATTATCATCTGTAATAGATCTTTCCTAGGTTATACACAGAATCTCACTCATTGGTATGCACACGGTTGCCCACTTCCTCCATTCACCAACGAAGAGTATGTTATGGGCATGTACCGCTTACGTCTTAATGGTTCATTACATGATCAACCTGATACTATAGCTTATCAAGTTACTAATGCCTATCCATTTAGTTTCGATCCAGAGGACGATGATCTTCTTGATGAGTTTACATAGTCTTTTTACATACTATGGCGAGGCATCACTTTTACACATTCCCCTGCGTTATCACACCCATTTCTCATTTTAGTATTATCATTACATTCCTCTTCTTACATAATATTACTTCCTATTCTTAGTGTTTACTCCCATTTCATACACTCTTTATATGAGCTGGAGGCCCTTCGTCCTTCACTCTTATCGGTTAGTCTATCCACTCATATATAGTTGGGGGGCATAACACCTAATATACCCCCCGCTCATGGCATATATCCTCTAGTGCATTTTCATATAGGCATAGCAATCACACATCTTATATCGTCATTACACGATAACGCATTCTTGTGCTTTGGTTCACACTTTACTATTGAGGGATTACCATTACATTGAACCCCACACCTTTGCACTTTAGGCATTATACATTGCATTTTGTCACACATCGTGCATCCAACCTTTTGACATTTATGCATTCCTACATCACACATTTCTACTAGTTTTCCAATAATTCTATCATCTACACGTTTATGATCATATGTTATTCATCTTACACATTACATACATTATTAGGCCATCTACGTACATAGCCACATCATACATTGTGTGTTTCTACATTACCTATACTATGCTAGTCTACATCACCTACGAGTTTAGCTTTACATTTAATCCCTACATTCTCTATTACTAAATCTACCTACACATGTTATGTCACACATTATACACTTTTAGCATCACAATATTCACACCACACATTCTACTTATCCTATAGTCATTTTATCATTACTACATACATTACAGTGTTCTCGCACGCACTACACTCACCACCTTATAACACACTTTAGTTCCTTGGTCCATACTCGACTGCCGAGGGTTTACAAATCAAATGGACCTTTCACTCACCATTCAACATTTCACCATGTGATATTTCATCATGCGACATTCTTAGGCTAATGACATACGTTTTAGGCTAAATCGTCACTCATCCCCTTTTTCAATATAGTAAGTAGTGGTATACGCATTAGGCTATATTACCACTTCATTAATTTAACCTAGTAGTGGTATAAACCTTAGATTAAATTGCCACTCTATACCATTCACCATGTAGTGATATACACTTAGGGATAAATCATCACTCATCCACTCATCATATAGTGATATACGCTTAGGGCTAAATCATCACTCATCCTTTCATCATATAGTGATATACGCTTATGCTAAATCGTCACTCCTCCATTCATCCAGTCATGATATACGCTTTGGTTATAGGGTTCACGCTCATCCTTTCTATATGTCACATTTCATCACCACTACATACACACTCATCACAATGCGTTAGACACAACAAACACTACTCGACCATTTCCCGATGACACACTCTCGTTTACGGCTCACTCTTGAGTGTTGAGCGGGGAAAAAATGAACCTCACTACATACACTTCCATCCACTCTTGGGGCACATGACTCCTATCATTCCATCTTGCAATCCATTTCATTCATCCACAACATATTACATTGTCTAGGGGCATTTACTCTTATTACTAGTGTTTTAAATGATCACTTTACTACACATGTTAGATTGATTTCTTAGATGTCATTATCTATACCATCCACACATGCACATTCACACCTTTGTTTAGTGGGATCGAAGATATAGGACTCCTACATGCAACACAAATGCTCGCCTTCTACCCTTCCTACACTAGTCGCCTGGGACATCCACATGCATCTCTTTCTGTGTTATTGTTTCATTATTATACTTGACACTTTACATTGCTTGGTTATACATGCTTTGACATATGGGTTATTTCTCTAACATGCTCACGGGTGTTCCATGTGTAGCACTTGTTTTGCAGGATTATATGTTTCCATGACTACTTGTTTTCTTATATGTACTTGTCGATATTGGTTGCTTCTTGTTTGTGGGATTTTCCCTATGCTTTGTGTGCACACTTGTTTGTTGTTTGCGGCCATGATGGATTTGCGTGTCTTGCGACATCATGAGTGATGTCCCATGTTTGCAACCTAATTTTTGTGGCTTCTTTTGTCTTCTTGCGTGTTTACATTACTTCATTATTTGTGTAGCTTACACATGTTTTCTATATGCATGCATTGTTTCCTTACACTTTTCTTTAGTTGTTTGTGCATGCCTTGGTTTCCACTAAGCACTTTCTAGGGTACAGGTTCGAGTGCGATTGGTCCTCTTTGGGGCCGCATTCTCTTATCAATGACGTCGCATGCGCCCCCAAATAGGGGGCATCATTTGGGGTTTTACATACTAACACATCGTATTTACACCGGTTCGACCATATCAACGAGTGGATTCGAGAAAATTCTACGAGCCTCGTACACAATGGGTTTTACAAGACATGGTGTACTTAGCATTTATGGGAAGCGATTACGAGGCTTAGAGGTTATAGTGGGTGTGCCTTTATACACTACTTGAGTCGGTGGTGTCGGATCGCCCAAAAAACTAGGACACTGCAAAGATCTCTTCACACACATTTTAGAAGAAGCGGTTAGAGATTGGAGGGCACAGAGCATTTCCTCCCTACAATTCTATATCCAGGGTGCGTGATATCGCCCAAAAAACTTATAGTACATGATATCCTTCTACACTCTTTCTCTCGACATGGATTAGGTGCACATGTTCCATTTACACTTTTTCATTTCACATATTTTACATTTGCGTACTTTACATATACATGCTTATTTCACATAGCATTTTTACATACATACATATTTGACTACTTGATCATTTTCTCCTTGTAGGTTTGGCCGTATGAGAAACAACAGTCAAATTGGGAGCAACAACAACGACAACAACATTATGCGACAACACATGCTTTACTAACCATGTAGGTACACTACACATTACAACAACCATACATGCGTTCTACCCTAGGTTCACTCTCATCACTTTTTATTTGTGCATTTTTCATATTTAGTTTTCATGTTCCTCCATCTTCTTTTTCTCATTCCACACTTTTGTTTGGTCCTTTGGTGCGTTTCTACTACACTCTTCATGGACATCAGGTACTCATTTCTATCTACTTTATGTTACTGGGCTTTCACTCACTAACATAAAGTGGGGGAAAAATAAAGTCACAAAATCATGCACTCTAGACATTTATTTATCCCAATCTCATACTACTATTTAGAAGGTTCTTGAGTGAAGAAAGTACTAATTAACCCCATCTTTTTACCATCTTATTTTACTTTTATTTCGTCATTCTTGCACATTTTTATCTACATGCCTAGTCTGTTTCGACATTTCCCTGTCGTTTTAGCCTTGATTGGGGCACCCATGGGTAATCTTGGGGTGCTCATGGGCGCATTGGTCCTACCCGGGGTGCCTCGATCCTTTTTCTACTTTCTCGCCACTTTTTGGGCTCTTTCTAGCCATTTTTCATGCTTATCTTTTTCCTAGCCGGTCATATCGGGGTTAATTACAAAATTAGATAAAGAGAACCCTATAAATATAAAGTTATGAGACCATAACGAGGTACTAGCATCATCATCTACTACTATCACTCCATCTAGAGTTGCATCCATCTATTGCATTTGCATCCATGTAGCTCCATCGTCAAGGCACAAGCTGTGAAGTCTCGCATCACACTTAAGAGGGGGAGGATTTTAGTCTATTCCATATACGCATTCTATTACATTTTCTACATTTAGCTATTACTCGTTATTTCACAAAGTGTGACCGATATAAGAGCACCAGGGCACGACATGCACACACTCACGAAACTATATTTGGGTCCAAATGTAGTGCAATGCTTAGTTTAGTAAGCCCATTGTTGTGGCAGTTGAGGTCAGTCTGACCCATTCATTCTACATCTTTTTTAGGGTTTTGATACTTCCTTTTGGGTCTTTTGTAGGTTATTCTTCCTCTTGAAATATTCGAAGCATACTACGTAGGACAACGAATCGACGCAACACACAATGAGGGCTTTGAACCACCTTATGACCTGTAAAAACCAATTCTAGAGCTTTTTCGTAGACCAAGGTGCCCAGATCGCGGACACTGGGCGCCCGTGGGTGCTCCAGTCCTATTCCAGGCACCCCAATCCACTCAGATCCTCCAGATCCAACCTTTTTGGGATCCCAGCATAGTCACTCCTACTTTTATTTTCTCTAGTTATCTCTGCGATAGTCACCCCTTATCACCGAGTTCTTTCCTTACCATCTTCTTACATATTAGGGTTTTATTTTTAGTCTAATCATTCAATAATTTCTATATTGTTTTAGTACATTTATTTCCTATATTTTATGTCCTCCTATATTAGATTAACTACCATAACACTACTTAGTTTAGTCAATTTTAGTTAATCAATTATCTACATCGGTGAGTCTCGGAGAAGGATTCTCAACTTCCTTCTTCTCAAAGAACTCAACATCTTTGCTAGTGTAGACTTTCCTAGTCTTCGGATCCATCAATCTGTACCCAAGAGCCTCTTCATTATAACCAATGAAGATGAGTTTTTGTGATTTCATATCCAACTTCTTTCTTTTCTACTTGGGTATGTGCATGTTGGCTTTACACCCGAATACTATGAGGTGTGTAATGGATGGCTTTTGATTCGACTATGCTTCATATGGTGTTACTCCATTAAGGGAAACTATGGGAATTCTATTCAGCAAATATATTGTTGACTTCGTTGCAAACCCAAAATTTCCTCGCTAGTCCGAATCAACGATTATGTAATGCACCATCTCTGGGATAATACGGTTTCTTCTCTTAACAACACCATTCTATTGCGGTGTATTTGGAGGAGGTATCTCTGACAAATCCCATGAGCTTCTATGAAGGATTTGAACTTAGTATTGGTGAATTCGCCTGGATTTGAACAAATATATTTGATTGACATTCTCAAAAGATTCACTTTTGTTACGAAGAGAAAAAAATCCACATTTTTCTAGAATAGTCATCAACACATAACATGAAGTACTAAAATCCAAAATGACTAGGTTGCATCGGAATGAAAAGATTGATATGAACCAAATCAAGCTCACATAGAGCTCGATAGGCACTCTTTTAGAATGATGCTTTGTGTTATTTTGTTCTTTAGGTAATTATGACACTTGTCTTCATCCCTTTTGAGAGATGGCAAACCTCTCACCATATTGTATCGGTGAAGTGTATCGAGATATCTAAAATTGATGTGACCAAGTCTTTTATGCAATAATTATGTAGAGGACAAATTCTTAGCCACTAGTGGATGATCATCTTCGTGAACAAAACCAAATTAGAACATCTGTCCCACATTTGAGAATTTTGCAACAATTTTTGAGCCTTTAGATTTGTCTCAAATCAAACACACTTTCTTACCGGAATGACTATCAAAATCAATCTTTAGATTGTGATCTAGAAATTGACTAATTGACAGTAATTTCTTTGTTAAACCAAACACATATAATACATCAGTAATCTACAATTTTGTGAACCAAGAGGTAGAGAAATGTTCCCAATACCTTGTATCATGTGAGAAGAATCATCACCTAACAAAACATGTTTTTTTGAAGGTGTGTCCCTCGTGGTGGTAAACCAGGTCTCGTGGTTGGACATGTGTAGAGTGGCTCTTGAATCAACGTGCCAAACAACACTAGATGACATGGATGGTTTAATAGAATGGGAAATGTACAAGAATTCCTCATCATTTGAATGGTATTCTTGCTTAGTTACATTACCTTCTTTGACGAGGTTTCTTTTTCCAGGTTCCCCCTTTCTACCCTTGCTTGTAATGTGACTGTCTTTATTGAGATTGTCGATTTTGAGGTCCAAAATTGCTCGATGAAACTTTATTGTATGTGTTATACCAACAATCTTTCAACTCATGTCCTCATTTGTAGATAGGACATTTCTTTTTTGTTTGTCCCCTTGTTGATGTTGTTTTTGGGACTTTTGGGAAGATTTTGCTTTTCCCTTCTCTTTATGATGAGAAGATAGTGCCTATTCTTCTTCTTCATCTTTGTTATAAAGTGCCTCTTCTTCTTTAACAAATTCACCAACTTCTCAAATCTGATGGTCTGATCTGACAAGTTAAGTGTTGTCACAAAAATGTGGTAAGATGGAGGAAGTGATCTTAGAAAAATGGGCACAAGAGCATCATTAGAAACCTCCTCTCCTAGGGTTAAAAGAGAAGCCCTCAATGTTACATCTCTCCACAAGAAAACCTCCACTTTCTCGTTCAACTTGAATTTTAGTGCAAGCAAATGAATTTGCAAATGCAAGATGGTATTCTTATTTTAGGCCTCGTAAATACGTCTTTGCTCAATTTGTCCTATGATTCTTTAGTTTTTTTGGTATCTCGAATGTGTGATTGTATGTCGTGGAACACTGCGAACAAGATTATCAATTTGGCCTTTTGATTGGCCTTGTCAAACTTGCTCTGTTGAGTTGCATCAACTTTTGATCTAGTTACTGAACCATTCACAACTAGCCAAATTTCTTCAAACTCGAGTTGAGTTTGAATTTTGGTCTTCCACGTGGTGTAATTGTCGTCCACAGAGCACTTTAAGTCATGCGAGAAGATTTTGGAGCATTGTTTTCCATAGTGGGTGGTTAAATTGTTCCCAACTAGATGGCTTGTTAGCACAAAACAATGCAAAAATACACTAAAAATATGTAATTATAGTCGTTTATGCAGAAAAATTGAATGACAAGCAATTTGTTTTAATTTGTGAGGCCCTAGTGGCCTCTAGAGCTCAAAATGGCTCATGATGCAAAAACTCACAAAAAATAGCTGAATTTGACCCTTTCGGTGCCCCTCCTTTGGGCAAAGTGTTCCGGAATCACTTTTTAAGGCTTGTGGGAGAAAAAATTTACTCACAAATTAGGGTTTTCTCCGCTATTTTTTAGGGGTGGGTTTAGTTGTATATAATGAATTTAGCTACGATTTTTATTGCCAAGTCTTGGCGGTTCCACCAAAGTTACTTCCAAATTTAAAAATGAAATTTATAAGTTGTTAGGGGGGAAAACCCATCACCCACCTCTCCCATTGGCTTTACACTTTTTAACTAGTCGATTAATCGCTCAAGCGCATGACATATGATTTGGAGCAAATATAATTTAAATAATAATTATTATTCATTTAACAAAATCTTGACACCTTCTAGGTGATCCATGTGGTAGGCGAGGTAGGTTGGTGGTTTAGGTTTTCCGAAATTGAAATTGAAATTTAAATATTTTAATTACGTCCACGATCTGGGTAGGTCTATGGGACCACATAATTACACCAACCCATTTTAGACCATAGAGTGCTTCTGACCTCTTTTAAAAGGATGCTTCTCTTCCGGTGATCTACGATAACATTTACCCCAATCCTTTTATTTTGTTTTCCTCAATTTCTTCTATTTTTCCTCTGTTGTTTCTATTCGTCGTTTATTGTTTTTCTTTGCAAAGTATCGCCACTTGAATGATTTTCCGCAGGGTTTCCATTGTTAATGGTCGTTGTTGGGGATGTGTGCAGGTTGAATGAAGAGTTGGCTCATGAAGCTTGTGATTACTCACCAAGATCAATCCTCCTCAAATATGCTTAGCTTGGTCGGGGCAAATGCCAACTTGATTTTGAAACCATGCGACTCACCCTTCATTATAATCGGCTCGCTTTCTGAAATACATAACTCGATTCTTAATGCTGACTCGCCTTTCGAGAGACAACTTTCCAGTGGATCAAGCCAACTCACTTTACTTTCACCTGGGAAATGAATTGGAGGTTGTGGGGATACATGGTGGATCTCGGAAGTTGTTGGAGGCAACACATACTATCCTGGAACACAATTTTCTTCTCCAAGACCTCTCGACCTTCTGCACCTCTCTCTGACCTTTTACGCTTGGAGAGGCTCCTCAATTCTCAATTGCCAAATGTTGAGGACCCGGATAGGGGAGGCAACCTTTGATTATTTTATTGATATGAAATAAGAAAATTACAAACAAATTACAATGTAAATGGTAGAATTTCTGCAATATATAGGTTGCCTGACCACACATACAAACAAATATATGTTGCCTGTAACAATAAAACCTACGTGAATACAATATGAAAAATATGGTTATAAAACCATGTAACATTACAAAAATATTAATAACAGATATTTACCTAAGTAACTACTAACTATTTACCAACAACGTAGGGTAAATAGTAAATGCATAAATTACTATGGTAAACTAAGTTTTACTTAATACCTTGTTTACAAAGTTGTTTGGTAGCATGGTTGAGCACAAAATTAAAAGTGGGTGGAAGAAAAAGGTAAGAGAGAAAAAGGGCAAACAAGTTTTAGACCCAATCACTCAACAATAGATCATGGAATTACTTTGAGACATATCATCAAAAAAGTGTGGAGTGAAAAAGAGGAAGTCTATTGCTATTTTGTTGACTTCAAAAATATTTTGACATGGTCCCTAAGGATTAACTATATAGTAGAACAAAGGAGCTTGGTATTTTGGAGCAATTTAGAGGAGTTCTCCATAGGCTCTACAAAAATATTCGAGCCAAAATAAAAACCTAAGAAAACATTTTAAAAAGTTTTAGAAGTTACATTTGAGTTAAAGAAGGATGTTTGTTGCACTTACTCTTTTTGCTTATATATTGACAACCTTGAAGAGTGGTTGAATTTGTAGGGTGGGAAGGGGGTTTGTTTGGGAGAGTAAGTTATAAGGCTTCTTTTATATGCGAGATGACCTTGTTTTGATCACTAGTTCCGCTCGAGGGTTGCGAGAGCACTTATACACCCCTAAGAACTTTGTAAAGAAGTGGGTATGTAATTCAACACCAATAAATTAAGATCGCGATGTTCTCCGAATTGAGTATAAATACCTTGGGATTGACTTCAACAACAAGCTTAGTTAGGAAACTTGCAGGAAGAAGAGAACTTTAGGAGGTTGGAGAGTACTACTTTGTATGCCATACAAAATAGATGTAAAGAAGTAGAGTTATGGGATTAGAAAACTACTCAGACCCTTTTTGGGCTATTAGTAATTCTGGTGGTGGTTTATGGGTGCAAACTAAGGGCTAACAACACTTTCGACTCAAAATGGAAGCAAATAGAGAGAATTCAAAAATGCATAAACACGAGCTCAAGTTCAAAATAAAAGTGTCGATATGATATGAGATTTTTTTAGTTGAAACATGTGTAGTCCTAATTGATGCCATTCTTTATAGTGGGTCTCCTAAGATATCTAAAAAAGAGAGCGGATGGAGGCAAGTAGATGGCCTAAGGTAGCCTTTAGTGAGATATTGCGCAAGAGAAAGAAGTCTTAGATGAATCAAAACAAGTGGATGAGGAAATGGCACATTGACTTAAATGCATATCCTAATAATAGCAAAGAAATAAAGGTGTTTGTTATAGATAAATTATGGAAGTCTATACAGGATAAAACGTCAGGGAGATAGAAGAAATATCACCTTGAGCAATTTAACTCCACTCATGATCACCCACAAAAGGCCTATATAGGGTCTACTTATCCCTTTGGATAGCACATTTTTCACAGCTCACTTAAGGACAAATTCACATTGACTTTGTTGTGAAGTGAGTAGGTGAAAAAAAGGCCAAAAGAGGCATGGGAAGAGAGAGTTTGTCTTTTGCACCACCAAATAATGAAATAAGAAAACCACTTTATTTTGGAGTGTGTAGTCACAAAATCGCGCACTTACTATTACATTTATACTTTGCCAGTGCACGTGATTTTATATGTGGATCTTACGTAATAAAAGTACTCACTAATGACCCATCTGTTTGTCATGTCGTCAGTTAGTCAGTTGTTATTATTGTTTTTCCTGTTCAGTCATGAGTTATCGATGCTGTTTTGGGCATCATTTAGGGAGTCCTAGGGGTTGTAATTTACTTGATTGTTGTCTCTAGTTCTACTTTGGGGTGTCTGAGGTTGCATTGGGGCGCCCTAGTCTGTGATTTTAAGCACCCTTGTTTACGTGATTTGTGGTCCTTATTCGTTTGTTTGAGGCCGATCTTTGTTGTTACCTCGTGCATTCCCTAGGTGGTAGTCGATGTTTTGGGTCATTAGTGTTGAAATTTGAAAAAGAGATCCCTATATAAACATAACATACTCACTACATTATGGGTGGACATCTTACTATCAAGGGACAACTACATACTAAGGCAAGGGACTGCATTTGGGCATCTTCTACATCTGCATCACACAAGCATAGGGGGAAAGGGTTGTATTCTTTCCATTTCATCCACCATTTTCATTTTTACATCTAGTTATTGTCCTCTACTTACGCATCATTGTATTAGGGCACCCTAGGCACAAAATTACATACACATGCACATAAAAACAACATCAGTGCACGGAATGTAGTGCAACGCTTAGTCGTAAGTTCACCATTGTGGCGGGTAAGGTGCATTTGCAATTTTTTAGGAATTGCTTTGCTTTGTATGGGGTTTTACGGTAAATCTTCATATCGGGATTATTGACGACACATGTAAAAGTACAACGCAACTACATGATAGGAATGCGGGTATTGCGAAGGTCTTGCGACACTGATTAAACTCGGATCTTGAGTATTTCGCAAACTACAACGCACAAAAACACGAGACCGGGGTGCCCAGGGTGCCCTAGTATCCTCTAGGTGCCTTAGTTCAACAAAACACTCAACTTCCGCCCGGTCCGAAGCTTCCCGGTCACACTCAATCCAGATCGCACATCGTCTGCTTCTTGATCTAGTATATACATTCGGTGAGTTAAATTGAGTTAGTACCATATCCCTTCCATTTTCATCATTCCATTACACTTTAATTAAATAATTAGTTGTAGTATTTCAGCTACATTATTTCTGTATCTAATTAGATTAACTAGATAGTATATCATTCCTAAAATCCTTATTTTAGTTAATCAGAGTGTAATGCTTTGCTGATGACATTCGAACCAAATATGCAAGTGTTTTAACAACTTAGTTACATGATATGTTCACTAAGGAGAGGGTGGAGAAAATAGAGGAATTCATTATCTATTTAAACAACACAAGATCAAAAATTCAAAAAATAAAAAATGATAGGATCTATTATCCCATAAACTTTGTTTTGATCTCATGGATGTTAAAAGATATCTATCTTGTTAGGATTACTAAAATCATTTATTCATTCAATAAGTTTGAAACAACATCGAATATTTTCTTTAATTATCACGCCATAACCATTATGTGATACAGTAATCATTTTGGTTTTTGTTATGCTTCATCGACTTTATGCAAATGTCGTCCTTCGTTTGTTGGGTGGCTATTTTAAGTGCTTTGGTTTGTGTCCAAATTCTACTCGCATACCACCAACCTTTGGCCACCTCCCTTGTTTTCCATTATATGCTTCTACATAGATAGATTCATTTCTTTGTTTTTAGTTAGCCTTGTCGAGCTCCTTAGCCAATCCTCTTGCTTCACCATCCACTTTGTCGTTTTAGAAACAAGGGTCCAATCTAATAAGTTCACTAGATGCTTGATTTTTTGTTACATTGCGAAGAAAATCCTTGGGATAGACACTAGTTTACGTGGGTAGGCAATCCCGATGATATGAGGATTGTCTCGATTCATAGAAGAAATCACCCCAACACTTTGTGAATTGTAAAAAAACAAAATTTGCACAACAACTCTCACTAAGCTATTTAATGGCATGAGGAATCATATCAATTCTCGGTATTAGTGCCAATGATTGCTCTTAGCTCAAGGCATGCTAAATGTTGCTTGAAAGGAGTGGTAGAGTGTGTCTAGGATGGTCGCTTTGTGGTATCACCATTTACTTCATTGTCACGTCTCTAGTTTTTTTATTGAGATTATTAGACGTTTTGTGATCTAAAGCGTGTCGTTTGTTAATTTGTTGTGTGTGTTCATTCCACTTTGCTATTTTGCCATATCTTTAAAATGATGTACCATAGTTTTTGAGTTTGATTCCTAAAGGATTTTCTTTTACAACAAGCATTTTGCACTTGTTCTATTGCCCAAATAGTCAAACACAATGGTCTAAATCCAGGTCTTCTTTGTTTTTTTATTGTTTTGAGCATCTAGGGATGTTGTTGGTGTTTGGTTCGTTTGCACTTGCATTGAGTTGTTCATGAATTTCCCAACGAGACAATCAAACGTAGTAGACGTGTTTGCAAAATATGGAAACATGTGAACAGTTTGACAAAATCCCTAAAAGATATATGGTCTCATGAGAATTTGTGGTCACGACTCCTCCACCCCGTCTCTAACATTAACAACTATTTACACGTGTTTTTAACTATAAATAATTAATAATTTCATAACTCCTTTGTACGAGTTTCTTCTTGATTGGTGACAAATAGTGTGACTTGAGATTTACATTGAAATTAAAAAACAAACTAATATTAAATTATATTGTTGAATGAGAGCATTCTATTTGTACATCTTGATATTGCTTTCTCAACCACACCCTTAAATTTGAAACCCCAAGCAACTTCTAGTTATGTTTGATTGTTGAATCACCTACTATTATTAACGTCCACCAGGCCAAAAAGAGGGCACGTTGCAAATGAGAAATTACACAATTGAAAACTTTGCTCTTGAAATAGTGGTCACAAGTTCAAATCCTATCGAGAGTAGTATATATATGCCTTGTATTTGAAGGATACTTAATATTGGGAGTATGAGGTAGTCCCATATGCTATAAGCCACCTACAGACCCACAGGTCCCCTGCCTTGTGGACTATAAAACAATTATTATTGTTAAAAAAAAAAGAAACAAAAGATAAAAGAAAAAACGAGGCTACAACACGTGTCTCACGAGTCAGGTGCGCTCTGTATTGGGAAAAAAACACAGGTTTTGCCATATTCATATTATTGTAGAAGCTTCGCTAAATACGAGTGCAACACGGAGAAAAGCAGTTGAATCAGAACATCTCTATTAAGTGGCAACCAATGCTTTAAAAAAGCGCAACAGCATAAAATGAAAGAATCTCCTCCTCTTTGTCACATCAACAGGCTCAACCTCATACGCCTTTGAATCCCTGGGCAAACAGAGTAAGCTTCTTCAATCCACATTTTACACCATTGCCGCCTTCCCGTACACGATCATTTGAGCGAAATTTTATGGATTTTGGCTGCAGGTTTATCATGGAATGAAAACGTTAAAAATGGGAGCTCCTCAGCGTATTTGGTATAACTCGCCCGTGATTCCTCACTGTAACCTGTTAAGCTCGAGGAATTTCGGAGCCTTCAAGCTTGGTTTAGGGAAATTGGCCCCGAGGAAGCCCCTATGTGATATCGCCAAAGGTGGACGTATGGAAGGTGTTATCAGAGGCGTTAAATTAGACAAGGCGGGCGGTGGAAGTGTTGTCGTGAAAGAGGAGGTTGTTCCTGTAAAGGTTTTGAAAGGGAGACCTCTTCCGTTTGGCGCAACGCCCAGAGATGGAGGCGTTAACTTTGCTGTTCATTCTTCGCAAGCTACATCCGTGACATTATGCCTTTTTACCCTTTCTGATCTGCTGAAGGTTAGTTAAGTCTCTTATTAGCGCTTCTTTTCTTGAATTTTACTTTTAACATCAATGTTCATGTAGCCAAGCGGCGCCGTGGAGGGGCTCTTAAATCTTTTAGGAGCTTTTTCCCCTCAATGGAATCCCGTCCAGTAAAATTCCTCAGAAATTTAAATATTGGGATAAAGTTTTTGTCCCTTCCGGCTAGTGCCATGTCAGCACGACTGAATATATGTCATCATTTTGCTTCATACAATTATTGCACCGAAGCTTGGTGTATAGGTTGGGATGCAGCTTGTAATGGTGGTAAATTAGAAGGTCTGAAATAATTAACAGCCACATTAGATTCAATCGCAATAATTTCTCTCACTTTTTTTCACCAGGAGTGATGTTCTTTCGCAATCAACTTTGCCTCTCTCCATCCATATGTGGTGCTTTGTGTTATGTGAATTTTCCGCTGGAGCAGAGCCTTTCTCCATACATTTGTGGTCCTGGTGCTTAAGGTTTAGAAATTTTGGGTCGTTCTTTGTATTGTTTGCTTTATTCCTATCGCTCTCCTTGCTTTGTGCAATGCTCTCTCAACGTCCCTTCCTTATATCCATTTTGCTTAAAAACTTTAATAAGGCGATTTTTCTTGTTCAAAATACTCGGGGTCAGATATCCTAATTGTACATATCGCCCATGTATTAATAACAGCTGCTTTGTCTGTGACATGGTTGGTGGTGAAAATTGCATGTAGATGAAAGTTCTGTCTGGTTTCTTTGAAATCAGTCTGTCTAGGAAAGGTATTCTCCAATTTTCCTTTCCTCCATGGTAAATTGAATCTGTTCCAATTAGCAGCTGGGATGGCAGAAATTTTTCGAGATCCTCTTTTCTGTAGGTCCACTTGGCGCTTGTAACATTGATAAACCATTAATGTCTTGTATTGATCATAATATTACGCAGTCTCTCTTTTGCTTTTTTAGAACTTCATATCAGGTTGGTTTTATTTCTTCAAAAAAAAAAACACTTAAAAAATGCTTTTCCAGAAGATTTTGCTAAACTTTCTCTGTTGCACTGTTGAGGCAGGGTAAGGTAACAAAACATATTTCTCTCGATCCGCTACTGAATAAAACAGGAGATGTATGGCACACATTTCTTCCTGGAAAGTTTGATGATATGTTGTATGGTTATCAAGTTGATGGACAATATTGTCCTGAAGAAGGCCACTGCTATGATCCTTCGTGCATTTTGGTGGATCCTTATGCTAGGGTAGGTCCAGTGCAGAATTGTTTTTCCTAATCTCCGAAAAGGTCTTTTTTTATTGGCAAGAATAGTATCCTTATCCTGTAAGTGTTGTGTATTTCAATTAATTTGTATGGAACTGTAAAATATTGCGTCATGAATAACATGCACATGCTGTTTTAAATTCCCAATGTTCCATTAGATTTCATCATTGTCAATCATTTGGAAAATTATGCATCTCAATGGAAAATGCTCATCTTCGAAACTCGTGTCTGTATATTGTTCCTTTCTGACTCCTTGAAACTTGGATTTTATTTTCTAATGCTATTAAGCTTCTAGTTAAATTTCTTGAATGACTTCAACCGGGTACTGTTTATAACATGTTTTTCAGATGTATTGTAATTAAAACAGTTGATTAGGAAGATACCTTGAGACAATAAGTAGAATACTTATATTGCAAGTAGTAATGATTTTCTTTGAACCAGAGATGGACATTAATACATTCAGTATTGAATTATGTAGGCAGTCATAAGCAGAGAAGAATATGGGGTTTTGGGTCCTGGAGGAAACTGTTGGCCTCAAATGGCTGGTATGGTCCCTGTTCCTGATGACGAGGTATGAAATTTTTTTCTTCAATAAATTTGTGTTCATTGGAAGTTTCTAGAGCGATATTACAAACCAGGGATAAATTATCTTTTTGACAAGTGACAAAAACTATGTCTATAGGGCCGTTTACTAGATATAACACAAAATCATGTAAGCTTAGTGATGCGGCAGTCAATATGCAACTACAATAACAATAAACTGGTTTAACCAGGCCACTTCAACAATAACGGGCCATTGAAAACCTAGTTTAAAGCTTCACCAATTTGTAAATAGCTATACCAATCATAAGACATCTAATCGGGCCGCTCAAGTCAGAAAAGGGCCATAATATCTTAGACCACCCTGGGCATGCTATCTAGAAACTGTGTTGTTAAGTAATTCTGTTTTTAATATCTTATATAAGAAGAAAGGATCCGAGCAGTAAAAAAACAAACCTTATTTGAACTTATTGTTCTTGCCCCTCAAGCATTCTGCTTTCCTGGTTTCCAAGCAGACTGCGTATGTTGTTCTATCATAACTAAATGTTGCTTCCAGAATTTCGAATTAAGAGCCAGTGTTAAATGGGATTTTACTTTATTATTGAATTTACTCTTAAGGGTCTCCATAAAGGCCATTTGACCTTCCTTGGCAGCCATATGCCATAGTTTATAAGATTTGCCTCGTGCAAATGCAAGAAACTATGTCACAAGGCATTTTACCAAATTGTCGACGTTCTACTCTGGTCACGTGGTTTCAGCATCTAGTGTTAAATGGAATTTTACTTTATTATTGAATTTACTCTTAAAGGTCTCCATAGAGGCCGTTTGACCTTCCTCGGCAGCCATATGCCATAGTTTATAAGATTTGTCTCGTGCAAATGCAAGAAACTAATGCCATAGTTTAGAAGATTTGTCTTGTGCAAATGCAAGAAACTATGTCACAAGGCATTTTACCAAATTGTTGATGTTCTACTCTGGTCATGTGGTTTCAGCATCTGGCATTGGCTTGTAAAATGTGATCTGCTTTCCAATCTCCATGTTATCGAATTTCCTTTATCTGTTATCCATTATCCATGTATGTATCACATGATCAATTGCCCCTCTTTTGACAGGTTCTGGAACTCCTTTAAATATGCTGCTGAAGGTTGCTTCTTTGAACTTTCATGGAGCTCCATTGCTTGTCATCTTTCTTTTACTTAGCTGGATAGCATTTCTCCCATCACCTCCCCTTGGTTTCTCGTCACATCCTTCTGTTCTCCTTTGTGCTTTGTCCATTGCTTCTCCTCTTACAATCTTTAAACTTTCATTGAACATGGTGTCTGTAAGCTTCATGGCTCTTGAAAAGGACTCTGTTCTAGTTGATCCTCCACTGTCCTTCCTTTTGGTTTGTTATTCCTTTCGTAGACAGAGTTCTACCAACGAGCACGAGTTATCTGATACCCAGAATAAATCCGTTATGAAAGAAAAGCATTGTAATTGAAACGAATGACAATCAAATGTTGCATGTAAAATCCAACAAGGTACTGTTGCCACCACTTCTGCTCAATATTTGATCTATAACTACAATAAATGAAAGAAGGCAAAGGAAGTAAAAATGTTATTGGGTTGTGGTATTGCAGTAAGGTGAAGCATTTACTGCCAATGACCCAGTTTTATAACCTGGTAGAGATGCTCCAGCAGCCCAAGCTGATATCAAACATGTGTCTTTAAGGAGGTCCTAGGAAAACTCTAGCATTATGGCCATAATGGTACCAAGGATGTGGCCCTAAGATGACATAGTTGGATGCCAATCAAGTGGTTCTACTTCTAGGTGAGCGCAGGTTTGCACCTAGGTTATCGATTCACTTGCCTCTTCGTACCCAGTAAAGGTCTGGTTTGTATGCGGTTCTGGTCCCGGCGCAATTCGCACATGGATTTGCCCTGGCTATGTTTGGGGTTATCTGAGTGAAGAACTTGGGAGTACTCATGGTTACCCAGAATGAACCCACAGTGTTTTGATTGTTTTTAAGTTTTCTAATTTCTAATGAACCACACAATGATGTTGAACCACACAACGATGTTGATGTTGGTTCTCTCGATGAAGAGCAATATAACAATGAATGCTAATTTTGATTTAATAATTAATATTTATCATGACATTTGCTGTTCAGTTCGCATTATTAATCTATTGGTTGTCTTTTTGTGGGTATTTTGTTTATTATATGCATACTATGTTTTAGTTCTTGTTTATTAGGCTAGAATATTTTTATTTTTATTTTTTCAATGGCTGTACTTGGGGTAAAGAAATTGCCTTACCGGCAAATCCGAATTGCTGTACCTGAAGCCATATCCAAAACAAACTGGCTACTTGGGTCGACACCAGACACGTCCCTTGGCATGCTTAGACAGAAATGAGGCAGACAGTCCTACAAAGACCAGATGGTCTGCAGGAAATGTTGTTGCCCTAGGGGAACTTCAAGAATGTGGCCATAGGCAGGCCTAGGGGAACACCGAGCATGTGGCACTAGGCGGGTCCTAATAGAGAACTAGACATGCTGGCTAGGCAGGTGTAGGAAGACAATTTGAAACGCGGCCCTAAAAAGGCCTAGGTGGACACTAGGCATGTGGCCCTAAGCAGGCTTAGGAAAACATCCGGCATGTGGCCCTAGGTACTTTTGTTCCAAATCTAATCTATAATTACAAAATGATAGAAGGGAGTAAAAGGTTTGTTGGGCTGTGCACTAGGGTGGAGCACTTACTGTCTATGACCCAAATTAAAAACTTGGTAGGCATGCTCCAGCAGCCCAAGCTGATACCAAATGCAAAATCTGAAGAAGGGCCTAGGAAGACACTAGACACATTGGACGTAATGGGTACTAAGGATGTGGCCCTAAGATGGCCTAGTTAGATACCAGTTAGGTGGCCCTAGGTGAGCACAAATTGACACCATACACATGGCCCTAGGTAGGATTGAACAGAAATGAAGCACAGATCTAGGAAGACTAGATAGGCTGTAAGCAAGTTGCCCTAGGTGAACACCAAACAAGTGGCTCTAAATGAGCATAGGGAACACCAAGCACGTGGGTCTAGGCGATCCAAGGGAGCACCAAGCATGTGGCCTTTGTAGACAGCTAAACATGTTGGCTAGGCAGGCCTAGGTAGACAATTTGATGCGTGGCCCTAAATGAGTCCAAGCATATACATGGCATGTTGTGCTAGGGAGGCTTAGATGGACACTAGGCATGTGGCCCTAAGTGGTTGTAGGAAAACATCAAGCATGTGGCCCTAGGTAGGTCCATGTAGACACCAAGTGTTCGGCCCTAGGCTAGCACATGCAAACACTAGGCATGTAGTCCTAGGTACGCTCAATGTGACATCATAGACGTGCCTTGATTGACACCAAGGATGTTGCCTTAGGTAGGCCCAAGCAAACACTAGGCTTGATAGTTACAAACATTCATCCTTGGGGATCTTAGGTAGGCCTTAACTAGGCCCAAGCAAGCCCCATGTAGAGGTAGACCCCAAGGAGAATCCTGGTAATCCTAGACAATCTTGTCTTATAGTCACAAAGGAGGCAGTCCACAAATCAGGGGCCCTACGTAGGGCCAAACAGTCACTAGGCTTGCAGCCATAGGTGAGTGTTAGTAGACACCAAGCATGGGAGTTGTAAATATTTTTCCAAGAGATCATAGGCAAAGTCTAAGGAAAAGGTAGGCTGTAGGTGAAGCTCGACAAGCCACAGGGGGATCCGAGGAGACACCAGATGAATCCATGATGCCCAAGAAGTTGGCAGTTCAGAAATCAGGCATGGTAGTTACAAATATTCATCTTAGAAGGTCCTAGGTGAATCCTAGGGTGACAGGCCCTAGGTGGAAGAAGACTTGAGGGTAAACCCTGTAGATTTCAAGAGGAGGCAAGGAGACACTAGTCAAACCGAAGACAGTCATGATGTAGATGACCCATGCAGGTTAAAGCTAGATACAAGGCAAGCTGTCCATTCCGTTAAAACATGGCAAAATAAAATCATATGAACCAAAAGGAATACTTGAGATAAAAACAAGGAAATTAATAAATTAATTAATGAGAACTAGTTTAGAACCACTTTTGGTGTTCTATTCTCTCTCCAGTCTCCACCCTCCCCACACCAAACTCTCTTGTCTCTACCAACCATGTGAACATAACCAGACAACACTGGCAGGGATATAGAGTTCCTTGAGGTCATGACCTCCTGACAGAGTTCACATATGCAGTCATCAAATTCAAACTTTAGATCTGCAAGGAGGGCCTTTTCCAGTTCATTCAAGATCATGCTGATATAAAAATCAGATATCCTAACTTCCAAATCAAGAAGGTTCTTAGTTGTTATCTCAGATTGGAAAACCTTCGAGGTTAAAGTTCTCCATGGATGAAGTGGAAAACAGACCGGCTGCTCAAAGTGAAGGCTCTGATATGCTGATTCATGGGGACTTTTCTAGAATTCAACTCTCAGCATCTGGGTTTAGAAGAACTGGAATCCTCCTGGACCAATAGATATATTGATGATGCGCAAGGGTTGCTTAATTGCCATTTTCTCCTTAAAACAAAATAAAGATATAGACTTTTTGAGGTGGTCCTTGGTTCATGAAAAAATCTGTGTTATTCATGAAACCTTTTGGTCTGCTGCCTTCATTCTAAGTGAGAATCTCCCAAGCATGGTGCCAGTTTGGGTATATCTCCCCTTGCTACCAAGTGAATATGGGAAGGAATCTCCCCTAAGGGGAGCACATGATTGCGTCTGAATTCACAAAACACCAGGAATCCTCAATTTTGCCAGAATCCGTGTAAACGTTGATTTGGAGAAGCCTCTACCTAGTTGAATACTGCTAGAAATGGGAGGGATTGAGTGAGAACAACCAATATATTATGAAAACATTTATTTCTGCTGTAGGATCTGCCATAAGCATGACTATTTGGCCCGGGTGTTCCCCACTTTACAAAGTGAAGGACAGCCAGGTATGGCACAATATGGTCATGATAGCCATCAAATGACCTAGGGGTGGAGGACAAGTCTCCATCTGAAGATCATACAAGGCAGCATGCCCCAGCCCAATGGAAGTACCAGCCACACAGAGTGTATAAATTTCAGTGCATGTATGGTCGAAAAGGAACGAACAAATGAATGATTTCAATAACATCCATGAGACCAAGCAGTCTATGGACCAAGAGTTGCAACAGGAGTCTTTCAAGCCAACAAGACCACTTAACCAATTTGCCCCAGGCTGCCCTATTAGTCTTGCGAAAACTCCATTCCCTTTTTGATGTTGGATCTTCTACTATGAATCTTGATCAGAAAATTCGTTGTTTTGTCAAGCCTCTCTTCCTCAAACAAGGTTATCTACCTGGAATGCAATCTCACAAGTCGATCCACTCTCGGATGGAACTGACCTGGAAATCCAACCTTGCAAGTCAATCAAATCCTTCATAAATTTTAGGCCTTCTTTCAAAATGGAATAGAAGATATTCAAGATAGCCAAGAGACAGTCACCCCTGCGCCTCAGGCAGATTTAGAGGAAAATTCCCTTCACTTCAAACACAAAACAACAAGAAGAGAAGACTATAAGTTCAAGGAACAAATCAGTTTCCCTTCCATAGATGATTCATCAAAATCTACATCCTTACTAAAGAATGGCGAAAGTAAAGCAAACCCTTCCTGCAACCAAAAATGCTAGTTATAAAAGGAAACCCACTGTAGACCCTCATAAACCAGATTCTGAAATTAAATAGACCATCTAAGGGGACAAGCAACAAGAGATCTGGGAGAGAGAAAACGTCAAATAACAAGATTGACCTGCTCACAGGGGCTTCTGATCTCACTCCATCTATCTAATTTTGATTCTATTGTGGAATGTAAGATGTCTTAGTGTACCCAATAAATGCTAATTACCAAAATGAAAAATTAGAGAAGGTGATGCAGACCTGCTCCCGAGGCAGATTCATCAAGAGAATATGGAACTCAAACATATGGGGTGGTCAGCAATCAATTTTCTGTTAGGTGACCAAGAAAAGGATTCAATGGGTTCCTGGCAGGTATGCTTCAGTTTGCCATGAATCCTAGTCTTGGGGATTGGTTTTTAGTTGTTACTCTTATGAGTTTCTGAAAAACTGCTGTATGTTAAATGTTTGTTTATCCCACCTCATGGGAACGGCAGAATAATATGCTTCAGTTTGCCATGAATCCTAGTCTCGGGATTGCTTTTTAGTTGCTACTCTTATGAGTTTCTTAAAAACTGCTGTATGTTAAATGTGTATATACCACCGCATGGGAATGGCAGAATAATATATTTGGAACAGCTACCTATATGGGTAAGATCCAATTCTGTTCTCAATCTAAATGTGGTGGGTGATTTTAACACTATCAAATCTCCTAAAGAAGAAAGGGAGGCCCATGGGTTTAATCATTAATGAGTGAATAGAAGAGCCATTGTTCCAGTTGACAAACAATAACAATCTTATAGATATGGAATTCGCTCAAGGGATGTGCACTTTGAGCAACAATTGTAAAGGACAACAATGCATAGCTGAGAATTTTGACAGTATTCTGCTATTAGGTAAGTGGACAGCACAGGTTAGTAGCTACTGTACGTAGCATGATGCTCTCAGACAATTGTCCCATCCAGCTTGAACTTACCGTGGTAAGGGAAAGCAACTGTACACATCACTTCTGATTTGGAAGCATGTGAATGTACCATCCCAACTTCACTCAGAATGTGGAAAACTGGTGACATGAAGCTAATATTTTTCAAATTTCTTGGTAAACTACGTTTAAAGAGTAGATTGAAAGAGTGGCACAAGAAGACCTTTGGGAGTATTATCTCACATACTACTGTCATTTCAGAATAGGCAGGGGTTATTCAAAAACAAACCCGAGACATGGTCCAGACTAGTGATATGGTAGGCGAGGAACAATATTTGAATCAATAATTCACCTTTCTACAACAACGTGAAGAGTGTTATTGGAGGCAGCGATTGAGGCTCACCTGGATCAAACAAGGAGATTCCAACACATCAAACCTGTTTTGAATAAGCAACATATCAATTGCATGCAGAAGATTAAAGTAGGCACAAACCGATATGTTATAGATGAGACCAAGATCAGGAAAAGTGTTACAGACTTTTTAAAATCTGATTACTGAGGCTCCCCACATCTTGGATAGACAGAAAGCACAAAAAGATATTTGGAAAAACACCTCTTTTATAATAGGAGTTGCAGAGAATGGAAGAATGCTAAGGCCTGCAATGGAAAATGCGACCAAGATACAAAAAGTGTTACAGACATCTACATTACCAGGTACGGCCTTGGAGGCCCTAGGCACGGGTACTGTATATACCTGGTATGTGGTACATGTATGGTACTGCCACATGTACCCTGGCACATTTGGGTATGTCCAAAGATGTACTCAGATGTGCCTGGGCACATCTGGCAGTACCCTGGCCATATGTGGTGCGTACCCTAGGAAAAAAACGGCAGGCTTTTTATTTTGTTTTCATTTTTGTTCGAAAAGGTCGAATCTGGATTTTTAAACATTAAAATAATCTCCCAAACCCTAAAAGACACTCCCAAACTCTTTTTAACAACACCACTACCACATTAACCTTACATTGCATACTTATTTCTGATTGCACATTTGTTCTCTCACCTTTATATTTTATGAATTTTCAATTGCTTAGGCTGATTACAAGTGCCAAATAGTTTAAGGAGCTTGCAATAAGTGCCAAGGAGTTCAAAGAGCTTGCAACACATACATTTGGTGATTAAAGGTAAGTGTTTTGTGGTTTTTTTTTCAAAGTTTTTTTAGTTTTAGTTTTTAGTTTGTAATTTGTTTTCAAATTTCTTGTTATTGTCCTAACTTTTGATTTTAAACATTCTTTCAACTCTTAATTTTTTTTTATATGCATTATGCAACTATAGGGATTTGCTTTAGAATGACTATAAGTTCTAGTTTGTGGGCCAAGGTATTAAAGGTATCCCCTTCAAATACGATCCATGCTTGCCCCTTTGGAAGTATGTCACACAGATAGAACAATTGCTATGTGGAGGGGCCGTTGTTTAGATCTTGCTCAAAATGTAAAATGCAATTTAAGAGCTTGTATAGTCATGTGAAATACCATTTGTGTGGGGTTGCTGGTCAAGGAATTAAAGCATGTGGAGGGTTGGATGGAAAGGGGTTGCCACATGCAAAGACCCTTGCATACATCAAAGAGAAAGAAGATGCGGATGTAGCAACTGCCCTAAAATCCAAGCATCCTATGGCAAAAAAAGGAAGATTGGGTAACAAGCCACTTGTTTCTTCATATGTCGATGTTGTGGCCCCAAATCACCCGTTTTTGTCTACACTTGTTGTGGTTGAAGGGGAAGAGGAGTCACCTCTTACTCACAAAAGAACAAAAATGTAGGCCCATTGGAAAGGGCATTAAAATGAAAGCAAGGACATAGCTGACCAAGGTATTGTGTGTTTTATTTATGCATGTGGCATCCCTTTTAATGTTGTTAGATCACCATACTGGCGGGATATGGTGAGACGCATTAATGAAACCCCTAAAGGGTACACTAGCCTAGGGTATGAAAAGGTGCACACCACCTTATTGTCAAAAGAAAGAAAACAAGTTGAGAGACATTACATCCCATCAAGAATCAATGGGTTGAAACAAGGTGTCCATCGTTTCCGATGGATGGAAAGATACGAAAAATAGGCCATTGATCAATGTGGTTGTAGTGTGCTCTAAAGGGGTAGGGTTTTTGAGGGCTATTGATTGAGAGGTTGGTAAAGGATGCCCAATTCATTGTCGACATCCTCATAGAGTCCATTGAGGTGGTGGGGCCTCAAAACATTGTCCAAGTTGTAACGAACAATGCAAAAAATTGTAAAGTTGCGGGGTTGTTGGTTGAGGCAAGGTATGGGCACATATTTTGAACACCTCGTGTCATTTCACTCTCTCATCTTCATTTTACAAAAATTGTGCACAAAATTGCCCGCATCAAACAAGTCTATGAGGAGGTGAGTGAGATCCAATGTTCATCAACAACCACCACATGTCCCAGCCATCTTCCACATATTCTTGATGTTACTGACTATTAAAGGTAACAATTTTTTTTAATTTTATTTAAATAAATTCATTAAATTAATTTTGTAAGTTTGTAATTTGTAGAATTTTGATTTTGAATGTTTTACTTGTCTTAATTTTATTTGTTTTAATTTCTTATTAGGTTGTTGAGACTCGATTTGCCTCACACACTCATCTTAAGATGATTTGTGAAGGTGTGAGAGACATTGAGTGACATGGTTATCAACAACCTTTGGGGTGTATGGAGGCAGGCAAACAATGAGAGGGCTAGACGGTGGTGAAATTGTTTATCCTCGATGATGGGTAGGTGGGATCATGAGGGTTACTTGCTTAGTTTTACTGAGCCCATCATGATCATTCTCAAATTTGTTGATATGGATCATCCATGTTTGGGTGAGATTTATGATGGAATCAACTCAATGATTGAGTCGATTAAGTCCATAAATGCCAAAGAGCAAGATTATATAGAGAGTTTCTTCAAGGAAGTGCAGTCACATCTCATTGAAAGGTGAAACAAAATGACCACCCCATTGCATCTTCTTGCATTTGCCTTTACTCCAAAATACTACTTTGTGCGAGATCCTTATTTGCCTAGGTGGGTTCCACTATATAGGGATGTTGAGGTTAGTGAGGGATATAAGGCAACATTTGTTAGACTCTTCTTAGATCCAAAAGTAGAAGACTTGGTTAGAGCAGAGTTTGTGAATTTCATATCCTCCGGGATCATGTCATTAGTGTTCTTCATCACAAATACAAGATGGATGCTTATTCGTGGTGAGACCTCCATGAGCAAGCATACACCCACCTCATGCCACTTGCAATAAAAGTTTATCATAGGTAAGATTTTATTTTTAAACTTTGTTTTAATCCTTTAAAGTTTTTACTTTTATAAATTTAATTTTGCATTGACTTTGTGGATTGCTAATTCTTTTTCAGTTGAGCGGAATTGGGGTACAAACTCCTTTATCCACTTAGTTAACCACAAGTTGGGAGCAAAAAAGGTGGAGAATTTGGTTTTTGTGCATTCTAACTTGCACCTTCTATCACACAAGAAAGATGAATACAAGCAAGGGGCAAAAATAGTGTTGGGATATAGACCCAGAGACTCTGGACTTGGATGCTTTCATTGGCCGACTTTCATTCCTAGAGTCGGAGCTAGAGCGTACTTCACACGACTTGCGTGGTGGAGCTAGTGGGAGCGGTATTGTTGATGCTTGTGGTTCTACTCCTGATGCTTTGTGGTTCTAATGAACCACATGATGGTGATGATGCTCTTGTTGAAGACATTGGAGGAGAGCCATTTGATTATGATTATAATTAGACTATTAGTATGCTGATTTATCTTGATTTTTGTGTATACATTGTAACATTTGAACAATGTACTTGTTCTAAGTTCGATCAATGAATATCATGACAAAATGCATTGAATTATCAATATGTTTTGTGGCTATTTCACTTATTTTGTTTACTCTATGCATGTATATGGTTAAATTTTTGCTTATTTGGCTATATGTTTAAAGACTTTTAATATATATATATATATATATATATATATATATGTGGCCGTACCCAAGTGCCATACCCGCCTCCCCAAAATTGCCATATCGACTCACCGGATCCCCTTACCCGCCCCCAAAAATATTGCCATACCAGCGTATTCGATCCTCATACTTGCCCTTGTTGAAAAATTTCCGTGCCGTATTGGATCCTTGCATCCGAATCCGAACCGTCTGAACGTCACGACTACTTAATAAGTAAAGGCACTGATTTCAACTTTGAATTTGAAAGTTATGGATTTTGCACATTGTAGGAGATTGTGAATAGTTAATTGGAGGGATTGCCATGCCTTAAGTCGTGGTTACGCAATCGTGATGGTGTTTATGTCCTGCCACCACCCATAGTGGTTGTTTTACACAAGGAAGCGAGAATAGTCGAGTAGCGAGGAAACAATTTGTCTTCTCAATTTTGGGCATTTTGGATCCTTCACTCCTTGAAGGGACGTAACCAACAATGCATTCGAAGATCCATAGGGCAAGGAACGAGCAAGAATGTGGAGTGTAAGAGTGTATTGATGATTTTATGATTGGATAACAATGAGTAGCTAGTTAGATGTTAATAGTTGATGCTGCTCTATGGTCCTTGTAATATTTCCATGGTAGTGGTAGGAAGATGGAAGACAATAGAGAGTGTGTTTTGTATGCTCCTTAGATCTTTTGTATTGGCACCATCACTAAACTAAAGGAGAAGAAAATGCGTAGTTGCCACTTCTAGCTGGTTTTTCGTGCGGGGGGGCTTTTAGGCTGAAATTCCTACGTCATGTGGTTTGTTTATATTTTTTTGGTTGGTATTGTTTGCAAGTAATATCATTCATTCTAATGCGCATGCGCTAGACTAACACTCTCTAAAACCATTTCCATTCGAGTAGAATATCATTTGCATTATTTTCTTTCAATTAGAGTTATGCAGAAAATTACAGATCAATTGGTATCGAGAGAAGCTAAATCATGTGACTTGTAGAGATTTTTATAGCAATATTATACACAGTTCTTCGACAAAGTTTTTGTAAGAATTTGTGGTTGCATAGAACAACCATGATCGAACCTTAAGAAGAAGACTCAAAGAGCTCCAAGCTTGCCATATGTAGGCAAATGAGGAGAATAGAGAAGCTGGGTTTGTGATTGCCACACTTGGAAATGGAGAAAGAAGAGTAGCAAGTTATATGGGCCAACCGGGAGAATCCTTCATTGGAATCATAGAGGAAATATAACAAGACTTGTTGGAAAGCTCTAATGTGATGTTGAAGGACCCAAAAGAAGAAGAGTTTACCGAGCGAAAGGAGATCAACCTCTACGAAAGATGTTCAAACTCAAAATAAAGATACATAAGGCAAACACTCCATCACATTCTTTCTTCCAATGTAACATTAAATGAATCCATTGGCAATTTTTGGAAAGCATACTAGAGATATTGGTTTTAAATTATTGTAAAGCTAGGTTATGTTCCGAAAAGAGCTTAGCAAGGATGGCCAAGGAATCTCGAATCACATAATGGTTGAGAAAAGACCTGAACATGCAGGCCTTGGATATGAAGGGGAAGATAATTCATCACTATTATAAAGTGTCGTCTTCTTTTTGTGTCTACTCCTTGAGTATCCAATTATCTCAAGGGGTTGCGTAGAGCGGCTTCCCACTAGGATGGTAGGGAGTGAGTGGATTGTGATTGAAGATGCATGGTCTGATTATTGTAGGAGAGGGCACCCGTTGTTGCATGGATAAAATCTTGTCTTTTGGGAGCATGGTGGTAGTGTTATCGGTATACCCTTTCATCCCCCATTATATGTTTTGTCATGTCACCAAAGAGAACCTTTTGTATGGTGTCCATGATACTACGTTGATGCTGAATATTGAATAAGAAGAAAATGCATTTATCCATATTAGCAATAGTAAGATCCAATTAAGGGTTTTGATGCCATACATATGTATGTTGTAACTCAAGGCTGTTAGGGTTTTGTCCATGGTCGGTAAAGCATTACCAATCTAGTGGGTGGGCTTGTGAAGGTCTTCTTAAGGACTATAATGCTCAATGGTTGGGGCTTGTTGAGGTTGAACGAATTGAGGGTTATACAAACTAGATGTAGGCATGTGTGAAATTGTGGCATGCTTAGTGTGATGGTTGGAATTGAAAGCACAATGAACACTATCAAGAGAAGCAACAATAGTGTTGTTTATACTAGGTAAAAGTGTGACTTGTTGGATATTTTGGTACATTAGCAATTCTAATTTCTAAACTCTCATTAGCATCCTCAACTAGAATATTGGTTTCTTCCCTTGAATATTATCCATCATTGCTTGAGTGTTATCTTCATTCATTTGCATTTTGGTTCTTTTTGAAATATACAGAAAGGATAAACTAAACCCATGCTCACCTTGGACTGGACCTTATTTATAGCTTTTTCCTCCAATCTTATAGTCCTTCGTTCTTGCATGTTGAGTGGCATCCTTAATGATTTGCACTGAAGAAGAAGATTTTTTTGAGGATTTGGCAAAATTAATTGATGGAGGAAAAGGGTTGTCCTTGCCTTGAAATTGCATTAAAACAGAGTGGATGTTGAAATTGCAAATAAGAATTGTGCCCTTGCTGAAAGTAAGTAAAGCGGAAGAAGAGGTTCTCAAAAACTAGGGTTTATCATAGAATGCGAGGCGATAATGCACTAAGTGGATGTATGGTCTTTTTTGATGCCTAATGGCTCCATTACCAAACAAATCATCTTTATGATCTAACCCCCTTCACATTCTAGGGCGTGTTGTCTAGTTCGTACTTGGTCTAATTGGTTTGCAAACCATTTTGTATTCTCCCATCAACTGTTATAGCTTTTATCTTCATGTTACCAAGTGGTTTGAGACACGGCTGCTCGTTATTAAGGAGGTATGGTGTTGCCGTTGAGAGCAAATGATCAGTCTTTTTTTCGATATTGTTTTTGTGCCATGAATGATTGGAACAGTCGAGTGCAAAAATGGGATGGAATGGCATGTTATGGGAGGCATGCATAGAGTGTAAGTTGTGAAGGGAGGGAGAGTACACAAGTAAGTATATGGTAGCCATTATATAATACGTGGAAGGATGGCAAGGAAAAGGATGGAAGTGAGGAGTTTTAAAATCTTAATGTTCAGAGAATTCAAAACACACTCTTGACCATATGTGTATGTGTTTATAGTAGTTACAAAGGTAGAGGTTGGAATTGAAAGGGTGGGAGTAAGTGTAGGGGTGGAGTGGTCATCAAGAGTGAGGTAGAAGACAAACATAAAGGAAAAATGGATGGAAAGACAAATCTGTCAATAAAAAAAAGTAAAGGTTATGTGTAGATGGGAGATTTGCACTCAACTTGAAAGGGGTCAAACTAATGTTAATGAGGGTTAAAAGGTAGGGTCCTAGTAGGAGCAACCATGTGTCCAATCCAATAGTTAAGTTTAAAAAGATTTTTTTAATTCATTTCTACTAAATTGTGGGTTTGGCTTCTTTAGAGGCACAAGCTATTTGATTGTGTTCAGTAGGTCGTCAATATCCCTATGGGTTTGAAAAATTTAATTTAAAAATGTCTAGTGCTAAATTGGGTAGGCTAGCAACACCAATATTATGGTTTCATAAGCAATGTTGGAGGTGAACTGCCTGAAACCAAGGTAAAGCTCACAAGACGTGCTGGATCAGATTGTCAAGTTGTCAATAATGCCTTATTCTTGTTCTGGATTTCCATCCATTTTTTCTTGAAGCCATTCCTCATTTTATTGATGATCAATTTTGTCAACTTCTATGATTAATCTGGGAAGAGCATTAACAATGGATTGTTGGATCCTTGTGTATAGAACCAAGAGCTTTGTGAAATTATTTGTGCCATGGCCAATTTGTTGGGAGAAGATTATGACTTTTCCCATCTTGCAATTCCTTAGATGTTGGCTCATTTGTGGATTTTTTGGGAGGCTCCATTGAAGTTATTTTATAGATCTCATGTATTGCATATATTGACACTTTAATAGAACCTTCCACAACTTAGCCAACTTACAATCTTTGATGTTTGTTGACATGAATAGATCCTTGTGACTACGGAGAATAAGGATCGTTTGTTAAAGTTTGATAGTGATTCGACGTGCTATTTGATTGACTAAGCTTGTTATGTCAGTGAAATTTTGGGAGCTCCTCTCCTTCCATATATGCCAATTGATGAAGTTGGGTAGCTACAATGAAATAGAACCTTCCATGACTTGGTCAGCTCACAGTAGATCATGTTTGTTGACATGATTATATCCCTATGATTGTGGAGAATAAGGATCGTTTGTTGGAGTTTGATAGTGATTTATCGTGCTATTTGATTGGCTGGGTTTATTTTGTTTGTTAAGATTAGAGAGTTCCTTTCCTTTCATATATGCCAAATGATGAAGTTGGGTGCAACCTTGGACAAAAGGCAGGAAAAAACATATCTGATTTGTAAACGTTCTTTTTAGTTTTTTTATTTGAATGAAATTCCTATCTTGATTCCTTCATCCAAACTGTGTAGCCATCTGTTACCGATTGGTGTAACAAACTTGTAGTGAAAAAAGAGGCCCGAAGTTGTTTCTGTAGCTGTTTTACATAATGGGAAAAATTTGGTGCCAATCGATCCTTTTTCTGAATATTGCTGGACACAATGTCATTATTATGATGCATGAGCTGAATGATACACACGTTTTGGCTAAACAGGAAGAGCCTAAATTACATTTCATTTTTGTCTCTTGTAATGAAATTATTGGGATATAAGCAAACTAACAATAGAAGAACTCCAAATGATGGAAATAAGAGCAAAATATTATAAATATACCCCAAGTTACTTCGAGGGGGCAACCTCCACAACCTTACAATAAGAATATAATAATCAATACGATGTTCGAGTGCTAACCAATTCTTCCTAAATATACCCTACTTAGGCTATGCTTACTCTATAGGTTGACCCTACTAACAATATGAAAGCGAAGAGAAATGTGTTATGATGAGGTAAAAGGTTATCTTAGCCACAAGTCGGCTATACATATCCCAATACATGTTATAGGTTAAGGGTATAGCATTCCCCCGCTCTTGCCATCCCCTCCAAACAAGCATTGTTTTCAACGTTAATCATCTGGATGCTTTTGTACGAAGTCTTCATCCTCCCATTTTGCATTCTCTCTCGATAAGTTTTCCACTAGATAAGATCCTGGTTATTGCCCTCGTCTGCATTTTCTTGATTCAAGTCTGGATACTTCCTTTTGGTTCCAAAATGTTTATTCCTTCATTTATTTGACTTTGTCTGGATGGAAATCTTTTGACTAAAATTCAAACCTGTAATATTGAGTGTATTTTTGTTAATGGAGGAAACTTCTGTTGGTGTTGAGTGTGTTCCTCGACTACACGAATTGGTGGATGTACCTTAAGGGAGGAGGTGATGGATGGCAGTTGCTAACCGTAAAATGCCCTAAATGGAGGCATTTTTGAGGAAGTAGCTCTTATAGGTGGCTGCTCCTTGGCAAATCCTCAAAATAATTGTGCTATAGACCCTAGTGATCCCTTCTCGAGACTTATTTGCATTTGATGAGAGCTTAATATACACGATGACTTTTTGCACAACTTTTCAACTCAAACCTCTTGCCTTCAGTATGAAAATGCATGACTTCTGAAAGTTCATCTCAATTGTGCACAAGGTTGTGAGTCATCTCCCAATACAATATTAGCTCCTCCCATGGGAATGGAAAACATAGTGATAGGACTATCCAACAAGTAGTCCTCCATACTGAGTTCAAGATTATGGCATTTTCCTATACACCTATGACTTAACAGTACTCCTGTCTGCAACCATGCCTTGGAATTCTGGTGTCGGATAGACAAAGCCATTCAAGTGTGAGGCCAACTTATCATTGACGAGATTGTGAATACTTCTTGAATCAATCAATACAGGGACTTGTTTTTTTGAGAGACCCACTACCTAGAGGGTTTGTGGGGTGCTAACACATGAAAGTGCATGACAAGAGATGGTTGGTAGGGAATCTCTAGAGTCAAGCTCCTCAACAATCTGTATTGCTTTTTCTTCTTTGACGTCTTCAATGTAGAACTGTTTTTCAACACATTTGCATCCTCAATTATATTTGCTGTCGTAGTAAAACCATAACCCTTTGGAATTCTTCTCTTCAATATGTTGATGCGTTAACCTAGTAGGTTGCAGGAATGATGGTGCAAAGGAGCTATTATCTCTGGTGCTAGTGCACCCGTTTCCCTTGGTGTTGACCATTTCTCTTTCCTTTACCTTGCGTGCGAATACCATGGATTCAGATATTAAACTCGGATTTAACAGGCAAACATTAAATTGGATGCTATCTTTGTGCCCACCCAAAAACAAGTCATTCAAGTTTTCCTCTATGATGTTTTCTACATGCAGTGACACGTTTTGGAATTGCTGAATATAATCTCTGACAGGTCCTGATTGCTGCAGTTTCGCTAACTGACTGAAATAGCTCTCCATCACACTGTGGTGATAGTGCATGTGTAGTTCATTTGTAATTACTGACCATGCGACTATAAGGCCCTTCTTTTGAGCACACAACAATCTTTATCAAATGAATTGCTCCAGTTCCAAGTATAAGGATGCTACGACCACCTTCTGTACGCATGGTGTCTGATGTAGTATCCATTTGGTTGATCCAAGTGACTGGATCATTCCCATGAAACTTGCACATTTCCACTTTCGGTATCATGTTCTGAGAAGATGAATAGGGGCACGTTGTGGTTTGAGGCTGCATCACTTTTGGTCTGGCTAGTAGAGCCCATGTGGCTAGGCTGGAAATTGGTGACTGGTGGTGGATTTTTCTAATTAGGGTGCATGACTGCTGCCAAATGTGGTATGATGTTGAACAAATCTCCTTTTACAATGCTCATATCTCCTTACAGTGTGCTCAATTCTCCGTGGATGGTGTCTACATCTCCTTACTAGCCATATCAACCTGTATGTTGTGCATGTTAGACTGTATGTTGTGCACATCGTACTCAAGTTGACTCACTTTGTGATCTGTCATGTTTTCCCCCTTAAGAAGGTCTACATCAGATGTTCCTTTGTGCTCTCAGCACCATCTGACATGTCTCATTCCTCTATGCTCTTCATGTGATTGGACATGTCCAGTACATCCAACCCTTCCTTTGGCAGGGTTCCGTATTATATCTTGCACATTGTCAGGCACTCCTTCCAACTTGCTGTTTGAACTTTACATGTGATTTTGTTGTAGCACCCTCTGACCCAACCTAGTCAGCCAAGTCCACACTTCTTTTGAAACATAGATACTCAGGTAACTTTGTCATATCATAGTAGACATGTTGTTGTGCTACCTGAGGGCTTTACCTTTGCGCACTCACCCAAGTTGTGATAAGTTGTGCACTTGTTCCTTGTGTAATCGCAAGACTTGCTCAACAATCATCGATACTCCATTGAGACTCATTGTAACTTTACAAACTAACTTCACAACTGACTTTTGTCCAACACTTATCCTACTATGTAACTCAACAACACTCACAAAACAAACATGCTCACCAAAGCCCTCACAATACAAGACTTATTCTTATCTAACACAAGGCATGCATGGGCATTGGTAAGCGAGTCAAGGTCCTAGATATCTACAAAATGTGTTAACACTTCCACAAAGCTTTCCACAAAATTAATACTTTCTGCCAAAAGATTCTGAACTGATTATCTTCCCTTTAGTGGAGTGCAAAAAGTAGCATGCAGGCTCTGCATGTGCTATCCCTTTCTCGTAAGGGACACATGGGGAAACCTCTCCTCAAAAGAATACATAGTGGCAACACCTCTCATTGTGCCTTCATTCATCTTTCCTCTTTTACACAAAGCCTTTCATTTCCTGACCTTATATGCATAGATCTAGTCCAACCTCTAACCCAACATAGCTAGCACATGTGCGGCCATAAATTTAGACAGCCATATGTTGGGTTTGAACAATTTTTTCCTCAAAACTCATCCAAACTCTCAGATTTACTACGGCCTTCATCGATCTTTACCGTCGTACATCCAATCTCTTTGAACAATTGGAACAGGGTTCCAACAATGTAACCAAATGTTAACACTATTTTCCCACCTAAATCCTAACCATTGATGAGTCTTGTCTTACAAATAACATGTTACATGTCGGGGTAAGGTTGTTGTGTAACATGTCCTGCTTGTACCAAACAACTTCTACTGAGCACACTCCTTATAATACAAATTTATTATCACTCTCGCATTCTTGTAGCAAGAGACGGGTATGGTGAGATGGGGATGAGTACGCCATTTTTCAGAAAAATATGAAACTGGGACTCGTAAACATCAACTATATATATTTATATGTAAAATTTAGAGACAAAAATACTATACAAGCTAATATAATCTCAAAAACATTAATAACTTTTTAATTAAAGAAATTAGATGTTGACCAAAGATAAGTGTAATTATGTTGATGTCTTCGATATATTACATCTAGGGTTAAGAGTATAGAATATATTTAAAAACACACTTAAATGCAAGTCTCTGAGATGAGTACTAGTCTCCTGGACATGTCTCTGGTGGTAGAAAACAAGTCTTTGGATCTGCTTTGATCTGGTCATGAGCTTCTAGGCAGGGAAAGCTTGTGCTAAATGTCCTTGTTCATGGCAGAATCAACACCGTAAAGGGATATTTTCATACTCAATGGCTTGTTTCGATTCTATTGCTCCTGTGTAGACTATGTTGATCAGGAAGAGGTTTGTCGAGATCAAGTGAATAAAAACCCTTGCATAATTGAGCACTCTTGGGTTTCTTGAAGTTTGAGGCTCTTATTTACCCTCCTCTAGTGTTCCCTATTTTTTCAAAAAGTTTCTCTTGCCAATATTCTTTTGGAAGCAGACGAAGGTGACCTCTGGCTAGAACTATTGTAGGTAAGTCTTTTATTGGATTAACTGTTGGAACTTACTGCTTCGTTAAGTGACCTGATGTTTTTATAAACCAAGGTTTCCCTTTGGAAGGTCTGGTCTTTTTGAGCTTGGATGACAATATCGATACAAAATAATTTTTTGGCATCATCAGATTTTTACATATCCATCTGGCTTCCAGTTTTTGTTCTTCCATTCTTTATGATTTTTGGGGCCTACAAAAGGCCCCATGAAGCTACATATAAGGGCCTTTTCTTTTAAGGATTACGTGTTCCATTTCATTTACCGTGAAGGAGATCTATGGTAGCGGTTCCAGCTAGAGATAAAAACTATTCTCCTTTGTGATAGGGTAGTTTGGTAGGGTTATGGTTCTTATGCCATATTTGAGAAAACTTTTCAGATTTTCTCGACAGATCTGGTCAGATTCTTGCAAGAGAACAGTTTTGATGCTTTGTTGACAAATGGAGGAAGAAAGTTGAGAGGAACCTATAGCCCCCTTAGGGATGAGTCTCAAGGTCTGATCAACTTAGTACCGATTTCAGATCAGAAATGTTGTATGAGGGGTGGGGTTGTAGATTTCAGCAGGAGAAGAGGAGAGGAGAGAATGGGAGCATTACATACCACAACTTCATTGTTGTTATATTGACAAACTACATTCTCTTCCTTCTCTCTTATTATTATAGCACCTCTTGCAAGGCCTCCATTTCCTTTTTAAGCCTCATTGAATTCAAGTTTAAATAATCCCCATGGTGGAGGGCCCCATTTTTCTTGAGACCATACGAGTAGTTTTTTTACCGAGCCCTTAGCGGGGGTAGAGATAAGTGATTTCATCTTGTCTTTGTTGTGTTTCCTTGTGGAAAAGGAAATTGGCGTGTGTTAAGAACAAGCTTCTTTCTTGGTTGAAATGTTTCTTGTGATGCTTTTGCATCATTCACATCATTATATGCGGAGGTATCGGTCAACCGTGTTCATAGAAACTCTGAGTAAATTCTCTATGCTGTTTTTTTCCATTAAACTATGGAGCAAATACCGAGATATCGATGACACCCAATCTTGGGAGAGTTGAGACATTCATCCCTTTTTCTTTTTCTTTTTCATAAATATAACTCTTTGTAATGTCCCCTTTTTCTATGCCAAAGGCCTAAGGGTCAAGTCGAGTCCAAGCCGGGTCATACCCAAGGGGCTGTGGATGTTGGGGGCTATTGTGAAGGGGCCGCATGGTACTAATATCCACGTTTTGCACTTGGGGTCACTTTTGGACCATGGCGACTTAAAAGGGAAAAAGTAACTTTAGTTACTTTCATTTTATTGGCCCCTCCATGGAATGAAATGCGCCTAGGGTTATTGGGGCTCGTTTGCCGAGGAGAAGTATATAAGGAGCGGGAGAGTAAGGAAAGACACTTTTGATATACATTTTATTGACCCCTTCTCGTGCAGCTTCTTTGCTGTTGCGCATCTACAGCTTGTGGAGTCAAATCCCACAGGGACCCTAGCTTCGGTGGTGAGAGACTCGTCCCTAGCTAGCAGGGCATTCTTCGGTAGTGAGAGATCTACCCTAGTCTGTCATTTTGGAGCCGCTTTCAGGGCCGTGCGGCAGAGACATTAACAGAGGTTTCAGAGGAAGGATCTCGAGGGTCTTGGGGGCATTTGGGGAAGATAAGCAGAGGGGCTCCAGATCAGATTCACGGCAGCCATTTGGGCTGGGCATGGTAGCACGTTGAAAGCGCCTCCATCATTTTCTGACCCCATTCCAAGCGAGGCGACTTGCAGCCTTTATTTGGGGTTTTCCAGGGCGACAGTTTTCAGATCTGAAGGTGCAACCTTTATTTGGAGGGTTTTCTAGTCGGCCATTCCTAGATCTGAAGGTGGAAATATTATTTCCTTTATCTGTTAATGTTATTACCAAAGACCCTTAATTTCTGCTCCGGTATTTGGAGAGTTACGAGCCTCTGAAGTTTCCAGCTGTCTAGGGCATGCTGTGCTTTTTCTGGCAGCATTTTAATTTATGTAAAACTCCAAAAACAGTGTTATTATGTCCTTTATAATAATATCAAGCCCTCTTCAAGTTTTCAAGTAATTCGAATGAATATTTAGGGAGATATAGATTTTATTTAGTTCGCTGTCCTTACTGTAAAAATCTGGTAAAATCAGTATTTTATGTGGCTGCAAGTTTTCAATATTTTGTGCATTTTTAAGTGGTATCCCACAAGGGATATTTCAATGCTTTCAATTTTGATTTGCATATCTTTTTAATCAGTTGATTTGTCAAATTTTGAATGTGTAATCTTTGGATGCGGAGGTATTGGATAACTGTGCTACCAGAAACCCGACGAGATCCTCTGTACTATTTCTTGTCCCATTAAACTATGGGGCAACTACCAAAGATATTGGTGACGTCCTATACTGGGAGAATTGAGGCAGTTATTTCTTATTGTCATAGATATAGTTCTTATGTTTTCAATCTTGATTTGTATATCTTTTTAATCAGTTGATTTGTCAAAATTTGAATTAGTTAGTATGAGGTATAATTTAGTGCTCAATAGAATTTAAATTCTCAGTTTGGTTTTGAACCTATATTAGATTTATAAATTTTAAATTGTAGTTCAGCTGATTTTTGCACCAGATAGATAATATCTCTAATTGGCCATAAACATTGAAACTTTAAACTTTTTATTTTCTATAATTGTTTGTGTTTATGTAAAAATCCTAACTGCTTCTTATGATTCTGCACTTGTTTCCATTTCTGCTAATATAACCATCACATATTCTGTAGTTTGCTTTGGAAATACAGGTAGCCTGTGATTAGGTGAAATTTATGAAATTTTCAGAACTGTCTGAAAGAATCAAATTCATTACAAACAGGACAGCTGTTAATATACCTTGATAGAGGCTTAATACATGTTACACTTGAAATTTTTTGATGCAAAAGAAAAGTTATGCGTCATTAAGGAGAAGTCATCTATTACCACAAACCAATTGTATAGTTTAATGTGTACAAATATGAGTTTTGTATTGTCAATTTCATTGTTCAATGTCAAATGTCATCGACGAATGAGAGTTATAAATTTATTCTGTTTATATTTTCAATGCAGCTCTTTAAAATGTGTAACGATGCTTAAATATGCAGATATGCATACAGCTATAAAATTTGTTAATTTTTTCTTATATATTTTGTCCCCTGCCTTCTCCTCCGCCTCCCGAAACCTGCTATTTTTTTGCCATACACAAAACACAGAAGAACGTAGCTTAAAAGTTGTGTCTAGGACAAGACAATTATTGAAGAGAAGTTTGTTTGTGTGGCTCATTCTGGTGCTGTGCTTATGGTGAGATGCACCAGGGACATATATTTCTTTGACATTATAGTTCAGGATTTTTGCTTCTGTACAAGTCAGTAGATGGTATTTTTCTGTCAACTTTGTGTTCAAACATTCAAATATTTTTCACTAATGTGAGTTATTCTTGTGATTTGGTGGTGATCGTAGTTTGATTGGCAAGGGGACTTACCTCTGAAACTCCCACAAAAGGACCTTTTATTTATGAAATGCATGTTCGGGGTTTCACCAAACATGGATCAAGCAAGGTTAATCATCCAGGGACATATCTTGGCCTTGTTGAGAAACTGGGACACTTGCAGGTGTACTCTCCTTCTGAATATATTTAGAAACTGTGATATTTTTCTTTTCTTTTAATTTCATAAAAATGGGTTGAGCCTCTCTTTTTATCTTGATACAAACTCTTCAAACGTAAAATTATGAATTATTTGTTTATCTCGATAGACATTTAGTTTTAATGTCAAGTTACTACTCACAAGAATTTATAGAGATATGTTATTTTGACATTAGACTTTATAAACACTACATCACAATCAACATGGAAATGACTGAAGTTGTTAGGGATCATATGTTTTGTAAGGGATCACGATGAGATCTAAGGCTTAAAGATTTCAGTCAGAAGCTGAGTTTGAAGTTATGTTTAGAAAGATCAACAATTATTTAGGAGCTTGGACCTGTGCATTTTCAATTGTTCTTTGTATCATAGTTGCATCATATAAGAATTACACCATTGGGTATTTTTCCCAGTTAGTAAATAATAATTGCAGAGGAAACTTTGATGGTGGTGATTTTTGGTAGTAAATCATAGTTGTTTTCAACTCATTATGATGCTATACTTAGAAGACTCTGTCTAGAACAAGTGGAAGCTATTTATAATTGGAAACATCTTACAATTGCAGCAACAACTGGCACAGCTAGAATGATGATAGATACACAAAGTAGCAAGTGAACTGTAATCATGCTCTAGTGGATCCATGTGTTCATTGTGGTATAACAATTTTTTTGTCAGATGGCTGTTGGTTTTGGCAAACAAAATTATATTATCATAACATGAATCATGCTTCAAAAGACTGTTGATATGGATTTAGTTGTTCTCTTTGCATCTAATCACACTTGGTATAGATTTAGCTTAGTTTGAATTAGGATTTCAATTGTATATGTTTGGTCTAATCTTTAAGGATTATTTAATGTATATTTTACATATTGCATTTATAATGGCAAGTATTAAAAATGCACTATTAACAGCTATTTTCTTAAATTCTTCTTATGGAAGGTGTGCAATGTATGAACAATTGTACTTGCATTGCACTTGAAATGTGTTGAAATTGTTTGAGATTCATCTGTATATATTTAGTAAAAGTTCAAATATATTTGTTTAGCAATTGCTTACATGCCTAAATGGAATCTTTTCTAATTTTGTTTTCTTCTCTTCTCATGCACAGGAATTGGGAGTAAATGCCATTGAACTTTTGCCTTGTCAAGAATTTAATGAACTAGAATACTACTCATATAACTCTGTTATGGGAGATTACAAGTATGTGATCGGAAAGTACTATATTGAGTTTTCATTTTAGTTTACATTGTTGCTAATCACAAAACAATTGTCACTAGTAGATACTCTTGTCCACTCTATTTTGCATGTTACTGTGAGGTTACCTTTGACCTCATTCCAAGGTTAGAATGTAGCTTTTCTTTTAGTTACCATGTCATGAGTATCCTTTCATTTCATTATTACATATGATCTTTTTCTTTTTGATATCTTGAGTGGAATAACAAAATATTTATGTTGTCATTGTATGATTTTTGTTGAATTAAAAGTTAAAAATCATATTCTATATTTGAAAAAAGTAAAAAATGTAGGGTTTTCAAAATAGCCAGTTTGTGAGCAGGCAGTAGCTGATTATTGGGTTTCCAACTTTCCATTGAGCTATAGATCTTTCAAAATTGGTATTTGAAGATAAGAGAGTCTCGTGATGATCGATACTGCTCACCACTGATGGACTTCACTGGAAAATACGTTTTACATACGAAGTTAGACCCATAATACTAAGAATATTGATATAGCATCTAACAGTAAATCATATTGCTGGAAGCCATGTAATATCCATAGATATCTTTACTAGTAGACTGGGTTGCTGGAACAGCACTTTGTGGTGCTGCTGCATCATGACTGACAGTGCTGGAACTATATATGCTGCATCCGGGCTATCCTCTCCTGAATCTCTGCAAAAATAATCAAAGTGCGGATAGAAGTCAATAGGATATTCAACATCCATAAATGGTGGATAGTTCTTGAACCGAAGACTCTGGCCTGACACATTTTGGTGACTGCTGCATCAAGTCTGGCAGTGCTGCAACTATTGATGTTGCATCTGAGCTAACCTCTCCTGAATCTCCACACAAAATGTAATAAACAACGGATAGGATTTCTTAGGATATTTGACACCCATATATGGTGGATAGTTTTGGAGCCAAAGACTCTGGTTTGAGGGAGGGAAGAGTATTTGGAATGTAATTGGGTTTGGCAAAATTTTCCATTATATGGTGGGTTGATATATTCCTCCATATCCTTTAGGTCCTTTAGCATAGATAGATGGTCCTTTGTAGTTCCAAGCTTATTGAGCTCTTGATCTGCATGTTCACTATAAAAAGAAGTGGGTTGTTGAGATCTAAGATACATTCCTTTTGCTGCAATGAACATCTTCCAAGACCTTCCATTGCATAACTAATTCCCTCGATCCTGGCCTAAGCACCAATAGTTACATGCATTTGTACCCCAAATGCTAGACAAAATTTCTTTATAGTTCCTGGGTCAATAGAAATAACTACTATAATGGCATTTATCACTATTATTGGGACATTAGAAAATTCTGCAACTTATAGCCATCTCTATCTGCAAATAGCAAGGGCATAAAACCACTGCATGGCAACAAGATTCTGCATGGTGCAAGTTCTACAATAGTTGAGAGTCTCCCTTCAACATATTCTCTCTTAAAACTAGGGTTTTTCAGTTTGCATATGCTGAACTGACTTAGGAGCCGACCTTGTTTGACCATTACCTGCTTGAGCTGAACTTCAAGACAACCTCTCTCAGGCAACATCTGGCGGACTTTTAGTTTGTTTCAAGAAGTATTTCTGAGACGAATCCGCGCTGCCACCATGTATCACATTCTTTACCCATTGCACACTCTCTTGTCCCTAGCCCTTCTTCCTGTACCTTCACTTGTCCCATCCTGTTTTTCTGTTTCCAAGGCTTTTGTTCTCGTTGTTGTGTGTTTCTGTGTCAGCCTTCATCATCCTATGGGGCTCATCCTTTTGCAAGGCACAATATAATGCTAGAAGTACATCCAAGGTATGTTTTTGGTCTTAAAATATCTTTTCAAAATTTTCATTCCTGAAGTAACAAGTAGGTTGTTTGATGATTGGAATTGGTTTGATGGAACTGATTTGATTGCAATCAGGTTTGGGAAATCCATTCGCTTTCTTTTGTATTTCTTTGGAATCATAAATTGTTCTCTGTTGATTGAATTTGTTTTTGATGAGAACCAGTATAAGCTGGCTTTCAGGAGGAATAAGGAGATGGTTTTAAGCCACTGTTTAAAAGGATTAGTCTTTATTGGGCAGTCCCATAACAAAAAGAAAAGATGTATAATTTTGATATCCAAGATAGTGATCCTACACGAGACACTCAGGAACACATTGGAAGAACTCCTGCAATACAAAAACAATCTCAGCTACTGAAGACAATTATGAAACAAAGAGCAGAAAATAACAGGTTGAAAATTGAAGATCACAGATTGGATATTAAAATGATAAAAATGACTTATACCTGTTCATGGATCAGATTGAGATGTTATTACACAAATAGAAGAAATTGGAAAAGAAATTGAAGACATTTTGTTTGAGGTTTTCCTTGTTGGTCCTGCATATGGTATCTACTTTTTTGAATAACCTGAGATAGAGGATGATGGCGAGGTGGGTTGTGGGTCGAATGAAAGATTGACAACTCACAGCAGGATCGAAGTTTGTAGCTCAGTATGGTAACACAAGATTGGCATAATACTTTCATTCGTTCATGTAGATATACCTAGGTTGGCACAACATTATACAATGTTGAATTAGTCTTATGTTGTTTATATTAGGCATATTAGCATGTGTACATGAGTTGTAATAACAACTCACTTAGTTGTTAGAGGTGGTTGTAGAGTTTACATAGATCACGTGTGTAGTTGATAGTTAATAGGGGATGTTGAGTGTTGATAGGAATCACATCCTAAATAAAAGGATGTCAAACTAGTATAAATATTCCTTCAAACTATTAATAAAATAATGAACTAAGTGTCGTGTTAATATTTTTTCTATGCGTGTGTATTACATTGAAATAATTTAACCAAAATATTTAATATGGTATCACATCAAGCATCTTTGTGAGACCAAATTGCTTTCGAGTGTAAGATGGTTTTTTGATTATCAAGGGCAACATCAATTGTTTGGTTGCCCCTGTGGATGGTAGTCTTTGAGAGAGCAGATGGTAGATTAGAATATTAGAATTTGTTGTCTTTGTTGTAGATAGCTCGTGTGAGTGTGCAGCAATAGGAGTAAAAATACATTATAGTTTAGAGGTGTATTATTAGCAGACTGTGCAAATGCAGCAACAAAGAAGGTGGAGAAATCTTCAAAGAAACATTCCAGCAGATACCTCTTAGTAATTCAGATGTATTTTACTCCTGCGATATCAGATCGAGGTCCTCGTTTTTGTGGGAAAGATAAGAGAGAGATGCATAACTTATCTGTTCACATCATCTTCAGATTCAGCTTGTGGGTAATGATCAAATCGCTGTGCAAAAGATTTAATTTTGGAAATAACAAATCTGCACGCAAGAGAAGCATGAAAGAAATTTCAAGCAAAATAATACATGAAGGAGAGGAAATCCATATAGCAAAGGAGGTGATATTTGTTGCTGACATATACATACTTTAATTTTATTCTCTGTTTTCTGCATTAGAAGTGTCCACCCAAAAGAAGAAGCACGTACAAGGAGAAATGAAAATATAATTTTTAGCATCATAAATTTAGGGCAATTTTTTCTATTCATTAAAGTTTCTTTTTAGTTTAAAAAGTTGACAAAAATTATAATCAAAACTTTAGGAAACTCAAATATTTTTCCTCAAGTTTTCCGAGGAAGCAAGTTAATTGGGGAATTTTTAGAGTCGTAGAAGCCATTTCAAGATGCATTGAAGAGGCATATCTGACTTGGAGTGGTAAGGCATGTATTTAGAGGCAATTGTACATGATATTTTTTTGGAATATGGCATGGGAAGGCGGACAAGCAAACATACTCATCCCGTAACCAATCAAACCTTATGTTAGTAAGAGGGCCATTTCTATTGCGGTGTCACCCCATTGGCATAAAGATCATGATATATTGGGGTTTATATGTTACTATGGACCAAGCTAACCAACCAATGTGAGATTAGTTGTATAATTTCTAAATTAGGAGTCGGTTTTAGGGAATTTTTTTCATAAAGTGTAAAATTGTACCAAAACCGTATTGCAAAGAAAAAATTTTCCTTATTTCAATTTGTAACGGTTTATGAAAAACAATAATTTTTTTCATAAAAGTTAATCAAAAAGACATTTTTGTACATGGGTTCATTGTTGGTTGTAATCAACACAAATGCAAGTATTTATGCATGCGAGGAATTTTATGGGAAAAATAAAAAACTATTGCACATCAAGATCCATTCGGTTGATTGAGCCAAATTAGCGGGAGGCCCGAGTCTAATCTCGAGGGCCAAGACGTATTTTTTTGTAGTGACAAAACCAAATTATGCCAAAAAGAGCAAAGCCAAAAAGTTCAATGATGTGAGCATCACTCACTAAAAGAATAGTGACGACACAATCCCACTTTATGTGATTTGTACCTAACCGGCGAGGCCCAACCAACCAAAGGAGGAGAAGAAAGGAAAAGTGGAGGACCATGCCACACTTGTAGTGACTTGGATAGCGTGTTTGCTCCTATCCTTGTTAGTTTGTATCATCTTGGATTAGTGATGTGTTCCATCCGTCAATATTTGCTTGTTGAATTGGTGGTGTTCCCATCTATCAAAGTTGGTTTTAAACTAGGGGTTGTCTAGTGCTCATGAAGTGATTCCTTTCCCTTTGGACTCTGTTTGTGCTAAGTGGGGATTGTTGGAGATATACCTAGGTTAGTACTATGGTTCGCATACCCATACTTGGTAAATACTTGGGAGACCCAAAACATTAGACTTAAACCTTTAAAAAGACATAATTTTCTTTAAAAACATAAATTTTATGCAAAATATGGCTACAAGATGTATCAAATGAGTCTCAGTAGAACATTGGGAAATTGTTTTCTATTAGATTTGAATAGAAATACGAGTACAAAATCGCATCATCATGTGAATACAACTAGCATTAAGTCTTATGATCATGAATTTGTGATGATTATCATTAAAAATTATCATCATAAAATATATATCTATCACAAGTGACAAATTGCAATAAGACCTAAAGAAAAGAAGAGGACCCCCTATCTAATCTATATATGGGCCATAAGAGCTAAGAGGAGCCCTATCTAGAACTCTAATATATTATATGGGGTGGGGCCCTAAATTTTCTCCTTCTCCTAGGTATAGAAATGGTTCGGCCAAGGAGATCAAGTCGAAACGATGGGTGGAGGGCTGAAGTTGAGCAAGTGGCAATAGTTACAATAATTTACAATTTCCAAAAGCGTGCCATTTTAAAAAATAAAAAACTCCCTACAAAAACTCGTGAGTATTGACCAAAAACTTGCAGTATTTGCCGAAACCTCTGTTTTAGGATTTGGCAAGTACTTACCCAGGAGGAAAAATGTCGAGTACTCGTTGAGTGTGTATACTATGGCTAGTACAACATAGTCCAATGTTGTATTAATCTTATGTTATTCATAATAGGCATATTAGTATGTGTTCCAACTCACTTGTTAGAGATTGTTGTAGAGTTTACGTAGAATAGGTGTGTAGTTGAGAGTTAATAGAGAATGTTGAGTGACGATAGGAATTACATCCTAAATACTAGGATGTCAAACTAGTATAAATATTCCTACAAACTATGAATAATATAACGAAGTGTTGTGAATATTTTCCTTATACGTGTGTATTACATTGGAATAATTTAACCAAAATATTTAATTAGTTCTTCGTAATACGGAGATATTACATTCAATTACACGGTCCTTGGCTTTATGTAACAAGCTTACTTCTTAGAACACTTCAGCTGCTCGGGGCTTTATACAAATATTCTAAGCACACTCGACACCCCTTGCCCTGCTTGTAGAGTGATGATATTCTTATTCTACCTACTCCCATACCTAACCCATTTAACTGGAACCTCCCTATTCATGATGGTGTTTCTCTCCTATTGGGTGGAACGCCTTACATGATCTTACACATGCCATATATCGATAAAAATGCATAACAAGAAATTGTTGATGTCGAGGAGTTCAAATTTTTGCTAATTACATGCATTATTGGTTAAGCTTTCCAATGCTTTGCAATGCGGTTTCAATCTTGTGGACCTCTTTAGGTTTGCAAAGTTTTCTCAAGCTCTGCAATTTTCTTTGCAAAGTTGTATACTTACGAGCGTGCATTGACTTATGAAGTCACATAGAATTGCAAAGTTCACACAAACCTATTAACCTCTCTAGGCTTGTAAAGCTCCTCTAAGGTTGTAAAGCTTTCTAGGTTTGTGAAGCTTCTCTAAGATTGTAAAGTTGTCTAGGCTTGTGAAGCTCTTATAAGGTTGTAAAGCTCCTCCAAACTTGCACAAGTACAAAATGAAGTGCAATGCTTGGGAAGATTAGATGCAAAGAAAAGAGCGAATTCTTGTATTTTGTTGCTAGAATCTTTGCCCAATGATGCTTAACCTTAATAAAAATGTTTAATTCGATCCCAAGTGTAGTATAGCTTGAGATTAAACTTCTTTGAAATTTGATTGTGATCATGAATCTCACAATAAAAGGTTCGAACTTATCATTATGACTGACCAATCGGCCAAGTTTGCTAAATTTGGTTAGAGTCTTAATTTATTTGAACACAAATATTTGCACAAACTATATTAAAATACTCAACATACACACAATGATTAATATTAATAAAAATAGCAAGATGTTTATACAAAAGTTTGATCCTAGCATATAGGAATCATATCTTGTTACCTCTTGCTCATCTCTCGACCTCACACCCATCTATTCCTCACACTATTCCTATCTATGTGAATGGATCAACATTTTTTGCAAGCATCAATGGATTTTCGGGTGACTAGGCAATAGTCGGTAGTTTTCCTCCCCCTTCCAGTTCTATATAGATCCTCCCGAGCATACATGCATTAAATGCCGTTGTTGCTTGTAGGGACTCACCCATAGTTTGCCTATTCGGCGAATACTCACCAAAATTTTACAGGCGAGATTCGATATAAAATTCGCGATGCGTCATGGCGAATATTCGTGAGTATTTGTTGAGAATGTTCGCCAATATTCACCGAGTTTGACCCTAAATTCGTCCATTCGCAGGTTTAACATGGAAAATGGGAAAAAAGGGTTTAACGTTGAAACAATGTAGTTTTTGTCTTATAAAGGCATCATGCCGATATTTGTCTGAACGAGGAAGAGGAAAATGTAAATTATTATAAATTGTAACTTGCGTAGATATGCAATTTATGATGATAATTTTGAATGACAATCATCATAAATTCATAACACTTATCACTTTTAATTGTATTCGCATGATGATATGATTTTGTCTTTGTATTTGTATTCAAATCTACTAGAAAACACTTCCCCTAAATTTACAGACTCATTTGATATATTTTGCATAAAATTTATGTTTTAAAAATAAAATAGCGTATTTTTAAGTTGCCAAATATTCCCGAATATTTGTGGAGTCTTGCCGAGTTTTTCTTTGAGTCAATTTTTTTGGGTTTGCGAATATTTGCCAAATATGAGTATGCGAACTATGGACTCACCATAGAAATAGTTCAACCCTCCGCCACCTCCCTATATCTTATCTATCTGGTTATACGGATTATTTCAACGTAGCTTAACCACTTATGAGCTCATCCGGGTATCATAAGGGCATAGGGAATCCGATGTATAGGCATATGCTGCATCCGGCTCCGGCAATCGATCAATCGGCATGCATCCGGGACTCGACCCCTATACTTATCAATAGGGCATCGGCATGCATCCGCCGGCTCGACCTTCACTTCTGCATCCGGCCCTATATAGAGAACTGGGGCTCGACTCGACCGACCCCTATCCATATAGATATGGGGTGACTATCGATTATCTATAATGCACTTCAATAGATCCCCATGAGGGCCGGACCCCTATAGATCTATATGGCGTGGCCACTAACGCCTTTCTATCTATGGGGGAGCAACATATATATATATATATATATATATATATATATATATATATAGGCCCTAGATTGGGGTTGCCCGATCTACCATCTCCCCTACATCCATAGTCTTGCCTAATCTCTTATAGATTAAATACTAACAACTTATGTATGTAATCGTTTTTTGAAATAACTAAATTCCTAACATTCCCCCTTATTACATGTAGTTCAAAACTTGAAGAGAATTTATCCTATATGTGAACTAGAACCCTCTCGCAGATTCATCATACTCACAATCAATAGTGGGAATGGCCACACCGTACCTACTAACAATTCATGAACGTGAACAAACCCATATTTTCATCAAAAACACCAATAAATAGGATCTAGAACACATAACATTTTATACACACATGTGAACAAGGACACACAATCGTTTAGTTAAGATAAGATAAGATAAATATATTAATGTCCAACGAATGACCACAAAAGTAGGTCAATGGGACTGCAGTCCAAACATATACAAAGTGCGAGCGGGGACAACTCAAACGAGTTCCCAAAAACAGAAGAAAGAAAAAGAGACGAAGTAGAGAGGAAGCCCGAAGCCAAATACTCCCACAGGTGGGGGCAATGGAGCAAGCGGGAGAGAAAGACGGGAGAAGCAAAGAAGGGAATGGAGGAGGGGGCAAACGAGGACCAGTGGTCTACTCAGGAATGGTAGCCACACCCCTCCTAACATTTGAGGCCGACGAAAAGAAGCTCTGATGGACTGACAACCCGAAGAGGGGGGTGAAAACCTCCTCCCCTGCTGAGATCTCGAGGCCGAAACAACGACTGGTGGAATGGAGCAGGGCTGCCCTCTAGTACGAGTGCACATCCAATTTTGTTGGTGGTGATCGGGGAAATGTGAAGGTCCAACCGGGGACAAACTAATCGATGCACTATATCTAGGTCAGAGAGGCTCTATCGTTTAGTTCCTCCACTGTGGGTATAACCTAAAGAAGGTCAGTTCGTCTCGTGGGGATGACTCTCGGAGGAGGATGAAAATTTGGTCCCGCTCATCGGAGAGATCACCAAACCTCCTGATACGATGAAGAAAGGTTGATATGTCAAATATAGTTTCCAGACGGAAAGGTTGGGCTTGAACTCTGCCAAAATAATATGTTGGGGGACCGTCTGCTTGCATCTGATGAAGCGGCGAAGGAGGAGAGTCTGAATCCTCTCAACAAGCCCAATTTGTGTCTAAAAGGGAGGGCCCCCAGACAATAGACCCATAGAGAACAGTGGGGCGGATGAGGGAGTTCATAAGAAACATCTTGGAGGAGATGTCCTGGAAGTGGTTTCGAAAGCACTGTCTCTCGAGAATGGCAAGAGACCCATACCCTTTATTCACCCTCGGCTGAAGAGCATGCCTCATACTGAATCTTGGCCCTGAGAACTGGACTCCTAGGTAGGTGTATGTATTAGTGATTTCAACCTCCTGTCCCTTGAAGAAGAAATGGAGGTGTGATGTCTTCAACCCGTTGAAGACCATGACCTTGGTCTTACCTAGATTGATCGTCAAATGCCGAAGATCACAAAATAAAGCAAGTGCATCAAGCTGTCTCTGAAGCCCCTTAGGAGAAGAGGCGAGTAAAACAATATCGTCGGCAAAAAGAAGAGTAAACATCTATGCATTAGCGGGATTGGGCCTTTTAATTGCTCTTCTAGTTGGATTAGGCCTCACGAAACAATTGCAAAGCAACAGTCCTCACCACATTTTGTAGTGGGTGTTGGGCATCTAATTGAGCATCTCATATGCCTTTGGGGTATGGTTTGTCATCACCTGCGATTGATGATCTCCATTTGTGGCTTGTTGTCATTTTGGCACTAGGTTTACTACTAAAGCATTGAATCCATCTCCTAGCTAGTAGTGAGCTCAAGAGTGGAGATTGTCCTCCAACCTCCTTTGATGTTGGCTCAACTAGCCGAGCTGATCCTCATGGTTGTGTGGACCACAAATCACTGAATGATGCGCTTCAATGGTTCTGGTGTTGTTTCCCCAGTATCTGTCTTGTTCAAGAGAATGGGATTCCTCCCTCAATCAAAAAACCCTTTTTATGGGCATCAAATATACTGCGAATGCACCCATACACAAAAATAAATAAGTTTAGTTCATACAAACATGTGTTGTGCACCTTTTTATGGTAAATCAATTAAATCTTACGAACCGTAAGATTTCAAGTGAAATCCTTTTGCCAAATAATTTAATACACAATTTTACGCATCTGGCAAGGTTGCCTTAGAAACTGCTTCTCGGCTTAGAAGTTACACAATTAAACTGGTTTTGCGGGAAAGTTTTAAAGCCTAAAAACATACTAAAACAATTAAATCTAAAAAACTAAAAAGATGGAGTGAAATTATTTTAGGAAAGGTATTTCACACATTGTGGCAAAATTTCCACTGAAAATTCTTCCCACGGCAAAAGTTACGTGAATAATACTACCCCTGCTGGCGAACTTAATGTATTTAATGATTTTTTTATAAAAATAAAGCTCTAAAGATATTAAAAACTATATAACACAACTAGCTCTAGATATTTGTAAAAGCTAAAATTTTATAGTAAAAGACAATCTTTATACAATGTTTGTTTTTCCAATACGGGGCACTACTTAAACTATTGCAGACCTACTTATCATTCTTTTATTAATATACTGCTGCTTCTCTCTAATGCTGCACAAACTGTTTTAAGTGTGTCTTTATCTTAGGGGCTCTCTCCCTCCTAGGCGCCTCACATTTGCAAATCTTTGTTGTTTTGAACACCAAACATCACTGCTTGTTTTTTTGACTCCTTGGACAGCCCACACCTTTCTTCCTGTGGCATTCACAGTGCTTCCTTGTGCCTCTCTAGATTTATGCTTGCGCCCTCAAATGGAAGTGCCTTTCAGTCTCATTTTTACAGCAAGATGTGTATACTGGTACTATCAAGCTTTCTGATTCAGAAAAGATTGAGCAAGAAACACAGATGATATTCTGATATGCATGAAACAAAGGAGAGACAATTCTTAAATAGGATTCTAATTCCTCTTTGATATTTATAATGCCTCAGCTGTCTTTCATCTGTTTTTGCAATCATAGACTTCACCCAAAAACTGATTTCTCTTGTAAAGAAATCAGACTTCAACAAATTCTTAAAACAATTCATAGTATTCAAACTATTTTTTTGTGAAAAACTTTAAAAATTGGTGCATTAAAAATCTCACTATGGCTGCCCCTCGATTATTTCTGTCTTCCATCACAGTCATAGATCAGATACTGCTCTGATCCCAAATGCTAAATTTGGTTAGAGTCTCAATACATCTGCACAAAAATATTTACATAAAAATATATCAAAACATCAGACACACACACACACTGATTAATATTAATTAAAAACAGAGAAATACATATACAAAAGATTTATCCTAATTACTAGGAATCATATCTTATTGCCTCTCGCTCATCTCTCAACCTCACTCCCAGCTATTCCTCACATTAACTCCTATCTACGTGAATGAATCAAGCCATCTATCCCTTGGCTTGCTTGAGCCATTTCCCTGTCCAGGAAGGATCTGGCTGAGCAGGCTAACAAAGGAAAAAAACATGACGGGTGGTAGCCATTACCTGACAGTGTGGATCCACCTGCTGGTGGTGGCTGGGGCTGGGGCGATGAACCGGATGATCGGCCGCCTCTGTCTGCTGCACCGATTCCTCCTGTGGCTTAGTATTTTTGCCTTGCTGTCTTGTTGCCTGCTGACTTTTTATTGTTGGATTTTCATTCAACTTTTTTGATTGAAAAGATATTTAACTTCAAGTGAAAATAGCTTTGTCCCAACCCTTGATGTTGTTTTGCTACATGCATACTTGCTGTTTGGAGTGTGAAATCTTCCACTGGCTTTTTTATTTAGGAATAGCCATGCATAATCTCGATTCTCTACCATTAATAGGAATGTGCTTTTCAATTTAAAAAATGGACTAAACACTAACAACCTATATATCTCACCATATGAAATAACTAATTCCCAACAAATTTCTACCTCAGAAATCCATGAATGCTTTTAGTCCCTTCTTCGGACGGACTAAGTTCTCCTTGTACTCTTGCCTCCTTGTCTTCTTCCTAACTTGTTATTCCAAGATTTCTACTGTCTATTCTAACTCCTTTTCAGTAGTCTTAGTTCTCTAGTTTGTGGAGTGTTCTTCTTCTTTTTAACACAATCATCCCTGTGATAAGTATACTAGTCAGAACTTTTGAAAACGTGCGGAATGTCTAACCCTTTTGGCAAATCTATCTATCTCATTAACTGATTTTTTTCCAGAAGCTTAGGAGGACCGATTCCTCTTGGAAACCTCGTTTTCCTCAAGAGCACTAGTGTTGAATTTCCCTTAGAAAATTAATTTGCTCTCCTCATTTCATCTGACTTTTCTTTATACTCTTGGCTAATTTTTTTAGCTTCTTTCGCACTTCTTCATTCAACTTTTGCATGTATTTTGTGATATTCTTTATAACTGAACTCTTCTTCTCTGTTGTCACTCTTAGCAGACCCATTACTGTCTTTTTGATCTTCAATTTGACACGTTTACTAATTTGTTATAGGCTAACTATTCTTGAGCAACCATCTTATCCCATCGTACTGTCCATAGTATTGAGACTTGGATTCATAAAAGCTCAGCAATCCAATTTTTGACTTGGTTTGGGCAACAAGACTCAGTAAGTTTAAAAACCATTAAAAATAGAGAATTTTAGGGGAAAATAACTTGTAAAATGCATTCTATATAAACGCAAATTAGGATACACTTGAAACTAATCAGTTACAGCTAACATTCACATTTATACACAAAGAAGTAACTAATGCGATACTGAATGTTTGAACTAGGAAGATGTAATGGGATTTTACTACATCACCTTGTTCCTAAAGTTCCTACTGGAATAGCATATTAAGTTGGTTGATTCCTATGAAGTTTATGAAATCATCCCTTGTGTGGGCACTGTGGCATTTTGGTAGTGATAATTTCCAAGCTTATACACAAGGACGACTGCTGTTAAACATGGAAATACTTTACTCTTTCAACAGAAACTGTTCCACTTGCATTCTACATCCATATAAAATTCCAGACTTTATTTGACAAAAGCGTTATATCTAGATTGGGTATGCCTTCTCTTTGGCATAGGAATCTAGTTTCTCTAGACTATTGGAGTTTATATGAAGTACTCAAGGTAGATTCTTTTCCAAGCTTCTTAACAAAGGATGTATTGGAGAGTTAGCATATTATGATGTTTCTTGGTTCATAAGCGAGCCCAAATGAATATACCTAAGCATAACCACAAAAGATAACTGAAAATTACATTGCAAATATGGGGCACTTATGGCTATTGGCTAGACTGTTTCGGTACAGGTACGGGTATCACATGCTGAAACGGAATTTTTTAAAAACCTCAGGTACAGTACGCTGTGGGTATGTTCATACAATATATATTTAAAAAGTAAAAGTATATATATATATATATATATATAAGATTTTAAAGAAAACAACAAGCTTATAGTCTCAGCAACCTAAAGCAATATTTCTTTGACTGAATACAAGAAGACCACAAAACATTAAATCAAAGAGTCCATCTACTTATGGGCTCACAAACATTCCACTTATTGTTAAGGCCCAGGGAAAGGTTTGGTGAGAAGGAAATCTATTCATAGAGTTGTTTGGAGGTAGCCTTTTGGAGAAGGGGCCCTTTGAGTCACCTTATAGTATCCCAAAAGTCATTCTCATCCTCCATAATTAGTCCAGTAGAGGGAGCTGTGAAAGCATTTCTGAGCATTGTATACATTCTGAACTGAGATTGAGGAAGCTTATAGAAAGCTTTAAGGTCTGTCCATTCCATCCACTTCTCAAATCTGTACAAGTCATGAAATATTTTAACTCCTTTCTCAAACAAAAGGAGGGCAGAGCAGCCTCTTGTCAAGGCAAGGATCTTGTCATTATATTTCAGATTCGAGAAAATCAATTTGTAGGCTTGGCACCTAGTGTCAAAGGAAGAGAAGATAGGCTGCCCAACCACCAAGTGCTTCACTTGTTCCCATGCCTTCCAAATTGACTGAAGAATAAAGGACCCATGAGGAACAACAAGAAAGCACCCAAATAGTAAGTCAACCAAATGAAGTCCATTTCATCTGTCTTGACCCTTCGAGCCTATTGGCAATATTGGATCTCACACAAACTTTCCAAGGTTCAATTCCAGTCAAAGCCCTCAAGTTTTATTTATTTTTTTGCACTTCAAAAAAAAACCATCTGGGTACGCTGTGGGTATGTACCCATAAGCCCTGGGTACACAAATCCATACCGGGACGTATCCAGGGGCTTGTGGGTACGTATCCACAGAGATATGTACACATGTACTGTATGTATCGGGCCTTTATGGGGGTACTTGGTGTTTCCGGCGATCTAGGCTATTGGCATATGCCGTTTGAGCTATTATATACTATGTTCCACGGGGACGTGTCCCCTATGTTTTTCAGCTGCGTTCCACGTCATCGGGATGTTTCAGAACCTCGGAGATGGGTAGGAAATGTCCCCTTCCCGTCCCCCAACTCTTCGAAAAATGTGAACCGTCTTGGGGACGTCAAAAATTGAACAGGGGATGGCAGGGGACGACTAGGCATCCCGACGCGCAGTTAAGGGGACTTTTAGAAGTCCCTCAACCGTCGCGTCCCCTGCCGTCCCTGCGCATTTCAGCCTAAAAAAATGTTTTTAAAAAAAAAAGCAGACTTTTAAATAAAAGTAAAGCAATGTGGGGGCCCACAAGGACCCCCACTTGCATTTCTAAGTGCCCTAAACCTAAAACAAACATCAAAACAAAAAAAAAACTCATTTGACTCATTTTTAATTTTGTGAAGGAGAAGACAAAGAAAGAAAAGAGCATAGAGAAGAATAGAGAGCAGCAGTGAGAAGAAGGCAAGAGAGCAATATTCTACTCCATTAGAGGTATGTTTATGATCCTTTGTTCATTTTACAAATTTGCACAAACTATTTCTTCATTGTTTCATTTTTTTTTTTATCATAGTTTCAAGCTTCACAAACTTAGCAAGTTTTTTTTTTTTTTTTTTTGTATTTTGTTTTCACTTGCAGTTGCAGGGTTGTTGCATTTCCAATACAAAACAATGAGCAGCAGTGAGGGTAGTGAGGGTGAAGAGATTCAAATGGCAATGCAACATAGAGGTAGAGCCAGAACTAGGGTTTCTTCAGGGAGTGAGAGTGTTGCACCAACAATGGGTTCAAATAATCCGTTTGATTGCCCTTCACAACTCAAAATCTATGCAAATGGGCCATTCAATGCTAAAAAGCCCCTTTCACAATTTATAACAGCCATTGACAAAGAAAAAAAAAAGAATTCAGGGGGGAGTAGAGTGTGGTTATGCCATATGTGCAACAAAGAATTTAGGGGCAGCTACACGTGGGTTTATTCACATCTTTTGGGCATAATTGGACAAGGGGTAAAAGGTTGTGAAAGAATATCATTAGCGGAGAAGACCGAGGTGACTAGGTTGCACATGGAGGGTGAGACAATGAAAAAAGGGATGCCATTGGAGACTACACAAGTGCCTATCCAATGTGTGGATGTTGAAAGTCAAAGAGGAGGGGATTATGCCAAGGGAAAGAGAAAGACTTCTACTGTTACAGGTATGTTTAATGTGCAATCAAGGGAAGTAGCTGACTCTTCTATTGCCAAATTCTTCTTTGCCAATGCTATACCATTTCATGTGTCACGCTCCCCTTTCTTCAAACAAATGTTCAAAGATGTAATTGTTGTTGGTTCCTCATATGTCCCTCCTGGAGAACACAAACTACGAACTAGCCTCCTTGATAAAGAATATTCTAAGGTGAGTGTGGTGATGGAGGAGATGAGGCAAACTTGGATACGGGTGGGCTGCTCTATCATCATGGATGGGTGGACCGATATTAAACATCGGCCACTCATCAATATCATTGTCACATGTCTTAGAGCTATTTTCTTAGAGCTATTGATTGTACAGGGAGGAGGAAGGATGCGACCTTCTAATTTCAAATTTTGAAGGATGCTATAGAGGAGATTGGGCCCTCTCATGTTGTACAAGTAGTGACTGATTCAACCCACGTATGTAAGTTAGTTGGCATGATGGTTGAGGGTGCTTACAAGCACATTTTTCTGGACTCCATGTTGTGTTCATGCATTGAACAATGCATTGAAAGACATTGGAAAGATAGATTGGGTGAAGACAGTGGTGGCAGAGGCTAGACACATACAGATGTTCATTTGCAACCATCACACCTCACTTGCTCTATTCAGGTCTTTTTCGAGGAAGGAATTCCTCAAGCCCGTGGACACTAGATATGCGAACTATTTCATTTTGTTAGAGAGGATGCTTGAGGTGCAGGAGGCTTTGCAATTAATGATGGTTAATCAGGAGTGGGGTAGATGGCCAGAGGCAAACACTTCTGAAGGAAAAGGTGTGAAACAAAAGATCCTCGACGATGATTGGTGGACCACAGTCAGGTAAGCTATTGCTGATTTTATATATGTAAGTTTAGTTTTTAATTTTTAAATATTTTTATCCATGTTTATAACTTGTAAATTAGTTTAGTTTTTCATTCTTGAATCTTAATGTTTTCTAATTTTTTTGTAAATTGTTTGCAGATATGTTTGCTCCTTCATCTCACCTGTAGTGGGGGTCATAAGATATGTTGATACAGACTCTCCTAGTCTTGGAGAGATTTATGAGACATTTGATAGCATGCTTGGACAGATGAAGCAAGCCATTCATAGCAGGGATCCTACTTTGGGATTTTATGAGGAGCATATTAGGCCCATTGTGACACGGCGGTGGAACACAATGAACACCCCGCTTCATATGGCAGCCTATGCTCTAAATCCCAAATGGTATGCAACACGACCTGGGAGAGTGCCTCCATCTGATGATGAAGAGGTGAAAGAAGGGCTCATGAAGGCCTTTCGAAAGATGTACACTGATGAGGAGTCCACTTTATTGCGGACCCAATGGCTATCCTTTGTCAATCTCCGTGGACCAACATTTAGCAAGCCAGAGGCGAGGACAAATAGAGCTACATTAGCTCAAGTAGACCCTATTGGATGGTGGACATGGCATGGCAAGGATGCACCAAACTTGAGGATTCTTGCCACTCGCCTCCTTTCACAGGTTGCTAGTTCCTCTGTTGCAGAGAGGAATTGGTCCACATATGGCCTCATCCACACAGTTAAGAGGAACCATCTTACCTCTCGACGAGCAGAGAAGTTAGTAGCCGTGCATAGTGCCTTGAGACTTCAGGATCGACAGACTCCTGAGTATCGTCAGACTCCAGCCACACGTTGGGATGTTGATCCCGAAGATGCTTCACAGATTGATGAGGAGGATGCACAGGTGGGATTGGTTGGGGTTCCATTGGATGAGGCAGCCCCTCATAGTTCCAGTGACTCAGACTCAGAGTCTGATTTTGATGCCACTTTAGCGGAGTTTGATTAGGGGCAGCTATATATTTTCATTTTGATTTTCTATGTTTCAGACATTTTGTTGCCCTTGGGCATTTCATTGTAATTGAAACTTGAATCTTATGTGCAATCTCAATTCAGCTCCAATTTTATGTATTAAAGTTTTATGATGTGTGTGATGAATGCTTTATTAAGTTTATCAATGTGTTACAGTTATACTTATCATTATTCATATGAATATTTGAAATTTGAAATTTCCAATATTTTAAAGGTTAAATCTTATGTGAAATCTCATTTCAACTCTAATTTTATTGATTAAGGTTCTATAATGTGTGTGATGAATGCTTTAGCAATGCTATCATATGAATATTTGGAATTTCCTATATTTTTAAAATTTTCCCTTATTTTTTAATAGCCGTCCCCTAAAAAAAAGCCTAAAAAAATCCGTCTTGGAAACGCGTCCCCTGCCATCCCCGTCCCGGAAACTTGGTGGAACATAGATTATATATGCTCCACTACTTCCAATGGATTGTTTTCATCATAAAAATGACAGTTACCAAATATTCTATCATTCTAAATAATCAGTTGGATAATGCTCTGTTAAACTTGGAATTTTGTAGACAGTCTTTCATGCTCGAATTTTGAGAAAGGAAGTTTGGTGGATCCACTGGGAATTTTCTGGATATTATTGGTTTTACTTGGCTCAAATTGAAAAAAATGGTAGAAGTAGAACTGCTTTTCAAAAAAATGAGTGACAAGAATACTATTTGAAGTCTAGGTCAAAGAGAACATCTAATCTAGACATTTACTTTATTACAAAATTCTATTCAGACTAGTAATTTGTTCTGGAAGCTTGTTAGGCAGAGGCCACAAGGATATTTGTTTTTGCGTTTAAGATAAAACACAGGCCTGGCGAGTTCAAATGTGTGACTCACGATTCTGATCAGAGTCTACCATACTTGCGGGACTCGCTTGTAGATTCTTTGCGTTTGTTGAATCTCTCATGCATCCTCGCTGAAGCTGCGTTAGACCCAGATCTATGATTCCTCGCTGAAGCTGCCTTAGACCCAGATCTGCGATTCCTTGCTGAAGCTGCCTTAGACCCAGATCTGCGATTCCTTGCTGAGACTCACCGAGTCTCAAATCAATGACTAGCTTGTTTCTAGAGAAATATTTGTCCAAATTCCCTAAACTTCTATTAATAACCTGTTTTGTACATCCATATGTGGGTGGTATGTTGAATTGTACTGCAACTGTGTGCCTAATTTCTTCCATAATAATCTCCAAAAACGACTTAAGAATTTGGTGGCCGTGCCTAAAGTAAATACTCCTCGAAAATCCATTCAATTTAACTTCTTTCTAAAACAAATGTACAACATTTGGATCATCACTAGTGTTCTTGCAAGGAATAAAATGCATCAGCTCTTTGAATTTATCACCCACAACAAAGTCATTACCTCTTTGTTTCTTTGGCAACCCAAGAACAAAATCCATATTCAACTCTTCCCTATTGAATATATTTATACACACATGGTAGTTGGCAGTTCTTACTGATCTCAACTGTTTCAACTACATTGTAACTATTCCCAACATAACAAAATGACAGACACATTCATTAAAGTGTGCATTCCGGTTTCTCTTCCTTCTTTCTTTGTTCACATCTTCTAGCATTGGTGTAAGAGCCATTGGTGCTCGAAAGGTGGGAAGTTTGAGGAAGCTCTTAGTGTAGAGTATGAACATCCGGAAGAAGACCATGAAGGGTTGTGTAGACATGCAAATTGTTGAGAAATCTGAGGATGATGAAAGATGTCTAGGGCACATTTTTCAAATGTTCTAACACGCTCAACAGATATATGCCATTTGTTTTGTGGGCTTTGAAGGGGAATTGACATTTCTCAGTTGTTCATTTGCAACACTTCAAAACTGCCATTACTAGCATCAAAAATGTCTTGAGGGAAAATACAGACATAAAAAGCGTTGAAAACTAGATGCAAGGGCAAAGGCAATCTGTAAAGACATCGAAGCAGTGGTTGATGGCGTTTGAAGGGAAAACCCTTTAAGTGGAGCCACAATCGCCAGCAGATTGGGCCGACGAGGGCACAATGTTGATTTAGGAAAGAACACCATTAAAAGCGAACACGTGAGTAGAAAGGGGACGTTGCTGAAGGACTTTAAGGAGGAAAACATATTTAAAGGTTTTGCTGCTGGGTAGTCGGGTATGGCCCTACAAGGTTTGGGTACAGTGCGATACATAACTGGTATGTTGGGGAATTGTCCCAATACCTACCTTAAAAAATGATTTTTTCTTTTTCTTTTTCATTTTTTTTAAGTACTTATTCTAAGTTTGACCAATGAATATCATGACATTTGGCATTGAATTATCATTATGTTTTGTGGTTATTTAGCTTATTTTGTTTACTCTATGCATATTATATGGTTAATTTGCTTATTTTTAAATAAATTTAAATATTTTATATATTTTTGTACAGCTGTACCCAAGCCCCTAAAAATCTCTTTACTGACGTACTGGGTTCCTCTCCCCATATTCGTACCCGTACCCATACTCATACACATACCCATACCCACACCGACTACCTAGCTTTTAAGTAATATTTTTGTGTGATTTTCATAGAAATATTTGTCGCAATTGTTCAAAGGTATTTCTAAGGGATTGTTTTTTCATTTGTTGTGATAGTCTAGACAATAAAATTTCTTTACTTTAGGTCAAATTCAGAATCCAAAACTGTATTTTCTTTTTCTCCCTATTGCATTTATTTTCCAAGTAAAATCAGGCTACAAAATTGTTTTGTTGCATTAATTTCCGTGCAAGGAGTTAGAAAATAGACTATTATTATCATTTTGCTGCATTAATTTATGAGTCGAAAGTTAAAATTGGTGTGGAAACTGGCAAACATCCAAAAAATTTGTTTTGTTGGATGCGCAAAAATTGACGGGTCAAAACTATACTATATGGAGTCGTAAGATTTTGAGTATTGCTGATTATCGAGATTGTGATAAATAATACATAGCACGGAAGGAAGGGCAATTGCAATTTTTGTGGATTATGGCAAATTGCATAAGGAGGCCCTGTTGCTGCCGAAGTCATTGGACACCAGAGGTCTGAAACTGTGTTGTGGTTGGAGATCTATGGACCAGTCCGAAGGACAAATAAATGACTTCAGAGAAGAGTTGGCTATTATACCTGAAGAATTTGCTGTTTTCAACAAGGTTGCAAGAGGGTGTGTCGTGTCAGAGCACCTACTTCGGATGAAAGATCTCTAAGACCAGTTTGCCTCCATTAAGAAAAAGTAAATGATGATGATTTGGTGGGGTTGGTGCTAAACAATTTTCTGTCCTCATATAAGTCATTTGTGGAAGCCCTCCATTTGATGGCTGAAAGTCAGACTTTGACTTTGGATAAAGTCAGTTTCTATTTGTTACAAAAGGAACAAAGACAATGTCAAACACTTGAGTCTAGTTATGGAAAAATAGAGAGTGCCTTTGCCGTTCAATCCAAAGGGAAGTGGAAATGTCAACTTGAAGGATCATCTCTGAAATATGAAGTGTTATTGGTGTCATAAACTTGGTCATGTGAAGGATTGTCAAAAGAGACAATATGCCCTTGCTAATAACAAAAAGAAAAAGGGACAAGCAAATGTGGCAGTAGTTGAACGAGTCTAAAGAAGAGTATGCCCTCATGGTGTCATGCTCAGATGATGGCCTTACTAGGTGTTGGTTCTTTGATTATAGAGCATCAAAGACACTTCACATGTCAATTGGTATGTAAACTTTTATGCAAATTTTAGTTCTTTTGATTTAGTTTCATTAGGGGATGGAAGATCTCATGCAATAGAAGGGATAAGGGATATCCGCATCATATTGAATGATGATGCCAAATTCATAGTTATAAATGTTAGATATGTTCCTAACATGAATAAGAATCTTTTATCCGAGTGAGCTAACAAAAACCCCAACACTTTTATAAACTTCTCTAGCAAGAAATGCATTGTGTTTGATGTAAAACAAAACAAGGTGGTTTCCCGGGTATTGGGCAAGGTGGCTTGTATAGGCTTGTTGACTCCACCACTGGTCAATTTACATGCCTTAGTTGTGGAGGGTAATACCAACATTTTGTGGCATGAGAGATTTGGACATCTCAACCTTATTTATCTCGCCAAACTTAATAGAGCCCACATGGTTCTGGTTTGCCAATATCGAAGAGAATTAGAATATATGTGCAAGATGTTTGGTTGGGAAGTAGAAGAGGAAGTCTTTTCCAACTGAAGGTGCTTGGTGTGCAAAGGGCCTCTTAGATCTTGTTCATGCAGATCTTTATGAGCCATTGTAAAAGTCTCCCATAGCTCTTGGTGCACGGTACTTTCTCTTGTTGTTGGATGATTATTCTAGGAGAATGTTGGTCTACTTGGAAAAGAAATCTTAATTATTTTGGTTCCTTTGAAAAGTTTAAGGCATTGGTGAACTAGGCTAGTAGACAGATCAAAACATTGAGATCCATAATGGGGAGAATTCACTTCCAGCGGTTTCAAAGAGTACTTGAGGAGGAGGGAATTTATCATCAATTGACTTGTCCCATATGGGGTAGTTGAGAGACAAAATAGGACTATCATGGAGATGGCTCAATGCATGATGCATAGTTGAGGTGTGTCAATCAAATATTGGGGAGGAGCGGTAAACACAACAATATATATTCTCAATCGAAGTCCTTGCAAAGCTTTGCAGGAAGTTAGACCTGAAGAAGCTTGGTTCGGATTCAAACTCGAGTTATCAACTTTTTGTATTTTTGGTTCAACTACATATACTTTGGTCCTTGATAGAAAGAGTAAGTTAGACTCTAAAAGTTCAAGATATTTCTTTGCTGGTTATAGTGATCAATCCAAAGCTTATAGGCTGATTGATATTTCCACTAATAAGATAATTGTTAGTCGAGATGTTGATGTGAAAGAAACAAAATCATTCTTTGGCTGTAATCAACAAGTTGTATTGAGAGTGTTGTGACTCCTTTACACAATGATGAGTCTAGTTCATCTCATACTCCATGAACTCCACCACAACAACTGTGACACCCACAACTGATACATTGGTGTATAGAAGATGCCAACTTGAGTTGGTTCCTCATCCAACAATGACTCAGCTGGAACATAATTCTTCAATCCAACAAAGGCCGAAGTGGTTTTACTCCATTTTACACAATGTGTGGGAGGATGAAATGCCCCAATAAGATGCATGGCCTTGAAGGACTAGTAAGAAAATTGCTGATTTAAGGTATGTTCATTTTGTTCTTTTTCTAATCATCTCAACATACCCAAGCCACAAAGATACTTTGAGACAATAGGAACACTTGCATGAGAAACTGCCATGCAAACAAAGTATGATGCCTCGACGAAGAACAATACATTGTTAGAGTTAGCTTTAGGGGAACAATCCATTGGCTGCAAATGGGTATAGAAGGTCAAGCGTAAAGTTGATGGTACTTTGGATAAGTACAAATCTCATCTTGTTAAAAAGGCTTCTTGCAATAGGAGGGAATGGATTACGAGGAGACTTTTTCTCCTACTACAAATATGGTCACTCTTATGTTGCTTCTTTCAATTGCAACTTAGTTTGGATGGAAGGTTTTTTAGATCGATGTAAAGAGTGCCTTCTTGAGAGATTTGGAGGAAGAAGTCTATATGGCACAACTTGAAGGTTTTTGGGCATGTGGTTGTGAACATTTGGTATGTAGGCTGATTAAGTCCTTGTACAGACCTAAACAGGCTCCTCGAGCCTAGTATTTTAAAACAGGATATCTTTAGGATCTTGGATTCAAAAGTAGCCTTTTTGATCTGAATATATATGTCAAAAGTGATGATGATGATATTGTTATTTTTATTGTTTATGTTGATGATATTGTTGTTTTTAGTGTTTCTGTTGATGATTTTTCCATTATAGGAAGTTGGCCACTGCTATTCAAAGAGTAAAATCAGGGTTATGTGCTGCTTTTGACATGACTGATTTAGGCCTCCTACACTATTGCCTTGGTGTAGAATTCTGACAACATTATGATTGTCATAGCCTAGGTCAAGTATGCTACAAATCTATTGTAGGGTTTCAGATTTCTGACTCTAATTATTTTTCTAAACCTATGGAGGTCGGGCTGAAGTTATCAGCTCATGATGATTTATCACTGGTCGATGAAAGACAATTGGCGGGCAGCTTGATATACCTTGCATCCACACGATTGGACTTTTGTTTTGCTATTAACTATCTTTCTTGGTTTTTGTCTAATCTAAAGCTCATTCATTGGACAACAACGAAACGAGTTTTGAGATATGTCAAAGGAACTCTTAACTTTGGCATTCTATATCAGCTAGTCACTGATTTCAGATTGATCGGGTTATATTAACTCTGACTGGGGCAGATAAATTGATACTTGGAGGTCTACCATTGGGTATAATGTTTTCTTTTATTTAAGGAGTTGTTTCATGGCAGAGTAAGCTTCAGCCCATTGTAGCTATATCTTCCATTGAAAAAGATATAAAGTAGCTGTCAGTGCTAGTTGTGAAGTAGTTTGGCTACATTGGATTTTGATTGATCTTCAACTTTCCCAAGCTACACCTACTCCACTTTCTATTTTTTGTGACAATCAAGGTGTATTGAAGATGGTAAAGAATCCGGTATATCATGCCTGCACCAAGCACATTGAGATTCATCATCACTATATTCGATAGTTGGTTGATTCTGGTGATATCTCTCTTCACTTCTATCCTTCTAAGGAGTAGCTTTCGGATCTAATGGTTAAACCTGCTGGCCCTAAAATTTTGGGACAAACTTTGAGTTGTTTCCAGTTTAGCCATTAAGGGGGGGTATTGAATATATTTATATACACATATGGTAGTTGGTAGTTCTCTAACTGATCTCAACTGTTTCAACTACATTGTAACTACTCCCAACATAATAAAATGATGTACACACATTCATTGAAGTGTGCATTTCGGTTTCTCTTCATTCTTTTTTGGTTCACATCTTCTAACATTCCCATGGTCTTTTTGGTGGTGATAATGGTTTATATAAAACCATATTCCTATTTGTGCCTTTTGCCAACTGACATACTCTATCTTCCAACATATCTAATGACATTCTTAGCTATTCTCAGCCAGTAGTTTTTCTCATCTAGCAATGGTAGGGTCTTATTTCTTCCAAAGTGACCTAATCCACCATTGTGTAATTCCTTGATGAGTTTCACCCTCATTGATTCTCTATGGATGTACAACTTCTGTTCCTTGAAAAAAATCCTTTCTTGATTATATAATCCACATAAGGGCCTCTATCTCCTACCCATGCCTCTGTGCAATCTTTCCAAGTTTCTTCAAAGGCTGCATCTTCTTCATAGAATTCCTAAGACTTTCAAGTCCAATCATCTCCACAGACATAGCCTTTAGCAACACAAGTCTCCTACTCAAGGCATGAACTACCTTAATAGAATGACCTGATATATGCTTGAGCATAAATGGATTATTCTGCAAGTACACAAGACACTTCATATGCCTTTGTTTCAACTTGGTCTGACTGTTAATATACAATGCAAGCTCTTTAGACAACAAATAGTTCCTCCATTTCTTCCATGCTTGAACTATAGAAAGGGATTCTTGATCATACACAAAACTTCTTAGCTTCATCCAACATCTCAGTTAAGTATACAATTGGTCTTCCGTTTTGATTCAACACTGGGCTAACTGTTGTTCCACCTGCATCATTATTACGAGGTAGGGCTTATTATAAGTTGTGGCCAGCAACTTTCACATTCACCATTGTGAATGTCATACGTCACATTTTCATTTCCAAAGTATCCATCTTAGAGGACATCATAAATCGGTATTAATACATCCAACTATAGGTAGCTCCATAGCTGCTTACTAGCCATAATGGTCTCCTTTCCCAACAAAAGTCATGTTGGCTAACACTTCAGATTTGACACTAATGACTAACTTATAAAGATTTGCTACCCTTTCTGTACATTCGTTTGCAAATAATATGAGTAGCTAATTTGTTTTAAAAATCATGACTGCCTCCATTTGCAGTTTTGGAGGATCTTTATTTCAAGTGACTTTGCATTTTCCTCCAAGGAAAAGAGATGCTATTATTTGAAATACCCTTTCCATATTTTTGTTGAACTCGGGTATCACTCAACAATGCCTAGCTGCATTGGACAAATTCATTTTCGAAACTTTGGAGAGGTGCTTAGATTGGAATTAGTAGGACCAATAATTATAACTTATTTCTAGGACTTCATTATATAGTTAGTGTTTGATGATTTAATGAAAAAGAAGCCCAAAATATGATAGATTGCTTGGCATTAAACTTGATTCAATTGAACAGAGGGTAAAAATTACAACTGATTGTCTAGCCCTAAATTAGTCATATGTCAGGGTTTTTGGGATTGATCAATTTTTTTAATAACTTGCTTTACAGGGTGAATTTTTGGGGGTATTCAACTATCAACTATTTTTCTCCAATGATTCGATATGCTGCCTCTGGTATGAAGAATTGTGGACGCAATGCAATCAAAGAGTTCAAAAACTTGTTCGAGAAGCACACAAGCATGGGATCGAGGTGAGTATCTTCTCCATAACATTCATCTTTTCCAATATGCTCTTTTTGGTTTAATCTTACTTTTGTATTGATCACCTTTGATAGGTGTTCATGGATGTGGTATTCAACCACACTGCAGAAGGAAATGAAATGGGTCCAACATTATCTTTCAGAGGCCTTGATAACAGTGTCTATTACATGCTTGCACCCATGGTAAGTTCATGCTTGTCTTGATATGTATTTCAACAAAAATAGTGCATGATATGTCTGAATGGTTTATGTTGAAATGGCAAGGCTTATTTCAAGATTGTGTAAATGTTTAGTGGCATAATGACTGCCACTTCAAGGACTTTCAGTTTTCAGAAAAGATTTTTGTTGCATGTTTCAGTGCAAGAAATATGCTTAAAGTTAGTTCATCTCGTAATATGGCACTATGAAAATTATTGTGCAGGGCGAGTTCTATAATTATTCTGGCTGTGGCAACACGTTCAATTGCAATCACCCCGTTGTTCGCCGTTTATAGTGGATTGCCTCAGGTGCCCAAGATATGATGACCCTAGGGTATGCTTTTGATTACTAGTTAGTATACTGGCATGAAAACCAGTCTCAGAAACATGTAAACATATTCGTCTGCTACAGATATGTGCCCAATTCGCATGTGTTTGCTCTTATGTTTAGGAACTCAGTCGACAAGCTAATTATTTTCTGCTGGATTGGTGACTTCTTTCTGTGTATTTGAGATGCCACTTCTAAATCTTAATTTTTTAATGGAAAATACAAAAATGAGGAACTAGACAATTTAAAAGAAAAAGATAAAAAAGGAAACCATTGTTTAGAGAGAACGAGTTTGATAAATGACAAACTCCGTCATTTTGCTTTGTCATTTTTTAAAACCCTTTCCTTTCAGCCTTATGTTGTTTTCTTATGTTTGAATTTATTCATACCATCCATCTTATGTCATTTCAGTTATGCTTTCCTAGATTTATTGTGTTATATTCTTTATTAACAGAAATTTCTTAAGGCCATAAATTATGGTATTAATGAACTGATCAATGATGAAGGAGAGATATAAATGTTTCTTTTGCATCTTACATGTATCCTATCCATTTGCTTTGCTGTTTTTAAATTTACTTCTTGTATGATACAAGCATTTTTAGTTCTATTGTGACGAGTAAGTTATGTTGGTATTCTTAACATTTAGCATGCCATTAACGGACACATGCATACATAAGCGAGAGACGTTAGAACTAAATCATTAAAGCTACAGTCCAGAATGAGTCACTCTATTGAAGATTGCTGTCATATATATAAAACATACAATTTCAGTTTTATAACCACTACTTGGTTATTACAGCTAGTAAAATATCCGACTCTTATGACATCATTCTTAATATGATCACTCTTACTACTTTATTTATAACTAGATTCTACAGTCTTATATGGATACTATACCCTAACACTGCTCTTTAATGTCCATTTAGATAACCTCGCCAAAAAACATCTTTTAACTGCGGGCAAATAAAGACAGAACTGATTGTCTCACCCAGTGCCTTCAAAAAGCATATGTGATCCGGACCCCAATAGACGCGTCTGTTGGGCAACACTCTGGATTGCTAGATTTCAGATGTGTTATACATGAAAATGCATTATAGATAAGAAATAAAAACAAAAACTACATTCATCTATATCTTTAAATGATGTATATATATCTGTAACATAATTTTATTATATTGAATGTTCAGTACATGACATTCTCTCAAAAGAGATTAGTGACTGCCTATCTTTTCTATCTAACACAATCTATGCATGTGCATTCGGGATTAGTAACACAGATAGGAAATTAACCATTATGGAAGATGAATAGTTGCTCTTTCACATGTGACTCTTCTTTTGTCAATTACAATGAGTTATATCGAAAAGTGATGGTTGATCTTGGGGTGGGGGTAAGCCCTTTGAGGGGAACTCCTTGAGTCCTATGGGGGCTCTGCCCCACAAGGTAAGGGAACAACGATGAGTTTGGGAGATCTAGCATCTGCATCGTCGTATGCAAGGGAAATGTTATTTTGGAAACCAAGACAAGACTGTGCGGGCCTCGTCTAAGTAGGGAATTGGTTTTGGTGTTGATGTCAACTATAGGATTAGTGCTTCCATTTAGATCAATATTTATCTCCTTCATCTTCCTCTATTTTTTTACCTCTCCCAGAAGTTTCAACAAAATCACTTTCCTTCTATTTTACATTTGAAGTTCTAGGATATGGGGTCCTGCTAAATCGTAAACCCATCATTATGTCCCCACATATGGCTTTGATTTTCTTTTGTTTGTTCTTATTTTTGCCTGCACTAAAATAGCCATTTCTGTTTTAATCTTGATCTCTTATTTATTCTGCAAGTTCTATTCTGTATGCAGTAAATAAATCAATATTTTTTTGAAATCCCAATTTGTTGGTGGAGCTGATGAAAAACAGCTGACTTTAATTGTTTTTATTATCTGTATTTCAGCCTATCTGAAAGAACAGACTTCTGATATCCTTCATCTTCGATACTTATCTCCCATTGGTCTATCTTATTGTAACTTCCAGGCATAGAGATTGTTTTGCACATAAAGAATTCTGGCTTTGTTTGAGTCAGTACTCAAGTCTGCTATCTGCTTCCATGCAAGTATACCATTTCAGTATCAGAAATATAGGGTAAAACACCATCACTGAAAAATAGGATAGACCAGAGAATTTTCAGATTATATGCATTGAATTTGGGCTGTCTTGTAAGCTGTCTGGTGGTCTCTGTTTTGTTTCTATGACAATGTCCCTCAATCCTTTCACCTTAAAAAAATCTTGATCCTCTAAATTGAATCGGCATAATTGTCTTTTGTTGATTTCTGGGACTCCATTAGAATGTGGACAGTTTGCATCTCAGAAAAGATTAGCAGGTTTGTAGATTCTGTTGAACTAAACAACTGAAATAAATATGCTGAGCTCACAAGGCTTCTTATTGCACAAAGCATTAAAACATCACCAACTATAAACAAACGTCTATCTGCACAATCAGATAACTGCCATTTTCGTCCAAATAAATTTCTCATATTCTGGTTACAGGACCATGAATGCACCTAGGCAGCCATAAAGTTTTACCACAATTTACAAAAAACCACCTGTAAAAATCTGTCCACTGATAATGGTCAAAGATGTTCAATCTGCTCCAAATCGAAGGATAACCCTCCCTTTTTGTCTTTGCTACAGGAAAGGAATTGTTTGTGCTATTTGATAGCTAAAATCCCTTGTTTTCAGTAACATATAGTCACCTACTGGATTAGAAGTAGAACAAGGGTATCGCTGCTCGGGAATTTAAATGCCCTTCATTAACTGTGACCTTCTAAAAGCTCAGTTTGTTCATCATTTCATGACTGGCATTGTTGTTCTTTTCCAACTGGTTTTGCTGGATTTCTCCAAAAGCATATTCGACCTTGGAAAAGATTTCTTCAATAATGTATGTCAATGTATCTTTAATAACATATATTTTTGAAATGTCAAAGCTCTATTTATATTGTCATTTCAAAGCCTTTGATAAAACATATCAATGTACTTTTTAATTTTGCAAGTCTTTGATTTAGAAAAGTCATTTCTAGATTTTTATCGATACCCCCATAATATGTACTGACCAGGTACATAGTTGTAAATATATAATATTTACATATCAAAATATACACAAAATATAGAATATAGATGGATTAAAAGATAGAAAAGGTGATAAATACATATATGAATGAAGGGGCATGGGTGATAAAGCACAATCTTGTGAAATGAGAGGTTATATTTGTAAATAGCCCTTGTTGATAACTAATGACACTTAATTAGGTATAAAACACGCCCTTCCGTGCGGGAAAAGTTTCAACCTTAAAGCATACATCCAATATGATAACAAATATGAATATAATAAATTCATTGAGTATTGTTGCATGGAATTAGGATCATTCCATCCGAGATTGATTTTGATAGCCATTGAATATCTTTCTGAAGTAACACATGCGTTTACTAGGCGTACTGTTGACAGGAAGTCCAAGATTCTTCCTTAAAGCTTGGATTACAAGTCCATGTATATCTTCAATAATTGTGATTAAATTAATGGAGTGTCTTTGATGATTGAATTGCATTTATTAGATTATAGTTGTCTAATTGTACTCTTAGTATTTGTATGTATCTTTTCTATAAATACCTTTTTTAATATATAAATAAAATTTAAATCAGTTTGATTTTTCACCCTTCTGTAAACTAATTAGAATTCCATACTAGATTGATGCTAAAAATATGGCAAATGTTTTAAATTTTCATAAGATTATTTTGTTTTTCTTTCATATTCCAGGTCGCTCACTTTTTCCTTATTCAATAGAAGCTTTAATAAGCTTTCTTTTGAATTAATTTTTTAATGATTTTTTGTTTCTGTAAAGTCTAGCTAACAAGGTTTATGTACCTAATATAAGCTATGTGATCATTGCTTATTGAAATTCTAAAAAGGTTACTTTCTGTTTTCCAACACTTAATATAAGATTTTAATACCTTATTGGAACATTTTAAAATGTTTGTAGATATTTTAAAACTAAATCATGCATTGATAAATAGGTCTAATTGCTGGTGTACCTATTAGGATGGACATGACCTTTGTAAAGTGGGAATAACACAGATACAACAAGGAAAGAAAGAAAGGAATTATAGTAATGTCCACAAATGACCAAAAGCAGGTCAATGGGACTGAAGGATACAACTAATAGCAATAGAAAGTTCTAGGAAGAGAGAATCCTAGATACAAACCAAAGAAATAAAGTACAAAAGACAAAATAGAGCAGCGTGCCACTACCACAAGTGGCAAATAAACCAATACAAATAGCAATGAGGGCAAACAAAAACCCCAAGAGCATGCATCAATGAAGACTAGAGGCAAAACTCATCGAATGTCCTTGTTTGTGCATGAAGTGGAGGAATCATCTGAGCCATTATCGATCATTGTGAGGGATCTAATAATGCTGTCCGGCGAGTATACAGGGTCGAAGGAGCCAAGTTGGGGGAGCCTAGGAGGAAGCAAGACACTTCCTCTAGAATCTCCCCTAGCATCCAAGGCCGGTGTAACTCCCATAGTAGAAAAGAAGCTTGTAATATTAGTTTGCCCTTGTGGTTTGGGGGCGTCGGACAAGTAATAGTAGATCCATATCTCTGGAGAGGGGCAGAGCCACGGTGATGGGTCAGAGCAGAAATATGATGCCGAGAGATAGTGGGCATGAAGATCTCAATAGTTAGATTAGTAACGATCCGCGAGGGAAGCGCTCCCTAAGTGATCTATCAACTCTGATGTGTGGTGTATCGGTGTCCAAAGGATGCTTAGTGCTGTCAATCATCTGGATGGGTTGAAAGAAAGAGTTGATCAATATGGGAGCTCTCGAGCCTCTAGGATCTTCTTGTAGGGATCTGCATTGGAAGGTGACAACCTTGTGAAGATAAAGAGCCAGCACTGTTGGTCAGTGTATCTGAAGAAGGTAGCTAGAGTGTTGTTTGAATCTCTGTAGAGGCAGTGATATCTTCCCTGGATCTCATAATAAATGGGACATTTGAAAATGAAGTGGTCTCAATCTCCACCTCCCGAAGGGAGCAAAGACGACAAATCTGGTCATAATGGAGAATTTGATGGTCTTTTCAACAACCTGTAACTGGTGGGAGAAAACTCTCATTTGGCCAAGGGGAAACCTCAAGCCGTGAGACCAATGGCGCTTGGAGATAGTGAGGGCGATGAATAATACCGTCCACCACCTGTAAGAAATGATTAACATAGAAAGCAAGTTTGGGGCTGAGTGGCTCACGGGGGAGATCCAGTGGTTTGGATATATTGTTTGTAGATGTCCTCTCGACAACCCTAGTGATGATGTCTTTAGTGGGAAGGAGCCCGGGAGGGGTGTTAATAGAGAGACGCTGATAGAAAGGAGTAGTCGAGTCTCAAAGTACCAACAATGCCAACGTCTGGTGGGGACTAGTGAAGCAATCCTCTTTGAAGAGCAAAGTGCTAAGTAAGGATACCTCTCACGACTAGAAGTTGAGTCCCCTAAGGATTTGCTCCTCTTTGAAGAGCAAAGTGCTAAGTAATGATACCTCTCACGACTAGAAGTTGAGTCCCCCAAGGATTTGAGTCTGTGGATGTAGAAAGTAAGCCTGAAGATAGTCTCAAGGCATAGCAGGTGGGCGGAAAATTCAGCTTGGATGATGCATTGAGGAATTGTCTACTTGGCAAATGGATCATGTGTCGCACATCGAGTTTGGACCATCTTAATACGGGCCAATCAAGGGCCCCTTCGCTAGGTCCCCAAACCTCTGAACCATACAAGATTGTAGGTTTGATGATAGTATCAAACAAGTGTAACTTGGAAGGGATGTCTTAGAAGTGGATCTGGAAACACTGACATTCCAAAACAGAAAGAGAGGCATACCTTGCAAAGGCATGGTTGAGCGAAAAACTTCATGTTAAAGCATGGGCGATAGCTGGACCCCAAATAAGTGTAGATTGATGTGATCTCAAAAATTTACCCTCTGTAGAAAAACTGGAATTTGGAGAGAGAACGCTTAGAGGTACTTGAAAGTTTTATTAAGGTTGACCACTAGGTGTTGGAGTTCACAAAAACAAGTAAGGGCATCAAGTTGTCATTGTAAGCCCTTTGCAGAGTGAGAGAGGACTATTGGTATGTGAATTTAACATTGAGTGAGTAGGTAAAAATGACTAAGTTTTGACCCAAGGTTCCGTGATGACGGTACATGGTTTGTACTACACGCGGTGATCCGTAAACTCTTCAAGTTTGGAATTATCCACATAATCACAAATTGACGCTACTGTTCTACTTTCTATTAGAAAATGATAGAGATAGCTAGTGAATGAATTTTTGTTTATGCTTAGAGTCCTCAATGCGGAAAGGAAAGAATATAAACCCATAAACACCAAGTTTTATCCTGGAAACCTCCAGAGGAGGAAAAACCAGTCGGGAAGGGCAATTGCTCTTTCTTCCCACTTTTATTGGCTAATTCAAAACAATAAGTACAAAATTTACAATACGTATGAAAGAGAAGTAGATAATATCTCACACTTCCTCCCAATTACTTGCTTGCTCTATCTCAACACTCCTTTCTTCTACAAAACACAATTCCAAAGACTAAGAACTTCTTTCTCACTTGCTTTCATGCTTCGATGATCTTGTTCTCCTCTACATACATGTATTTATAGCCTTTCTCATGTCCTCACGTGCACTGGAGAATGGGAAAGGTCATGGAGGAGAAGAGACACGGACAACCTTTCAAATTCTGTGGCTGTTCGTTCATATTTTTGTTTTCTGCCCGAAAGAGCCTGGACTGCCGCCCAATGCAGATCGGCGGTCTTAGGACCGCCGCCTTGGTTGGGCAGCGGTTCTATAACCGCCGCTCTGCACAGAGCGGCGGTCCTGTTACTATAAAGACAAAACCTCCGTGTATTAATTTTCCTTCTTCGTGCTGGCTGATCTAATGAAGTAGAGTCATTTTGGATCCCTATGGATCACGCGGTTTGTACTACACTTGGTTTGTACCACATGCCGTTTGTACTACACACAATATTGTACTACGAGTTCTTTCTATAAAAAGAACCCATGGATAGTAAAGTTGTATATTGTACAAGATTGTAATCTTTAGAGATTTATTTGTTTAATAAAATATTGAGAGACCTTTGTTCGTGGTTTTTCTTGGTATATTACCAGGTTTTCCATGTAATATTTGTGTATGTGTTTTAGATCTGTTTATTTCTTATTGCTTTCATTGTGATTGTTTCTCTCTACATTGGTTATTTTTCTAACAAGGAAAACATCACCAGCAAAAGGAGGATGGCTATAAGCACGTCATGGAAAAGACAACTATCATTTATATGGGTATGTTGCCAAGAAACTTCTCTAACTCATCAATGTATATGCTGAAAAGTGTCATTGAGAGAGGACACATCCTTGTTTGACCACAAGGTACTCTTCACAAAGTTAGATAAACAATGAGTTGTCTTTAAGAAGCTGCCCAATGACCGTCTCATAAAGACTCAAAGTTGTGGTAATCAAAGTTATGGGATGCCAAAATCTCTCGACTTTTGGAAAAGCAGGTGTCTCGGAACCAAGTCAAAGGCTTTGTTGAAGTCAACTAAACAACAAAAGACTTTGGAGTACCTATGATGAGCTTCTTCAATGATAACGTGGAGTATAAAGATGTGGTCAATAGTTTGATAGCCCCTTATGAAGCCTCCCCGCCTCTGGGCTCTGATATTATTCCTTCCCAAGCATTCGATAATCTATTAGCATGTCCAACACTGTGCCATAAAGTTTGGCAAATCATAATGGTCTTGTAGTTGCTTTAGGGATGAGGGGTCTCTTCACTTATGAATAGGGTGAATGATGTGTTAGGACCAACACTTAGGGAAGCCTAAGACACCATCGATTAAAAAGTGTGGCAAGGGGAAAGGCAAGGGAATCCACACCATATTTGATGAACTCAACTTTGAGACCTTCACAATCATCTTGCTTTGTTGTTGTTCGTAATTTCAAAATAGCTATACAGAGGGAAGTAGAGAAAACAAAGGATGAAGATGGAGGAGTGGGGTCAATGGTTGTAGGATGGGTTGGAACATCATAGAGGGAACTGACATAGGATACCCAAGATTCGGTGTGATGTCGGAAATGGTGGTTTTTCTCGGGAGAAGAGTATGCCAAAAAGTATTAGGAGAGGTGGAGATCAACAACGAGTGAAATTCATCTAGACGCAAGAAACTTTCATTTCTTATGTCGAAGAAGACAACGGCAGTCCTTACGAAGGGTGGGTATGGAGGGAGGGTCGTGGATTAGGGAAAACCACGTCTTTGATGAAGGGATTTGCACTCATTATCATACCACAGGTTCATGGGGCAAGTTCCATGACGGGTAGGGGATCTAGAGTAGTGAATAGTGTGGGGACATGAATCAAGGGCAGCATCCCAAAGGGTTTGATGTAAAAAATCATACATGGAATTAGTGGTGGGAAGCGGGAGGGAGTAAAACCCATACATAAGAAGGGAGAGACGGACAGTGTAATCAATGGTGTAATCATCATCAAAATGGATCATGGAGCATGGTCGGCGAGGGGGAGCGAGGCGAGATAAGGTTGCCACAAATATGAGGGACAATGGATCTGTTGGTGAGAACATAGTCCACGATGCTCACACCACCGCCATGGGGGAAAGAAATGAATCTACCGGATCCGGAGAAGTGAGGAAGCTGTTGAGGATGTGAAGGCTCTGAGATTCACTCAATCAAAGAGGGTGCCTCCCATAGGCTGTAATTGTCGCATTCCTATCAGCAGAATCTCTCTGTAAACCAAACTCCTCAAGATCCAACTCATGAAGGCATAACTCATCCTAAGCAAGGTCATGAAGTAGGATGGGGAAATTGTGCAGGGGAGTGTGTTTTGCAAGGATAAAAGTATAATAAAGAAAATTAAATGCAACAAAAGTAGGAGCAGAAGCAAAAATGTAGGCTGAAAGAGACGGGCTTTGGGAACGGATATTAGCTGGAAAAAATAAAATAGTAAGGACAATGTCGAGAGACTTGTTCAAATGAAACACCAAAGGGTGAATATGAACAATAAATATCGGTAGAGGGAGAAGTGCATGAACAAATAGAAATATAAGGCATAAATGACAAGAAAGGTTGAAAAATAATGGTTCACTAGGAAGAATGTTGTGAAGATTGGATCAGATTTAACAAAATAAATAAACAATAAATTTCTCTCTAATTGATCAATCACTTCAGAAATGGCTACATATAAAGAGCCTATTGGAATCCTATAATGGTGGAGTTGGGTATATCTTCAAATCCCCCAAATCTCCTATTTGAGGTGAGTTGTTAACACAACTCATGTACACCTCTTTAACCAAGTACTTTATTCCTTGCACATAATTCTCACACACATATAATAAATTATCCATACATAGTCTCACATACATTATTACTCTATGGAGCACTAATATGCAACATTCCCCCTCTTAGTGCGGACATAGGGAGAAAACACCACTCTATGGCTAAGCAACATAGCACTGAGCTTGCACATGTTTCGACACACGCATTGGTATGGGAACTACATCATGAGCATGGGCCCATCAACCTTTTCATGTCATACATGTATTATAATTGACACTTGAATCCGATCCAGGTAACAATAGTGGGATGACCCTCCTACAACAGTTGTCAAGAACATATCTTGCTACAAAGCCTATGGTTTGGATCTTCGCATCATTTTTACAACAAGGAAAAATATAGACACTTCATACACCACACACAAAATAAACTAAAAATAAGATCAAAGACCGAGTCCTCATTGTCTTCTTGTTTGCATACTTTGTTCATACTCGTTGCAACCGAACATGAACAACGTAACTAGTAACCACTATGATTGGAAACCAATGTAATGTCCCCTTTCCTATGCCAAAGGCCTAAGGGCCAATTCGAGTCCAAGCCTTGGTCATACCCAAGGGGCTTTGGACGCTGGGAGCTATTGGGTATGAATATCTAGTCCATTTTGTTATAATTCTTCATTGACATAAGCAAAAAGGTGTTTTGGAGGGACTAGATGTTATGTTTTGTCGTTAGGAAGGGGCCACATGGTACTAATGTTCTAATTTTGCGTTGGGGGTCACTTTTGGACCATGGTGACTTAAAAGGGAAAAGTAACTTAAGTTACTTTTATTTTATTGGCCCTTCCAAGGGAAAAATGCGACTAGGGTTTATTGGGGCTCTTTTGCCTTGGAAGAAGTTATATAAGGAGTTGGGGGAAAAAGAAAGATCATTCTTGCATACCTAATTATTTTCTTTCATGTGCAACTGCTGTTTGCAAATCTACAGCTTGTGGAGTGAAATCCCATAGGAACCCTAGCTTCGGTGGTGAGAGATCCATCCCTAGCTAGCAGGGCATTCTTCGGTAGTGAGAGATCTACCCTAGCTTGTCATTTTGGAGCTGTTTTCAGGGCTGATTTACAGAGATATTTTCAGAGGTTTCAGAGGAAGGGTTTGAGGGTTTTGGAGACATTTGGTGAAGATAATCAGAGGGTTTTCATATCAGATTTACGGCAGCCATTTGAGCAGGGTTTAGCATCACTTTGACCCTTTTCCAAGCTAGGCGACTTGTTTGGAATATTGCAGCCTTTATTTGAGGGGTTTCTAGTGGTACAAATTCAGATCTGAAGGTTGGAATATCATCTCCTATATTTGTAAATGTTATTTCCAAAGTTTCATAATTTTTGCACTTGTATTTGGAGAGTTACGAATTTTAGAAGTTTTCCAGTTGTCTAGGGCACGCTGTAATTTTCTGGCAGCATTTTATTATCTGAAAAATTCCAAAAATAGTTTTCTTATGTTCTTTATATTATTAGCAAGCTCTCTTTAAATTTTCAAGTGATTTGAGTGGATATTTTGGGAGATATTAATTTTCTTTAGTTTGCTGCCCTAACTGTTAAAAATCTGCAAAAATCAGTATTTTATTTGGCTGCAAATTTTCAATATTTTGTGCATTTTTAAGTGGCATCCCACAAGGGATATTTCAACCAATCTCGACTTTAGTTGATTTGCAGTAGTTTACGGTTTGCTACTATTGCATTGAGCAACCTTGTAGTTGGGGGTGAAAATGAGGTTGCCGAGCGAACTCCCGCCTCCGGCCTCCAATAAAATTGGCTCACCTAACCATATTGGTCATGAGATTTTTTGCATGTTTAACGAGGAAAAAATTCCGCCACCAAGAGCCGACGCTCTAGTTCGGAAGTCGGATTCAATCGATTATGTGTCATTTTACAAAGTTGATTTTGACTCTTAAGAAATGACACAAAATTACAATCTCGATGCATACTAAACAACTATCTCACTTAAATGGAATGACTTATAATCTCTCGACACTTCACTTAAATACTATTTGTTTATAGGTTAAAGAATTTAATAGACTATAACAAACTATTTTGGAAATAAAATCACCGATTTTAAATCATCACCTTATATTGAAAAAACAACAAGTAAAAATATCTATGACCTAAAAAGACTTCCAAACAAACTATTTAAAGTGGGGACCTTTGTTTAGGGTTTTTATTCATGCATGGGCATGCTGCCGTTGATCTTTTGGCATGTTGACTTTGGAACTTGGCGATTATTCCTTGTGCAGATGACAAGCATCACAATTTGGCCAATTTAGATGCATGGCCACATCAAGTTGAGATAGGTAAAGTTCACCAGGGGTGTGATGGATGGATTTAATACACTGATATAATAGCCGTTCAACTTGTCATAGGTCTGCAATGACTGTGCTCAAGAACTTTGTTGAAGTCTATGATAATGTTGCACGTTTGGATTTGTTTGATAAAAGAATGCACACTGGTAACAAAGGATATAGATCACAGAGTTCTGTAGCTGATCATGCAAGAGATTCGCTCGAACACATTGTGATCGTAGAGGTGCCAGATAGAAGCTCTGGTATGAATGATATGGACTGCAATATGGAGAATAAAATGTTTGATTGATTGCAGCATTTGAAAGGTGCCATTTTTGCATAGATGCAAAACTTGCACATGATCTTCCCACAATTTTAAGAGATGACATGGATAAACATGCTATCAATAGCAGGTCTGAATGACTATAATAGACGCACAAGGTGTCAAGGAGCCGAAAAAATAATATGTTTAGAGCCTGCAAAAGGATGATTTGATTGTTGGTGATTATAAATGTGCTCTTATCTCCTTGATGTACCAATTATTGCCCTGACTGAATTGTATGAATGCCTAGATGAGGAATCCAAGGTGATGGACAACGAGAAGGAAACAGACGTCTCTTGTGATAATTCGATTAATACTCCAGGCAATTTAAAAGGCTCCCAAAAAAACAGACTTTGAAGGAATACGCAAGTGCCAACAGCTGCAAGAAAATAGCAATCTAGAATTCTGAATAGTTGGGCTGCACACTATATCAACTAGGGATTGCTCGTTTCTCAGGTAATCCTTGTAACTCTCAAAAATTACTAGAACTGGAAAATGAGGATATATACTTTTTAAACATACATAAAAATAGATTACACAGCTGCAATCGTACAGATTTATTTAATCAAATTCTTTAAATCAAATTTGTTCTTTTGATCTATCTGATAACATCCGTGTAAGCCATGTGCGGCTGAGAAGGGTGAATCCAGATCTCCACGATCTCCCTTCGCCACTACTTTGAGTGACAATGCTTACTAGCATTTTGGCTCAACCTTTTCAGGTCATGGGAACCATGTGAAAGTCCTTGGGTCTACCACGAAGCTAGTTTTCCAACTTCGTATTCCGGTATCCAACCATTGCCTACCTCATGTTCAATGTTCAACTTCCCATGATCAGGTTACTGACAATTTTAATTTAATTGGAGGACTAGGTGATCAGACAATGCACAACCATCAATGCATTACTTTGGCCAAAGTTTTCCGCCATGCAAGTTACGACTAAACTCAAGAGAACACACTAGTCTTATGAGTTTATGTCTTCCGCCACCTCACAACTATCCCATTCACAATTATCTAGATCTTATAGTTTGTATTTACTTTATTTCCCATTTAACCTATCTTGCAAGAGTTTATATCGAGATAAATGCCAAAGGCCAACTAGGATCATCATGAGATAAGTACATTTGTTACACTGAAATGTATCTATTTCAGCATTTCGCATGTACTTATCCCTTAATATGCCTAATGGATCTTTTCATCTATTTATCTTCCCATTTAGTTTCTCTTTTCCTGATGCTTGGTTTTTTTAACCTTAAATTACCTTTTACAACAATACTCTTCCATTCTCTATACAACAGGATTTACAATCTTATCATATTAATACCAAGTTTACCGAAAGGCCGAATTAAATATATATTAAAACATGTATATTTAATTATTCCTTCGATTAGCTACACCACTAAATAGCTTATTTAATTTAGAAATTAAAGACAATTGATTGTTACAATAATTGCCCAATTATCGGCTTCATACATTGACAAATATCAAATAAATAAATTTAACAATTTATGATAAGTAAGATTTCTCACTTCTAATATTTATCATTTATTCATATTAAGATATTCTTTCATACAAGGTAATCATCTCTTTATAAAAATTATAAATTACATATGCCGTTAAGGCGAAATGTATAACTATTACGGTAACTCTCACATAGTGAGGTTTGAATATTAACAATGGGTCCAAGATCCCAATAAATTTAGTCAAAATTCTGGGATATCATCCTTCTACAAATTGAAATCCAAGTATCTCATTTAGATCCATGCTATGATAAAACTTCACAAGACATGAGTTTCCGCATATCCGAACGTGACGGCTAATTGTCCTGCAAGACTGGAGTAGTGGTATGCTGCGAGTTCAAAATGAACTGGCATGAGTATTGCCTCCATTTTCTGATGCAATTATTTAATAAAATATAAAATGATATACAAGTTATTTTATCAACAAACGCATGGTAATACAATGGTGAATGTATTATTACATGTTCTACATCAAGATACAACTATGAATGCACACCAATAGAACAACCAATTTCTATTTCAGCAATCATGTTTCACTTTAATTACGTGATCAAGACATAATCAAACCATAATCATTCAACATCCGAATTCTGATTAAACCACAAGCAAACATGTTTCACATGGTACAAATTCAACTATTATTTTTCTTACCTTCCAATCGACAAGCATCTTAACAAAACTGCATCTCAAATCATCATTTCCAAAAACCAATTAGACATATTCCCTCTAGGTAATGAGCAGCTTTATAAAACGCACAATAACTTTATTTCAAACAATCAAAATACACACACACACACATATGAAGTCCATTAAACAACGTAAAAACACCTCTATTAAATCATTTTAACATGTTCTTTTAGGTAACCAACGAGATCAACAAAAACAAATTGACCCACATACCACATGATAATTTTGAAGTCTGTTTGCATAGAATAACAACAATAAGTTTCTAACACTTCCAGTAACGAAATCCTTTAAGAAAAACTAAGTCATCTTACATTGACTGTTAACACTAATTTTTTTCAATCCGGTAATAAAATTATACCTATCGGCAAATTGACTTGTACATATCCAATTCAATTCGTTCCAGCATTAATTTCTTTTCTATTTAAAAATTATTAGAATCCGGAAGCAAATATATCAGGCAAAATGATGAAATACCTGGTAAAAACATTTTTCACACTACCCAGAAATCGCTTTGCTCATACAAATAAATTATTGTTTGACTGTAATAAAAACCAGAGGCAGAAATCGATTTGGGTTTCCAGAAATCAAATCTAAATAGAAAATAAAATAAAATAAAAATTGATTAGGAACACCCATCTGTGTTTTTTTCTAGGTTTAGCTAAAACCACACAAAGGAAGCTTAAGAGAATACAAAATCCATCAATTTCCTTTTTAAATTTCATTTCCAAGCAATTAAATCAGAAGCTGTCCACAAATTCATTTAATTGTCATTTAAAACAGAATGTGTATTTCCTCATTATTTACAAATAATGCTGCAGAGAAAGGAGAAGATATTCATGCCTGAAGTAAACCCAGAATCAACAACCTCTTACTCTTCCAGCTCCAACAAGTTGAATCCTTCCTCCCAAAACTCACGCAGGTATCCTAGAAGAGAGGAATGAAAACAGACAAAGGAGAAATAAAAGAAAATATAATGAAGAAACTATACTATAATGGAGAATTTTCATTGCAAATCCTTTTATGATTTAAATATATAATTTCACAAATTAATAATGCATTTTTTAAATTTTTATTTTAATTGATACCTAACTTTAATGGTAAAATTAATCATCATAATATAAGTCCACATATTGCCAACAATATGTTATCGTAATAATTATTCGAATATTCTCATAAAGCTGGTTTGATATAGCATTGTCAAATAAAACAGAGGTAGTATTTATCACGGTTATTGCAAAAGTCGAACAAAACATAAGACGACCAAACTGATTAAAATAAAATAACCGGAATAAATAACCGAAAGATTCACTATCATTAATAAATCGTTTTACCTATGATTAAGGCTTAATCATGTTTTAGGAAGGATCATCAAGGTGGGTGCGAGTTATTTGTTCCGCAATGTCATGCCCCGCAGCAGAAGTTGTGGGTCATGATACGACGAACCAAATGAATTTTATACCCAATGATGATCTCGTCTAATCCTGTTTAGACTTAACCGTAGTTAATTTAACTTACAAGAAATTTTGGGATGTTACAATCCTCACCTTCTAGATATGTGTGCGTGTTGAAGGACCAAGTACTCTAGAATCTACGCTTGTGCAAATGTGGGCGCTCTAATAAACCTCAATGCAGCAATAAACACTAATTAACAATCTAAAAACAGATCTTATTCTTCACAAAGCTAGAGAATATGAAGAAACTATTCGTACACTCATTAGCCGTCATTATTTGGGGCACTATAAATCAGAATTGCCCCCTTCACATTATAACTACATTACACACATGAAAGAATATTTGCCTCGCTCCGATACCAAATGTGAAGTTTGGATCAGATTTAACAAAATAAATATACAATAAACTTCTCTCTAATTGATTAATCACTTCACAAACGATTATATATAAATAGCCTATTGAACTCCTGCAATGGTGGAGTTAGACATATCTTCAAATCCCTCAAATTTCTCTAATCTCCTATTCTAGGTGAGTTGTTAACACAACTCACATACACTTCTTTAACCAAGTACGTTATTCTGACACACATGTTTCTCACACACATAATATATTATCCCATACACATAATCTCACACACATTATTAATCTATGGAGCACTAATATCCAACAAATGCCAAGAGTGTGTGCCACGAAAAAATGGGAGAGGGTATAAGAAAAATAGGAAGTATAGATGTACAAAAAGAATAATGATGAAGAAAGACAGTTTTAGGGAAAGGAGAGTAGATTGAAGGAAAATGGTAGGGTATGTGATGTCAGCATTCAATTATAATTCTTAAGGTAAAAAACATACACAACGGATCACAAAGGTGGGGTGGTAAGAGAGCACACCCTAAGAACATGCAACCACAAATTGAAATCATGCCCAAGGTCCAAGAAAAACCATAAGGCCACTAAAAGTACAACCCACCAACCAAAGCCAAGTTGCCACAACCAAGTGCTACAAGCACAAAAAACTGTAAAAGGGTAGTAACCATGCCAAAAGAAGCCATGGGCACCACTGACCATGCCAATGAAGGAAGTTAAGGTGTCAAATTGTTTGGTTTATCTCTCCAATCACCACTAGAAGGATGAGCGGTATCAGGGACGGGTTCCTAGCTTATCTTATCTCCTACTTAACCTGGGACCATGGAGGAGAAATAAATAAACTTATACGCGAAAATTTGCCTTGCACATTCTATCTCATCAGTCCATGACCTCATCTTGCGGTGAGGTTCAACCTCAATGTTGACATGTCTGAGTGCCATTGGGGAATAGGTGTGGAAAACACAAAGCAACTGTGAGACCCATGCTGATCCCTTCCACAATCCTTGTGTCCCTGCCCTCGTCCAAGAGAGTCATGCCTAGGGAAGGAGGAGGCACTTTGCTCGGTCTGAGGGTGTTGCTCGAGCTGTCAATCAACGTACAAAGGTAATCTACCCTTAAGGTGGCTTTTTTCTGCTTAAACTTGAATCTTTAACAACAAATTTGATAATACAGAAATTTTGTTAGTAATAATATTTTTTTCTCTAGCTGCACATGATTAAAAGCTGCATAATTTCTATGAACTCATAACTGAAAGAGAATTTCCATGCGAAAAATATCTCGTGGTTTTGTTGTATTTTGCACGGAGTAAGGCAGAATCCCCAAGGACTATGTTCTAAGAGGTGCTTGGGCTTGAAGAGTTTGAAGAAGGAATGAATCCACTTCCAAGCCTTATTGAGGTTTAACATAGAACCATTTTTTTTTTGAGAGACATCACAACGTGTGGGGTGGTCAATAATCAAGAAGGTGGGGATCCGAAACAAACATGAGGGTGGGGGTCCTCCCCCGCCATCTTAGCTAATCAAAATAGATGGGGATGGGGTTGAGGGGGTCCTCCTCCCCGCTACCATTGTTGGTTAATCAAAATAAAGGGAGGGGTGCTTGAACCTCACTTTAGGTGGTGGGATCTTGTCCCAATATGTCCTCCTGACCTATTTCGTATGTATATTAGAATATAAATGGGATGACCAAAAGCATGACATCTAGGTGTGGGTATACCATAGTAACCTATGTCTTGAGGACAAGAAGACAAGGTGTTTGGGACGCCAAAAAATATTCTAGATTTTTGTGACAGGAGGGGATTGACTATTAAAAAACTTAATTATATAAGGGTATGTGTTTGGGATGCTCAATCAATTTTTTTAAACCCCTAGGTTGAGATACGTTGCGAGTATATTGATACAATATATTTTTAAAAATTAATTTTTTAAAATATGTATAAGCATTTAAAGAAAAATGCACTCTTATTAAAATTTGATACTCATAAAATCATATGGATTCATAATTTCATCATTCATCATTCATAATTTCAAATACTTCATGAAAGTTCAAAACATAATACATTCAACTTGCTTCACTTTCCTAGAACATATCATCTAGATGATCCTCAAAATCATGTCCATGAATGACACTTGCAACTCCACTCCCACTTGCACTAGCTTCACTGTCCAACCCTTGTGAAGGGCTCCCTAGATGTTCATCATTGATGCCAAGTAGTGAAACATTGGACAAACAAGCAACGAAAGCTTCAAAGTCAGTGGTTTTAGGATGAATATCCCAAAGCTTGCTAGGACCTCTAGTATACTCTTCCGTCTTGTGCGTTAGGAGGCGCAAGTTGGAATGTACGTATACCAAATCCTCAACCTTCTTGGATGCCAACATGGTCTGTTTGGTTGAGTGGATGAAGCCATAAGTACTCCAGTTTCGCTTTGTTGAAGAATTACTAGCCACTTGTCACAACAAAAAAATATTATTAATATACAAAAATGAGTGTTATCATCTTAATTTTTAATTTTTAATTGGTAATCAAAATATCAAATAACAAACTTCATACCTATGAGAGCAGTTTAATGGCAACAGGTCGTAGGTACTTGGCATCATGGCCATGTACATACCACCACTTGATTGGAGTCATGTTGGACTTGTCGCAAAGAGCCTCTACCTCTCCCATGCTACCTTCTGAAGATACAAACATCCCCATCTCATTGCAGATTGCACTAGATATAGATGGATCAGGAAACAACCTCTTGAATGTTGCCCTAGTCCCATTTGCAACCTCTTGGTCATCATATGGTGGTTGCCTACCAGGTAACCCAACTATTTCATTGCTATAATATTTGAGATTTAAGGCATAGGCAAGGAGATGCAATGGGGTGGTCATTTTGTTCCACCTCTTCATGACCACACTCTTAACTTCATTATAGAAGTTTTCTTCAGGGTCTTTCTCTTTGGCTTGTATGATTTCTTTCATTTTCTCAAGCATGGAGTCAATTCCATCATAAATTTCTCCTATGCAAGCATTATCTTTGTCTACAAATCTAATCATACAAAGAACAAACTCTGTGAAACTCAACAAATACTCAACTTGTGCCCACCAATCATCATCAAGGATCAATGCCTTTATGGGCTCTTTTTGTATTTGATTGCCTCTAGACGGTCCAAACATTGTCAATCACCATACTATTCAAAGCATGTTTTACCTTCACAAGTCTCAAGATGAGTGTGTGAGAGGCAAATCTAGTCTTAACAACCTATAAAATATTAAAAATGAATGAAAAAAATTCAATAATAGTACAAATTGATTTAAAACTAAAATTTAAAATAAAAAAGTTAAAAACTTAAAACTAATGAATTGTTCCCTTACCTTCAACAACTCCAACCTCGAGAATCTTCTAAAAATGGCCTAAGACATGTGATGGTTGGTGACAAACATCTGAATTTCGTTTGCCTTTGTGTATATTTTCTCAATCCATGGGATTTTCTCAATCTTTTGCAGCATCAAATTGAGGGAGTGTATTGCACATGGTTTCCAAAATATGTGCTCATATTTGCCTCTACTATCAACCTGTTGCCTTGCAATTTTTTGCATTGTCCGTGATGACTTGGACAATGTTTTGAGGGCCCATCGACTCAATAGCCTTAATTAGAATGTTTGTAATAAATTGTGCATCTTTTATTTCCCCCTCACAATCAACAGCCTTAAAAAACATTGCCCCTTTAGGGCTTATTGCAACAATGTTGTTAAAAAGTCCATTTTGAGAGTCTTTCCATCCATCCGATATAATAGATACTCTCGATTTTTTCTAGGGATCTTAATTGGCTGCAAAGAAGTTTGTATGTGGTCCACTTCTTTCACCAAGAGAGATGTGCAAACCTTCTCATAGTTAGGGCTTTATACCCTTATGGCGCTTCATTAATGCCTCTCACCATTTGTTGCCAATATGGTGACCTCAACACATTGAAGGGCAACCCACATGCATAAATACACCGAGCTACCAATTCATTTGCAATGTCTCTCTCTTCCAAGTTGAATGTTTGTTCTAGAGGTTCTTTTGCTTTTTTTTTTTTTTGATGTAGACTCTTCATTCAAAAAAGTTTTAACTGACAAAGTTTTAGTCTGACTGTCAATGAAAGGATGGTATGATGGTGGTGTTGGTGGTTTTCCTATACCCCTTTGTTGCAAAGGAACAATTCTAGAGCAAACTCTTACACTTGCAAGGTAGCCTCCTCTTGCTCTTTTAAGTATATAGATATTTTATTCTTGTCCACCTTCTTACATGGTCTAATGCCCGTTCTGTTATCCCAATTGAATGAGCCTTGCATACCTTGTTATCCCAATTGAATGAGCCTTCAATTAGGTATACGAGGACTTAAATGTCATGTTATGGGGGCACACCCAAACATGAACACCACCACCAACAATGAGCTCCAACACTTCTACATGCCTCCATAAAGGATAGGAAGGATCCAATCTCACATTCGTGGGACTCAGAACACTTCCTTGTGTGCCTCCCTCATGGCTTGCTTCCCCATGCCCCCTTGAAGTTGAACTTGATGCCATGGCTACAATTTTTTATTTGCTTTAACCTACAATGAGAGATATTTAAAAAAATTGCAAAATAATTTAATAAACTATTAAAAACAACAAATACAAATTATATAATTAATTTATTAACCCCTACACGTCATTCTTTGATTTTGATCACCAAGTTCAGCCAAAATGGTGCGAGGTGAGAGCATACATAAAGGGTAGATGTTTAACAAATTAAAACTTTAAAAAAGAAGCAAACACAACTAATTAAAAAATTTATTAAACAGTTAAACCCTACACGTCATTCTCTGATTTTGATCACCAAGTTCGCCATAAATGGTGTGAGGTGAGAGCATACACAGAGGGTAGACATTTAACAAATTAGAACTTAAAAAAAACAAACCCTAAAATTTTAAACTTCAAATACAAAACTAAATTTAAAAATTAATTAATATTAAAAAGAAAACGTAAAATAAATAATAAATATAGATAGATCATGATCAATGATCATGAATGATGTGTGCAAACACATCATTCATGATCATTGATCATTGATCACATACCAGTTAATACATAATTTTTTAAAAAAATGAAACAAAAAAGAACAATGGATGCATGGAAAATACTTGAAATCACTCCTTCCTCGTTTGAAGTTGATCCTCCTTCAAACTCTTATTGTCCTCCAAGCTTCTATCTCTCTCCTTTAACTTTCAAGCTCCCAATTTGCAAAAGATGAAAATCTGAGTGTGTGAATAGAAATGGAGGCAAGGGGTGTATAAATAACATTGTAGTGGTGTCTTTATGAGGGTTGGGTAGGTAAATTAGGGTTAGGGTTCACTTTTTAAAGTTTGGGTGTGTTTTATTTTTATTTTTTTGCACTTAAAAAATGTGTAGAGTACGTACCCACAGGCCTTGGGTATGGTTTTACGTACCAGGGCCTACCCATAATGTACAAGTACCGATTTCCATACCATGTACGTTTCAGACCTGGTACAGGCTGGTACTGGATGTTTCCCTATAGTCAGTAAAATAGCTTTTGGAATAACTCTGTCAATTTTCAAACCATTTAATTTTATTTAATAACAGGTTTTAATTTTTTTGATGCAATTATTCCAAAAGCTATTTCACTAACATTATGGACTATGAAAGCTTCATGCCTTTTTTATTTAAATCTTTAAAATACAAATAAAGTTAAAAAGAAATTTCAAAAATTATAAAAATAAATTTGTAACCAAGGGGTGTAACTAAGCTTCGATTTCTGGCCAAGACATCTAGTTCCTATAACATCTGTTAAATAAAACAACGGTGATGTGCGTGCCCTCTTTAAATTATTTGAGTGCTTTCACCCAAGGTACTTCAGCAAGAGGCACTCCGTGGAAATTGATCATGAGACCACCAAAGAGAGTGAGTATTAATAGATAACCCATTCCTAAAGTTATCTCATTTCCAAGCCACCCTAGGTGTAATGGCTTCCCAATCTTTCCATATGATTTTGGGAATAAAGCGGTCCAAAATCTGATAGGAATAGGGCAACGAGAAGGTTCTGAAGCCAAGCCGTTTCTAAGCAACTCTACCATAAGGGTTGCCTCCGAAAATTCATTGCCTAAGAAAAACCTTCCAAACCTTACAACCTACAATGGTCCGTTGGACCCATTTAACAAACATATAAATCCTTTCTTTTTGAGTATCAATTAACCCTAGCCTCCGACATCTTTGGCGTTTGCAAAATGGGTCCCAAGCCACATTGTGGGAGTTTTTCTTTCCTTAAGAGATAGCCAAAGAAAATCATGTAGGAGTTATTCCAACTTGTTGTAGGAAGCTTTAGAAGCCTTCCAACGGGAAGACTAATAGACATGAGTGTCTGCAGCACCTTAAAGCATATTTGGAATTTACTAGCTAGAGAGGGGTTTAATAAGCCAATAATTTTTTTGCACTCTCGGCAAAACATAATTCCATACCTTAGCTTGTGAAGCTTGGAAGGTGAAGGGATACCTAGAAATTTGAACATCTCCCCACGTGATATTCAATTTTAGTTGTACTTGTCAAGCCATGTTAGCTTGGGGCCAAAGAAATACCTATAACAATTAGTCTTATCCCATTGAATACTAGAGCATGATGTAAGGCAAAAGGTATGAATGGACTCCATAGTGTTGCTTTAATTGTTTCTTCCTCTTCAAGAATAGTGAAGAAGAATCACCATTAAATTGACCATTAATGAGTTGAGAACCGGGAATGAGGGAGAGATATACCCTTGACAAGCTCTTTAGAAGCATAGTCACTTAGAAGATGCCCGAAGCCTTAAATAACTATTACATATAAAGAGCGGCTAGAGAAGAACCTTCCTAATAGATTGGAAGAGGCCAATTTGTTGAATCGAAGGCCGCGACACTCCCTTCACGAGGGAGGAGGTGGAGTGCCCCAATATATAGATAAGATAGCCTGCCCCGCCCCCAAGACAGAGGGGGTGGGGAGGCTCAGCCCCCTACGTATAGAATTGTTCGCTATCGCTCACACCTCGGCCCTAGAGAGGGGGCCGAGTGCCCCCACCCGAACTATCTTATCTTATAGTTCTAATGTTCAAATAGATGGTTGTATCCTTAAAAAGAGTGAATAGATTGCAAAACCAGCATCCAAACTCCAAATCCTTCAACATAGCAATGATGAAAGCCCACTCAATACGATTATGAGCCTTCGCAAAATCAATTTTAACAAATAAGGCCTTTTGATGGGAGGTATGAGCCCACTCCACTCCTTTCCAAACAACAATAATATTATCAAGAACATATCTACCTTGATTAAATTCAGTTTGTTTAGGATGAACAACAATGGGATGCGAATGCCGAAATCTCAAGAGTATGGGCTTTACAATTAATATTGCAAGATACATTGAGAAGGATAATATGTCTCCAATTGGTAACGAGTTCATGATATCTATCGTTGGGAATAAATTTGATGTTACCCTTATAAATGAGGTTGCCAAGGGAACAAATTTGCAGAGCTTCAAGGTAGACTTTTTGCAAATATGGGCCAACATTGTTCTCAAGAGGTTGGTAAAAATCACAAAGAAAACCACCAATCCTGGTGCTTTTAATGGGCCATGTGGTTGACTACATCCTATAGCTCATGAATGGATAGTGGTCTATCACATTCTACCCATTGAGAATCAACGAGCTTATAAGACTTGGCTCCATCACATTTCTCAAGGGCTGCCTCTCTCTTCACAATATAAGCTTGAGCTTGGTAGACCTGCTTATAGCGACTCACAAAAGCTTGAAGGATACTAGGAGATTAAAAAAACAGTCTCCAACTTCCTTAAGAGCCTTAATTCGAGTAGGAGAGTGTCGAGCTATGAGTTGAAAGAATTCCTTGGAAACTCTATTCCCAACCTTAAACCAATATATTTGAGCTTCTCAGCTTGATGAAATTCATGTAACTTACTTTGTTGGTGTAGTGCAGCAGTTTCCAATTGTAGGGATACAATCAAGGGAAAAAGCTTTAGCTCTTGAGAAGCCATCTTGTATTCTCCAACAGTGACCTCATTAGCCCATCCTCTGTAGAAGGCTATTGTTCTACCAAACACATGCAATGTGAACTCCAGTATGTGAGCTAAGATGGTCAATATACTGATCCTCTCTTTGTAGATTAGGATATAAGTAGATGACCATACTAGAGCCAACACACAGAGCAAAGATGTAACCAAGGGGTGTAACTAGCCATGGATCTAGAAGATAGTAACCCACATTTGATATTAAAGGTATAGGGTTCAAAACCCTATGAGATATAGTGATGGGTTCTTATTAGAATTGCAAGAGTTGGAAGCGAGAACTAAGGTATTAAGAAAGAATTGATCCTAATTGAAGGGTTGCAAATGCCATTTGGTGGTAAGCATGTGCTATAAAGAGAACAATAATGTAATAGACAAAGATATGCTACACTATCCTAGTCTAATATATGATACATCAGAATAATCAATCAACCAACATAAAGAAAAGGTGGTTAGGGTTAGAGATACTTACCTTTGTGTGGACACTGTTGGTGTATTTATCTCCCTCCTTGTTTGGAGCACCTTGTTAGAGATTGTTTTGGGTGGATCAAAAGAGGGATAGGTAGAAGACTTAAGTAGACCAAAGTTAAGGACTCCAAAGACTAAGGTAGACCTTTCTGGTTCAAATCCTATTCTTGATACTCCTAACCCAATGCTTCAATGATGACCTCCAAGTAAAGATCTGCTAGACCCGAAGACCGCTTAACCTTTAAGGACAAACTTGCAAGTTGAGGCAGATCATTTGGTGATTTTTTTGAGAAATGACGATAATGACGCCTATAAATAGGGAACATAACCTAAAGTCGAAACTCAACTTAGTTGATGCAATTGACCATGGTCAATTATGTCAATAGGAAAGGGATGTCTATAAGATGTTATCGACCATGGTTGATGACGTTGGCCTTAAGTAGTCCATAAAAGGTGAGGTGGAGGATAGAGGAAGGGTGGAACAAGATATTTATAATAGATATGAAGGCAATCTAGAGATGCTTACACGAAATCAATCAAAAGGTGATATGATGTGGTAGCATTGAGGTATCAAGAGGTGGTAGAAAGGCTAAGGTAAGCTAGGAAAGTGTTAGGAAAATCTCTCATGAGGTGCTATGAATCGACCCCAACCCTTTCCCGATGCACCCCTTAAGACATGCACTTAGAGGGATTAGTATGCCAACAACTTGCAAAGAGAAATCGTTAGTAAGTAAAAAATAAGTTGTATACATATACTTTTACCAAACATTATCGTATGTCACAATAACGTAATGGGAGATGGTCTTATGGAAAAGAACATGGTACAATGAAATCAAAGTGAATGACTACAAATGAAGTAATAAATGCAAACTCAACCAAATGAAATATGCTTACCTTGACCTACCTTTCTGCAAAAATGGACACATACTAAACTTCGTGTCTCTACCATGAAGAGCGCAAAGCTGCATAGTAACCCAAATGATATAAAGGCAACACTGGAAAAAAGTTAGTCTATAATAAGCATAAACTTTGTAAAGAGAGCTCATAGGAAGGTGTTTGGACAGGTCCGAGATAGCCAGTAAAGGGAGGCTAAATTAGGTCCAAAGGCCCAAGGAAGGTAATAAATATGGGTGCTAGGTTAGGCCTAAATAACCTATGGAATGATCGTAAAATAGGACTAGGTTAGGTCTAGGTAGCCTACAAGTGTAGACTAGATCAGGTCCGGAAAACCTAGGAAAAGGTCATAAAATAGGACCAGGCCAAGCCCGGATAGCCTATATAAGGGAAGAGTAGATTAAGTATAGGAAACCTAAAATGTGATGTAAGGACATGACAAATCCTGTCTAGCAGGCCTATAAAAGAGAAGGTAAGGGTAAGAGAGGTGTGCGGTATGAAGGCAAATGATAAGATTTGTCCCATAGGCCTTAAAAGTAAATGATTTTTGAAGTTTTAGAAAATTCTCTATAGGAGCTATGGTTGCAAAGTTTTGGCAATTTTACAAAGTTTGAGTGTAAATTTTTGAAGTTTCAGATTTTGATTTGGGGCTTATAATTAGGGGCAAACCTCTAATTTGTGACTTTGCTACTAAAGTTTTGGATATTTAGAGATCTGGATCAGCCGTTTTACAAAAGCAAAGTCCATGGCGAGTACAAGGACACGGATGCAAGGGAGCCAAACGAGGGTGAACACCAACGACTCCACAAGTAGGCTTTATATTTAATTGTGGGATGGGAAATTTGGTAGAAAAGTGAAAAATAGATGTTGGGCAAATCTGCAGGCGAAATTCACCTCAAGCTGCGTCAAATGAAGATAATGACAAACTTTAGGTGGGTTTTGCATATTATGATGTTATGTGAATGTTATACTTGTATTATGATGTTCTATGTGCTCATTTGTATACTTGGACAAATGTGAAAACTCTAGTGACTAAAAATTAAAGGACAAATTGTGAAACTATGTAGGTAAAGTGGAACATCTAATGTAAAATAGATAGTGCAATCCAATAAGATGAAGTACATACTAGTATTGTTAGATAAAAAGTATAATCTAATAAAATCCAAGATAAATTCAAAGAAGATAAAAGATGTGATAAAATAATTGATAATGTTGAAAGGATATGTAATGTAAAAAGATGGCAAATCTAATATACAAAAGATATGACTATGACAAAAATGAACATCCAATGAAATCTAAGAAATATCAAAGAAAACAAAAGATGTGATAAAAAGGAAGCAAGGAAATGAGTAACACCAAATCAATGTTTGTGCTAGACTTGGACATTAAACATGATCATCTTATGTCATAACTAGAGTGAGGGAGATGGTACAAATACGAAGGAAATATCTATGAGGAAGGCTCAGTTGATTCCCCAGGTTTTATAATCTTAAAATACGGAGGAAATATTTATGAGGAATGCTCGGTTGATTCCTTGAGGTTTTACAATCTTAAACTCACAAATATTTATCTAGAGCTATTATTAAGGAGGTGATAATATGAAGCAGGACTAATAAAAGGATGTGGTCAACTACTAGCAATATTCATCACGAGGATATAAGAGAGATCACAAAAAAAAGGAGTTGAGGCACCACAATGGCGATACAAGATCTTTATCGAGGGCGAGGCTTTCTAATCAATAGGACAACCTAATGTTTTTGTCATCTAGGTATGGAGGAACCCAATTATCCGAGGTTTGGCGTGGGAAAACTAGTGAGGTATGAATCTATACCATGTCAATTATGAGATGCAAGAAAAGTAAAGGTTCCTACCTTTCCATGAGGTTTTCTTGTTCTTCAGGATCTAAAGAAGCCATTGGCCACTACTGAAGGATTATGTACTTTCTGAAAAGGTAGAGACACAAATAATAGATACATAGCCTCTTACCCTAGTTAGAAAAACCTCCTGCACCCAAAAGGACCTCAAGCTTTACTTGAGGCGATCATGAAGTTTGAGCTTTCAACTAGGATGGAAAACATGCCAATGATATAATGTCTTTCTTGGTTGTGATTGATTTTTGAATATGTTTTTCCTTTTTCTGTTGCCTTTTGATTGATTTTTTTTGATATACTCGCTTTTGAATTTCCTGGATTTTTCTATTCCTCCTCCATACAAATTTGGAAGGTTGATCAAATGGGTATGAAAGATGATGATGCTAGAGAGCTTACACTTTACCACTCTAGAGGAAGACTTACAACCAAGACGCCTAGGCACCCCTTTATCTACCCTAAGGAAAGAGTGCTTTCTCATCTTTGCTCTAAGTGTACCTCAAATGAAAGAGGGAGTGGAAATTGTGAAAATTGTAAGGGAAAGTGATACAATGAAAGATAAAGCTAGTAGTTTTGCTTCATAGGAAATGAAGATGGGAATAAATTAACTGTTTTGCTTCATAGGAAATGAAGATGGTAATAAATTAAGTAGTGCCAAATGTGAGATATGTAGATGTCATTAGATTAGGGTGTAAACCTATGAGAGGTCTAGCACAAGCAAAGATAGTGGTAAAACCCAAGGGGAGAACATTTGTCAATAAGTGGCACAAGCAAAGATAGTGGTAAAATCCAAGGGGAGAACACTTGTCAATAAGTGTGGTAAAACGCAAGAGGAAAATTGTCATAAATAAGCTACCAAAGGTCCTCGAGCGGGGACAATGGACACATAAACCCAAGCGGAGAGGAGTCTCGCAAAAGTGAAATCATACTCAAAGACACGTGTGCGAGCAAATGATGTGATAAACCCAAGAGGATGTTTGTGAAAAAGAAATGATCTACTAAACGACTTGAAAGAGCAAGGGCCGATAAACCCAAGAAGTGTTGGATATTAAAGCTTCCATAATAATAGTTGTGATACATTATTTCAAAAATTTGTAATATTAGTGTGTTGTTTTAACAATGCACGGATATAAGGGTAAGAGAGTATTTTGTGGGATTAGTGACAGGGATGGGCTCCTTAATAATAGTAGTTCTTCTCACTATATGTACTCATGTATCGTGGATTAAATAACGAGGTGAAGTTTACTATGTATAATATTTGTCTATGACTGAATCCTACATTTGGTATTAGAGCAGGTTGTTCTAGTTTTATAAATGAATTAATAATTGTAAGCGACATCTTCAAGATCTGATTGCCTTGATAGAGGAGACTTTAATCTTGTGAGAATTTTGTCGAATTTAATGTAGTTTAGTTTTGTTGAGTGTTTATTTTTTTTTTGAATTTGGTGAAAAGCATATGAATGCATATGATTTGAAAGACTTGATTAAAAGAGAGGCATGGAGACAAAGTTCCTTAGGATCAACGATCATCGTGCTCGTTAGATTTTAATGAGTCTTTGATTGTATTATTGTTTGTTCTGGAGCTTGTGCTTGAAATTGTGTCTACGAGCAAATATCAGAGGAGCGAAACCGCTTCAATAGCACAAAAACCTCAGTAACAAAGGTTTGGACTGACATATGGGCGTTTTGACTGACAGGCATCTAAATCTGCCAACATGTGATCAACAAATTACAAAGATCATCCACGTTGCTAAATCGTTATATTTGTATTCATCTATTAAGTTTTGGCATGTCCGCGCACTTAGTATATCTTTCAGGTGTATTCTTGAGCTTGATTTTGATCATATTAATTTTGTCGAATTGTACATGCATATATCATGAACATGTTCCTTTGATTCTTGATTACTTAGATTTGCAGTCTTCAAAATGTGCCCCAAATAGGTCATTGCCTGCCTACCAGAGAAAATTTAAATAGCCACCCCTTGTTCGGCAAATCACCTATGCAGCTGTTGGTATTTCCATATCATTTGCGTGTAGTTCTCGGTTTATTCCATGCATTGACAAAGTTATCTATACGGCTCTCCCAAAATTTGTACCAACGTTCCGTTTACCATGCACTTTAATCAGATCCCTTTACCTTGGGTGTTGACAACCTGTTGTAATCAAAGTCAATGTCTTCATCTCGCTTGCTTGCAAATGGACAGATCATGATTCACGAGTTCTGAATAGAATCTCAAAGTACTGATTGCCAATTTCAACTTCATTTGCCAAGTGTGGAGTTTTTCGCTGCATATCATCCTTGAACAAAGCTAGTGTGTGTCAATCTCATTTGATGTTTTTAGCATCTAAATTACAAAGTTTCGATAGGCAGAGTTTACATTATTGTTAATATACCTAGTTTGTTTAAATAAAACATTGTTGCATCTAGTCACCAATTTAGTGTTGTCATATAGTTAAAGTTATGTTGTTATTTTTAAGTTTTCTTTAGTAGTAGTTTGTCAATTCCTTTAATATAAATTTGTATAGTGTGACCTATCATCTAATGTGTGTTACGATTTTAACATGTCATGTTATAATTTAGTGTGTCAATAAAAGCATTTTTGTTACATTTATAAATAAGGTCTCAAATTCTCAAGTGTCTAAATCAAAGTTTGATGTTTTATAATAGGTTTAGAATGTTATATGTCCAAATTTCTAAGTTAATAGTGTTTCTAAATGTCACATCATTAGAAGTCCAAAGTTGAATGTCAAATTCCCTTGTATCGATGCATTATTGCGCAAACCTGACGTCCATTATACGGGGAAATTTTGTCATAACTAACGACATGTAATTGAGCCTAAACTTCCAATTTGCCGAGTAAGCAACATCCAAATGGAGGGCGTAGGTAGGGGCTGATCAACGATTCTGAGTCAGTCACTAACTTAGGGGCTGTACATTGCAATAGTGGTGCCAATGTCTGCGCCAAACAGATTAAGGCTGAGGGAGCTTCCAGCAGTAGTGGAGGTTGTCTAAGCTATTCGCAATTGAGTGGCAACAATTGAGAGAAGATGCTACTTACAAAGACAACGAGGATTAGTCCTCAATTTCTATTTTCAGTTTATTTTGTGTGTGTGGTATGTGAAAATACAATAAGGTATTCAGAAATTCCCCTTGCTATGATGGATAAAGTGAAGGATCATAGTGCTGCAGCAAATGTGTTCTTGACAAGAGTTGTAGAAGGGTCATCCCACTACTTTCTGATTTCGGTTAATGTGTCCCAATTCATGGTATGCGTATTCACATGAATAGGTTGATGGGTCCCTATTCATGCTAGTTATAGTTCCCACAGTCAATGTGTCTGTCAAGTCCATGTGCAAGCTCCATAGCAGCATGCTGCAGTTTTTGAGTATGGTTCCTTCCTATGTCCGCACTAAGGGGGCAATGTTGGATATTAGTGCTTCCACATTAATAGTTGTGATAAATTGTAACAAATATATTAGTTTGTAATAGTAGTGCACAGTTTTAACAATGCATGGATATAGGGGTAAGTGAGTATTTTGTGGGATTAGTGATAGGGATAGGCTCCTTAACAATAGGAGTTCTTCTCACTATATAGGTACTTGTGTATTATTTGGAATAATTAGTGAGGTGAAGTTTACTGCGTTTAATATTTGTATGTGACTAAATCTGACAAGGGAGAGAGTAAAAAGTAATAAGCTACCAAAGGACTCAAAAAGGTTGAGGTTGGATAAACCCATAGGTAGGTCATAAAATGTAAGAAGCTATTAAGGACTCGTAAGATGACAATGGCCAAATAAACCTGAGGGAGATAGTGAAGTAATAAGAGGATAGGGCTAGAGAAACTCATGGGAGATAGTGAAGTAATAAACTACCGAAAGACTTGAAAGAGGTTGATGGCCAAATGAACCCAAGAGGGAGAGAATAAAAAGTAATAAGCTATTGAAGGGCTTGAAAAACCCAATTGATGGATAAACCTGAGAGGAAAACAATAAGTAACAAGTTACCAAAGGACTCGAAAGAGAACAATAGCTGGATAAACTTAAGAGCTAGAGCTAATACCAAAGGACTTGAAAGACGATAGGGATAGAGAAACTCAAGGGAGATAGTAAAGTAATAAGCTACCAAAGGACTCGAAAGAGGTCGATGGTCGATTGAACCCAAGAGGGAGAGAATACAAAGTAATAAGCTACCGAAGGGCTTGAAAAAGGACAATTGCGAGATAAACCTGAGAGGGAAAGTAATAAGAAATAAGCTACCAAAGGACTGAAAGAGGACAATGGCTGGATAAACCTAAGAGGCAGAGATAACAATAATTAATAAGCTACCAAACGAGTCGAAAGAGGACAATGGCCGGATAAACCCAAGAGGGAGAGATAATAATAAGTATTAAGCCGTCGAAAGACTCAAAAGAGGACAATGACTAGATAAACTCAAGAGAGAGAGATGATAAAAATAAAGAGTAAGTAATAATTAGTAATAGATGCCATATATAAAAGTATGTACAAGTAAATAATGAACTCATAGATTGCATGCAATGGTATTGCAAACATCCTCTATGACATCATAAACTTGTTTCGTATGTCATATCATGTGGTTCTTGACTTCTTCAAGGAATGTTGAAATTTTTGGTGTATCTCACTATGCGCTACTACGATAGCCTCTTCCATCCTCATGGAGATTTGAGAGAGAACCTCCGGTGAATGTGGTCCATAGAAGGGGAATAGTGGGAAGAAAGTGAGGTGCCGTTGGATGAGAATGATGTAAGCGAGGAGGTTGTTCCTTGGTTTGCATCGTGTAAATGAAGGTGCACATTCCTCTTGATTGGGAACTAGAGTAGAGGAGAAGTGCATGGCCAATCCTCGACTTGAGGGGGAGATGCTTGCTGCAATTGGCATTCTTGTTGGAGTATGTGATAGGTGGCACTAAAATGTGAGCAAATCTTCAGAAACATGCAATACTATTACGAGAGAAGTGGGAGGATCCATTTACCCGTGGTTATCTTCTTTATAGATTTGTTCTTAAAGGTGTGTCATTTGTTATTGATAAGCACCACAGTCTTGATAAAATAACATGGCACATCACACCACATGCAAAATGTTGCGAGCTCAATGGATGAGGTTGTAATTGATGTGACATGGGAAAGGGAAAATATGTAATGTTGGGAGAAGGTGGTTCCGGTTCCGTGATTGGGAAATAAGCATAGGAACCAAAACGATGTTTAGTTCAAGCTGCGATAGAAAAAGAGGAATAGGGCCGTCCCCCATCCTATTGTCTTCCATTGGGTCGAAGTTAGGGACAACACTTACATTGTTGATACTAGAATTGAAGTTTGATTGTAGAGATTCTTGAGGTGGAGGATGAATGAAAGGCCCCCACTTATTGGAGGATTTAGAGTTAAAGTTTGATTATAAAGATTCTTCATAACATAGAATCTTCGTGTTCTTAGCTACTAGCCAAACAAAGAGTCACCCACCAAATATACATTATTGTAGTAAGGAGTAGTAAGGTTGATATTCAAAGATTCAATTATAGTTTCATTAGGAGGAGAAGGAATCTTCTTAGGAGGTTTTATGATGGATATGGTGATAAGGAGTACATCAGTTTTCTCTTGCGAGATCGAGGTCACAAGGAGTGTGGAAGTTGGGGGCACTCGGGAAGGTCAAAAGTTTTATTTCATTGGGCTAGTCATCATTCAAATTGTGGACGCTAGGTGAAATCCTTCCAACGGGTTTGGGAGGCCCACTATATCCTCGGATTGTGCCGATTGGGTAGTTGAAATGTTGGTTCTCTCGAAAGAGAATGCAATGGAGTTCCTTGAGAGCCGGGATTTTGAAGATGCCTCTTTGTTGAAATTGTTCAAAGTTCCACGGGTTTGTGTCACCTTGAATTTTGTAGTTAGCACCTAGGTAAGCTAATTTGATGCATTGACATGTGGATGAAGCGATTGTACACATCCGATGTGTCCATGGTTGGCCAACAAGAATGTCAAAAGACAGAGGAGAGTTGAAGATCATAACTTTAACTCTAATGGCCAAGGAGGCATAACAATGGGAAAACAAATACATCCCAATGGGGGTATTCGTTTGCATCATACCCTTGAGATGTGGTATGGGTGGATTTGAGGTTATTGTTTGAATAACATAAGGATTTGATGAATTCAAGAGATGCACACATGTTAGACCCTTCGGCTATGAGAGCTTCAAATGAAGAGAGGATCGTCATTGATAAGAAGCAAGAGTTCATCCGGGATCATAGATTAGCTTGGAAATCTAAGAGATAAGCCTTAATCGGTGGTTTGATAAAATTGAATAGATATTTCTTTGCATCATTGTATAAATATCTCATTTGAATTGTGGAAAGGAGCATATTGCCCCAAAGATGGAGGTTGAGGGATGTTCATGTCAAAGAGTATCTTCATCAAATGATTGCGGTGCTTAGGAGATGTTCTTATGAATTCGAGGAAGGGGATTTGACTTGGAAAATTTGAGAGCTCCTTGATTGGATCCCATTCTTCCAAGCAAGGTTGTATGATGCTAGTTTGAACTTGAGGAGTCTTAGTCACAATAATCTTAGAAAGGACTTAGGAATTAGGTTGGGTAGAGTTTTTTAATTTTTTGTTCTTTCTTATCTAACCCATTGATTATTCCAATGGGCTCGGGCATTGTCACCGGCCTTTTTGGAATAGTTTGGTTGATGGCATTGGATTTTACATAGTTCATGGATAATGTCGTCGACCCTATAGGTTTAGACTAGCCAAAGTGGTTTTATTTTTGGAAGGATTTTTAGTTTCGAGGTCTTTTGGAGGTGTTTTTGAGGAAGTGTGACTTGTAGTGTAGGCTTGAACAATCTTGTAAGATCTAGGAGGAGGTTTGTGGTACGTGGAGTTGATGCATGCAATTACTTGTTTTATTCAACATATGTGAACTATGTTTTATTTGTTTGTAATGTTAGGGTTGATAAAATTGACTAGATAAGACTTAATCGGTGGTTTGATAAAATTGAATAGATATTTCTTTGCATCATTGTATAAATATCTCATTTGAATTGTGGAAAGGAGCATATTGCCCTAAAGATGGAGGTTGAGGGATGTTCATGTCAAAGAGTATCTTCATCAAATGATTGCGGTGCTTAGGAGATGTTCTTATGAATTCGAGGAAGGGGATTTGACTTGGAAAATTTGAGAGCTCCTTGATTGGATCCCATTCTTCCAAGCAAGGTTGTATGATGCTAGTTTGAACTTGAGGAGAAGCCTTAATCGGTGGATTGATAAAATTGAATAGATATTTCTTTGCATCATTGTATAAATATCTCATTTGAATTGTGGAAAGGAGCATATTGCCCCAAAGATGGAGGTTGAGGGATGTTCATGTCAAAGAGTATCTTCATCAAATGATTGCGGTGCTTAGGAGATGTTCTTATGAATTCGAGGAAGAGGATTTGACTTGGAAAATTTGAGAGCTCCTTGATTGGATCCCATTCTTCCAAGCAAGGTTGTATGATGCTAGTTTGAACTTGAGGAGTCTTAGTCACAATAATCGTAGAAAGGACTTAGGAATTAGGTTGGGTAGAGTTTTTTAATTTTTTGTTCTTTATCTAACCCATTGATTATTCCAATGGGCTCGGGCATTGTCACCGGCCTTTTTGGAATAGTTTGGTTGATGGCATTGGATTTTACATAGTTCATGGATAATGTCGTCAACCCTATAGGTTTAGACTAGCCAAAGGTGGTTTTATTTTTGGAAGGATTTTTAGTTTTGAGGTCTTTTGGAGGTGTTTTTGAGGAAGTGTGACTTGTAGTGTAGGCTTGAACAATCTTGTAAGATCTAGGAGGAGGTTTGTGGTACGTGGAGTTGATGCATGCAATTACTTGTTTTATTCAACATATGTGAACTATGTTTTATTTGTTTGCAATGTTAGGGTTGAAGGTGGTTTCAATGACATCAATTGAGGAGTGGAGTTTTGGTATGTGTGTCATTATTGATGGGCTGATTTGGTTTATCAATTGTAGGATGTTTAGGTAAAGGATTGTTATGTATACCCAAGTGAGCATTGGTTTAATGGATTGTGTCATATCGGTCGTGTTTGTCTACATTGTCCTTCACCTTGATGGCATCATCGTATCCTTCCCTAGAAATTGCCTCATGACCAACATGACAACGAAGAAGGAAAGTGTAGTCAAGGCTTCTAGGGATTGACAATTGCTTAAGAGAATGACCCCAATGAGTTGGGAACCAACAAAACTTATTTTTGTTGTACCATTGGGGGGGAGGCTCAGAAGGGTCCATTGGCCTTGGTTGAGGTATAAATAGGCGATGTAGAAATTTTGCTTTGGACAGAGGTTGATGTTGATTTCCTTGTTGGGAAGGTGGAGGGAAGTGGTCTTCCTTAGGTTGGGAAGGAGCTGCACCCTTAGAAGGGTCGGTATTGTGAATGATTCTATTGGAAGCAAGACCATGATTGTGAGTGTTTAACTCCATCATCAATGGCATTGCGATTCTGAGGTCTCATTACTACTTCTAGAGTTTGTAGCTTAGGTTGAGGTTGAGGCATCTCAAATTATCTCATGAGATAGTCTGATCTTTTGGCTTGTTTAAGGGCTTCCTCCATGTTTGATGGAGAAAAGGACTTGACTTTGTAATGAAGACGAGGTTCTAAAGCGGTGAAGAATAATCAAAAGAGGTTATCATTAGCCATGTTATGTTTTGTTTTGTTGTCCAAAGATTTCCATCATTTGTTGAATTCTTGGACCGTCTCATTTTCAAATTGTTTTAATCGACAAAGTTACTCATGTTGTTTTCTAGAAAGTCATGGCAATGGAATTCTTTTAGTAGGGTGTTAACTAAACCTTATGGGTCAATAATTGAGTTAGGCTTAAGTTGATGGTGCCAATCTAAATCATCACACATAAGGGTTTTAGGCTTTTACCTAAGAGCTTGGTAGTGGTGTAAGAATTGATTTTGAGCCAATCCTTGTAGGCATTCCCAAAAGCCTTAAGATGTAGGGTGAAATCAATTGATTTGTTATAGGTGATGGTTTGGGGTTATTCCCAAATTGTCCATAGTGGCAATACAAGTTGTTAAAGGCTCATTTTGTAATGAGCAAAGCACCTTGTTATGAATGGGTGTTTGTGGGATTGGGCTCCCATTCTTTTGGACAAGGGGGACCGGAGGGCACATTGAGTTGTCGCACTACACTAAAAATGATGTGGTTCGCTAGCCATTTGATCCATGTTGGCTTGAAGTTGCATGAATTGCTTGTTACTTAGATGCTTGCATGGTGGGAATTATGTCCAACACTTGCATGATCATTTGTGTAGAATCCACAAGGGGGGGGCTGTCTTGATTAATGTTGTTGGGTTGGGGAGATGGGTTATTAAGGTTAACACCTGCCATGGTTGAAGATGATGTAGTGTATAGGATGAAAAGAGATGGAAAATCATGCTTTGCCTTGCCCCAACAACTAAAAAGATGTTTGAAACGAGATTGTATTTATCAAGGAGATCACCATACGTTTTTGGATGGTATCGGCATTCGACATATTGAGGAAAAATTCAAATTAATCGATGAATTGTGGGTGTGTAATTGACATAATCATCATGTTCATCCTCCGCTTCGATTCTTCGAGGATTGAAGTGTGGTTAATTTGAGATTTAGTGAAAACATTTGAACAAGCCTTCAATGCAGTTTTCTTAGAATTAGAAACAACATATTGCAAGTTACATATAAAGGTTTGAGGTGGAAGGAGGCCCAATCAGCTTTTTGTGTTTTAGTGCCATAAAAATGTTCCACGGTAGGAAGAGGAAGATAACTTTTAGGGGTTCTAAAGGTCGAAGAAAAAAATTTGGCGAGCAAGTTATACTTGTCAAATTGATAACTAAGAAGCTAGAAGTAGAAAATAAAATGTTCATTAAGACTCAATCAAGGATGGAGTAAGATTCATGTTGGGGTCACCAAAATGTATGCGAGCTAAGATGGTTCGTATAATGATCCTTTTCTTTTTATAGATTATGATAGAAATAGAAGATTGTACTAGAGCCAAAAAAAAGCAAAGATATAACAAAGAGGTGTAAATAGTTTTGGATCTAGAAGAGAGTAATCCTTAGTCGATATCAAAGGTATAGGGTTCCAAATCCTATATCTAAAATTAGATGGGGTCTTACTAGGATCCTAAGGGTTGTAACCAAGAAATGAGGTAATAAGCATGAGTTGATCCTAAACTAAGGGTTGTAATGCCATTTGGCAGTAAACATTTGCTATAAAGAGAACATTAATGTAACAGACAAAGATATGCTACACGTCCTAGTCTACTACATAATACATCATAATAATCAATCAACCAAGGTAAAGGGAACGGTTTAGGGGTAGAGATACTTTCGCATGAACATTGTTGGCACATTAATCCCCCTCCTTGTTTTGTAACACCTTATGAGAGATTGTTGTGGGTGGATCACAAGAAGGAAAGGTTTAAGAAGACTTTTAATCGACCAAAGTTGGTGACTCCAAAGAATATGGTAGATGTTGTTGGCTTAACTTCTATTTTTGAAGCTCTAAGTAACCCAATGCTTCATGATGACCTCTAAGTATAAGCTCCACAAGACCCTTAGACCTTGTAACTTGTAAGGGCAAAATTGTGAGTGCAGTAGAGCGGATTATTTGATGATATATTTAAGAAATGACAATAATGACTCATATTAATAGCATAACATAACCTAATGCCATTGACCATGGTTGATGATGTTGGTTGGAAAGGGAAGTTTACTAGTCATTATTGGTTGCAACTAGTCCATAAAAGGCGAGGTGGAGGAGAGAGAAGGGGTGAACAATATATTTGAAACATGTATGAAGATGCTATGAAGGGGAAGATGATTTGAAGGTGATATAAGGTGGTAGTATTTAGGTGCAGTGGTGGTAGGAAGGCTAAGGCGAACTAGGGCAAGTGTTGTGACAATTCGCATGAGGTACTATGAACCGAACCTAGCTCTTTCTCGTGCGTTCTTTAAGGCATGCAATCAGAGGGATTAATATGCCAACAACCTACAAAGAAAAATCATTAGAAAGTGAAAAATAAGGTGTATACACTTGCCACCTCTCAATCGAACCCTTAACATTAGAATGCCGAGGACTAAACTCTAGACCCATTGAACGTGCATATGGGTGCGGTCATGTTGCCAATATGCAACATTCAAGTAGAGTTATTATTTTAAGACCTTGGTAGGAGGGGCCATCAACTCAATACAAAATTTAATGGGATGGTGGTTTGATAGAAAAACTTTCAAATAACATTAACTCGACCTTTTAAAAAAATGACCAATGGCAAACCTCGTCCGATATGGCCCTATTAAGCTTTTTTAGAACCCTCTCAATACCTTGGGAAAACATCATATCAAGTGAACTAAGTGTCGAATTGAGCTTTTGTGGCAATGATTGATTTCATAAAGAACAAACTTATTGGACATGTGAAACCGTGATTCTCTTGCATTGCATGCCGACACATAGGGAGATGTCGTCTTTGTCTTCCATAAACTCCATCATATTAAAATCATCAAGAAAATCCAATTGGTAGTTGTGAGCTCCTTCGTTATCAACCACCAAAGCATTGTCCACTCCACAATGTTGTTGGAAACGTAGGTGTTGACCATCAATACCAAACACCATCCAAAGTGACATGGTTAGACGTGTCCACACACCACTTTATGACAAACAATGTTCCACCAAGTCTTGACCTGGAGGGGACAAGGGGAGCAAGGGTATAGGTCTAGGGATGGTGGCGTAGATATATATATATATATATATAGTACTTGAAATATTAGTTACAAAAAATTGTATAAGGAATAACAAATGAAACTTTGAACTATTAATCACATTGCATTGAACAATTAAAATGCCGAACATCAATATATTAATATTTAAATTTAAAATGATGATTACATTCGAATTCAAATACAATTGTCTAGTGGCTCAATGCCTCTTTTCATCCCCAAAGTCTACGCCAAACTCCCCATTACTCGAACTACTAGACTCCTAAAGATCAAGCTCCTAACCAATTCCAACCAATCTCGCCTGTGCCACATCGTCATCAATCTGGGATGGCTCCTCTGTCTCTTCATCCCATCAAACTGCGCTAGACTCTCCTTGTATGTAAGCGTGTTACGCTCAATGAGACGTAAGACACTATGTACAACTACAAGCTTCTCCGCCCTACGATCCCATCGGGATACCGGACTCTCCTTGTATGTAAGCATGTTGTGGTCAATGAGACACAAGGCACTATGTACAACTACAAGCTTCTTCGCCCTCTGGGTTATGGCTTACCTTGAAGGCTTGATGAACATGTTGAAAACTTGAAACATGAATGATTGATCAATGAAGACTGGGCACTTGGTCTAAGTCTTGTTTTTGCTAATGCCCTCCCTCTTACTTGCTAATGCTTTCACTCTTTCTTTGAATTTTTAATAGTGATTTGGAGTGAGGGTGTGAGGTTTATTTATAGTTTTTTTGAAGCGCTTAGGGGGTCAGTGGGCCCCATTAAGTATTAAGGTTAGGGTTGGGGCCAATTTTTTAAAAGAAATTGATTTAAAAAATGTTTTTTGATATAACTATGACATGGGGGATGGTCGGGAGTTTCCAAGAACAAATAGAGAAACTTGCAAAAGTCTTTGGGATGCCCCCAAGTCTTCACAATGATCCCAACAAGGGAGAACGCCTCGAAACGTCCCTTTAAGGGAGACGTTTCGTGGACTCTCCCTCTTGGTGGTGGGGGTGGGGGGAAGTTGATGAGACGTTTCCCAACTATTCCCAAGTCTCAGGGACGTCACTCCAAGAGACATAACTTTTTTTGGGGGACGCATCTCCGTGGAACATAGGTCACAAATGAGCAGATAACAAAGTGACTACACTGCCACAACTTGCTTCATAGTAGGCCATATGACAACAACATTAAACCAATTTGTTTTGACTGCCATTTGTAAACAGTATTTTTCTTAACTTCTAGTAGACATAACACATGCACATCTGAAATGTGCTGACAATTAGGCCTAACATGCACATATGAGAATGCATTCTTGAATAACATATCATCTTTCAAACTCTCGCCATCAAGGCCCAATAGTGTTGTAAAGCCATTGTGCATAAAATTTTAATGTTCAATTTTGGCACAATAGTCACCAACCTGTATCAGCCATTGTGGATCCCACACATATTCTCCTTCCTCTTCGTTTGAAGAAGGGCTCCGTGAATGGTGTGCAACCTAGTGACATGGAGAAAGAGGTGTTTCCTCGAAGCTACATGGAAGGAAACACCTCCATCGAGGAATTTAAAGTAGGCATAATATCCTATGAGCTTGTGAATTGCTTGTCATTAATGGCCTAGGGTTGACTTGATACAATAAGGTGATGTGGGTTGGCTTGGGAGCGGTGACCACAATAGGCACAAGAGGGTTCAAATTAGGAATCATGTTATTGCTCCTATTCTGTTTATTTTTCTGGCCAATGATTTTCCCGCTGTCATGCATCCCCTCTATAGGATTTCCATGGTCATCCGAGGGTTTGATCGTGGGTTTAGTCTACTTCATCGAGGGCAGTCACTTATTTGTGTTTAGCCAACTAGCATCAAAAGCAAGTGTTTGGTAGGTTAATATAAATAACCCTATGAGTAAACCATTTTCTGACCTGGATATCAAATGTTTTCCTTGAGATCTTGAGAGGGGTCGCCTTGAACACAAACCCTTTTTTGAGGGTGGGTAGAATAAAATATGTTCAGTTCAAAGCAAACAAAATGGCGTAAGGGTTTGGAAAGCTATTTGATAAATCCCCGTAGGTGGAGCGACAATGTATGGAGTTCAACCCACACAAGGACGTTAAGCTTGACCCTATCAGATATAACAAAATCCCTTGTCCATGGGGATGATACAATAAAAAACGTCTTGGCAAATTAGGGCCATCTTAAGAATGCCTGCAAAATTTATGGGGCCTAAAGAAGCCATTTGTCAAGTTTTGCACCCCTTCAAGCTTAATAAGATGGAAATGCCAAGCACATTGTACCAACTTTGAGCACGGTCTTAGAGGGGTTTCTATCATTAAAGTACCGAATGAGGGTATGTTTTTCTAACTAATGAGGTGCATTTCCAAACTCTAGGAATTTGCAAAGTAACATGAGGAGGATGATAATACTGAGGAGGGATTACATTACCTTGTTAAAACCTTCAGTACAAACCTCCTGGCATTTGTGGGCACTATAATCTCCCCCACTAGCTTGAGAAACATTCAACAATGCATGCTCATGTGGGGAGTTCATTAAAAGGAAAAGCACTGACCAAAGGGCAGAGGACTGGATTGTAAGGGATTAATTGCCTAATAAATGCAGGCCTATCCTGCAGAAGCTGAATATTTGGTGGCGGTATGAAAAGCCAAAGGTGGAAAACCCTAATACATGACAACTACTCCAAAAAGTTTGATTTTTATTTAATAATTTGGTTTCAGGCTTCTATAATTTATATTTTTCTCGGGAATTTTTCTAATAAGCTATGTTATAGTGGTTAGATTGTTTTTCATTTTTAAAGTTGTTTGGCCTCAAGCCAATATTATATGCTACAAACCTTAGAAATTCATCCTTTGGGTATCAGCTAGAATAATCTTACTAACGACAAGTCGTAGAACCATTTGTTTTGATTACCACTTGTTATTTACCCACCAAGTACATACTATTAATTTTATTATATTTACGAAATAAGTATAAAATAAAAAATAGAATATGAATGGATGAAAAGATATAATGGATACCCTAGGCTAGTTTGATGGAATTGATAACCCTCAGTACCTTGGCACCAAGTTGATGGAGACTGATTATCCACGTTCCCTTGAATTGGGGCTGGCTTGTTCTCTATTTAAAAAAAGAAGAAGATAAAATAGGAGTGGGTTGCACATATGACTGAAGAGATAGTGTGGCCTTGTGAAATGAGAGGTTGCGTCTCTAAATAGCAACTGTTTATAACTAATGATGCTTAATAATTATGGTATATAATATCCAATGTCAGATATGAAACCACTAGCTGATTATTATACCTAATTGAATTATTAAATTTTATTACATCATTATTAATATGACAACTCTTATTCCATATTTTAATAATGTGGCCTTTGTGAACTATATCTGTAACTCAATACTATTAACGTTCATGGACATTATGCTCTAGCAAAATCATTGGAGATTTAAATTATTGATTGATGGACGGATGAAAAAGAAGATAATAACTTTGATATCTCAGTTGCTTTTATTTTCCCCTAATTTATCTCCTTTCATTTTTTCCTGATTTTCATATGGTAGAAAGCTAGCCTTTTTGGTTGATTCATAGTTGAAATGTCAATTATTGGATCATATCATTAATATGCAGCAGTTCAAGAAAATTTTAAAATTTGAGTTGTCCTGTCAGTTTATAAAGACATGAGATTAAGCATGGAAAAGTTATGGAATCTGATGTTGTCATTTCATTAATAAGTATACTGTTTAGGTTTTTTTCTTTTCTTTTTCTTGTTTTATCTTTGTGTGTTTTCGGAAGGTAAGATCTTAGGGTGCAACTCCTAAATAGATTTTTGGACTGCTGTAGGTATTGGGTTATTGAAATGCATATTGATGGTTTCCGCTTTGATCTTGCTTCCATCATGACGAGGGCATGCAGGTCAGTTTTGAATTCAATTACCAAGACAAGCTTTTGAGCTTTTGTTTTTATCAATAATATTTAGACATCCGTTATAATTGATCTACTATTAGTTTTTGGTTTAGAAGTTTCAATCTGTAACTTATCATAAACGCTTCGCAATCAGAAAGAATTGACTGTTGGTTTATGGTTATGAAGTTTGTGGAATTGTGAAAATGTTTTTGGAAATGACGTCGAAGGAGATTTCTTGACAACGGGAACACCTCTAAATGAACCTCCCTTAATTGATATGATTAGCAATGATCCAGTCCTTCGTGGTGTTAAGGTAAATTGCTTTATATTACTTTTCTCATGGATTTCTAATTTATCTATATTGTCTTATCATATCGAATGTTCAACATGGCTCGAGTTGTTGATGCACACCAATGCATTGTAGGCATCATTTTCTTAAAATAGAATGAATAGTTACTAACATAAATTTGTTAATTTTTTCATGCTGTCACAGTTTTAGTATTTGGTGACAATATGCATCTTTGTAATTTGTAGAATTATCTGCTATCTCATTTTTAGTGCATTCGACTGATTAAGATGCAATAAGAAACAAGCTTTCTCATCTCTTTTAATATAATTCTTATTCCTCTTCAAGTTTTCTGGATTTGTAGGAGCTAGGAATTTGTTTGATCCATTAGCCGCATCTTAGGTACATGAAAAGAGCTATAGAATTTTTAATCTTCTGTTCTTTTTTGTTGTTACGTTCAGCTTATAGCTGAAGCATGGGACACAGGTGGCCTTTATCAAGTTGGCAGATTTCCACATTGGGGCATCTGGTCAGAGTGGAATGGACAGGTTGTTAAAATCCCATCAAGTTCTACATTGTTGAGGTGTTATGAAAATGGCAACAAATTAACTGGGTTGATTAGAATATTTGAAAGAAATGCAATTACTACTTGTTTGTATGTGAATTGAACTTGCAAATAGGCATATTACCCTTGTAAGAGAGAAGCATCTGTATGTGGTATAAAGCTGCAAATTTTTTTCTGACAGGAAATGCTCTTATTTTTGAAGATATTGATGACTATGCGCAAAGTGAGATAAATGTCTATTTAAGAATAGCAAATGTTAACTCTCGCTTTTGACTGTAATTTAAAAGAGAATTCCGTGATAGGGAAGTCTAAAACATTTCTGCATAGATTTAATTAATTAAACGGAATACAGAACAATAGTAAATATATGAACAACTGCAGATGAATGAAAATGGTCAATTAAATATTGAATTATAGTCTATATAATACATTAGTGGAATGCATAAGGTGTCTTGATCAAGTGCAGTAGTATAAACATAAAGAAATGGTTTGTTGCATAAACAAAAATTCCAAGTAAGATGAAGTTAGCATGTCAAGTGTACAAAATGAATTGTCCAGTTCGTGGTTAGTAGTGTCTCTTGAATAAGTGAGAGAAGACTGGCAGGCCTACCCCACCTTGCAAGGCCAATACACTTTGCAAGCAAGTGAAAAATCTAGTTATATGGCTGCCAAGGGTTCTCAAGCCTCATATTTCCTCTTAAGAAACATCATAATTATGAGGAGACGGGTATGGGTACATATACCATTATGAGGAGATGGGAACGCGTATGCCATTTTTCAGATAAATAAGAGACAGGTGTTTGGAGACAGCAAAAACAAACTAGAATTTAATAAATATATATACATATAAAAGTAAACTTTAGAACATACAATATTATATAGCCAATGTAACCTCACAAAAACATTAGTAACTTTTAAAAGTAAATATATTAAATGTTGACAAAGATAAGAGTAATTATATTGCTATTTGTCTTTGATATTTCATCATATTCAGGGCCAAAAGTACAAAATATATACTTAAAAAAGCCACTGAATGCAAGTCTCTGAGACGAGTACCAACAAGTACCAGTCTTGGAGACATTTTTTTGGTAGGAGACGAGTCTTCGTGCAACACAAGGAAACATATATTGTTGATGAGTCTTTTGGAGTCTTGGTTAATATTTTGGTTGATGGCTAATGTTTCACATATATTTAAGTTTTTTTTTTTCTGATAAATAGATTTTTTAATTTTATTTTATGTGGGTATTACTCCCGTTTGGTATTGGGTATTGAGCGGTGTTATTAGGAGACATGTAAAGATGCATCTTATAGATGGAGACAAGTTTCCGGTACTAGAGACCGTGTTGAGTTGTATCCCAATACCTAAAGACTTTGTTCTACGTCTCCCTGCATCTCCTATGTAGTCGGCCATTGAAAAGTGGAAATGAAATAGAAAACTGATTAAAAATAAGCCAAAATGGCCCCTATCACTACTACCTAACCTTCATTGACTAGCCCATATGCCCTAATCTCATTTATGTGCTTCAATTTTTTTTTTTTTTTATGCATTCTATGTCCTTCAAAGTTTTTTATGCATGGTATACTAATATTTTCTCCAATATATATCTATATATTTTATTTTCTGCTGTCTCCCATTACCTGTCTCCAATTATTATGGAAAATGGCTTATTGACACTTGTCTCCTAGTATCTATGGTATTAAACTACCTAGATAACAAAAGACATGGAAGCTCTTATATAAGTGCATACTAACGTAAATCCATTTTTATTTATGAATAAAACTGCTTCCACCTTGGGTCTTGAACACACCACCGAGTTGGCAAATTCCTTGCAAATTCATATCATTGATGGTAATATCTTGAATCTCAACATATACGTGATGAAGGAAATTGTATGGCGAATAACCAGTCTCCAAGATGTTGAATTTTTGATCTTTGTCGAACTTAGACATTTCATGTTATACTTTGCCTACATCCTCATAGGTGACAATGCAGCCTTCCAATTTTGTAGAGGCCATACACATTCTATAATAAGATTTTCCTTGAATCTTCTCCTTCATAGGTCCACTTGGAGTTGCCTTCATCATCATACTATTGCATTTATTCCAAACATTTTCCATATTAGAGATGTAGAAGGTTAAGTCATTTTGAGAAGCGCTCCATCTGCTGAAAGGATTTACCCGTTCCCAAGGGAGTAATACCAAGATTGGCATTCAGGAAGCACCAATATCTTTCTCTTCAATGCAGTTGGTCACAAAAAGGAAGTAATATGCCATTATTGTTGTTGTCAGCATTAGAACGTGCAATTGTACCATGATTCAAAGAATTAGACCTCGAGCACCCAATTAAACAAGTGAGCATATAAATAGTGAGATATTGGAGAAATGGATGTTAGATGTCATAGAAAGGTAGATGGGCTCTCTGTCAAGCCTAAGATAAATATGCAGCTTACCTTTGAAGAAAGTAAGAGATCATAAATGATGGACATGATTAATTATCCACACGAAGGAAACCTTTTGTTTGGGAAATATTTTATTGCCTTATTATTTGGAGTGTCAAGGATAACAGAGCCACCAATAGATTGTCACCCATCTCCAATGAAAAAATTTCCCCAAAAAGACACCACGTCAATCCTAATAGAAAGAATAATATGAAAGAAAATTAAATCATGCCAAAAATGCCAAGAAAAGATGGCCATTGACATTGGTTGCCAACTTTAGTTTAGAGGACTAACAATGTGCACGTGTGTATGCTGATTTGTTTGACACAAATCACTTTTTCTGTTTTTAATTATTTGGCAATTTCGATCTCCATACTCTAACATGCTGATTTGTTTGACAGCACATCATCACCACTACAATACGTCAATGAAATATTGCTCCTTTGCTGTGACATATTAAAAAAATCCTCACGGGTCTTTTCTTTTTGGGGCTGCAATGTGTGTACACGCACGCGCACACGAACACACACGCACACACACGCACACACACGCACATGCACACACACGCACATGCATGCACACACACGTACACACACGCACACACACACACACATGCACGCACGTGCACACGCACAAACACACACACACCGCACACACACACATGCATAGATGCACGCACACACGCACACGCACACGCACACACACACACACAAACACAAACACAGACACACAAACACACACACACATAGACACACATCGCACACACGCACGTGCACACACCACTCACGCATGCATACACACACACAGACACATACACACACACGCACACACACACGTGCACATAGGCACACACGCACACGCACACATGCACATGCACGCATGCACATGCACGCATGCGCGCATCCACACACGCACGCACGCACACACGCATGCACCCACACACACACACAAACACACACCACACGCCCATGCACACACCCACATGCGTGTGCGCGCACACACATAACAGCCCTAGGGATTTGTGGAGGTTCTCTTCCTCTTATGAAGCCTCAACCGATGCTTCCCAACCCTAAAGCTTGACATGGATGATGTTGGGTCCTAATTTAAAAAAAAGTCCTAGGACAACTTTCTGGTAAGCTCTATAAAAAATGGGTGTTTGGGCCACGTAAAAATGCCCCTTATGTATCCAAGTTCTTTGCGATTACATGCCCACAGTTGGCCTTCCACTAGTAATAGATACGGTACCTAGAGGAAGCTCAAATTGCATTTCTTGGGGACCTGTTTTAGCTTTGGTTTTTCTATCCTACAAGCTCCCTTTCATGCTGGACCTTTTCTTCTTCAGCCTGTGATGGGAGGTTACCATCAGTGGTGTGGCTTAGTGCTCCTGCTCCTCTGAGGAGTTGCAAATGAAAACACCAACAGTTGAAGTACAAGGCACCCGTGAGCTACTACTTGCATGGTAGCCTTGACCCTCTCCCAAGTAATGGTTGGTCGACACTCTGAACCCTCTGAAACTGAGTGGTATGAGCAATCAGATTCAGTCACTTGTACTTCCTCTTCACCTTTGTGCCAACATGTTGATACTATGCTGATATCTTCTCTCCAATAAAAATGCACGTCTACCTTGAATGCTTCATGGAACAAACACCCGCTTTCAAGAATTTTGTTTTTCAAGAAACTGTAAGTATCCTATGGAGTGGCATGGACCACCCTATTCTACCACTCCATGAGGTGCCTCAACTAACTCTCATATCTTGGTGGACTTTTTTTTTGAGAATTACTTCGACATTTCATCAGATAATTAGCATACAATGTCTCTTCCAACAAGTACTGGTAGCCTGAAGATCAATTTTCATCAAATTTCTTTTGAGTTTGTTTCTCTTCACCATATATTTTCAATAAAGGATTGATTGCAATGTTTTTCCTAGCTGTCATCTACACCCAAAATCCAAATTTGTTCACTTTCTATGGGTGATTAGACTTGACACCACACTGGCACTTCGTAAAACAATTTGTATGCAACTTCCTTCCTTCACTTCTGTCGCTTGTTTTATATACGAGCTGTCTTTTCTATGGTTGATAATTTTAAAATTGTTTATCAATACTCTAACGTGCTGATTTGTTTGACACAAATCACTTTTTCTGTTCTTTAATTCTTTGGCAATTTCAATCTCCCAATCGTCTATTTTCTGGTTTGAATATGAGTTGATATAAACAACTGTCCTCAAATTGCCTTTTTGTTCACCATGCCATTGTTCTTTGCCACCTAGGAATTTCTATGATGTTTTGTGGACTTCTCTTTCCTAATTAATTTTTCGAATTTCGTCTTCAACAATTATGGAGTTTTTGCTTCCTTGGACTGATTGCTGGTGATTTCAATTTCTTGAACTAGTGTATTTTCTTCTACAAACTCTTCATTATCTTGTACTGATTTTTCCCTATCTATAAGAAATTGCTCTTTGAATTGGGTATGATAACCCTCTTGAACTGATCTTAATTTCACATGGACTGATTTAATGTGTCGAGCAATCTGTTTTTTATTTTTTTATCTTCTTCATAAGAAGCTTGGATGGTTTGTTTTAACTTTTGGAAAGGCTGCACATATTCAACGTGAACTTGGTCAGATTACAAGGAGTAGATGGATCCAGCGGTTGCTTGTCCATACAGTTCTGGCTTTGGATGACTTTGTCAAAGTTGTAAAGTGGGTTTTGTTCTTGGGAAAAAGGCTGTCTTTTTTCCATCGCCCATCCAAGCCTTTTGCTAGCTCAATGAACTCTACTTCCTTTGTGACAACTATCATGACTATTACTTGGTCCTCGTTGAACCCCTTTCCATCTTTGACAATGTGTTCTTTCATTTGGTCCTTGACGGACCCATTTGCTTAAATGGATTTTTTTAACTCGATTAGTGTCTCCTTGTCTTTGATGGACCCCTCTTCGAGGACCGTCTTTTTCTTTGTCAATTTTATAATTGTGGGGTATGGGGATTGGGGTATAGGAGTTAGACATTGGGCATAACAGATATAGGATAGACTTGGATTATTAAAATTTAAATTACTATGGTGTAGGGAAAAGTAGTTTATGGCGGAGTAATTTTATTTATGTGACGAAGGCAATGGTGTATTGACCTTGGGATATTGGCATTTAGCCGAGTGGTTGTTGGCATTGGACTTGTGACCTTGGCTCCTATTCTTCTTCTTGAACTTTTGTGAATTCAATTATCTTCCCTTACTATGTTGATTTCGCTTTAACGTTTCCATGGTCCATACGTTAAGTATTAGTTTTATTAATTTTAAAAATAAAAATAAAAAATCTGCTTGGATATGCCTCTAATCTTATTTTTGTTGGATGTCCCCGGGTTGGTTTCTTGCTTTTCTTCACTTCGATCCCACTTCATGTTTTTGGAAAGGTGGTGGATATGGCTATTTTAAGCGATTCTATTCTTCCCTCCCGATTCTGAGCTTCTTACCCTTTCCCTTCTAGGATTGACAAATGGCCAAAATGTGCACCTTTTCTTTGCACATTACTCAGTGGATTTGACTAATGACTGCTCCACTGAATGCCTCTGTCAATAATACTTGTATTCGACCTGTGGTCTTACTTGTGTGCTTGTAGTTCTTTGCAGCAATTTTTTCGTAACTTCCCTTGTATCACCATCCCTTTGTATATTTTCAGTTACAAAATATGAACTGCATTCGCAATCACCTTAGAGTTAAAGTTCTCCCTCAACTATTCCATTTTCCCATACTTTGTGTATTTGATATAAAGATAACTATAGCATTTTAAATTCTTTTGGTCGTAATTTCTCTTCTTAAACGTTAATACTAGTACTCCGGTTGTTTAGTTCATTTGCCTCAAGTATTTTTCATGCCAATAAGTTTCCTCCCTCTTTGGAAAATCTTGATAACCCATTGCACATTGTTCTCTTCTCGTCCAACCAACTTAAATTTACCAGTCTTGCAGTTAGGCTCTCCTGTTGCCTGATCGGTTTTCTAAATCAATCCTTCAACTTGGAACTATAAATTCCATCAGGGCCACTGCCTGTTGTCCATACACGGGCTGGAAAAGGGTGTGTTCCTTCGTAACTTTGTAGCTTACTCAATATGCTATTTAATTTTATTGAACACAATATTGTGGGCATAATTCATACAACTACTCTTAAATGAAGTTGCCTTTTGCAAAGGGCCCAATTAATCTCCTACATTGATGAAAACTGTATCCTCTCCTTTTTGGAGAGGAGTGTGTAAGTGTGTTGTTCATGCTCAATTAATTCATGTTGAAATCTGTGAAATATCACGGAACTCTCAACTCCTATCTGACACTTTGACTATAACTTGTTACATCTTCTTGATATCCTTCTTCACAAATTTATTCTCCTCGTCTTCCACAAACTTCCTCCATGTGGACGTTTCATCTCCTTGAAATTGTGCTTCCTTCAAACGACAAACTTATTCCTCCAAAGGACAGACATGAGCAACTTCCCCGATGACCCACTTCTTCTCTGGAGGAGGGACCTCTTCCTCCATACGATCCATTTCTTCCTTTTAAGGATGAATATCTCTTTTGGAAGAACCATTTCTTCCTCTCGGATTAGACCTCCTTCGAGGATTTGCCTCCTCTAAGGGATGAGCTTCCTTTGGGAGACGAAATTCCTTTGGTGACGCACACCCTTCGAGAGAACCTTTTTGTTCTCGGAGGATAGACATGATGCGGAGGACTAACATAATTGTCGGCATATTCATCCTTGTTGTTCAAGCACGATGTGGCTGTTTTGCTACTTGTTGAATTAATCTTTTCATATTGCTCCCAATATGATATTTGAATTTTTGATGGTGCTTCTACTAGGAATTCAAAGAACATGTTATTAGAATTCATAACATCCCTTATGCCCACGTATTGTTCCCACAAGGATATAAGAAAATTCAAAGGCATATCTATTAAACATTGAGAAAAGATGTTGCTTACACACATATTGCTATTTGTCGTACATTTTCAGACTGACATACTTTTAGCATTTCTCCTTGCAATGAACTTCCTTCCTTGCAAGGTTCTTCCTTCATTGCAATAAACTTGATTGCCTTTTATATATCTATTTTTTTGTTTGTAAACTTTTATTGTGTTCTCGATGGTATTTCCCTTCTTTAGTTAGATTGACCCTTCCAAGCTTACATTCACTTTTGAGCTGCCAAGCCTTCGTGAATGTAACTCCATGACATGTTTCTCCAAGCACTTGGATGCACTCTTCGACTATACATTGCAGCTTGGTGCCCCATCTTCCCTAGACTTAGACTTTCATCACCTTCACCATTGAGCTTTTCCTGCCAGAAATTATGTACTCTTCATTAGAGAATTGTTTACACAGTCATTTGTGGCTTTGACCATTACAATGAAGCCAAAAATTAGGGAGAAAATTATTATGCACACGCTTACCCATCTAAATGACGATCACACAAGTACAAATAGTTGTAATATAGAACATCTCAGAAAAACATTGAAAGAGAGAGATCATCACATAAAGATAATGAAACAAGTATCCTTGAAAGATCATGGTATTCATAATTGTTTCGGGTAACACACAATAATATCTATGAGGATATACCAATGTCTTCTCAATATCCTATGAGATCGCATATCCAATAAATATTGCCTAGGAGTAGTGTACTATATAGAGCCTAGGAGCAGTAGGTACTGATATGGGCACAACGGTTGGAACCACTTGTACACAGTTTATTAATTGACCACTAGTCACTTAATACAACACCCATCAAATATATTTCTCCCCATTCTTTCATGACAAAACATATAGCCCCACATGCTTTTATATCATTAGTACAAAGTATTGTATACGATCGATAGTGCAACCCTCCTTTTTGGCTGAATCAAAGATGGAGACTTATAAAACCAGGCAAAATTATGTGTTGGGCGTCTCTTTGCGCACTCAATTCACAATAGTTTTGCAATGGAGTTGTATATTGGAATTTTAAAGAAAAAAGATACTAATGCTGAATAAGCTTGATCTTGACCTTGCGAAGATGGTTACGCTTGATAAAATTCGGCAACAAGACACATTCTACACCTTTTGTTGGTTCCCCACCCAAGCAATATATAAATAAAGCGATTGAGAAAATCATTAGTAGTTTTTATGGGTTTAACGAGGGGAAAATGACTCCTTTCAACTCTTCCAAGAGATTTGTGGCGATTTGTGATGCTAGACATAGAAGTGTAAGGATTAATCCTTTTGTAAAGAAGTGGATTGTAAGACTAGTGGAGGGTTTGGCTCCTTGGCAGGCCCTTATAAGTTACTGAATCCTTAGTTCACACCGTCTAAAAAATATCAGTGGGCCCTTCCAATTGTGTGACACAATTGGTAATGTTAGGGTACTTGTGATTCGTGATGAGTTCCTTATATGCATCAAGGTACTAAAACTGCTAGTAATGCATCAAGGTGTAGCAGTTAAAACACAATTATGGTTGGTATTGCAGGTGTTTTCTGCATCTTCTGTGGGAAAGGGGAGAAAATTGTTGAAAGTGTTCAGCAAATAGAGGCTTTGGCGATGAGCTGGGACGATCACAAGTCTGTGGTATACAATTCAGTTGGAAATGACCAATTTTCTTTGCAGGACACAGTGCAGAGCTACTTTGCAGGAAGCTACATTTCCTCTCAATATGGAGATGTTGTGAATTTCTAGAGAAGATTTGGATTAGATTGTGAAAGCTAAGCTTGACTGGTTTTGAAGATGCTATTTCTTTGCTCACCCGGGCACAAGGTCAGGCCTAGGTCTAGTTCCTTTCTTTCCTTATCTATATAGGGAGAGTTTTTCCTTGTAATTATAATGCTCCACTGATGTAAATCATTTACTGTCAAGAGTAATATAAGACGTATTTCTTTCACATTAAAAAGAAAAAGAAAAAGAAAAAGAGTGAAGGTATAAATTTGCCAAATACGTCCTTTTACTCCCATGAATTGTAGACAAGAAAGCTTGTTGGAGAGGGCTAGCAAGGAAGAAGTTTAGAGATACTATTTTATGTGTTTGAGAAGAATTTGAAGCTACATTAAAGAGAAGTTTGAGATAGAGGTCATATAGGATTACCTCTTGGAGGTTGAGCACCAAGAGGTGCAGATCTTGCTAAGGTAATGAGAGTAATGATGCAGAAACGAGTGAAGAAATTGACGTTGAGGAGGAATTGTTACGGGATGTGAACAAAGAGAGAAAAGGAACCGGAATACACTCATTGTCAGATTGTGTGTTTGTCATTTTATTATGCAAGGATAGTTACAAAATGGTTGTGGTGTTTACAACCGAACACTAGTTAATACATAACTAATAGTGACTTAATAATAAAAGGTAAGCCTTATATTCCCCTCTTAAGGTTTACTATATAGATACAAAGCAAACACACCGACAAAAATTAAAACATATCCAAACAAAACCACACATATTTGAGAAGCTTTCTCTTTGAAAACAGTTCTTTGACTAGATAGTACTCCATCAAGTTGTCTTGTAACCTTTGTAAAGGTGTAGCTCGTGAATTGAATTCGCGAGCTCTTGGATTCTACCTCCCCAAACTCCTGGGTTACAAACCTCTTGAATTATTGGACAACCATCTATGTTTAGATAGATCCATAGTACTCCATCAAGTTGTCTCATGACCCTCTTTAGGATATACTTCCCAAGATCCACAAACTCCCGAACTAATCGGGCATCCATCCATGTTAAGCTTCGTCTACACTCGGATCCCTTCCCTTTAAAGTGTGGGGCTTCTTTAAAATACGTAGTCTTCATCAAAGAAATTCTTCACCCATTTGGATTCTCTTTGATGATCCGAAAATAATCAAGTTTTTATCTATCTGATCTCGGACCCTTGTAGGCTTTAAATATTTGCCGACAATTTGCTCCTTTTAAGTAATCAATTTAAAATTAATGCAAGACAATAAAGACAATTACACAATGATTGATTATAGAGTTCGGCAATTGCCTACGTCTTCGGGTTCTTTCGAACCGTTCCACTAGTCAAAACTTGTAAGTTATAATAGTACTTTCACAAGAAAACCTAATGGAAACTATTTAGAACCTGCTTAGAAGAATAACCAGACCTTCAGATGACAAGGGTGAAATATAGCACCCGACTTCCCCTTTCCTGGTGTATTCGGCAAGCTCTATGGCACCAACTCCACTGTTCGGAATCCTCTGGTTCTCGATTGGCCTTCCAAACGCTTCGTAATGCCCTATGGCACTCTGGTCGATATTCTAGGCTTCACAATAATTTGGTGTGGCACTATGGGCCTATTGGGTAGTTTGCATTTTACTCCCAATCACAAATATTTCATCTACTATTGCCTAAAAAATAATAGGCCAATAAACAATATTTGTCTATAGTAATTTTAGGATTTTAATATAGTTTTACAAAACTATATTAAAATTTCCCTATTACTAATTCTCCCACATCCCACAATTAAGCTTAACAAAATAATAAGCTTCTCAGGCTCATGTGTTTTTACAATGAAATGGGTTCCCTATTTATACAAAAATAGGGCCCTTAAAATAATGCCTAAAATATTATCTAAGGCTAATATTAGCCTCACCGTAGCATTTGGATAGGCTTATCTCCATATTAGGGCAGATTGCACTTAGGAAGGGATTAATTCCCTTAGGAGTGGACATGGTTAAGTGGGTATATCCCACATTTGGTGGAGGAGATAATTGTTTTAGGCTTTAAATAGCCTTTCCCATGCATGTTAAAGTGGTCATGGGACCACTTGAGGCATAACCGCCCCACCTCCTTCTCCTCACGTGGAAGCTTCCACGCATGGGCCTTTGCCCCCCTACCACCGCTTCATCTCCTATCCACCACGTGGACTTAGCATGTTTGGCGGTTATGTGGGTAAGTGGTGGTTATACTAATGTTTGAACATTAATATGAAGGTTGATATATATGCGTGGTATGTGGCATAATGTGTGGCAAATAATTACAAAGTAATATGAAATTCGACCCACATGAAATATGACGAATAAGACCACTTGTCGACCCACGATTGGAAAATCAAACTCGTGGTGGCAAGCCACGTGGTGGTTTGAGGACCCACCACATCGGCGATAAAATAATCGTCCTCACGGTGGCTAGGCTCCCCTCTGTAACAAAAGTTGAGCCTCTTGTTCCGACGGGCTATTCCATTTTATGATTGTCGAAGACCGGTGGTTAAAATACCTCCAATTTTACCAATGCCTTTTTGCCACGTGTCGCAGTGCGATTGGTCCAATATTGCCTGTTGACCAAAGTTGACTTTTCTGTTGACTGAACTTTGACTAGACATAACTAGAGCTCCCGATGTCCTGTTTTTCATGTTTTCACAATCGATGGAAAGCTCTTGCAACGATCTTCTGCACTGACACAATTTAGGGATGTTTAGGGAACTTTTGATATAAAAATGATCCCTTGATCATTTGAGATTTCACCGAGTACATCATCGGCTCAAATTCTCAGTGCCATCCATCTACATGTTTGTGTTTCTGCTGTCATTGTTTCATCATTTTGAGTCAGGAAAAGAGCAACTTCAAAATCTGCAACTTTGTCAACACAGTTCCTATCCATCAGTAGGTTGGTTGCTTTTAGATCTCTATGAATGATCTTGTTTTCTTGCAAGTATTCCATCTCTTTGGAGACATCATTGGCATATTTTACTAGTGTCAGCAACTACAAAGTACCCTCCTGCCTGTGCAAGTAATCATAAAGACTCCCTCCAGATATGTATTCTTTAATTATACATATATGAGGTGGTTTTGTACAAGAACCAATTAATCGAACAAGATTCTTATGTCTAACATTTCGTAAGATCATGATTTATTGCTCTGTACTAAGAACAACATCCCCAGCTTGTTTATACAGCCGCTTACCTCCCCGATCACAATATTGCATGAAGTCAACAACTTGGGCTCTTCACCGATCTAGGCAGATATGTGCCCTTGCGTTTTGTTAAACCGATCGTATTTCTCTTTCGAACGGATCAGTAACTTCACTTGGTATTTCTCATTCTCCTCTCGATTTGTCTTTGTGTACGAAACACTCTTACGTCACGATTTTTGACCTTTTGTTCTCGCATGCATAAATGATGACTTGTTCAAACAACATCATGAACAACTAGTTCATGGTTTTCGTGATACTTTTTGTGCCCTAAATCGAAAATGCCTTGAATGCAATAAAGTGGCGAGATATGTTGTGTATTTCCTTTGTGTCCTAATAAAAAAACTTGACTATTATTTTTAGTCCGAACTTGTGATAGTGCCCTATGACTTCAAACTCGCGAATGGCTCATGTATCTTCAAACTTCGTGATTCGCAATTTTTATTTTTTTAAAAACTAGAAATCACGAGTTTATGTCGGCATTTTCTCCATGAATCGTATCTTCCTTCATACTTTGGGCATTTTTTACACGATCTGTTGATAACTGTGTCTTCTTGCCTCTTCACGTGCTCTACCGAGCACCAAAGGTGGTGTCCCTAGATTTCACCCTAAAATCTGGGACTACCCATTTGAAAAAATTTCATTCGTTTTTAAAATAATGGGTCTTTTTGTGTTTTTATTGCGGAAGATGTCTGCATTATGTTAGGATATTCCTAGTGTATCATATGAGCCAATTTCGACAAATACCCAGATGCCCAAACTTGTTTTATCCCTCTCGCTTAAGTCAGTCATGAAATTTTTATTTAATTATTTATTAAATAAATAGTACCCCGTTTGAAGTAAATTGTGCTCCAGTTGAATCCTGTTGAAGTTTTGCATGTCAGTATTCATTCATCTCATTAGGGTTTTCACTAGGAATGAATTCGTGGCTTTGTCTACAACTTCGAAAACGTTTTCGCTTTTATTTATTTCTTTTGCGTTTTCTCCGTAGTTTCTCCGTGAAATTCCCTAGGTCAATTCCTTAGCCAAGATAGTTTGTTTAATTGCCTCGAAGCATCTGGAGATCATCTACAGACACAACACCAGAAGGAATCAACCTCAAAATTCAAGCTTCGACCAAAAATGATGAAGTCATGCACAAAAGCCTCTTCCGGCCGCTTGTAATGTCCCTCTTTCTCGGTTAGTTCGGTCGAAGACCTTTTGGCCTGTTTTGTCTACCCGACGGCCAAAAGGGTGTTTTCAAGGGTGACTTCGGTTTATTATTCTATTATATGGTGCTCGAATTAAAGTAAAATATCATTAAAGCACATATAATGAATTAATAAACTGTTTGGGTGACTTTGACTTAGGAAAATGTATTTAAATAAAATTAATAAATTATTTAAATACAATTCCTAGCCAAAAATGCGACCCACTTAGTAAAGCAAAATAATTAATTAAATATTAATTATTGGGTTTTGGCCAAAAAGTGCGACTTGGATATTTGGAAGGGTTTTTGGCTATATGAAGGAAAATGCGACTTGGGGAAGGGCATTCAGATTATTATCATTTTCACAGAGCAGTTAGCACAGAGCTTTTGCAGACAAAATCCAAGGACGGAAACCCTCTGGATTATTACTCTTGCAGACGGAAACCCCAGGAGCAGTGAGAGAAGCTTCCACCCAGGAATCTTCATTGTTTACACAGGTTATTATCATTTCAGCAGTGTCAGATAGAGAAATAAATTGCAGCAGTGGGCATTCAGGCAACACCAAGAGTGGGGCGACTTGTTCTACAGTTGATGTATGCATTATCAGAGGTATTTTTCATGATAGTTTATTGTTATACATTTCAGCCACATATATATGCCAAATCGATTTGATTTGGATTCTTTCTGGCTGAGTTTTGGGTAGTATCTGTATTATTCCATCTGCAGATTTCTATTTGTGTTTGCCCTAATTATTTATCATTAGAAATCAATGTTGAATGTATGGCTGCGTTATTAATGAAGAAATCAATCATTTAAACCCTAGGCGCCATTTCTATATATACCCGGTTTGCGGGAGTTTGCAGTATTTTAATTATTATGCAGTGTGAGAATGTTATTTCATGGATTTATTTGATATTACCAGTTCAGCTCCATACCTGAGCAATATATTTAAAAATAAAAAATAAAAAATAAAAAAATTAAAAATTCAGACAAAAACGGGTTTGGGATCTTTCACCAATCGCACTTTTGGGAAATGAATAGGTTTAAGCTACAGTGAGATTTTTGGTAGCAACAATGGTAGGTGGGAATTTATTAGGTGCCTTGCAGGGTGAAAATTCCCACGAAGTAAAAGTCAATTAAGTTGCAATGGGAAAATTAGAGGCAGCAGGCATGCGGGAATATCTTATTTGCCTTGCGGTAAAATTCCCATTATAAAATAAAGAAAAATCACTTAAAGCACCGATGGGAATTTTCCGCCTGCCTAGCAAGCTAACTTTTCCCATCAGAAGGTTTTATTCATCCAAACAAATTGCACTTTTTCAAAGGAAGCTAATTTTAATACAAGTCTCACTTTTTGGAAAGTCACTTAAGCTGCAGTGGGAAAATTAGAAGTGGCAGGCAGGCAGGAATTTCTTACCCGCTTTGTAGGGGTAAAAATTCCCATTATGGAAGTCAAACAAAGTAAGTGAATGAAGGGATTTTTGGAGCTGCAGTGCAGGGTGAATAATCCCATCAAAGTTGACTTCTTAAATTTCTAAATCACCCATGTTAAAAAGTGCGACCCCTTTGGGCATTAAATAATGCTTTTAATGGCATTTATTAATTGCTTTTATTCCTAATTTTGGCACCCAGGATAAATAGAAAGTCAATGCATGAGGATAAGCCAAAGTGAACTGAAGGTAGCATGCTAAAAATAAATAAATTAAATTTATTTAATGGCAGCCAACAACATGCAAAAATAGGCACCCAATTTGGGTGAATAAACATCATTGTTTATTAATTAATTGCCAGGAATAGGGTGGACAATTATTAGAAATAGAATGTTGAGGGTTATATAAGCATGGGCTGCCATAGTGAAGATGTAATTAATTCTTTTTGCAAAGGATTGCAGCCCAGACAGTTTTGGCGCCCAAGGAGGATTTTTGCATAAAAGAGTGTTTTTCATTGCCGATTGCTTCAAAGTTTGGCGCCTAGGGTTGGAATGGCTTGATTCTTGCTATGATAATTATCTGCATGTTGGTATAAGTGCTCTGGTGAATTAAATAATATTTTTGCTTGCTTTGCATGCAAGCAAAACCTCAAATTTTAGGGCAGCAGGCTTCATATGCAGATTTTTGGTGACAAAAATCAAGTATTCATGCTCTGGACTTCATCTTTGTCTGAATTAATTGTAGGTATTCATCATAGGTGCTCAAATCAATGTCAGGTACATTGAATATATCTTCCGAATTTGAAGAAGTTGCCAGATCTGCACAAATGGATCCAATTGCAAGGGATTCCGGCATAATTAAAGAAAAAGAGCTCAGACAAAGATTGTTCCAGCCATGTTGAAGCATGATGAAAGAGAAAGATCAACAGAATCATGCATAGCTTCTAGATTTGTTGAAGTCAATGATACAGACATAGGCCCTGAACATATCACCGATTTAATTGACAGATCCAAATCTCATAATTGCAAAGGCTTTCGACAAAAATCATCCTCTTGTTTCTAACGCAGCCCGTGTAGAAGTCAGTGCATGGAAAATTCCTTCCAGGATCTTGTGCATGTGCTCCCAATCTTCCAGTTGAAGCCTTTATTGAATTTACTTGTATTTGCATTCACCTAGAGTGCTTTTCAGAATTTAAAATTGCTCATATGCAATTAAAAATAAAAATGATGAGTTTTGTCTGAATTACTTACGACAAACATCAGACTTTGGTGCATGTATCAAGAAGAATTGCAAAAAAGCTTCAAGGGTAAAAGGGGAAGACATGTCGAGGTAAGACCCGCAGTGCAAATCACGATTAGTTGCTTCTAGATCCAGGTTTGGTGATAATCAAAGGAAAGAATTTAACAACATATGGGAGTATCTCAGATCCACAATAGAGATATCATTCAGATCATTCATTGCTAAAAAAGATGAAGCAGAAGTACAATACAGGTTGGATCAGCATGCAGAGTATGGAAGGAGAACAAGACTGGGAGGGTTGCAGCTTTCTTCTTATTTCTTTTCCTCTTTCTTTTATTTTCTCTGACAAAGTAATTGAGCGATCAATTAAATTATAAAACTTAAGTGATTTGTTTAAAAGCCATTACTTGAAGAGGTCATTTACTTGAGATAGGTGGCAGACATGCAAAATAAAAGGTTCTATTTTCAGTTATAAAATCATGCATGTCATGCAAAGAGGAATTCCAGGAGGGAGATTGCTAGTTGTTTCTTTTACAACTTCCACATATGCCAATTCAGTTATAGTTTCCTATTTGTAACTTCCTCTCTATACGCTATAAATAGAGGAAGAACCTACGGGTTAAAGATCAGAATTTGTAATCAACATTCTTGTGTTCCAGACTTTGAGTTGAAACCCTTGATATCTTTCTGCAAGCTAAGGAATAGAGAGGAGGCAGATTTCCTGGAGAACTTTGTGTCAACGGTGCATTTTGTTTCTTATTTCTTTCTAGATCTATTCATAAACTTTGTGTTATTCTAGATCTGGATCTGAAACTATCATTTGCTTTAAATTCTGTATTTAAAGATCTATTTGTTTTATCTATGTGCATGCGATCAACTCTGTGAACTATTGATTGGGTTGCACATCTTCCCTCCTTTCTTCTTGCTTTCTATTATTTTCCTCTTCTACAGATATTTCCTTTCTTTTACAGCTGCTTACTTGCTGCAAAACTGTATAGCTATGGTTCATGAGCTACACAGTTAAAGTAATACCAATAGATAGATATTATGACATATAAACTGACAAAATCTTACACGGGAGTCTCACCGGTAAATGAGGGAGATTTATCTCATGACTGCCTAGGTTTTCAGCTATGCAGAAAATCTAGCCAACAAAAGGCTTTGATACCAATGTTACAAGATTCAAACAGAGAAAGAAAGAAGAGGAACCGGAATACACACATTGTAGATTGTGTGCCCGTCATTTTACTATGCATAAGATAGTTACAAAATGGTTGAGGTGGTTACAACTAAACGTTAGCTAATACATAACTAATAGTAACTTAATAATAAAAGGTAAGACTTATATTCTAATAGAAATGTGAAGTCTGACCTTGAGAACTTTTAGAAGAGCTCAGCCTTGAAGAAACTATCATCAAAGGTGGTTTATACTTTATAAATTGGAAGGTAAGACAATGACTGATTGTAATGCCCCTTTTTGGGACTGAAATTGAAAAGGGAGAAAATCACACAAACCCCAAAATTATTAAATTCAGATTTTAGACCAGCAGTCTGATTTTTATAAGAGCAGTCCAAAATGAGAGGAAAATCACTCAAATCTCATCAAACAATTCAACCAAAATATAGATAAATATTTTAGGAAGAATTTAAGCCACTTTCCACCATGAAACTTGATCAAACACACAACTGGAAAATTAATTAAATACAGCACAACTCAAAGAAATTATGAAATGAAGGGTTTCCAAACCCCGATGTCCACAAAATATGATAGATTTGAGACTTTAGAAATTATGAGGAGTCCAAATATCAAAGAAAATCTGAATGTTGTGCCCTAGAAGGCACCCAACAACCACTCAACCCAAGTCGCTCCCTCTAGGGAGAGCTCCAAATTGCATGCAAACCCTTGTAGATGTCTTCCTTGATCTTCTAATGTCCAAATCTGCAAGAGGTCTTCAAAGTTGTCTTCACTTCACCCAAAATTGAGGGTTTTCGTCTTCCAACCAGCCATAAGGAAGGTTTTCGTCTTCCTTGGAAAAAACCACACTAATGGATTGTCGCCCAATAGTGGAATGACAATGAGCAATCAGCCCAAAGATCAAATGTAGAGAAAATGCGCCAAGATAGATGATGAAAATGAAGTCATTGATCTCCTTTTATATCCTTCCTTTGGCGCCAAAATCCAAAATAGAAGGACCGACCTCATAAAGCTTCTTTGGGTCTTTTAATTTGCTTTTATGACCTCCAACACAATCAACCTGCTTAAATAGAGGAAAACACTAAAAGAAACATTAAAATTAACAAAAGAAAAATGAAATGGAATGCAATTCCTTCCCTAGCTCATTCAAACTTCATTGCCACGGAAAGGGAATGGCAAGAAGTCCAATGTTAGGCTCTTAAGTCAAAAAAGGGGACATTACATTGATACCCTCATTTTTTCCGGAAGTTTAAATCCTGAAAAGTTGATAGTTTAGATTACAAAGCTAGAAAAGTATTTTGATTGTGAGAAAATAGATGATCCTAAGAGAGTGAAGTTTTGCATGCACTAAATTGAAAGGTTATACATATTTCTTGTGGGATGATGCACAATTAGAAAGGCTTGGAAGAAGAAAAGAAAAGAAAAGATAAAAGACATGGGATATGCTGGTTTCAAAGTTAAAGGGGAAGTTCATCATTTGGATTTGTTGAAGCAAAAATAATTTGAAGCAAAGAGGGTTGATGCAAAGGATTACGCCGAGGAATTTTATAAGTTAATTATTAGAGAAGTTCAAGTAGAAGATGATGAAAGGAAAATTGCTAGGTATGTAAATTGCCTTTCGATTTCTATTCAAGATAATTTCGGTGTGGTTAAGTTGCTTTGTGTAGAAGAACCACATTAGTTTTCTTTGATGGCAGAGGAAAAGTTGTTGGTAGAGGTGAAGAGTGTAGAAAACATGAATACGAAGGAATAGAAATGAGCCTCTCAAATCTGTGTGAGAGAGGAGAATGATACGAAGGAAGTTTTGGTAGAAGATTTGAGGGAATTTGTGTTAGATGTGGCCAGCATGGCCATTGAGCATTTGAATGTCCACGAGCTGAGAAGGAAAGTAGAATAGGTGAGAAAAGAGCTCATGTAGCTGAAGTAGAAGGTGAACTGTTAATAGATGTTTCAGTTGAAGCATAGGACGGTGAGAATTTGATGTTGCGTAGAGTGTTGTTGAAGTGAGATGAGAGTAATGAATGTCTACGGCAAAGAAAAAACATTTTTAGTACCAACTGTAAAGTAGGAGATAAGTGCTGCAAGCTGATTCCTGATGGTGGCAGTACTGATATTGCTGTGTTCACAGAGATGGAGGAAGAGGATATGAAGGAAGTTGTGGCAGAAGATTTGAGGTATTTTTTATTAGAAATGGCCAGCATGACCATCGGTTATTTGAATGTGCAGAAGCTGAGAAAGAAAGTAGAAGAGGTGAGGAAAGATCTCATGTAGCTACAATACAAGGTGAACCATTAGAAGATGTTTCAACTGAAGCAAAGGTGAGAAGTTGATGTTGCACAGAGTGCTCTTGAAGTCAGACAAGAATAATGCATTTCCATGGCATAAAAAGTACTTATTTAGAACCAAGTGTAAATTAGGAGGAAGTGCAGCAAGTTGATTGTCGATGGTGGTTGTACTGAACATCGTGTCCACATAGATGGTTGAATATTTAGAACCAAGTATAAATTAGGAGGAAGTGCGGCAAGTTGATTGTCGATGGTGGCAGTATTGATAACGTCGTGTCCACATAGATGGTCCAAAAGGAGGTTCTTGATTCAGGAGTTTGGGTAGGTGGAATTTTGGAATTCTGGAATTCAGTTCAGGAGCTACGTGTGCGAAGGTTATGAGGTAGCTTGATGGAGCTCTACCTGATCAAAGAACTGTTTTCAAAGAGAGATTTTGAAGAATGTGTGGCCTTGTTTGGTTTTGTTATTTTAATCTTCTGTTAGTATGTTTGTTTTTGCTTTTTGTAGTGTAAGCCTTAAGAGGGGGTGTTAAAATATAAGTCTTATCGTTTATTAAGTATTATTAAATCACTATTAGTTATATATTAACTAATGTTCGGTTGTAACCACCTCAACCATTTTGTAACTATCTCTTGCATAATAAAATGACGGGCACACAATCTATGATGTGTGCATTCCGGTTTCTCTTCATTCCTTCTCTGTTCACATCTTCTAAGATTCTCCACCTTTCAATGGCCCTTTTGACATTTTAAAGTTTTCAATGCGAGTGCCCTCTTATTTTCTCCTATTTGGGTCTACTTCATGGCACTATGAACTTTTTTCCAATTTTTTTAGTTCCTTTTTTAATCCCCTAGCCCTTAGGAAGACTGGCCTCCTTTCTTCCCCATGCCATTGTTTTGATTTGTGACGCAAAATACTGCCATATCAAATTCGGTTCTATGGAAATTACCTTTAGGATTTAGCTTGTTAATTCTTGAAAGTAGGGCTATAATGGATTCCATATTTACATTCTGTGTAACATAAGCAGTGATTGTACATCTTTGAATATTTGGTTAAAAAGCATTATTCTACCCACCTAGTATTTCTGGTTTACTGTTTTTGTCTAATTTTATGTAGTATGTGTATGTGCATCTTTAATTTAGAACTTGTATACAGCAGATCCATTTTCTTGTGCTAAACCATGTTCTGTTTGGCATGTGCAATTATGAATAATTTTGGCAGTATCGAGACACAGTGCGTCAGTTCATCAAAGGTACAGATGGACTTGCAGGAGCTTTTGCCCAGTGCCTTTGTGGGAGTCCGCATTTGTATCAGGTACTATTTTAAGGCAATGCTAGGCTTTAATTTTTCTCCATTAGTTGACACATTTTATATTTCATGCATATAACTTCTATTGCAATTGTCTTGCCTCTAAGAATTTGTGATGTTCCCTTGATGGAGACACAAATGCATGCAAGAAACACCTCTTAACATTCCCTTAAATTTAAAAGGAAAAAACAGCAATGCAATCAATACACCAGAACTGCCTGATCGGACTAAAGACTATATCAGTGGCAATGCAACCCATGCATCCAGCACATTAGGGCATCTCCACCCTGTACCAAAGAACAAATATAAATTATAAAATGCATTGTAATAGAAGCTAATAAGACAGCAGTTTGTCTTGCTGATCACTGTGTAGAGAAACCAATCTAAGCTGCTCTACCAACTCTCGAGAAATCAAATTTGCTTGAGAAAGTAGTGAAATCATTTAGAGCTAATTACTTTTCCACCGGATAGTCTCATCTGCAGCTGTACACCCAACCCCAATCCACTCCATAGGCAACATTCTCCTTCCCTCAGCAACCAAGGGAAGAGGACAAAGCCAGCTTCCCTTTCAGGAGAGACCATGACACAGGATACAAGCTCGCTCACTTTTAGTTTACTATCTATAATGCCAAAATTAAGATATGCAAAGATGTCTTCCAAAAGTATGTCCAACACCATGCACAACAATGATCAGGTTTATTTTCCCTATAAGGACAACAAATGCTGCCTCCGAATGGAGAGCCCACCAAGGTTACAATTCTCCATGTATGAGATGGAGCACTGGCTGTGGCTACGTAAAAAAGCAACACTCATCTATAGTTTCACGGGAACATATCCTGTCCAAAAACTCTTACACTATCGCATATAACACATAAACAACATCCCCTTAATGGAATTCACAACTGCATTCCACATTTAAATCTCATTTACACCTGACTGCTTATATATGCCAACATCTTAAAAATTATTCCAACAGACATCCTCACAATAACACAAAGGAAATATTAAGGATTTGGGTCCAGGAAAATTGGAGGCCAGTTGGTTTGGTGGACATTTTAATCATGCCCAAAGGCTACTTCATAGCCACGTTCTCCTCCAAGCAGGGAAAGGACCAGGCAAGCTCCAAGGAGGTCCCTGGTTCATGATAAAGTCACGTTTATTCATGAAATCATAATCGAAAGATTTTAACCCAACTGATGATCTCCTCAGCCTGGTGCCATTAGGTTAGGCTGCCCCTCTGTCAAGCGAGTACTGGAAAGAATCCTACCCGCAAAAAAATAAGTAATGCAATTGGGGATACATTGCAGCCTCTGGAATTTACAAAATGCCCAGGAGTGCTGAACTAAGCTAGGATTTGTGTCAACATGGATTTGGAAAGCCCCTCTCAGACCAAATCATTTTGGAAATGGAAGGAATTAAAATGGGAGCATCCCAGATACCAAATCTGCCACAACCATTGAAATTTAGCCAGAATGTGCTTCTCACAACAAAACCAGGAACAAGCACCGAAGAAAGATCAGGAAAAAACCGACCAGCCTATGAGGAATGGAGGAGGATGTGATCAAGGAGAAATGGGAAACATTAAAAAGCCATTGGGGGTCTCAGAAAAGGATCTACCATCCAACAAAGGGTGAGGATATGCACGTAAAAGTAAATCATGAAGTGAAAAATATCAGTTCAGAACATCAAATCCCTTTAAATCACTCCTGTAGCAAGATAAAAGATATATAAGGGATTCAAGCAGTCACAGAGGATAACTCAGTCACAGAAAAGACACACAAATCGAACTAGAATAAGATGGCTGAAATCACCCATAAGGAAGAAAAACAAAAGAACAACACCATAGGCCAGGCACAATTTAAATCAATATCTGGCACCTTAAAATCAGAGCAGGGGAAAACCAACAAGGGAAAAATCAAGCCTCAAACCAGTATGGTCTGCTGATTTTGCATGCCAAATTTATGGTCAAAAGAAAAAACCTTCATGGGATTCTAGCAATCCAGAAATTGTAGCCATGAAAAATCAAATAACCGCAAATGTAGATTTGGCACAAAAAGAACCCACATAAGGTATTGGACAAAATCATAGATTTATAGGAATGTCTGACATCGCTCCAGTTGATCCAGTGCTGACACCATCATGGAATATAAAAGGCCTACACGTTTCCAACAAACACCTCTTCCTCAAAAAAAATAAAACAAATAAAGAGAAAAACTCTATCTTGCTGGTAAATGGGTATGGGTCCGAAATGCAGAAATATCGATTTTCAAAAACCTTCAGTACAAAAACGTTACGGAAACGTCCATATATACATAGTACTCATTTTCAAAATTTTAGTCCAGAAAAGATAAAACACTCAAAATATTTTGTATTCATTGAAGTTCAATAGATTCAACATGGTTACAATTTCATAAATACATAATTACAATGTAGATTAGTTTAGTGAAAACTGAATTCAGCAAGAGAAAGAAATGAGTGTGATTTAGAATGGACTAGAGATTTCATTATATACCTTCTAAGAAGTGTCTTTAGGAATGTTGGGTGGGTAGATTAGGGTTAGAAACAATTAATGCTAAAAGTGTGTTTTGTTTGGCTTTTTTACATGCCCATGGCTTTGGGTACAGCCCAAAACACTCCAGGTATGGCCTGAAACGTAGAGCTGTACCCGCAGCATTTCTGGGCTGTACCCGGTTTGTGTGTAGGCGTTTTGGGATGTTTCCCCCATACCCATTCCTAAAACGTTTCTGGGGGTATGGGCAGGGAGGGTGTTTCCATGCTACACAGAAAACTAGATCTGAAAGAATTATAGGAAACAACTAGAGAGTCCAATCCAATTAACAAAGTACTTGGGGATATAACTAAATCTTTATTTGTTACCATGATAAATTATGGTGTAACAAGATCTTGCCAAGTATTTATCAATAACACACCAGTGTTTTCCCCCAGGATGGGTGTTCATAAGCCTTCCATATGAATTTTAAGAAACAATGTTTTACTGTAAATGTATATATACCCCTCTTGTGGGAATACCGGGATCTCATATCCGGAATAATTATCCAACTAGATTCTAGCAAACACATCACAAAAACCAATCCTCAACAGATTTATGGCACTTGAAGAAAAAGTGGTGTGGGGATGGCGAGGGAGGTGGGACAAGGTTTTAGCTCCCGAGCAGAAACTTTCCTAACTTGTCTTTAGTTGTGAAATTCATTCAAGGTTGGCTTAGTTGAGCAAATCAAGGAAACGGAAGGATTATATATCTTAAAGATTAGATTGCATCTTGATGTCAAATGCATGGCTTACCAAATTACCATGCAAACAAATAGCAACAAAGCTTCATGACTGAACTTATTTGAATCATTGGTCATTCAAGTAGAGATGGTAAAAAGTGACCAAGCTACATATAAAACACCAATTTAAATATGATAACATGTGGAGGACTCATCCAAAACTTGTCCCAAATGTTGAAAATTGGTCACCGGAGGCTAACATTATCAATGGAAATGAAATGCACAATTTGATGTGTAAACTGCACCACTTAATGTAATATCCCCTTCCCATTCGAAGACCTTTGGCCTATTTTGTCAACCCGACGGCCAAAGGAAAAATATAAGGGTGGCTTAAGTTATATTTAATTATTATAAAGTGCCATTAATAAAAGAAAAAATATATAGAGCACTTATAATAATTTATATGACTTAATAATTATTAAATCAAGGATGGAAAAGGCCCAAATATAAATTGTTATCCATCCTAGGTGAAAAGGCGACTTGCCTTAGAAGGGGGAATGGGAACATAGAAAGGATAAATGCCCATTTTACTATGTATTTCCCCTAGAAAAATGCGACTTGCATTAGGAGGGAAAAAGTTGTTGGAAAAAGCATTTAATATGGGAAAATATTAAATGCTTGCATAGGGAAAATCCTTGGGAACTAATTGGATATTGTAGAGGTTGTTTTGGGTCTCTTCTTCCTTTATAAGGAGAAGTCAACTTGAAGGGAAAGATATTCCATACCATTTGATATTTTCTAATTTGTGTCTTAAGCTTGTAGCTTATGCATATTCTTTCATGTGCAACTGCTGTTTGCAAATATCCAGCTTGTGGAGTAAGATCCCACAGAACCCTAGCTTCGGTGGTGAGAGATCCATCCCTAGCTAGCAGGGCATTCTTCGGTAGTGAGAGATCTACCCTAGCTTGTCAAGTTTGGAGCTGAATTGATGCCCTAAATGTGTTGGGCGACCTACTTTTTAGGGCAAAATTAGGGTTTCATGTTTGTTGTGCGAAAACTATTTTTGGAATATTATTCTTCATATTTTTGTGGCCCAAGATCCAAAGTTTCAGCTCATTTGGACTTCTCTAGCAAAAGATATTAATTTTAGAAGTTTTCAGTTGTTTAGGGCACGCTGTAAATTTCTGGCAGCATTCTGTTATTCGAAAAATTCCAAAAACAGTTCTATAATATCTGTTATTGTATTAGCAAGCTCTATTTAAAATTTCAAGTGATTTGAGCGGATATTTTGGGAGTTATTCATATTTTACTGTTCGCTGCCCTAGCTGTAATTTTCTGCAAAAATCAGTTTTCTGTTTGGCTGCAATTTGTCTGTATTTTGCATATTTAAAGTTGGGATTGCCTAAAATCCGTTTAGGGGTAAAATAATGTCCATTGGGGACATTACACTTAAATGCCAAATGAAAGAATGGAACAACCAGGGCTTCAGGTATATTTTCAGCCAATCCGCATGTGGGGGAACAATTAGGAACTCTACAAAGCAAGTCGTGAAACCAAATTCACCGTAGATACGGCAACAAAGGAACAAAACTGATGCACAAGCATGCTGAAATAGATCGGAGAGAGTAGTTTTATTGGAGACAATTGTAGACCACATGTTGTTCTTGTACATAATTGGTAGTGATGGCTTAGGGTTAGTTGAACAAATGTCACAATCAAGTATCTGTTGCATCTTGAGTTTAAATAGTTGTTTTACAAAGGCGTAGGGGCGTTGCTCCTCCCCGTACTACATGAATCAGTATTGAGCTCCATCCTTGTTAGAGAGAAGATATTTGTTGTCATTCTTTTCTACATGTGTATGTTATATTATTTACAAATATCCGGTAGCATAGTTTATTCATAAATGTTCGACACCATTGCCTTGAAAGAAGATAGGTACAATTAAAATTGGTTCGGGAAGTAACATTCGATTGACAATCCTATTGACAATGACACACAATATGGAGAACTAATCATCAACGAGTCCAAGAAGTCATTTGAAATGGACCAAGAAGAGATAACAATCTCACAAAGGACTTCAAGTATTTTTGGGATCTTTTTGTACATGTGCACGTCGAGGAAGAATCTAAAAGAATGGATGTCTTGCCAAAACTATTTTGAACAATTTAGTCAGAATTAAAGAAGTGGATTGATTGCTTGACCAATTACCAAAACTCCTCACCGAGCACTACATTATTTTAGTAGACCTTTAGGTGGAGCGTGATCGAGAAAAACGACGACAAACCTTACAACGATACGAAGAAAGGTGCTGCCACGAAGAAGAAGAATGATCGGAAGATCGACTCCAAAGTAAAAGGCATTAATGCTATTGAGTTTAAAAACAAAGGTAGGGGAAGAATGCGTTTTTCGTACAAGAGTAGACGAAAGATTTCAAAGAACTACAAGGCTTGTGGAGAAATAAGAGCAAAGAGAAAGTCTATGCGAAGCGGCCACACAAAGTAAACCATCAAGTCCAATATGAGATTCTAGAGAGAGCCGAAGTCAAGCATGAGGCAAAATTAGGGATGGAGCCAAAACCAAGGATTCTCGTTAGTACCAAATCATTAGACACCACTCAGAGCACACAATGGGTGTTGATCACAAGCTGGTTGCCCCTTCTAGTGAAAGTGTTGTTCTTGCCAACTAAATACAATTGGTAAGACCAACAAAGGAATTTGAATCTGTGCTGAATTCAATTGAGCCCCTCATTGCGCAAGGGAAGTGTGTGGTCTAAAGTAGAGTTAAATAACGAATAAGAACGATCCAAAGTAGAGTTTGATAATGAAGAACGAGCCACATATGAAGTGAATACTCGTGGAATAGATCTTATTGGCGATATTGAGCCAAATATATGTCATTGGCTTCAACCACACATTGAAGGGAGTAACACATAGGACTGGATGGTGGATGAGAGTGAAGGAGTTCCTATCAAAGGAATGGTCGAGCATAGTGACATGTCTAGAATTATAGAGGAATGTCCAACACCGATGTCCTTAAGGAGGACGATTGTATTCCTAGAGTCACTTCGAAACCCTTAACCAGAGCAATGATTACCCCAACTCCATATTTTGAAAAATAGAATTGCTGAAATTCACCGGCAATGGATTAGAAGATCCCATATGGTACCACAACATTATTACTATATGGGAAACAAACGGCTCACACATGAATGGCTACGGAGGTGGTGCTTCTCGACCACCCTTCAAGAATTGGCCATTGACCGTACAAAGCTGCATGGGTCGCAAAGAGCATAGTTCGTATACTCATATTTGACAAATATTCGAAAAACCCAAAAAAATTGACTTGGCAAAAAGTCGGAGAATATTTGGGAATATTCGGCAACTTAAAAAATAAGCAAATTTCTTGTAAAAACAAATGTTTTATGAAAAATATAGCTACAAAATGTATCAAACGAGTCTGTAAAATGTCGGGAAGTGTTTTCTATTAGATTTGAATACAAATACAATACAAAATCACATCATCATGCGAATACATCAACCAATTGATAAGTGTTATGAATTTATGATGATTGTCATTGAAAATTATCATCATAAATTGCATATCTATGCAAGTTACAATTTACAATAATTTACATTTTCCTCATCCCCGTTCTAGAGAAATATTGGGGAGAGGGTCTATTGCCTCTATTAGTCCCCACACTGGGTCAGATCTCCTTGCTCCTCCTGTAAGGTCACGATTGCGACTCCAACTTGGTATTAGATGGCGGTGGCATCTTTGGTGCATGTTTGACATTACCTCCAAAGATGTCATCAAATCCAATATCTCCTGCTTGCACTTCTCCCTCCATAGCTTCTCTCGAAAGCAACAATCTCCTCCTTTGTGAATGCAAGGATTTCCTCTTCTTGCCCAGTCCAGTTCTTGTATGGATCGATCTCATCCAAATCAATAAGCTTCTGCGATGTGGCCTCCACCTTTCTTGTAAGCCGAAGATTGTTTTGCACAAAAACCAAGTCATTGAGGCATTTTTGAGTCAACTTGCGTTTTTTCATGTGAATGGCCTCAAACAAACTCCAATTGCGCTCACATCTAAAAGCGCTACAAGGTTGAGATAAAATTGTGAGGGCTAGCTTTTAAAGATGTGGGGTATTGTCTCCCTAATCCTCTCACTAAGAACCTACAAATAAGATAATCAAAAGTTTATAATTAATAAAATAAAATTTGTAACTTGTAACATATATTTAACTTGGTAAACATTCTAATTTTTGTTACTTGGTGGTTGCATGGTTCTCCCTCAGATAGCTAACGTCGAAGAAAAGAGCCTCCCCCTAACATGCTTGTAATTATGCAACTGTAAAATAGTGAGGTCCCTCGTCTCAACCTCTAGTATCATCCTCTCAATGCATGTTGAGAGGCCCTCCATAATTTCCGTGTTCACATTTTGTGAAGCCATCTGAGAAGAAAAACATGGGGTCAAGTAGTACCCCACCGCATGAATAGGTTAACAGAGTTCATTGTTCCACTTTCGATCCCGTATCTCCCAAAAGGGACCAAATCTAGTGATATCCCCTATAATAGTTTTGGATGGCCTCTTTGGCCCTATCCATGGCCTCATAAATGTACCCCATCGGGTTTTGCTCCCCATCAACCAAACAAAACCCTCAAAGAACTCCTCGACACCTACACACAAATTAAACTTTAAAGTTACAAACTTACAATTAAAATAAATAAGTAAATAACAATACATTTAACAAATTAAAATAAAGGAATCAACTTGAAATTTAAATTGAACTTTGAAGTTACCCTAATGATCTCTATAGTTTTGTTTGCAAAGACATCATCAAAAACTATCTTTGCAGTCCTCTCTCCACCGGCTTTATTTGAATATTGTGAGCCTAGCCATGCATGACTCACAAACATTTGTTTTAATGATGGCAACAAACTAGAAATACTTTGCAATGCCGAGAAGTTAGTTGCAGAAAACCTTGTGACATTGACTTGCGCATGAAGTTTTTCTCCGTTCGTGTGTTCTCTCATCAAGTGAGAACCCAATGGTGATTATATATATACTTGGTTATATTTTTTGCATCTTCTATAACTTGCTTCACCCAATCAATTTTGCCTATGTTCTCCAAAAGAAGGTCAAGGCAATGGGCCACACAAGGGGTCCAAAGGAGTGGTAGATGCCTCTCTTATAGTAGTCTCTCAGTTGCCACATATGTTGTTACATTGTTTGTGACAACTTGCACAACATTCTGGATACCCACCTTTAAGACAACCTCCTCAACATAAGACTCAAATTTTTTGCATTTTTTACTATGTTAGAGGCATCAATTGATTTCAAAAATATTATCTCACCATTTGAAGCCGCTAAAAAATTGATGAGGGTGCAGTTCCTTCCATTTGTCCATCCATCTAAAAGAATAGTGCATATGTATTTCTGCCATTCATTTCTTTCTTTTGATCTTTTAGGATTGTTGTTTCATTTCAGCAACTACACCCTTGAGCAATTTCCCACTCAAGTCTTTTGGAGAGGGTGTCTTATACCCGTCCCTACAACAATCAATGCTATCACCAAGTACTCCTAAGTACCGACTCCTTGTCACATCAAGGGAAGGTTGTACCCTTGGTATGTTTCTTGGTACAAAAAAGCTATATATCCCTTTGCTTTAACTCGACGGAGTAGATGTGCCTTTTCCACTTTGCATGGACCACGAATAGAGCCTACAATCGTTACCACATTGTCCTTGGAATCCTTTGCCATTCCAAGTCTAATGGCTTCTGTTATGGCTGCATGCACCCTTTTCCCTCTCTAGTTTCTTCTCCTCCAGCTCTGCCTTCATCTCTCAATTTGTCTTTTCTCAGTAACTTGGGACATACCACAACGTTGCAGTAAACAAGACATACAAAATGCTACTTTAGGCGATTGATGCCTCCAAAAAATGTTTTCTTGTAGAAATTGCAAACCACGGTTCCTTGAACTGCTCCACGTACACCATACTTCCAAGCAATGGCACATGCATTAATAGCAGGAATGGTTTGTGCTAGTGATGCTGACCCAAATGCCGAACCCGATGTTGTTCCGATACCATTGCTAAGCTTTAATCTGCAACACAATGTACGTTTAAAAAATTAAAAACCCGTAAACTTAATTAAAAAACAACATTATAAAACTATTTAAAAAGTTAAAAATTCTTAAATATATTTAAAAACATTTAAAAATTAAAAATTTGGCTTTATAACCTATGTAACCGTAATTTCAAATTTGTAATTGTAAATCCTACGAACAAGAATAAATTCCCATTTTAAAAAAAAAACATTTACAACAATACATTCCGACAATTTTGTTCATTAACGATGATAAACAAACATAAATAAGTTAATAACAATTAAAATCATTCGGAATTGAATTGAATGCATTCAAAATTGCAAATCATATTTGGATACAATATATAAATAATATAGAACGAATTTACATTCTTGAAAAGAAGGGAAAAAAACTTACCTCCAAATGAAATTCTTCAAATTTGTTTTTGAATTCACTATAAAATCTCTTCAACTCATTCAAGGATGCTCAATGGCTATGTGATTAGAAGTGAGGGAGTGTGTTGCCTTAAAAAGACAAGTTTCAACATTTTTACAAGTTTTTTCTACGTTTTAGATGTATTACACATTTTTCAATGTCTCAGTATTTGGCTCGGACTCACTTGAGCACTTGGCGAATATTCGCCAATGCTTAGCAAGCCCGAGTGGTGAGTTATATTGGCAAATATTTGCCAATGTACAAAGATGGCGAGTACATGTTCAAGCATAAATCCACCATCCAATGCACATGTGTAAACAAATGGTTAGGTTCTCGATGAATACTTTTTGTCCCAAAAGGACACCCAATATTTCAATGACATCTTGATCAACTCCTATGAGTTGAAATATCGAGGCTGCATAGTTGGCTTCCCAAGACTCTTCCTCAATTCCTTTGGAAGAACATTCACGCTAGAACCACCATCCATGATAGTATTTGTCAAATTCTATCCTAAAAATATGTATGACTGACAAATGTCGAGCCAAATTCATCATCATAAGCATCAAATTAATCACTTGGTCACTTGACAATGGAGTTTCGACTATGGCTCATATCTTGATTCTACACTTTTGGATACTAGGTGCATCTTAAAATCCATGCTATGGTTAGTGCCTTGCATAGTAGTTTTTATAACACTTAACAATTTTGGAATACTATGTAGCAGATCTGCTTCTTTGATGGGTATGATAGCTCGCAAAACTTGTCTTGTGATTTCTTTATTGATTTGAGTTGATTTGAATCGACGTTCCTCGTCCATTCCCTTTTCTGCTTCTACCCTTGTTGTTGTGAGTCTCTCTTGCTTTGCGAGGGTCGAAGTAGCTAGCATTCATTGCTTATGCCCTAGTGATTGCCAAAACTCTTAGTTCATTTATGTCAATCAACATTTCCCATTCTATGGTCTCCCGACCCATACCATCTACACAAAAGCTTGTTAGTTTAATTAGGATAGTCTCTCGCAAAGTGGCCCCACTCGTTGCACTCATGACACTGGATCATTGGTCAACCTTGGTTGTTAATTGGATTCGAGTTACAACTCCTCCCGTATTATTCTAGCCTTTGTTCATGTTCTTGGGATTTCTATACCCGCCAGTGACATGCTTAAGGATGCACCCTTAATCCTTTGAAACTTCGTTGGGGTGGTCAAGTGGTCAATGGTGTCGAGGGTTCCCTTGGAGTAGAGAGAACTTGGGAACCCTTATTTTTAAAGCTTAAATGAGCATTCTTTTATAGCATGTCCCATTGCTTGGCATATTTTCCAGAATATCTTCTTTGAACAATTTTATTAGGCATACCCTTCTATTCTACAGCCCATGTAGTAAAGGTTCCCTCTTCCTTGGTGTCTTTTTTCAATTTCCTCACCATGTGGAGCAAATCCTTCCGAAGACTTGACCAATCTCAGTTAACCATTGCCAGATTTTGAATCCTCATCCTCATTTTCCCTCCTCAAGTGAGATGATGATCTATTTCGCTCTCTATGTCCATGGCTTTATTACAAGCATCATCCTAAGAAGAGGGTGGGGCACCTTCATCTTTTCCCGCAACAAGGCTATCAATCTTTTGATGAACCATCTTTTCTCATGCCTATCTGCTAGTTTTTCTAGCTTATCGAGAAGTTCCTAAAGTCTCCTATCAAGGCTTGAACATTTTCATTCTTACCATGGTATGTATTATAGATTTCAGCAACAATTTCATTGTCTTCTCAAAGGAGTCAAAATTCTTTCTCGAAGGGTTTTTGGAGTTCATCCCCATGACGCCTTTTGGATGGTGGTATTTACCAACATGTACTCATAGGGATTAAATACTATCATGGATGGTGGTTCAAGTGTGAATGTTCTTTCGAGGACTTTTAAAAGATTCTTGGGAAGCTAAACTATGCGGCCTCTAATATTTCAACTTGTAGGAGTTGATCAAGATGTCATTGAAATATTGGGTGTCTTGATGGGACAAAAAGTAATCATTGGAATAACCGTTTTGTTAAATTTTGTGGTCATCTCAAAGAAGAAAGCATATGATGCACTATCATGTACGGGATAGGTGATAGCATCCAAAGCTGGCCAATTGGAGAAAGAATATTGTTTTCATTGAAAACAAAAGGCCAAAAGTTCATCATAGATTTAAAGAACCAAGTTGTTAGTGAGGAAGTAACTTCATTAGTCGCTGATTTTGAAGAATAATTCATGGAGGATGGGAACCGAGGTACAATGGAGCGAAATGATGGAGTAATCTTGGAACTGCAATCATGTTCCAAAGACAAGACAAACCCCTCAACATCTTTTCTATTGGAAAATGGAAGATTATGAGGTTTTTCAACTACAGTGCAGTTTTGTGGGGATTCAAGAAATTGAGGAAAGTAAGGGTCCGCGTGAGTGGAGAATGCCAAACCCAAGTGAACCTTCATCTTCACACTTGGCATACCCTCTCAACCTCACAAAATATGAAATTGGGAATGCAAAAGTAAATGAAAAACCTACTCATCAATTCCAGAGTATGAAATACAAAGAACCTACCACTATTGAAGTAAATCTGAGGAACGTAAAAAGATCCCAAAGTGATTCTGGTAGGAGATGATTGGGATTTGATATTAAAAGCAGCAGCATTTTGAATATTTATGGACTATTAGGATGTGTTTGCTTGTTCATATAAATATTTGAAAGGCCCTGTGGAAATGTGTGTGCATCAAACTCCCTTGGTATCAAGGGCAAGATCAATAAGGAAAGCTTATAGGATAAATAAAAATTAAGCTTCTGAAGTCTAAGAGGAGATTGACAAGATGTTGGAGGCATGTATAATCTTCAAAGTGGAGACAAGTGAATGGGTATCCCCTATAGTGACCAGTTTAAAGAAAGAGTCTGCTCAAATAAGAATATGCATGTACCTCCAAAGCGTTGACGCAATCATCGAGGACTCACTTCTGATTCCACTCAGTGATTTTATATTCGAAGAAGTTGCTGTTCATTAGATTTACTCAGTCATGGACGGGTTCTCTGGGTAAAATCAGATCAACATAGTCGAAGGTGACAAGATGAAAACCACATTTATAGTAGACAATGGAGTTTATGCATACAACAAGATGCCATTTAGACTATGTAATGCTCTAACAACCTTCGAACAAATCATTCTGGATATCTTTGACTTAAATGGCTACCAATAACATTAAAGCTTTTCTTGATATTTGGTCTATATACAACACTCGAGATATTCATCTTCAAATGTATGTGACGTTATCAAGTTGCAAACTTGGTTTTGAATCCAAAGAAATCTAGGTTCATGGTTCCCCAAGTAAAACTTCTCTTGCATATAGTCTCTAAAGCCGGATTAAAGACCGGTCTAGACAAGATACGTGTGGTGGTGGAAATGGAAGCACCAAAAGATATTATTGGGTTGAAGTCCTTTTTAGGGTATGTTAGTTATTACTGATGTTTTATAATTTTTTTGGACAAATATCTCATTGCTTAGACACATTGAGTAGGAATGGAGCTTGTTTTGTATGGTCAAACAAATAGGAGAAAGCAGCTAAAGGTACACCTTATCACCTCACCCATCCTTTTCTATCTAGATTGAGACAAATAATTTCATGTGCATGTTGATGCTTCCAGTTATGTATCGGAGCTACCTTGACTCAAGTAGGAACCCAAGGTTTGCATCACATTGTTTTATTTCTAGTTTGATTTTGTCAAATGGCAAGAAGAACTATGGTACCATGGAATGTTAAGCCCTTTGAATGGTGTATGGAGTACACAAGTTCGTACATTATCTACTTGCCACACAATTCATGTTCTATGTAGACCACCAAGCACTATTCTACCTAGTCAGCAAAACAAATCCCTCATTTAGGGTCGGAGAAGCGGTGGTAGTTGTTGCTTTAAGAGTTCACATTCAAAGTCATTGTTGGACCGGGCAAGAGTCATGTAAGTATGGATCAACTGTCCCAAATAAGGTTTAATAATCTCTTGAAGGTGTTGGTGAGGATTTTGAAGACGCTCATTTCAAATTGCTGTTGAACCTTCTTGGTATGAAAACATCGGAGACTATATCTACTTCTTCATTCCCTAGAGATATGCAGCCAATGGAACACAAGAAGTTAACGTTGAAGCCCCGAGTGCTTCAATTGGTCATTGTTCTCCTTTGAAAGATGCGATTCGACTATACCATGTGACGAGGTATGATGAAAGAAGAAATTTAGGATGTTCTTTGGGAAGCATGAAGCACCGATTAGAGGCCACAAGAGGGCCGATCTTGTGCAAGGAAGGTCCTTTTGGTTGAAACCCGTGGTGAACATTGTATCATGATGCAAATGAATGGGTAATGAGATGTGTCATTTTCTAGCGTCTGAGAAACCATAAAAGGAGACTCTATGCCCCTATGGCCATCAGTAGCCCTAGGAACTTTTCAAAAGGCGAGGCTTGGATTTCATTTTTCCTTGGAAAGTAACTAAAGCCGACCATTGGAAGTATAGCATGGTGGCACTGAATAATTAACGAAGTGGGCAAACATGAGAGCTTTGCCAAACAACAATGCCTTGAGTATGGAAAAGTTCATCTATGAACACTTGGTTAATAGATTTGGGATCCTGACACAAATCACTAGTGACGGAGGAGGGCATTTCACCATGTGATCCGATTGATGACTTCGAGTTCCACACTTTTCATTCTCTCTGTGAGCCCTCTACTACCCATGTGCGAATGGCAAAATAGAGGCAACAAACAAAATTCTAATATTTGTAAATTAGAAATCATGTGGTATCAAGGGTGGGGATTGGGAAGAACACTTAATTGCAGTACTTGGGCTTATCGAATGGCATATAGAGTGACTACCAATCATACAACTTTCCAATTAATGTATGGTCAAAGACATCAATCCCTATTTAGAGCTTAGTACCAAGTGTTCAAGTACTGTTTCGAATAGACAAGGGGATGACAAGAGTCTCGTTGAATGACCTACTCGATTGAATAAACTTGATGAGCATTGGGTGATAGCACAATGGGAAACCAAAGTGACACAACATGAAGGAAGTATTGGCATGATAAACATCTCGTAACCAATGAACTCGAGAGGCGGAGCTTTGGTTATATGATACAACATGAGGCTTGAAATTAAACAAGGTAAGTTCAAAATGTTATTGCTCGTAACATTTAAAATCGTGGAGATTTTTGATATTAGAGTAGTAATAGTGGAATACTTGGACGGGAAGCTAGTCAAAGACATAACAAATGGCTCTAAACTAAATCTTTATAGAGGAAAGGTAGAAAGTATCTCACACGGGGCTAGCTTTGAAGCGGAATTAACTAGCCAACGTGCGGCACTGAGACACTACTTTTTTCGCTCGCCTTAGAGGATCAAGCTACTCCAGTAGTCCCAGACTACGCCTTTCTCCATCTTCTCATCCACAACCCATTCCCCAACTGCATCTCCAACTATGCACAAGTGAACCCTTCCAACACCCTTCACAGCTGCCCATACAACTGCTCCAGAAGACCACTCGCCGAATGCCATGGCTGCCCATACAACCGGGAGCTCTTAATATGCCTTCTTAGTCCACTTGAGGGAATGCACAACTCATGCCTCCAAGACTCATCACTAACTCTGACTCTAGCATTTGCGGCGACTGCTCGAACACTGCCGAACACCCATTGTTCTTTGCGCACAAGGCCACCGAGAGAACATCGCATGCCCCTAATTGTCATCCATCCTGAGTCTGCTTTTGTTTGAGTTGCGCCCGGTCACCTACGCGTGCACCGACGGGGAAGTCCTCCTCTGAGTCCTTCCCGGGTGTGAGCCTCTACTCACCCCGACCTGCTGACTCAACTGTCACCCAAGTCCACAACACCAAGGATCCCTGCGGGGAGCACTGCAAGCTCGCCATCCTGGTAGACCGCATCACATGCGGGTGAGGTACTCTTCTTCCCTCGGCTCGATCCATCCTCTGATCTCGCCCCGATGCCATGGCCACTGACATCGGCGTGCCTACTCTTCGAGACACCCGTCTGCGTCCAGACCGCATTGACTTCTCAAGCCTCTTGCCTTCGTTGTCAGCTCACCACACTGCAACGGTATCCATGATGTCCTTGACTCAGCCCACCATGTCGCGCATCACCATGTGAACCAACCTCTGTCCACTTCACTGAGTCTCAGCCTCTGCTTCTCGCACCCACTCCGCATCCGCGCTTCCGGCGCACTCCGATACATCTATGTGAGCACTCGACTCATCTGCGCTGTTTTAACCTCTGCAAGGTTGAGGAGCTCGCCACACTTGGCTCGCTCGCGTCCGAGTTACTTCTCCTCCGTTTCGACCTCCGGATCCCAGTCTCACTCCATCACGCCTCTTGGCTGTTTCCCACATGAACTCTGCTTCTAAGGACGTTGCCACCTTAAAGGTCTCCCCAAGTCCACTGTCACTTAACTCTGGAGTCCCACTGCTGATCCACGATGCACATCTCTGCATGGACATACTCCGCAAGGGTAGAGTATATCTCCAAGGTCTGCTGAACACCCCATCCTCTGAATGTCCAGTGCACCAAGTGTTCCACACTCCACTTGGTGGGGTTGTGAGTTCCCCTGTTGGTCTGTATTGTCTGCCATGCTCATCTGGCTCTTTAGGCATGCGCTGCACTCTCAACGCAAGGCCTCTATCGTACAAGGTCTTCATGCTTCAAACCAACTCCCGCTCTGCCACTGCATCGCCCACATGAGTTGCCCAACTCGCTCCGCGTACATTGGGTAAGTTCTTCGCTCCAAGACACCCTGCACTGTTCCTAAGTGCAACCAACTTTGCTCACCAACCCGCCTCGGCTAAACCTTGATTCTGAGACATCCTTGGGCTCACAGCATGGTCCTTTCAAATCCCCATGCACAACTCTTACTCACTCCATAGCCCTCAAGAGTTGCATTGGTGCGCCACCGAACTTCCCGGGAGGTCACCCATTTTTGCCTGCGCGCTTAACTCGCCCAACAGAGTTACATTGGTGCGCCACCGGGAACTTCCCGGGAGGTCACCCATTTTCAGCCTGCGTGCTTAACTCACCCAACTCGCCCAGATCTTCTGTAGGCACATGCATGTGAGGTCGTCAACCCCAACCCATGCCTGGCCAACCGTTTGCCTCGGCCGGGAGTCCCTCTGGCTCCCTGGATAGCGCCTCGTGCACTACCCTGCGCGGATGGGGTCTGCCCATCCTGGGGGAGGCGGTCGCTCTGTGAGCATGGAGACGCGCCCCCTTATAGTATCCATATGATTGACATAGAAATTCCTTGCACAAAAGGTTAGCTTTCTAAAAAAGAAACAAGAGGAAAGAATTATTAATAAAGGAAAGATAAGGGAAAAGGGCCTGTAGGAAGTTAATTAAATTGACCAAGTTAATCAATTAAATCGTCAATCGTACAACCAACCATCTGAAACCCTTCTCATTGCCCGACACCCTTTCCCCGTTGTTCGATTTACATCCCTTAGTGTTCGACGTCCCACACTGTATGATCTCTCCACCCCATCGTTTGACCCTCCCATAGTGAGCGATGTCTGCTACCCCCTCACCATTCGACCCCCAAATTGAACGATCTCTGCTAGTCCTCACCATTCCACCTCCCAATGGCTGATATTTCGTACCCCTCATCATTTGATTGCTTACAATTTGACTTGAATGCCTCGCACATAGACTGCCACCTCTATATGATTTCCCTGTGGTACAACGATGCTTTGCTGCAACTACCACCGGGCGATGTCCTATTGCCAAACAACCTCCTGCTGCCTTTGTTTTCTCTATCACTGCTTGTGATTCCCTCACCCCCACCTCCAATCACCCTCCTTATCGATTGCGCATGGCAGAAGCAGTTGTATAAAGTCTTGCAATGGCAAAATGACTTTCAGCAAACCCATAAACCTTATAAATGTCTAGGATGCAGTCTGGAATCTCTGCCACACAAATTGTTATTGATTTATGCTCCATTGCAGCTCCTCAAGTGCTCGAAACAACATAAATTAGAGAGTGAATTCAAAAGTGGTTATTTTGTGGATACATATGCAGTTATACCAGCACATAACATAGAGAATATATTGGAAAGTTGCGGTTTTTACTTACAGAGGCTTACACAGCAGGTATTTAGCATTGGATTTAACAAGCAAATCTAAGGTGGGGTTCAGTGAAGCCAACAAGGTTCAGTGACTACAACTAGGTTCCAACGAAACCCAGCAGGGACCGTTCAGCAGCTATTCTGTGGGTAGCATGTTGGGGTTTACTACAACAAGTATGGCTAATGGAAATACCAAGCATCCTTTAGGCACCTTCCCACTGCCAGTTTGACAGAAGAATGCGCTAAAAATGGCATTGGAAAAGTTTGACACTGTTAGACAAGGTTGAAAGGTCTTGAACTAGGTTGCTAGGAAATGGGTACGGGTACAGGTGTGAAACACGGAAATGCCAATTTTCAAAAAACCTTTTGGGTATGAAAGGGCATGGAAACATTTGTATAATATATTATTAAAAAAATACAAGTATATATTAAAAGTCTATATTACTCATTTTTGTCCATAAAAGATAAAACACTTAAAATACTTTGTATTCATGAAAGTTCAAAACATTCAACATGCTTAAATTTTCATATGTACATGATTATAATCTAGATTCTAGAATATATCATCTAGATTTTCCTCAAGCATTGCTAAAACAGAAGTATCTAGTGTTTTTATTTTTATTTTTATTTTTGGTATTTCAAAACAGCAGCACTGCTGAAATGGTACAGAAATGGCCCGAGTAAGGCAGAGTCATACCTGGGATTGTTTTGGAGTTTGGAAATATTTCGGGAGAGTACTGGGACCAGTATCAGTACCCCATATGTCAGTACACGGTATGCTGATCTGGTTGGCGTTTCAGAGTATCCGAGGTTTCAAGCACAACCCAACTCCACTTCAAATATGGTGCAAACTTCTTTGATGAGTAGCTCGAAACAAGGGGCAGAAACAAGAAACTAAGATCTCCCCCAGTCTGGAGGCTGACACTTGGGAGCCTGACAGTGACAGATTTCTGTATACGGTGGGCCAATAAACCTGATACTCATGAGCTCAAAATAGCCTTATGCACAGTAGGCATGGACGGAACATTGCAAATGTCTTACTTAAGTGCAAGGGACTTCAAGTCCTACTTGATTTACACGGTTTCAAGTTACAACAGGGACACACGATGCTCTTTTGTGCACTACATGAACAAGGAAGTAAAAGTCACCTACACTCAGGATTCACGTGGGTATTTGGTGTGCCTTCACATGGGTTGCTGATTAGCAAGGATACCAATCCTCAATTGACTCAGCAAAAATTCATGACTCAACTCTTTCGGACCATTGGCCATTCATGTAGAGATGGTAAAAAGAAACCAAAGTACCAAAAATAACCAGTTTAGTGAAAATGTGTGGATGGCATATCCAAAATTTATCCCATAGGTTGAACAATGGTGGCAGGAGGCCAACAACATTGAGGGGAATGAATTTTACTAACTCGTGGGTAAACTACCCCACCTTAAATGCCAAATGAAAGAATGGGATATAGAGAGTGAGCACCACCTGCCCTGGAGCGATGTCATATATAATTTAATTGGCCATATATATAGATAGGGGCCATATAGAAAAGATATATAATGAGGCACCTGCCCCCCAGTCCCTCCCCACCTCTCTATTGGGGGTCTACTTGGTAAATCTTTACCCCCTTATCTATATATGGGACCATCTTAGAGGCCCTGGTTACATTTGCAAAAATCCACACTCGTGGAGGAACAATTAGGTACTCTACAAAAGCAAGTCAGGGAAACCAAATTCACTGTAGATATGGCGACAGAGGAACAGGAACTGATCACCGGCTGTCTGAATTAAATTGAAGAGGAGTGTTTTTGGAGACAACGATCAGGGAAAAGTGGATCAAGTAGGGGATTCAAGCACCAACTTGTTCCACAAATCAGTCCTCAATAAACAACATTTAAATTCAGCACCAAATATCAAAACGCCAAGCAGAACGTATTTATGGCAGAAGCCAGAGATAATAAGGTATGGAAGAGACATTTTTGTGACCCACTACAGGAGTTACCAAACAGCCAAAGAACGAATCACAGCGTAAGGAACGGTAACAAGAAATCCCAAAGTTGGTTGATGGTTTGGATAATGCCTGGTTGATGCAACCAGCAACCGATGATGAAGTTAAAAACATAATCATTTCTATTCAAAAGGAAAAAGCTAGAGGGTCAAATGGCTTTTCGGCACAGTTCTGCCAATCCATCTGCCACCTAGTCAAGACTGACCCCCTAGTTGTCATAGAGGAATCACAGAGGAACAAACATGCATTTTCTGAACTTCCTATTTAACCAGAGATGAGAGGAGAAGAGTGTCATCCGCAAAGTGAAACTTTTAGTATCTAAGACTTCCTTCCTTGACTGGTAGCTCATGCAATTGCCCAATAGAGTGTTTTTTTGGATATATCTACTCAATAGTTTTCCCATTATAATGCAGAGATATGGGCTTAGAGCGTTCCTCAACCTCAATCTTTTGTGGGGCCCAAAGGCATACTACTTTCCCGTTGAGAGATGTGGAATAACCATGCTGTGGTGCAGCTTTCTGTCCAGTCAAGGAAGGTTTTGGCAAAATCAAAAGCTCGTAGGGTATTCAGGATTGCATCCCTGCTGCACCTTATCCAATGCTTTGGAAATGTCTAGGTTTATGCGAATCCCAGGTCTGTTGTGTATTTTGAGTGTAGAACTTCTTGTAGAGCCAAAATATTTTATTTTATTTGCTATAAATGAGTTTTTGTTTCATGTGGATAACTATTTGTGGAGTGCATGGTGCCCCGTGGTTAGGACAGCAAGGATTATTTAGAGATTGCAGTTAAAGAAACAACTGTAGAATGTGAATACAGCAAGCTTGGCTTTGTAGACAACCAAGTTGCTAGTTAGAGCCCTTGTGGAGATGTTGTACGGTTGTGCATGCTGTTGAAACATGCTTGCCATCTACTGCATAAGTTGGAGTTGAAATGTGTATTCTTGTTGTCATTGGATGGGGAGCTCTTTGGTGAACAATTCAACCAACTTAGGGGGCTTGTTGAACAATCCATCAAATAAAATCAAATTAATATATTAAAAATAAAATCTACGACTTTTATGGCTAGCTGTCTATTTGCAACAACATAATACCCATGAGGAGAAGTTTAAATTATTAGAATATAAAGCTTACCTTTTATTATTAAGTCACTATTAGTTATGTATTAACCTGAGTCACTTGACATGAGGACATGGGTGCACGTAAATATGAGTATCCGAAACGGGACACTTCGACCCCAGAAACAAGACACGGGGACACGTTATATATATATATATATATATATATATACACACATAAAATTATATACATTAAATAAATTATAAATTACAAATTCAAAAACGAAATATATACAGAAGAAATTAGAACAATAACAAAATATTGATACAAGTTACAAGTTACTACATCAACGAAATCATGATCAAATTTTGTTGGGCAGCATTCACTGATTTACATGCTCCAATTCCACACTTAAGGCCCAACAAATGACCCTTAACTCGGTAGTAGGTGCACATGGCAGTAATTACATGTCCAAACAATATTTCCTCCTCGACAACCTTTGCCCCGAGCCCTTGTCTTTTTGTTACATACTTCCACAACAGATTTTTTTTATTTTGAGCTTGATGTCTTACTACAGTAGGGTCATTTGCAACACTATCAGCTGCACTTGCAGCAAATGGACTGCTGATGGAGATAGATAAAGTTGGATGGTGGACAGCACCAACTCTGATATTCTTGTCTTTCCTTTGACCTTTACCAACTGCCTTTGATTGAGTGATGATTTTTGTGGTATGAATGAAGAAAAACATTGCTATTTGTGAAACGACACATCTGGTTTAAACCAACCTATCTGGTTTGCTAGAATGCCTTCAAATCTCTCCAAATCCCTTTCAAGTCTTGTTTTTATCCTTCACCTGCGCAATGGTAGACAAAGAGAGTGTTTTTCTATCGCTGAAAAATGACAAAAATGAAGGGAAAAATAGCTTTTAATCTCCTCACGATCTGTTTTTTGCATGCAAGAGCTCGACATGTTAGGACATGTTTAGGGTACGTGTCAGACACATGTTTGACATGTGTCCTGTTTTTGGACATGTGTCCTAACATGTCTCATGTTGGACCCGTGGGATATGGGACGCATGACCCATTAGGACATGTCCGGTAACCTAGGTATTAACTAATGTTCAGTTGTAATCATCTCAACCATTTTGTAACTATTTCTTCCATAATAAAATGACAGACACACAATCTAGAATTTGTGCATTCTAGTTTCTCTTCATTCCTTTGTTCATGTCTTCTTATATTGGTTTTAGAGCCAGGTAAGTGAGGAGGAAGACTAAGGAGGTATTTCAGATGAGAAATCGAATATTTTCAGTCAAGCCATTCATGAGCACAAATTTGAGACCATAGACGGCACGCAGAAATACAATCAGAAGTCTATTTTTTAGCCATTACGGCACATCAATACAGTCATTGTTACTCTGCGAAAATGCATAAAATGGTAGTGCTAACATGCAAAACCAATCAAGGGCATAATTGAAGACCAAATCAAGCAAGTTATACCTGAACAAGCAGACTAATTTGAACTTCTCAGCCACTGGCCTGTGTATGATTCGGATTTTGAAGTTTTTCTACAGTTGTTTGCATATTTACATGTGTTTTTCAGTTGTATTTCAAAATGCGATTTCAGGGCACAAAAATATGCCAAGTTCGAGGGTTTTAACAACGCTAAGGAGCTATTACAGCTTTCGTTAGGGAAAAATAAATGGAAAATATAGTCTTGAGGGTCATTTAGGGAAAAAAAGAGAAGAAAATACAGTCACGAAAGGCACAAAAATACAGTCGCAAAATCCAGGGCACAAGACTATAGTTGAAAATTTTGAGATTCTTGTTAGGGCACAATTTTTCTCATTATCTTTTTTGCAAGGAAATCCAAACTCTATTGACATTTGGAGTTTTGGTGGCAGTAAAGATGGTTAAAAGCGAAACTTGGGAGGCCTTTATAGCTAATATCATGCTTTATCGAAAGGCATTTCTAATAATGTTTGCATCCTATATTGCCAGGAAACGTCCCCCACCACCCCGTATCCACCCTGAAATGTTTTTGGCACGGAAACGGGTACGAAACTTCCCGGAAACGCCAGGGACGTTTCCGGGAAGTTTTCGGCATTTCCAGGAAGTTTTTGGCATTTCCAAGAAGTTTCTGGGATGTTTCGCGGCTTATAAATTATAAGAAAGAGTTTATTCCAGTTTGTTGTTGTTACTCCACTTAATCTTTTCAAATATAGCCTATATTTCTGCTTAGAGAATTTTCCAAACCCAGGAATAAGTTACAGTGTGCTCAGCTGTAAAGTCTTATAACATTCATGTTGGGGGTTGGTTTCTTATTGAAAGAGTCTGTTTGCAATCCATGGTGTCTTGTCCTCGGATCCGAGCCTTCATTTATTAATTTATGCACAATAACTTGGCCTGTAATGATATGTGTTCCTCACAGAACATAGTGGGGTTGTCCTTAGGTGGTGCCCTTTGACAAGGAATGGTTTGGGGATGTCCCGGCTGCATCCCCATTTGTCCATCTGCATGGAAGTGCATCAGGGACACCAGGCATGCCACCATGAGGGACCTGCTTGGGGCTAGTAAAATTAAAGCATTTGTTTTTAGAAAAAGAGGAAGTTAGAAATTAAAGACATTTTGTCCACCACTATTAATGAGAAAGTCAATGATTAGTTTAAATTTTTCCATAGTCAAATATATTTTGACTTGTAGTTTTCTGGTATACATATATATTACATCTGTTCCATTTTGTAAGGATTAGCCATGTCCAATTCTGTACCTCCGTTTCTTCATCCCCCAAAAGAGAACTGGACAAAACACAGTTGTCATTGATACCTACTATTTCTTGCTAACTTTTGAAGGCATCAAGTTTAAGTATGCTTCCACCACAAATACTTTCAAAATAGATTTTTGTAGGAGCTTAGCCAAAAATTTCTCAATTTTAGTTGAAGGGTCATGACCATGAAATGAAGAGTTATGTCACTCCTTTACACCTTATAATTCTGTAAAGAAATATTTATTATGGAGACTAGTTTTTTCCCTTCTGTTTGAAGGTCAGCTCCAGTTGTTGGTCCTATTTCGTGCCAGACTCTGATAGGCGAGATCTAAATTCGATCTCTATCAGCTTCCTTCGTGTTCATTAAGGGAGCTTTTTTGACATGATTTATATTTGGATCATATGGATTTATCTATGTTGACTTGTCTAGTGTTTACCTGTTTTGGGTACACTCCCTCTACTACTTATTTTTCATTTTTAAATTTTAGTTACTTTTTCAACTCTTAGAGTTCTTATAAAACTTGTTTGAATTTGCTGTACTTTTGGTGCCATTTTCCCACTTTAGTCAGTTTTGTGCCCAGTTTCTACATGTAGCTATGCAGCTGGATTTCAGTTATGCATAAGTTATTGTAAATCCATTGTAGAAATTCCCTAGGGTGACATATTAGGTTGGTTTGTATTGTGAGACATGATTGGGTTGTGGTGACAATTTCAGTAGCATGAGTGGCATTGTTACTTGATGCTTATTTCTTGTGAAACATGAAGGGTCATAGGAAGCAATGTGAGTAGCATGGGTCTAAAAAATTGCTTTTAGAACTCAACTATCTGCTGATTCTTTCCAGTTTGACTAAAAAAATGGTCCATTGCTTTTAAGTATGTGGAGCATTTGTGTTTTATGACTTATGATATTGGAATTTTTAGGGAGGAATTTGTTCTAGTACATGAACCCTTTGAGTGAATTTTGTCTATTGAGTCTTTAAAGGAAAGTTGTATGCTCTTTTATATGTGGAATGGGTGCAGTCACATGCATTACAACTCTATAGTTGATTGCTATAAGAGATGCACAATGATCAAGTGGTGTCGAGAATTGATCGAGAATTGAAGAAGAACATCAGTTTCTAATAAATGTTCTTTTGCACGCATACTTGTTTTTTTGTTTGTTTATGTGTAATAGATAAGAGGGGCGAAGATTTTCCATGTTCCATGGAGACACATGCTCTGTGGTAGTGAACATGTTTCTTTTGTCTACTAGGGGAAGATGAGACAAGTTGCAGTGTCCACAAGCTGTTCCCTTGTATGGAGCACATTAGAGGACATCCATCTTGTCTCCTATCTCCTAGCTAGCAGGGGAAGCTATGAAGTCATCTATGAAGGAAAAATGAGCTTTTAAAAAATAACTATTGGCCTATCAGCTTCTGATAAACTTAATTGGTCCCCAGAACTCTTTTAAACCCCTAAAATTTTAGTTGATATGGAGTGTTCTATACAGATTGACAAAGATTAGGGTGCAGATATGCTGATGGGTTTGCTAAGGATGCGACTGCAATTTTTTTCTTTTTCTTATATGAAGTCAATGATAGCGATGGTTAAAGTGGCATTGGTGAGGTCCAGGCATTGTTGGATCACCTAGAGGTTAAGGATTGAAATGAGATATTTGAACCTAGTTGGTTAATGTATAATAATTTAACCATTTGTTTTAAATGATAAAATAATTGATTGATCTATTTCATCAGTTGTCTAGTTTGATGTATACATATTTTAATTTTTTGTAGTATGTGTAGATGTAGATTATCACTAAATGGAGTGTTCTTATTTGTGGCCATTCCTTGTGACATCCCCTTAACCATCCTTGAGACTTGTCCACTTCCTTCCAATTCTGGATGTAACCCAAGAAATGTGTTTCACTATGTCATTAATATGTTTGCCTTGTTTTGTGGTTATGCAATGGTGATTCTCTTTCTTATGCAAAGCATTTATTATTCAGGAAGGAGGAAGGAAACCGTGGCACAGTATCAACTTTGTATGTGCCCATGATGGATTTTCATTAGTGGATCTCGTATCATACAATCAGAAGCATAATTTGGCAAATGGCGAAGACAACAATGATGGAGAGGACCATAATAATAGCTGGAACTGTGGAGAGGTAACCTTTCTGCTGTATGTTGTTTTATTAAAACTGAATATTCTTTAACTTTCTATCATTTAATCATTACAAATGTTTTTGAAATTGTACAGTTATTTCTCTTTTTAGTTTTGTTTTTGCATTTCCCGTCAATGGGTCTGTCATATTGTTTCCATCTCAGAATGTATCAAGAAGGCTTAATGCCAAATGGCTTCCACCTGACTTCGTTTTTTCAAGCTAAACTATGATGAGGCTTCAAAAGGTAATCCGGGGTCTCGGGGCTGGTTGCGTCATTAGGGATTGCTCCAGCTCCTTGATTCGTGCTGGTTCTTTCCACCTCCTAGATGGTTCATGCAATGCTGCAGAAGCCTCTGCATTAGTTCATGGTCTCCGGCTCGCTCTTGGTTGCGGCATTGATCGAATTTGCATTGAAGGGGATTCCATGGTAATGCCCAATGCTGTCAAATTTGGGAAATCCAAGACTTGGTGCATTGATAAAATTCTTGGCCAAGCTCGTCACCTTCTCTCCCACTTCATCGAGTGGAGCATTCAACACTGTTACCAGGAGGCTAATAGGGTGACGGACTTCCTAGAAAATCACGGAGTTTCCCAAAGTATGGATGATTTGGTTGACAACGAGGTAGAACCATGGGATGGTCTTTGGGAGCTACTTCTCCACGATTTACCATTCACATTAGCAAACCATCATTAAGGAAACATTGGCTCCATCTTCATATCAGGATGTCATTAAGCGGCGATGGTTTGATTGCACTAACTTTGACACACGTGTCACACATTTGGGATAGTGGCTCCAAACCTCCTCACACATGCCTTCCCACTTTTATTAATGACTTTCGATTCCATCCTCACTACCTTGTTTCTTACATTCCGTTTGGTTGCCCTGCGTTTTCTCTGACCTCATGTCTGGCTTCCAGTAATGAGTGACCCACTGTTTCCACCATTCCATCTGGCCAACTTCAAAAGGGAAATGGCATTCATTTTTGCTTTGTCTGATAAGCAAATGCATCACATTTTCGTCATACATTTCGGGCCGACGATGAGCGCCATCAAGGTGGTGCTGACTACAGATATGCTGAGCTTTACAACCACTCTCGGGTGAACTCTGGGATCTCTTCTATCTTCCTTATCAATCTGCTCCATATTGTGCCAGATAAACAGGTAGTTGGCATTGCTATGCATTTCATCCACCCTATGCATAGGGTTGGACTCGTGTCGATTGTGGAAGACTTTGATTTGCATTCCTCTAGGCTCCTCTTTGGGCCAGATATTCTAGCAGATGGGGTTGTGGCTCGGGAAACTTTTGTGGAACTGGAAACATGTTTCAATGTGTTGGGAAACTTTGCAGAGCAGGTGGTAAATCATTGCCGCAATAGGTCTTCCACTGGTTGTATCCTTCCACAAATTGATTTGGATTTTCTGTGTTCCCCCATTATTCCATTGGCTCCAAGGCTTGTGGCTTTAAGGAAGAGAGCGGAAAGGGCCCACAAGTTCCTTGCTTGCATGGCCAGTCTTGCACTGAACAACATCTCCTTGGGCGGCCATGAACTCGTAGCCCCCTGCTCCCATTTGGACTATGAATGGCCTGTCAATTGGCGGAGATGGAGTGGTAGCGGAGGGTGCTGCCCTGAATAATCTGAAACGTCCTCCCTATGCTCTGGTTTTCGATGTTTTTTTCCCATGGGGGTAATGTTTTGTCTCTATGTAATCGTTGCACAGTACTATCTGGTTGTCCTGCTGCATTATAGATAGTTTTTGGATTTTGCCTCTTGAATTTCAGGGTTCACATAACCAATTTCGAAGGAAAATCAACTCAAATTGTAATACCTACTTGTTCTTTTTTGGTATATGCAATATAAACGAGAGAGGGACCCGTGAACCCTCGTTCATGAATCAATTTTGTTTTTTGTTTTTGCATCAAGTAATAAGTATTGCCGTTTTCATGGACATTAGTCTAATTTTGAAAATTTTAAGTCTTTCTAGAAGTTTGCAGTAAGCTTCAAGTTCTATTTAGAACTTAAAAGCCATTTTCTTGAGCTCCACACAAATCATGTAAATAGTTAATTTATGAGATTATATACAAATATTCTCCAAATTATTGTTTCTGGAAGTAAGCTAGTGAACATTTAAAATAGATCAATGAAAGAAAGCTACTCCATCTCTGGAGGTATCAACCGAAAACAATACTAATGAGGCTGAGCTTGAAATCCACAACTGAGTATTATTTATGTATTCTACATTATGAATTTCAGTTCAAAACAGGGATTGTGAATGCATGCATTGAGGTTTATTATGTCTCATGATTAAGAAGAAAGAAAGAAGATATTTAAGAAGAAATTAGGTCATTGACAACAAAGTCTAATGGCCTAGTTTTCTATTTGTCAGCTTATTTCTGTCGCAAAATTATTCTCTAACGAGCATTTGTACATCACATTGCATATTGGACTCATAGACATATGGCTGCAGGTGAATGAACATCTTTCCCAGGCGAAAGTGTCATACAACCTTAAGTGTACTAATACAGGGAGATTGGCATAAACAACACTGTTTCATCCCCTGGTTCTTGTCATGCTTTGCTTGACAAAATACCAAAGGTCCGACTTGCTGCAACTTTAAGTAGATAGTATGGTATTTGCCATCTTCAGCGTACTGCTCCTTCAACTCCTGGTACTGAAAGGACACTTGTATAACCACTCCAAGCATTGAAGCCTTTGGAGGGCATGAAAACATGTTTGCTCCTATATCATTCACCCCTTGTACTTGATCACCAAATTTAACCTCTGCGAAAATGCCATCCATTTGTCATATCGACTCCTCTGTAGTTTATGCTGTGTCTCCAGGGATTATGGTATGTGTGTGCTACAGGTTTCTTGCTAAGAAGATCATGATGCCAATGCTTAACAGCTTGAACCAGAACAGACAACTTCTTATCATAGGTTGACTAATTCCCCTCTGCTTCTGAAAAGGCCTTTGAGTATATACTATTAATTGGCCTTCTGCATAAGTACCACTCCTGGGGCATGCCCTAAAGCATTCGTTTCAATTTCAAGCAACGATTGAAGATTCGACATCCATTGTTGGTGTTGTGCAAATCTTTTGATTCAATGTTTGAAAACAATCTCTTAATGCTTCTCCCAACAAAACTTATGTCCTCTCTTGGATAAAGAATTTAATGGCATTGCAATGTCTGAAAACCTGGCAGTAAACTTGGGAAGATACTGAGCTGCTTCTATGCAACTCAATACCTCTATGAAATCTCTCAGTCTAGGGTACTGATGGCGAGAATCTTTGCAGAACATAGCTTTACATCTCCGCCAACTATAATTTCCATGTGTACAAGTGATTGGTGTGCACTCCAGACTTCTTCGCAAGATGATCACGATGGTAATGTTTAACAGATTGAACCAGAGCATACAACTCCTTTCCATGTGTTGAGTAATTCGCTTCCACCGTTGAAAATAGCTTGAGTGATATACTATGAGTATGTGCTGCTGCAGAAGTACCATCCGTAGCGCATGCCCTGAAGCATCCACGTCTTTCAAGCCCGTAGCTGCTGACAAGAATTGCATTTATTTAAAAGTTTTATATCTGATTATAACAACTTGGAGTCTTCAGATATGCATCATAGATGTTGAACCTGTATCCTCATTGTTTGATTTGTTTTGGAGTGAGCTGTTATGCATTTATTATTTTCCTTGATGCTTTCTCTGCTGCAGCCGTATGCCTGTTATTGATGGATGGCTGCATGAGCTTGGTACACATGCAAAAAGCTATGCTCAAGCCCCAAATATACTTAAAATATCACATTCTCAGTTTGGCATGTTTTATAGTTGTGATATTTTACTTCTGGGTAATTTGCTCAATAATTGTATTTTATCCCATCATGTCAACCTATGTCACAAGGTTCTCTGAATTTTATTGGAAAACTTCAAATTTTGCTGAACTTTACTCTCGTTGAACATGAACGCGAGCTTTATCCATTATTTTTGCATGAGAAGTTTTTGACACGATTTTGCATTATTTTACAAATGTGTGTATATCAGTGTTTTAAAACCGGCGAACCAGAACCAGAACCGAACTGGCCGGTTTGACAGGTTTAATAGTTTTTGCACAAACTGGTCAAAGAACCGGATCGGTTGACCAGTTTGAGGCCAAACTGGTCAAACCAGTCCGGTTTCAACCCAAACCGGCCGGTTTGACCCTGCACAGCCGTATACAGCAATTTTAATAAAAAAACATTTTTTAATACATTTTCTATTTTTTATTTGTTCTAAACCCTAATTTATTCTAGTTTATTCTAGAGTTTTGTAACTTGCAGTATTTGTAATGTATCAATGATCATAGCATGTTGATTTTTTGGAGTCTCGGACTAAGGAGGCCATTTAGAGCATCATTGTTTATGTATTTTGTTTCAGAATCTCATATATGATATATGTATTGTGTATTGGACTTGGAGTTCATGCCATTTTGCTATAAACACCTTTCTTACATATATACAAGAGAAAACTTTGCATATTTTGTGTGTAATTGTTGGAATCATGGTTTTTAACCTTTCAAATATATTGTTTTCATTAAAAATATAAATTTTTATGTATTTTTTAGTAAACCGGTTCATAAAGTTTAAACTGGTTCAGTTCTGGTCCGACCCTCACTGCTCCAATTTTTAAAACATTGGTGTATATACATAGAACGACTGAAAGTAGCGGACAAAAAGCTCTCTCCACTCTGTCCCTCTGATATGTTTATGCATTTTTTTCAAATAATAAAAATCATAGATAAAAAATTATTTAAACTTAAAATGCTTTTTTGTCTCGAACTCTATCTCTTGGCGAATTTGAACCGAACTTTATCCTTGTCAAACATAAACATGAACTCGAACCTTGTGATTTAGATGTCAACCACTTCTTGGTGGCAATTCAAGGTTGGCTGTTCTTATTCTACATGAAATTTTGATGTTTTCCTCTTTCTCGTGGCATAGATTCCACCTAGGTTGTTGTGTTTCTAGTAGCATTTTGTGTTTTCTGTAGTTTGTTGTGCTTGCATTGGTGTTTGCTTTCTTTACTTCATGGTTGTTTATACTTCATGTTCCAGGGAAGAGGAGACCCAATAAAGAACACTCTAAATGTGAATCTAGATGTGTTATATGCAAGCAAAGTATTATGAAATGATAGAGGCCAAAAGATAATTTAGAAAGTTTATACAACAAAGAAAAAGCAAAGAAACAAAAGACACTAGATGTAGAACTATAATGCAAAGTCATATAATGCGAAGTCCTGTACAAGGTCCGAGATTTCAGATGTAGGATTTTCTATGTACTCCATATTCTCTAGTCTCTATCTAACAACTATTTTACAATAATAGGTCAATGCCTTAACACACAATTAAGGAAGATGAAGTGTTGCCAAAACCATTACAACTGCTTCATAAGTATCTTCAATTGGCAGAATTGTGGTACGATGTTGACATTGCAAAGCTACACACAGAATTGGGTGGTATTGTAGAGGAGTTACGGCCTTGCAGAATGCACATGTGCGCAGTATGATGCTGAATCTACTAATGAAGTCAAATCAGGATGTTGAGCAATGCTATGGTACCGTGAGCTATTGGAAGGTCTCAGATCTTCTTGGATTAGCCACCCCTCCTTGAAGAGCAATGGTCCCCATTGTGTGTAGTTGCAGAAGAAGATGCAGAAAGTTGTTGGCAACTTGGGCTTGGTGAGCCATTTTCCTTAGGAAGGTGCTTGACCTACTTTGATGATCTGAAAGAGAGGGATTTCTTGTTGTCTTGAAATTTTGACCTTGATGTCAATGACTTGATTTGTATCTGCTACCACACTACAGTCAAGATTGATCTTTGATTGTTGAAGAGTATCCGCAACATCTAAAGTGTCCAACAAAGGTAAAAAGTAATGGTGCAAGAGTTTTACATTGAAGTCTAGATGCAATTGAAGTTAGGTGGAAGATTAAGCTCAAAAGTTTATCTCCTACTTGCTTGGTGATAGTATAGGGCATGTACTTGAATAGAATGAAGCTTTCCTGGTAAGGATGTGCCACCAAATTGGAAGGCATGTAGTGTTTGTCATGGTGTTGCCAGTATTTAGTGTCTTCCTGTTATAAAATGGTTTGCACTTGCTGCTGAATGTGCTCAATGAACTTAACAGCTTTGTCAACTTCCTTTTGAGCTAAAGGAGTTGCTATTGTTGATGGTGGTATAGGATAAGCTACATTGATGGACATGAGAGGTTGAAACCTAAACAAACATGAAAAAGGGCTTTGTGTGGTAGAGTTATGAAGAGCTTTATTGTAGCTATTCGAATGAAAGGAAGGCTTTCATCTTATGTGTGTTGTTTCTTCAAATTGTACATTCTGAAAAGATGTGTGCTCGTCTTATTAACGCCTTCCATTTGTCTATTAGTCTCGCAGATGGAATCGATAGACTTATTCAACTTTGTGTCGTGTTCATCATAGACTAAAGTGCTTTCCAAAAATTACCCAAAAATCTTGTATCCCTAGCAGAGATGAACTCTATATCGGGTTTTCCTCTCCTCAACCTATTAAATATAGGGGCATCTTATCCACCTCCCCCTCTCCACAACCCATCTTGGAGAATCTCCGAACTACTAGGGGCCTATATTATATAGGGGCATAATCACATCAAATCTCTCCCCCGCACTTTGGTCGAGGCTATATCATTCATCACCTGAAGGCCCTATACGAAATACTTTTACACTAGAAAAGTCTTTTCAACTCCAAAATGTCCTGCATCCTTATCAATGAAATGAGCTTCCCACATTAGTTTCTGCCTCTCTCCTCATGTGGAACACATAAGTGACCAAGGTGATATAGGAGTCCATCCACATCTAGAAAATTAGAACTGACTTATCATTGAGCAAGTTGTGATAGATTTCTATGAAGTTCTGATCCTAAGGATACAATTATGATCAAGTGTTTACCTCATGTCCACAAGTGTCAAACACCATTAAGAGAGCTTGAACCAAAGGTTGACTTAAACAATCGACTTCTAGATTGGCACTTGCCTTATGCTTGATGTTGAGGTGAAATTGCCAAAGATAAGAAAACCATTTTTTATGTTGCTCTTGTTGCAACTCGTGATGTGTCTGCAAGAACTAAAGGAGCTTGTGATTGGTGTGGATCATTGTCTCCTTGCCCAAGTTATAATGCTTCCAATGCTTACATGCCTCGACAATAGCGTAAAGCTCACAATCATATGTTGGGTAGTTTCTTATCGTGCAATGAAGGTTTTGTTATGGTAAGCAACCGGGTGACCATGTTGAGATAGGATGGTTCCATGTGTGTGTGTACGATGTATCGATATCTGTCTTGAATGGTTGTTGAAGATTAGGTAATGTAAGCACTCGCATGGACTAGAGTTGACACTTCAATTCTTTCGAAGGCTTTCTGTTGTGTGGCTCACCAACTAAAGGCTGCTTTGGTGCCGCCTTTAGTAACCAAATTCAATGGCGAAGTGATGTGAGAGAAACCAAGTACAAACCTCCCATAGAAATTTGATAGTCCCAAGATGCTGCAAAGTTATGTGAGAGTTTTTGGTGTAGGCCATTCTTGGATGACATAGATCTTGGCCAGGCCCACATAAACTCCTTGCGTGTTTATTGTGTATCTTAGATACTATATCTCTTTCATGGCAAATGAACATTTCTCCATGTTAGCATATAGCTTATGTTGCTGCAAAGTGTGCGACACTTGTTAAAATTGTGCAATATTCATCCCTTGTTTTCATGAAGATTAAGATGTTATCAAGGTAGACTACACCAAAAGAATTTGCAAAAGGTCAAAGAATATCATCCATCATCCACATGAATATTGTGGGTGCATTAGTCAAGCCAAAGGGTATAACCAAGTTACCAACCACTCAAACAAACCTTCCTTGTCTTTGATTACTGTCTTCAAGATGTCTGTAGGTTCAATAGGAATCAATGATACCTAGACTTGACATCGATTTTAGTAAAAATCTTGGCACTGTAGAGCTGGTCCAGCAGATCCTCGATCTTGGGAAGAGGATAGAGGTTCTTCATTGTGATCTTGTTAAGAGCTCGGTAGTCAATGCACAACCTCCATGTGTTGTCTCTCTTTGGCGTGCACACAATTGGGCTTCCGCGAGATGATGAGTTGGGCTTGATGTGTCCTTTATCCACGAGTTCATGGATTTGCCGCTTGATCTTTTTGTTCTCCAGAAATGAACTTCAGCATAAACATGCATTAGGAAGAGGTGTTCCTAGAATCAAATCAATAGTATGCTTTACTGTGCAATACATAGGTACATTGTTAGCTGACCCAAAAGTGTCCTTGTATTCTTCCAACATGTTGTGCAGCTGCCACATATTTGTTGAAGGAAACTTGGTATGAAGAAGAGCTGTGAGGGTGTGTTTCTGTTCAGGTCTGACCGTTAGGAGCACAAACTTCCGGCTAGAGCTGATTATCTTCTTGCATTGCTTTGCTCTAATGGGTGAGAATTTAGGGACTACTTCTGGTATGTGGTATCTCATATCACCAACATCCATGACAACATTCTTGGGATTTGCCTCATAGATGGTAAATATATGGTTGACCAAGTAAAACATCACATACCTCTAATAGTGCAATATCGCAAAGGACTGCAGCTTGAGAAGGCTTGATTTTGTACAGTAGATGACTCTACCAAGTAATGTGTTTCTGAGAATCTGAGCTGAACCATCCAATTATGGTTGTCAGTGAGGGCGTTAGTGGCAAGTTCAGTTTGCAAACCGGGTCAGGAGAAATCAGGTTCTTTTGACTTTCATTATCAACTATGAAATATATAACTTCTCCACTTACCCAAATTGAGAATGGAACAAATGTTTTGTTTCCTCCAAATCTAGATTGGATGAAGAGCCAATTTCGAGGTATTGAATATGGCATTGGGCTTGGAGTCAATGACTTGTTTACCCTTCTAGTGCCATGTTGGTAGTACCAGCTGCTTCAAGCTGTGCAACTAGAGTTTGCTTGGCGTGACATTCATTTGTGAAGAATATACTAGAATTGTGGACTATACACCACTTGCCAATCTTGGATTATTTGTTATGATAATTTGACGGTGTTGCCTTCTTTTGGGATTTTGGTGTGAAGAGCCATTCCCTTGTTTAGGATTTTGCTTCATTCCAGTGTTTGAATTCTTTGACTATGACTTGTTCTGAGACTTGGATTCCGCCGAGTTTGCAAGCAAATCTGCAGGATGCCCCCAAAGAGGAGATCTGCAGAAAGTCCATGTTAGATTGAATGTATGGCTTCAAGCTTGACTTATTTTTCGAGATAAGATTTTGTTCACCTTCTTGAAGAATATTCAGTTTCGCAGCAAGGGACTGAAAGATGTCCATGTATTCTTGAACATATTGATAATGGCCTTGGTGCAATTGGGAAAACTTGATGTACCGGTCATCATAGTTTCCAATTGGATAATAGATCTTTTTAGTGCTTTAGTGAAACCATACCATGTGTGTACAGAAGAGTCTAGGTTAACTTCTTCATATGAAGTGCAATAGTTACCCCACCATTTCTTTACAGATAAAGAAACTTTCAAAATAGCAAATGTAATCTTTTCCCTATCAGTCTAGGTTAACTTCTTCATATGCAGTGCAATAGTTACCCCACCATTTTTTACGGATAAAGCAACTTTCAAAAGAGCAAATGTAATCTTTTTCCTATCAGAAAAGTGATTTACCACGTAGTATGAACAAATAAGGCTAATCAAGTTATCTATGGCATCTGCATCTATTTTGCCTTCAAACATAGGAATGTCTAGATTGACTTGTACCTTATATGGGGTGTGACCACCAAAAGGTCATGGAGTAGGATTGGGAGTCACGTGTACATGCTTAAGAAGTTGAGAGAAGTGATCAACGATCCCTGCTCTTTCCTATGCACAGTGTTTTTGCAATTCTTCTTGTTGTCTTTGCAAAACATTTTCTATCATTTCATTACATATTTGAAGTTGGAGTGTAAATTTGTTCAATCTCCCATTTGAGGACGTGAAGGAAGGTATGAAGAAGGATCACAGATTTCAAGTCCAAACTTTCTGTATTCAGATATCGTGTGAGTGGGCATACATTCAAAGAGGGAAACTTCAGATGAAACTTTGATGCCACTGGGATATGATGAAGCGAGTATTTGCTTTGGTACCATTAATTTGGGGCCCAAGAGGAGACCTTGTCGACAACACACTAAATGTGAATATGGATGTTTTACATGTGGAAAACATATTATGAAATGACCGAAAAATATATCATAATGCTTATACAACAAAAAAGAAACGAAGGAAACAAAAGACAATAGATTAAGAAATGAAATGCAAAGTTTTACTATGCAAAGCCCTATACAAGATCCGAGAGGTGTGATGTAGGGTGTCTATGTAATCCTTATTCTCTAATCTCTATCCAATGAACTATTTTACATAGATGTATGTCCTTAATTTACAATCAAGGAAGATGGAACATTTTCTAAACCGTTACAACTGCCTCATAACTAATCATGAGTCCATCTTCAGCTGGCATTATTATGGAATTGCACATGCATTACAGCGCTGACAATGCATGCTACATGGATTTGGGCACTATCCTATGTTCTAGGAAACGGGTAATGGTCCGAAATGCAGAAACGATGATTTTCAATAAAACCTTGGGTACGAAATGTTATGGAAATGTCCGTATAACACACACACATACATATATTTACATAATATATGTCTGTACACACACACATAATCATGTATATATGAAATTGTAACCATATTGAATCTATTGAATTTCTCTTATGGACTAAAATTTTGAAAGTAAGTACTATATACATACATAAATACATACATACACACACATATATGTATATGCATGTATATATGTATGTATAGTACTTATTTTCAAAATTTTAGTCCATAACAGAAGCACAATAGATTCAACATGGTTACAATTTCATATATACATGATTATAATCTAGATTAGTTTAGTGAAAACTAGATTCAACAAGAGAAAGAAATGAGTGTGATTTAGAATGGACCAAAAATGTCATTATATAGCTTATAAGAAGTGTCTTTAGGAAGGTTGGGTGGGTAGATTAGGGTTACAAACTAGATTGTTTCAGTGCACGGGTACAGGTACAGTATGCTGAAATGACAATTTTTTAAAAACCTCGGGTACGGTATGCTGTGGATATGTTCATACAATATATTTTTTAAAGTAAAAATATAAATATATAAATTTAAAAAAAAACAAGCATATAGTCTCAGCAACCTGTAAAATATTAGATGTCAACAAGCAGCTTATTATGAACTAGAAGCCATCTTAAGCAAGATTTCTTTCATATATATATGTATATACATACATACATACATACATACATATATACACACACATATATGTATATGTATGTATAGTACTTATTTTCAAAATTTTAGTCCATAACAGAAGCACAATAGATTCAACATGGTTACAATTTCATATATACGTGATTATAATCTAGATTAGTTTAGTGAAAACTAGATTCAACAAGAGAAAGAAATGAGTGTGATTTAGAATGGACCAAAGATGTCATTATATAGCTTATAAGAAGTGTCTTTAGGAAGGTTGGGTGGGTAGATTAGGGTTACGAACTAGATTGTTTCAGTACGGGTATGGGTACAGTATGCTGAAATGACAAATTTTTAAAACCTCGGTACGGTATGCTGTGGATACGTTCATACAATATATTTTTAAAAAGTAAAAAATATAAAGATATAAATTTAAAAAAAAAAACAAGAAGCATATAGTCTCAGCAACCTATAAAATATTAGATGTCAACAAGCAGCTTATTATGAATTAGAAGCCATCTTAAGCAAGATTTCTTTCACTGAATACAAGAAGACCACAAAACATTAAATCTATGAGTCCATCTACTAATGGGAGCTGTGAAAGCATCTCTGAGCATTGTATACATTCTGAATTGAGATTGAGGAAGCTTATAGAAAGCTTAAAGGTCTGTCCATTCCATCCACTTCCCAAATCTGTACAAGTAATGAAATATTTTAATTCCTTTCTCAAACCAAAGGAGGGTAGAACAGCCTCTTGTCAAGGCAAGGGTCGTGTCATTATATTTCAGATTTGACGAAATCGATTTGTAGGCTTGGCACCTAGTGTCAAAGGAAGAGAAGATAGGCTGCCCAACCACCAAGTGCTTCACTTGTTCCCATGCCTTCCAAATTGACTGAAGAATAAAGGACCCATGAGGAGCAACAAGAAAGCCCCCAAATAGTAAGTCAACCAAATGAATTCCTTTTCATCTCTCTTGACCTTTGGAGCCTATTGGCAATATTGAGTCTCACATGAACTTTCCAAGGTTCAATTCCAGTCAAAGCCCTCAGGGTTTATTTTTTTTTTTTTCGCACTTCAAAAAAAGCAGAGGTACGCACCCACAGCCTTGGGTATGCCACGAGTGCGGATTTGCATGCGGGACGTACCTAGGGCCTGTGGGTACGTATGTGAACCGTATGCGACTGCACTTCAGGAATGTATCGGCCCGGTACGGTGGGGTACTTGGGGTTTCCGGGCAGTCTAGGTTACAAACAATAAATGCTGAATCTCACATGAACTTTCCAAGGTTCAATTCCAATCAAATCCCTCAAGGTTTATTTATTTTTTCGCACTTCAAAAAAAACGTGTGGGTATGTACCCACAGGCCTTGGGTATGCCACGGCACGGATGATTTCTGTACTGGGACATACCTAGGGCTGTGGCTACGTATGTGAATCAGACGCGCACTGCACTCAGAATGTATCGTGCCCGTACAAAGGGGTACTTGGGGTTTCGGGGCGCCTAGGTTACAAACAATAAATGCTAAAAGAAAGTGTTTATGCTTTTTGTTTTTTAACATGCCCATGGCTGCAGGCACGACAGTGCAGCGTTTCCAGGCCATACCAGGTCCGTGCAAGCATTTTGAGGACGTTTCCCCAAGTGCCCATACCCGAAACATTTTGTAATGTCCCCAATGGACATTATTTTACCCCTAAACGGATTTTAGGCAATCCCAACTTTAAATATGCAAAATACGGACAAATTGCAGCCAAACAGAAAACTGGTTTTTGCAAAAATTACAGCTAGGGCAGCGAACAGTAAAATATGAATAACTCCCAAAATATCTGCAGCAAATCACTTGAAAATTTAAAGAGAATTAGATAATAATATAAAGAACACAAGGAAAATATTTTTGAAATTTTTCAGTCAATATAACGCTGCCAGAAATTTACAGCGTGCCCTAAACAACTGAAAACTTCTAAAATTAATATCTTTTGCTAGAGAAGTCCAAATGAGTTAAAACTTTGGATCTTGGGCCACAAAAATATGAAGAATAATATTCCAAAAATAGTTTTCACACAGCAAACACAAAACCCTAATTTTGCCCTAAAAAGTAGGTCGCCCAGCACATTTAGGGCATCAATTCAGCTCCAAAATTGACAAGCTAGGGTAGATCTCTCACTACCGAAGAATGCCCTACTAGCTAGGGATGGATCTCTCACCACCAAAGCTAGGGTTCCCGTGGGATCTTACTCCACAAGCTGGATATTTGCAAACAACAGTTGCACATGAAAGAATATGCATAAGCTACAAGCTTAAGACACAAATTAGACAATATCAAATAGTATGGAATATGTTTCCTTTCAAGTCGATTTCTACTTATAAAGGAAGAAGAGACCCAAAACAACCTCTACAATATCCAATTAGTTCCCAAGGATTTTCCCTATGCAAGCATTTAATATTGTCCCCTATTAAATGCTTTTTCCAACAACTTTTTCCCTCCTAATGCAAGTCGCATTTTTCTAGGGGAAATACATAGTGAAATGGGCATTTATCCTTTCTATGTTCCCATTCCCCTTCTAAGGCAAGTCACCTTTTCACCTAGGATGGATAACAATTTATATTTGGGCCTTTTCTATCCTTGATTTAATAATTATTAAGTCATATAAATTATTATAAGTGCTCTATATATTTTTTTCTTTTATTAATGGCACTTTATAATAATTAAATATAACTTAAGCCACCCTTATATTTTTCCTTTGGCCGTCGGGTTGACAAAATAGGCCAAAGGTCTTCGAATGGGAAGGGGATATTACACATTTCCAGGGGGTACGGATGGGGTGCATTTCCATGCTACACAAGTAGTATCACGAGTAGTTAGGACCTTGTGGAATGCACGCTTATGCGTATGATGCCGAATCTACTGTTGAAGTCAGATCATGACGTGTAGCAATGCCATGGTGCCGCGAGCTATTGGAAAGTCTCAAACCCACCCGGCGCACCCCATATCCATAAGCATAATATCTAAAACAAGTCTTTTGGCAGGCAATAAGGTTTTCAGCATCTTTTTCAATTTCTTATAAGTTATATACAGATCAGTAACTTACTAGTGAATTCTGCTGATGTGTGATTAGTATTACCCAATTTAGTTATCATATGATATCTACCTTCATCCTAGATTTGACATGTAGTGTTCATATGCTATGAAAGCTTGAGATTTCTTGAGAAAGATGAAATCATTCTTTGTTCTGTAATTTACTTATAGTGTTTGTGAATTCAAGCTCCAAATAGACTCGAGGAGAGAAAAACAATCTACATTTTGAAATTTCATTTCAGAAAGTACTTTACAATGTATTCAATGTTGAGAAGCTTTTGGGTTTTATTATATGTTTCATTTCGTTTTTGTTTTACTGATACTATTAAAGCGTAATTTTTGGCATATTCCTGTTATCTTAATATGCATGCTTTTATAATTTTAAAGATTTCATGATAAAACTGCTAAAATCTATTTTTAGATATGATTTGACTTTGACTTCTCCAGAAGGTGAGCTTGTGAGTCTCCCTGTTCAACGATTGAGACAGAGACAAATGCGGAACTTCATTGTTTGTCTTATGGTTTCTCAGGTAAGTTACGAGCTTTTTAATGTTTGACTGAAATGTGGAGACTAGTTTCTGTTCATTCCAGAACTACACTGTGGTGGCTGTGTCCTTCCATTGTAGCCAATAAATTAGGTAGGTCCTCTTATGATGTGTTCAGAGGTTAAACTAAAGGACTGGCCCTCTGAAGGTGTGGCATGCTATGCTGCTGGAAATTCCCAGGGCAATCTGACCTCTGCATTTTAGTGACTTTCTAAAGAGAGGAGGCATGTAGGCTATTGAAGAGGGAAGGGGCATGTTTGAAATGTCTTACTAACTGGAAATAAGAAAAGAACGACCTTTAAGTTTCAAGAGCTTTTAGTGGGAAATAGAGTTGACAAAAGCTGGAAATTTGTATTCTTTTAAAGTAGTTATGGATCTTAATTAGTTCAATATTTGAAGATAAATTCAGCTAATTCTTGGCACCTATTACCAGGGTGTACCAATGCTAACTATGGGTGACGAATATGGCCACACTAAAGGAGGCAATAACAACACGTACTGCCATGATAATAATGTATGGTGAAAATTGTATAAATTGCTCCCTGTAATTATTTTTCATTCAATTGACAGGAGGCTTTGTATTCATCAGTAGAAATTTAAATGTATACCAATTGGATGTGTAATTTATATATGGATTCGTGTTGAAATAGTCTTGTATGATACAGGTGAATTATTTTCGTTGGGACAAGAAGGACGTATCACAGGCTCCATTTTTAAATTCTGTAGTCTTATGGCAAAGTTGAGGAGGTAGTTAATCATATGGTCTTGGGTTGGAAACATTTTATTCTAGAATATGTTTTTTTTTTTGTCTCATCTTCATTGTGCTTTGTCTGGTAGTGAATGTGAATCACTAGGGTTAGAAGACTTCCCAACTGCAGAGCGACTGCAATGGCATGGTCACCAGCCTGAGATGCCAGATTGGTCTGAGTCAAGTCGTTTTGTTGCATTTACTTTGGTATACCTACGACAGAAGCCCTTTCAGTTAAAATAATTGTTCATTTTGCATCTTTGTAAAACTGAGTTTTCAAATGACCCTTTTAGAGATTTTTCTTCCTTTTCTGCTATTGGTCATTTATACCGAAGCATCATATCAACTTTAATTCTTAACAATTTTCACTATGGATGCATTAAGAATTTCCATTATGCTTTTTTTTTCTCAAAATCTGAATATTGTAGTCTAAGGTGGACAGGTTGATTCAAAAGGAGGGAGCTTTATGTTGCATTTAATACCAGTCATCTTCCAGTCATTGTCACCTTACCTGAACGGACGGGTTTCAGATGGGAGCCTCTGGTTGACACGAGCAAAGTTACTCCATATGATTTCCTGGTTGATGATCTATCAAATCGGGCAGTAGTAATGGCACAATATGACCAATTCCTCAATGCTAAGATGTATCCGATGTTAAGTTACTCTTCTATAATTCTCGTGTTATCTCCAGATGAGAACTTTTAAAACATGGTGCATATCTCAGTGACGTCTCTGACATGCCTAAAATCAAGTTAGTTCTGTAAATTATATGTAAATCTTGGACTTAAAATTTGGTAACCAAGGAATATGCCAATTGTAATCATCTGCTGAGTTTTTGTTTCCATGCCTTATAACCACTAATGATAGCTTGGAGTTGGTAGCATCATAACTAGAGCCAGGCTTTGAGCTGGTTTTCTCACAGAAATGTGTTGTGCGTAAAGAACCAACCTAAATTAAAAGGAACAAAAACAATATAACTGTTATCATTTAGATCAAAGCTAGTAAACCATAGTTAGGCTTCTGATTATTAAATTTCAAAATTAGCTGGGCAATGTTCTCAAAAATCAGAAAATGGAAGTAAAAACTGCCTTTTCGTCTGGAGAATATAACCAACGAATATGCCATTTGTAATTATGTGCCTTTTTTTCCATGGGCCATGATTCATCAACAATGATAGCTTGGAGTTGCTAGCATCATAATGAAAACCAGGCTTTGAGCTGTATTCTCAGAGAAATCCATTGTACGTAAAGAACCAACTTAAATCAAAAGAAACAAAACTCTGATTATTTAGATCAAAGCTGGTAAAATATGATTGGGCTTCTCATGATTAACATTACATATTAAGCTGGTAAATGTGCTAAAAATTTAGGAAATGAAAGAAGAAAACTTTTGTCCTAAAGAATCGTCCATTTCGCAAGACTTGTAAGATCCCAAAATCCACACCCCCTGTAACCTATATTCCTTTGTGCTCATTTCATTTAATTTTGAGGGAACAATCCATGGGATTCAGTAAGACACCCCATACAAAGCACTAGAGAGATTCTAATTTAGTGTCCTAATACATGATATTCCCTTCTACAAGACAATCCATATTGGACTCGAGTCACAAAGTGTGAGTTACACAACTTGTGGGATGAAGGATTTAGTTAGATCCCTATCAAGACAACTCATGGGGGCATATGTTTTATTAGGCTTGAGTTGAGGTAGCTTGAGGGAATAATGTTTGGGTGAGATATCAATTGAGGTAACTTATGGGATGGAGGATTTAGTTAGATCCTAGTTCAAACAACTTATGGGGTTTGACTTGTTAGGTTTGAGTTGAGCTAGCTTGTGAAAATAATGATTTGGTTAAACTCATGAACTGTTGATATGAATCTTGAAGCCATTATTCATTTTATGGAGGCTACTCCATTTTCTATAAAACATTGTGTGGTTGGTATAAGTGAAATATGATTGGGTTAGACAAATGACATTTTGCTTGGAGTCCAAAATTAGTGGTCTCATAATGGTGAAGTTAAGGACCAATCATATCATTATGTAGCTTGTTAAATATTTTTTAATTCAAAATTATTGAGCTTACTTGATATGGTGTGATGTTTGTGTGTAGGTGATAGTGTAGTTGTCATTGTTATCATGTATTTTATGTATAGGTAATATGGAGATATAGCATCATGGAAAGTTCATTTCGTCCACTCATTTATGTTATGACAAACAACAATAGACTAAATTTGAAAATGCATATATATGCATAAATGGGGTAATTCTTTTCGAGGTAAAACAAACCTACATAGAGACAATTGAAAAACATTGAGAACTTAGTAGCAACTTGTATACACCTTATTTTTCACTCTTATTATTGATTTCTATTTTGTGCATTGTTGGCATATCAACCTCCTTGAATGTGTGCCTTTAAGGGCATCTTGGGAGCATGGTTGGTTGGTAGCACTGATGGGTTGTGGCATGGTCCTAGCACGCCAAGTATGTCTTCCTAATACCTTCTTATTAACCTCATGTTACCATTTTCCAGCCACTTGATACCCTTAATATTGTCACCTTTACATCATCTGCCTATATCACTTTGAGATCCCTTCAATCAACTTCATACCACTCTAAGTGTACTCTTACCTCCATTCACTTTCACCCCTTTTACATTTGTGGTCTATTTGTGTTTGATGTCGTCTAGTAAAACCCTTTAATTGGTTGATTACATTAACCATGCTAAGAAAGATCATGAGTTTAGGTTATGTTCCCTAGATAATGTTGTCATTTCTCTATATCATCACATTATCTACTTTGTTTTTGCTTGCAAATTTGCAAGTCTACTTTAGAGGCTTGGATTACTAGGAGCAACAAGAATATGAGTTGTACTAACAAAGTCTTTGGCCTACTTAGGTTTTCTACCTATACCTCTTGCAATCCACCCATGGTAACTTTCTTATGAGGTGCTCCTAACCTTGGGGGTTAAAGTGCCAACAATGTCTTTACAAAAGTATCCTAAACCTTTCACTTTCTTTTATGTCGGTATGACTGATTATTCTTGATGTATCATGTATGACTATGATATAGTAACATATCTTTGCAATTTGCAATATTTTTTATAGCCCATATTTAACCACCAAATGACATCATAACTTATAGTCTAGACTTAGCTATTGTTTATTCAACCACTTATTTTAGACACAAGATTTGAAACCATATGACATCAATATGAGAGTGGATTACTTTCTTCTAAAGCCATGATTAATGCGCTCCCGGGGGCTATCCTTGGTTTGTGTTTTGTCCTTAGAATGGATCGCTTTACTTATATCCTAATTTATATTATTAAGAAGTGAGAGAGGGAGGATAAACATATTGACCATCTTAACAAATATACATTGTGAGGAACAAAACATGATTCTTACTTCACCCATGAGTGAGTTCCTCATGTTTCATTTTCATCTCCTATTACTTCACCTTCTTATCATCTTACCTCCTTTTGGTTTTATATGCACTTACCATTGAAAGAAACCATTCATGGTGTTTTTTTAATAATTTGAAACTACACTAACCATTTAATGTAACATTGTTAAGATCACCCAAGAAAATCTTGAACTTGTCTTTAAATATCCAAATAATAATGTATATGTCACTCCTACCAAGGGTGGCTCATATGTTGAAATCGTGAAAGAGCAACTAATTCACCATCAAACCCTTAGAATAATTCTACCACTAATAATACCAATAGGAACTAACATATAGAGAAGATCCACCAATTTATAACAACCTAATGATTATCAAGTTATTGGATCAAATGGCTCTTATACAAGCTAATACTCATAATAACATGACCCAAATGCAAAACAAAATTTGCAAATGACATCTTGTTGTACTTGAAATATTGAAGTTTTCGAAAATTCATTGCAATGTTGTATTCTTCATTTTGGCACATCAATTATGTCTTACATACAAATTTTGGCTATTAATACCTTATAGTTTTCCCTTAGCTCATGTGCATCTCCAATTCCCAACATACCGTGTTTGACTAGTTAAACCTCTCTCAAACTTGAGCCTAACTCTGCATGTGCCCTTGGTGCTCGATATATCCAGAATTCTCATTAGACTTGAAAATATTAGATCTTTGCATCCTTGTTGCAAGTGAGAGATCTAAGGAGATGAGAATTTGCGTTTTAATAAAAGAGGCGCTCTGCTAACAAGCCAACACATAACTCATGTCCTCTCGTATGTTAAAAGTGATCTAAAATTTTAGGTCAAGATACTTGTCAAAGTCCTACAAAAATCGCAATGTCAAAATTGAACCTTTAAGACAATTCCTAATACAAGTCAATAATTGGGGCCTTTTTGGCAAATGTTCCATGTATCAAAATGATCACAAGCACCCAAACATGCTTGTGTGGAAGCACAAATTTATGAGTTTTGTTTGAAAATATAACTGTCTTTAACAAGACAACCGAAAATTCAAGAGGGAAAAGTGGTTTCAAAGATTAAACATTTGGATCCTCAAACAAGCATGCTAATCCCGTATAGCTTGACTCATGTTTCGAATATCGAGCTAGCCACATAACACCTACAATATAATACATAAAAGCATTGCCTATTCACTCTAAAAAGCATGAGGACAATCAGATCAAACTTGTGGATACATGAGAGAGACTAACATATGTGAATGTCAAACAATATAAAATGATTGTATTGCGCATACAAGTTAAAATAACAAGAAAGATAAAGTAGTTGGGAGGTAAAAAAATTGTAACAATTCTTTCCAAGTCTACCAACAACATCCTCGCCTCACCAAATGCAAACATAACACAAGAACTGCTCAAAATGTGGGTAAACAACCAAGGTGATCACTCAAAGACAATTTACTGGCAAAAGGGGAAGTGAAGCAGTAGGAGGTCATGCAACACCGGGAATTTAACACAGAGAGGGAGGTTGGAAATCAAAAAAACAAGGGGATTATAGCCCCATATCAACACCTCTAACATGGTCATCAGAGTTGTATGTTAAGGAGTTATTGAGTTTAAAGAGAAGGGTGGATAACATGGAGATGAAGGAGCAAATGAAAGATACTAAGTTTCATGAGATTGTTGAATCCAAATGGGAAATTAGAACAAGAAAATAAGATGCTCAAAGACCAGATAAATAATTTGCAACACATCATGGAAACATGGCAAAGAAAAGATAATATCATTAAAGCTTGAGCTAAAACAAAGCAGGAACAATAACATAGCTTCAACAGGTGGAGAAAGAGATACTCCACAGATCAAAGAGATACAATCGACAATGGAAAACATGGAAATCAAGGAAAATAAAATGTTGGAAAAATTAGAAGAGGTCAAGTCATGGGCACAGTAGTAAGAGAACCAACAGAAACACAAAAAGAGATGATAAATAAGCAGATCAAGTTGCAAATGTGGGAAGAAAAAGATCGTCAAGATAGAGCATCAAACATAATAATCAAGGGGTTGAAAGAACAGGGAGAAGGAGAAATTACTAACATGCTTGTAAATGACTTCTTACTAGATAAACTACAATGGGTAGGGCATATTCTCCAAGCAAACAAAATTGGTAAAGTGGTTGAAGGGGAACTAGAAATATAAAGATAACCTTGAAAAATGTGGAAGATAAGAATAAAATATTAAGAAACAAACGGTCTCTCAAAGGCACACAATTCTATATAGATGAGGATCTAACTCCTGTATAACTGGAAGAAAGAAGGAAAGAATGGGAAAAAGTGATGGCAACGAGAAAGGAAGGAAGAGAAGTGTGGCTATACAAGGGGAAAGCCCAATTTAGTGATAAGAAAACACATAATAAATAGGAGTTGGGGTCCCCAGATCATCTTACTTTGGTTAGCTTTGGAATTGTAGAGGCTACCCTTGGAGGAGGGGTCCTGGGTTGGGGCCCATAGCAGAGGGTAAGGATATTATTGTCTTAGTTGAAACTCATGAGCATGAGGGCTGCAGAGTGCCAGAATTTGAAGGTTATGTAAAAGTCTTGGTTTGGAATGAGTTGGTGGATAATGGCAAAGGGCATGGAGGGGTAACGATCTTGGTTAGGGAAACATGGCAAGGAGTCATAAAGGAGGAAAAAAAAGATCCACACAATCAATACATATGGATGAAATTGAAAGACAAGGAAGATACAATTTATCTAGTAGCTTGTTACTTTGCTCCCTATGGTTCTAAAACATACAAGAAAAGGAACTTGGATAGAGAAGATCCTTTTGCAGCATTGAAAAAAGATATTGTAGAATTTTATGCCACGAGGCGAGGTCATTTTATTAGGGGACTTTAATGCAAGAACAACAAATAAGTAGGCTCTATACCTTGGTATGAAGGAGGGGTGGAACAACCCTTTGTGGTTAGATGAAGATGAGCAAAGAAGTGGGAAAGGATCTCACAAGACAAAAAGGTGGTATCTCTCATTTTGGAGCTGAATTATTGGGGATATGCAGTTTACATAATTTGATCATTTGTAATGGGGTAAAAGCATGGCCGAAGTCAGGAAGCATCACATGTCATACTCACAATGGACAAAGCGTTGTGGATTATGCTATCTGTTCACAAAGCATTATGTCACGAGTATCAAAGGTAGAGATAAGAAGTTGCCCAACTGAAATGAAATCAGATCACAACCTCGTTCTTATGAAGATTAATATGAAAAACTATGATCAGCAAAGGACTAATCTTCAACCAAATAAAAAAGCAGATGCTCAAAGCAGAATTCTTTTGACTCGAGAGAATCAAGACACTTTTAAAGCTATGATTACAAAACAGATTCAGAAATTCAAGATTTTGACAGTTTCAAAGGGAACAAGAGATTTATGAACAACGAGGATTTGATGGTTATAATTCATAGGGTGCTCCTGGAGTGCAAGCGTTCTAGAGCTGAAGAAGTACCAAAAATAGTTTCCTGACTAATCGTGGTTTGATGATGATTGCAAGGCTGCAAAGAAAATGGTGAATATCTCGAGAAAGGATAAAACATATATAAAAGCGTACAAAAATTCTAGTGAGAGATAAAAAAGAAGAATTCATGAAGATAAGGAGGAAGGAGCTGATTTCTATGGGGAAGAATAATCGAGAGGTTTTTGGAGAGAGCTTCAACAGACTAGAACAAATGTGGAGAACAATATCACAGATATCCAATGGTTAGAATATGCAAAAATGTTGTATCAAAACAAAGATCCTCTCCCTCCTCCTCTTGTAATTGAAAATAAGGACAAACTCTTTTCTACAAAGGACATCAAGGAAGGAATCAAAAAGTTAGCAGCTAGGAAAGCTCAAGATATTGATGGGCTACAAGCAAAATTTTTAAAATGGAGTATGGATGACATTGCGCCATACATAAAAGAGATTTTCAACAGAGTTATTTGGTACAGTTTTCTCGGAAAACTGGACAACCAACATTGTCATTCCTCTTCACAAAAGTGGTGATGTCAACAATCCATCAAACTACCACACTATTATGATTAATCTTATTTTTGGAAAACTCTTTGGTAGTATGGTGGAATGTAGAATTAGTATTTGGGCTGAAAAGGAAGGTAAGAGGGTGAAAGGACAGGTTGGTTTTAGACCAAAACATTCTACTATTGATCATTGCATCACCCTCAGACACCTGATTGAAAAGGTATGGGACAAGCAAGGGGAAGAGGTCTATTGTTGTTTTGTTGACTTCAAAAAGGCATTTGACACGGTGCCTAGAAGCAAACTTTGGGCCAGAATGGAAGAATTGGGTATACCGAAAAGGACAGGGCAGTGGTTCATAGGTTTTATGATAAAGTTTAAGCCAAAATAAGAACAAAGGATGGCTTATCCGAGTGCTTTAGGAGTGACATCGAGGTCAAGAAGGGATATCCTCTATCTCGCACTTTGTTTGGGCTATACATAGACAAGTTAGAGGAGTGGATAGACACGATGGGTGGGAATGGAGTCCACCTAGCTTCTTATGTGGTAAAATTGTTGCTTTATGTTGATGACCTTATCCTAATGGCTAAAACAATGCATGGATTACAAGAACACTTGAGAGCTCTGGAATTATTTTGTAAAGAGGTGGGGATGCAGGTGAACACGAGTAAAACCAAAATAATGATTTTTACTTTAAGAAGAAAACCAAGGCAAATAAATTTTGAGTTCGAAGGTGGTCCCTTGCAAGTGGTAAATGATTACAAGTATTTGGGTCTTGAATTTCATAAGTAATCTCAGTTGGGAGGCCTATAGAGCTAAGATGATACAAGGGGGATGGAAATATTTATATATGTTCCAAAACAAATGCAGATCAACAAAATTGTGGGATTGGAAAACCAAGTTGACTCTTTTTGGGTTGCTTGTTTCTCTGGTGGTTTTATATGGTTGTGAAGTTTGGGGCGTAGCACGTCGGCGATGAAATGGAGACAAATAGAAAGGTTACAAACACATTTTTTCACAAGTAGCTTCAAAATTAAATCCATGGTTCCTTACGAAATAATTCTTACTAATGCTCGGGCCTTCCCAATGGAGGCAACGACTTTGATTCAACTTTTGGGGTACTTGAAGAAAGTGGAAAACATGGACGGTCTTTGGTGGCCCAAGATAGCAGTGGAATAAAAGTTGAATAGAAGGAAGTGCACTTGGATGAAGAAAAATGAAAAGTGGATGAAGAATTGGGGAATAAACATGTAGGAAAGTCCTAACACTAATGGGGATATCAAAAAGTATGTGAGAGAGAAATTCAAAACTGCCATGTGGACGAAACAACTGGGAAGAAAAATAGAATATTATGTCAAGAACTTTAACCCCACTCGTGATCATGAAGAAAAACACTTATGTATGAAGCAGAAAATAAAGTGGAAAGCTAAAATGTTAATTGCCTAACTGAAAACTGGTTCGCATCATCTCAAATGTGAAACAAGAAGATGAACAACGCCGAAAGAGACATGGTTTGAAAGAGTTTTCCGGTTTTGTAGGTCAGGTATATGGAAATAGAATGACATTTCCTAATGGAGTGTGGAGCATATGAGGACATTCAGAGTACCCATGTTGATTTTTCATTTTTAAAAAATCCAAAATAAAAGGCTCAAGATTAGCAAATAAATTGAGAAATAACAATAGTAGCGGTTTTGGGCGGTTTCTTTGGTGTATTTGATCGGCTTGCTTTTGTTTTTCGAGTCCCATAGGCTTCTTAGCCTCATGGACGTCATTAAAATATTTTAATTTCAATTTCAACTGCAAGCAATAAAGCTGCTAACTTTGACTTATTAAGGACCATGAGGTCACAAACCGTACAAAGGCTCACCGAGAAATAAATATGATCATTTTGTTTGAAGATCATGTCCGAAGTGTGTAGTCATAAAATTATGCACTTTAGACGATATTTATCTCAGTCTCATACTACCATTTAAAAGGTTCTTGAGTGAAGAAAGTACTAATTAACCCCCGTCTTTTGGCCATCTTATTTTATTTTATTTCGTCATTCTCGTACCTTATCATCTACATGCCAGTCTATTTCGGCATTTTCCGTCATTTTAGCCTTAATCGGGTGCCCAATACTTTTCAAACTTACCCGCCACTTTTTCGGCTCTTTCTAGCCATTTTTCATTCTTATATTTACGGTAGTCGGCCATGTCGGGGTTAATTACAAAATCAGATCAAGAGAACCCTATAAATATAAAGTTAAGAGAACATAATGAAGGACCTAGCATCATCTATTACTATCTTTCATCTAGAGTTGCATCCATCTATTGCATTTGCATCCACATAGCTCCATCAACAAGGCACAAGCTAGGAAGTCTACATCACACTTCATAGGGGAGATTCTATTCTATTCCATGCACACATGCTATTACATTTTCTACATTTAGTTATTGCTCGCTACTTCACAAAGTGCAAATAACACAAGAGCACCTAGGGCACGACATGCACACACTCACCAAAACTACATTTGGGTCCGAAATGTAGTGCAACGCCGCTCGAGTAGTAATCCCAATTTTGTGGCAAGTCGAGGTTATTCCAACCCATTCAACTTGCATTTCATTTTTAGGGTTTCAATACTTCATTTTTGTCTTCTTGTAGGTATTTATAACAACTTGAGTTATTGATTTACAACTAGCGCGCAGGACAATGAAATAGATGTGACAGATAACAAGGGTTTTAGACCACCTTCCGACCCTGTGAGAACTTATTGCAGATCTTTTTCGCATACCAGGGCACCCATATTTCATACTAGAGTGACCGTGGGCATCCTAGTCTTATACTAGGTGCCCTAGTCCACTTAGATCCTCCAGATCCAGTCTTTTCGGGGCTCCGGGATAGTTGTTCTTGCTCTTGTTTTCTCCAATTATCTCTGCGACATTATGCGACAGACATCTGTTATCAGCTGAGTTCTTTCCTTACCTTATTCTTACATATTAGGGTTTTATTTCAATTAATTAATTATAAAAGTACTTCATATTGCTTTAGCACATTTATTTACAACATTTATGTCCTCCTAGATTATATTAACTATCCCCATACTTACTCCTTGTAGTTTAAATATTAGTTAATCATTTTGGTGAACCCGACCTTTTGATCATGTCATCTCCTTATCAAGTCATGGCTCAATCTTCTTATCCTACCTACACACCCACTAAGATCTCAGGTATAGTTACTACTGCGCTAATTTCATGTGTGTATGCACCCAACATCCTCCTCACTTAGTCACGCCTAGGTTTGATCCGTCTATCAATGTCGTCACTACTCGTCGTACTCGCCTTAATCCTACAACAACTCCACCCATGTCTCTTCCACCACCCATTACACCAACAAATCCACCTACCACCTCTAAGGGCTATGACATTATTGAACAACTTAAAAATATGCCCACTAAAATCTCTCTTTATGACTTATTGCGTATTACACCAGATTTTCATAACACATTAGAAGCTGCCCTCTATGCCATTCATATTGAACATGATAATTCCATGGAGGCCTTTGCACATCTCATCCAATCTCTTCATAATTTACCACGTGTTATCTCTTTTACTGATGAGGATATGTCACCTTTTTCCAAAAACAACCCATGTGCTCCATTGCTCATTATTGTTGTTGTCAGCACTACTTGCATCAAGCAAGTTCTCATTGATAATGGATCTGCTTTGTTAATCTTTGTGCTCATTCTCTTTTATGGAAATTAGGTATAAGCGATAATCTCATTTCTCATAATTCCACTCTCATTCACGGCTATGACTCTACCACTCACACGTGCTTAGGAACTATCTCATTACACATTCAAGTTGGACCTAAGACTATCCTCACTAAGTTTTATGTCCTCGATAAATCCTTTCAATTCAATATCTTATTATGCAGACCTTGGATTAACACAATGCAAGTAGTTCCATCTACTATCCACCAATGTGTCAAGTTCTTACATGATGGCTATGAACACACTATTACCACCGACCCCAAGCCATTCAAGTACAGGTTGCATAGATCTTATTCTACTCGCTATCACCATACCTCCTCCATAACGCATTCCATATGCCATTTTTGACACCTATGACATTGGTCAGTCTAGTGTTTCAAAATCTACTCCTACTACCGTTAGTACTCCTGCTATATCTACTCACACTTCGGCTATCATTTTACCTACCGTATTCGTCCCTACTAATACCCCTATCCAAGAGCCACCGCATCCCCTACCCCTCCAACTTTGGTGTCGCCTACTAATATACTTGATGCAAACACCCAACATGATGATGCTCACACTGATGCTTCTCAAGATCTTGATGACAAGGTTGACGTCATAAAAATTATATATAGACAACTTGATTTTACCCTCTAGGTGTAGATGATTCTTATTTTGAAGAAACCTTTGTAGTTGACGGTCTAGGTGAATACCGATTCAAGACTCCTCCTTCCACTAATGTTATGATATTGTATAAGGGATCTTGTCCATAGTGTCAATGCTATTTCATCTTCTCCTCCACTAGGCAACTCCACGACCTCCCTTTACATGCACATTATTTATTAACATATCCTTTTGGCAACACATTCCCATTGATTCCACTTGTTTAGATACTATTTATACATGTGACAGTTTACCTAGGTTTGGTATAACACTTAATGACATCTTACTCCTCTTCATTCGCCACATCTTTATCACAGCTATTTTCACATTACTACGGCTTATGGCTTGCGGGTATTTCATTTGACAATTTTTGTTACGTACCTCTTGTGATTCTCCACTCACACTTGGACAATCTTGGCTTGACTACATTGGTGGTACAATAGACGCTCTCCACTCTTCACTCACCTTTTGTGATTCTTCTCTTGCTTATGTTCCAAATATCTCTCATTGGTATGCTCATGGTTGTCCACCCATTGCATTTACTTGATGAAGAGTATGTGGTGAATGTATACATCCTTTGCCGTAATGGGTATTTACATGACCCTCCTCATTCTATAGCTTATCAGGTTTTCGATGTTGCTCTAGTAGGTTTCGATCATGCTAATGACAATCTTATCGATAGTGGCCCATAGTCATCTTCTCTATCATGTACTTGAGGGACATAACACCTAATACATACCCCCACCCCCCACTTGTGCATGTCTATCCTCGATTGTATTTTCATATAGGCATAACAATCACACATCCTACATCGTCACTACCCGATGATGCACTCTTGTGCTTCGGTTCACACTTGACTGTTGAGGGATTACTATTTCACTTAACCTCACACACTTTGTACTATCGACATCGGACATTGCATTTCATCACACATACTCGCACATCATACACCACAAATTTAACATTTTTGTCTACAAAATTTTGACATTTACGCATTCCTCCATCACACATTTCTAGTTTTCCAATACTTCATCATCTACGCATCTAGGATAATATGTTATTCATCCTACACATTACATACATTTTTAAGGTGTCTACGTGCATAGTCACATACCAAACATCATACATTGTGTTTCTTCATATCATACATTTTCTACATACCATACCAATATTTATCACATATGAGTCTAGCGTTATTGTTTAGAATAAATCCTACCTCTTCAATTTAATTGAATAAGTGAGAAAACAAGACTTACCTAACCTCAAAATGATGGGGTTTAGTGATACTTGCAAATGTGGATGATGATGTTTAAGGTTGTGCTCCATAGAAGAATGGTATAAGCTCTGTCTTTGCCAAGAAACCTGCAATCACAGACACTTCACAAGACAAAGATTAAACATATATATGGTGGATTCTTGAAAAATTTCAGTCCCCAAAAGTCAAAGGACTTCCTTAAAAGGGTGTCAATCTGCGTTTAAGAAATTAATCTGATAATGATAAAGTGAATTGATTGCAGATGATATAACCAAAAATGCAAAGGCAAAGGGACCAATGCGGTCTAAGGCTATATGTTGATCTGATGGTGTTTCCTGATCCAAAGGGAGTTTGGGAATCACAGTATGTCTCAGAGGAGAAATGATATAAACATTTATGTGCTCACAAAGGTGAGTGTGATAATGTATTTAATTTGGATAAGTGATAAAATGTGATAGGTGGCTCAAAGGAGCTCAATAAGGTATGAAAAGCACTGCTAAAGGAAGGATGATGAAAAAGGCTAGTGTCTGGATAGGTGCATATGCTCATAAAGGCAAGAGAGATGATAAGTTTGCTTTGGATGATAAATAAAGTGTTGCAGATGACTCAAAGGAGCTTGATGGTGGTTGATAAATACTCACAGAGATAGAGTGTTGGTCAAAATCAAGACTGATATCAAAAATTCAAGCTCGCAATGGTAAAGGGGTCTAATAGACAAGAATCGTTGGTGATTGGATAAATCACCGCAATTGTGGGACGATCAACGATGATTGCTACAGAGTGTGTGCGATTGATAGAAGATGAAATAGAATTGATTGAATCTATTAAATGATGTGTGAATAAGACAATAATGCAAATAAAATGCACTTACCTCATTCTAGTTGATGTATAATACTAAGAGTTGATGATATTATCGGATAAGAGGAGTCTGCGAGACATGTCCAAAGATTTTCCTTCGCTGCTAGTTGTTTGGATGTTCCAAGAGAGAGAGAGAGAGAGGTTATTGTTGAATTAACACTTGAACGTTACTGTATGATATACTAAGGCTAGAAAAGGATTCTTGATGTCTTGTACGGTGAGATATAATTGATGCTGAGAAAACTTGACACTTGATCACTTAATGTTGAGATTCTGAAGAAGAAGAATGATTGAAAATTGTTATGAAGAAAGCAACAATACACTAAGATTGTCACATGTATGCCTTGAGAAAATCTTTATTACAGGACAATTCCAGATGACTATGAACTAATTTGGAAATAAGAGCTTGTGAATTGAAATTCTGGATCCTCGAGAGAAGGCAGAAAACATGCTTAAATAATTATCGGTGATTGACCGAATCACTTGGCGATTTCGGTCTGTTCGAGCTTTGTGAGACAAATAGATGGAACAACTTGCTAAATAAAGGTTTTTGGTTATGATTTTGGGGTATAATTTTTTGGTTTGTTCGTAGACGTGTGATATTTGTTAGGGGAGATATAGAATAGATAGGATTCATTTAGGATTTTCCTAAGTTAGTACCTAGGAATATTTCTAGATGATTTCTTAGGATTTAACTAATGTAAGAAGGGTTTATGTGGGGTGAGTGTAGACATGACTTAAGATTATGTGGGGTATTAATTAATTAATGGAGGATATAGGTTTATAAGTATATAACCTAAGATATGATATGTTGTGCTTATTTAATTAATGAATAAAGATGAAGGGTATGAAAGTAATATATTAATTAATGAGGGATGTGGACTTATACGAGGTAAGTATGGTGATGATGTTGATGTTGATGTACTTAATAAAGATGAGGGGTAATGAATTAGATTTTATATGACTTAGGGTAGGGATTAGATGTGATAACAAAGAGGTGCTAGTAGACGCAGACATGGGAATTAGTGGTGCTAATTTTAGGTGTCTACATTTTCGCCCTTTTTGTTGAGTGGTTTTAGACAAGCTATGAGACAAAAATGAGATGTGATGGAAGTGAGGGATGCAAAATCATGTGATAAGGTGTTCCACCTCAAACTAGGGATTGATGACCTAAAAGAATCGATCACTAGTTTGGAAGAGAAAGACGATAAGCTATAAATATGAGGAGTGATGAGGGATGATGGAATAATGCCCCAAGACGAGGTAGATAAATGTCATCATAAAATCAAGTGATAGGAGAACCAAAAGGTTTGTTTCCTATGGACATGTGATCTAATGACGAAAATGAATGTTGTGACAAGGTCAAAGGACCAATGATAGATGTTGCCACAAAGGTGGGCTTATGAGGCCATGAAGTCAAGTGATAGAGGAACTAAAGGGTTTGTGTTCTATAGACATATGACTTACAGACGATGATGAATGAAATGAGGTCAAAGGACCAAAAATTGATGTTGCCACAAAGGTGGATTTCAAACCAGAAGTCAAGTGATAGGGGAACCAAAGGGTTCGTGTTCTATAGAAATATGACTTATAGAAAATGAGGAATAAAATGAGGTCAAAGGACCAAAATTGATGTTCCACAAAGGTGGATTTTGAAACTAGGAAGTGAAGTGATAGGGGAACCAAAGGGTTAATGTTCTATAGACATATGACTTATAGACGATGAGGAATAAAATGAGGTCAAAGGACCAAAAATTGATGTTTCCATAAAGGTGGATTTCAAAACCGGGAAGTCAATTGATAGGGGAACCAAAGGGTTCGTGTCCTAAAAACATATGACTTACCGATGATGAGAGATAAAATGAAAATTTGACGAGGTCAAAGGACCGAAAATTGATATTACCACAAAGGTGGGATTATGAGGACTAGATGGGGGTTATGATTGTGACCAAAGGTGTAGTGCCCGAGGAGACATCTATTTGAAAAATGTCGATTTTGCTTGAGTATATGTGATGTTTTAGAAATAACAATGTAGTGTTGAGGTGTGTTAAGAATTATGTGGGTAGATTTTTGATATGATAGATATTGATAGATGTCGATGTGCCCGAGTTATGTTTTAGATATGATGTGTATTTGATATTGATTTGAAAGTGATCTTAATGTTTATCAAAACCAAAAAACAAAACATGGATTGATTGCTTAAAACTGGATTTTATACATATGTGATGGGAAGAAATAGAATGAAGATGCTTGCACTTTTGGCCTTTACAACAAATGTTAACATATGACTAACAATGGGTAGTCACACTTAGGATCTTGGACATAAAGATGAAGTGAAAATATGTACCTTCCTAGAACATGAGAAGGGATGACATATGTAGGTTGTGCATGGGAGAATAGGTTCTCCTTTCAATGGTTTCATAGGGAAATGCCCCAACTTTACATTATTTGATTTTGAAGCAAACTGATCAATGCGGGAAGTTTGTTATTATGGGAAAGCTAATCAATGTGGGAAGCTTTCCTGGACACTTTTGATATTTGATATTTTTGAAGGCTGATCAATGCGGGAAGCCTTATTTACATGGGTAGCCATCCTTTGAGGGTATGGTCTACAATATTGATTTTTGACTTTTGATTTTTATGGATAGCCGTCCTTCGAGGGATCGGTCTATGAATTTGATGGTAGCTATTCTTTGAGGTATCAGTCTAATTTTTTAAAAACTTTTCGTAGGAAACATCCATAGATATATTTTGACTTTATATTTTGAGCTAAGGGGAAGACCCTAATAGACCATTTCAAGGAGGGGAAAATATGTGTAAAAAAACTACACACGTGTGCCCCAAGACATGTATTTGGTTAGTATATAAGGTAGATGGATGTAATGATTGTGGGGTTCCTACCAAGGAGGAACTTATCCAAAATGAAAGATGCGATGAAAAAAGCCATGGTGCTCATCTTTAAGGTATATTTAGGAGAGTGATGGATAACCACATCTTTCAAATCATTACGATGATAAAATGACTGGATAAAAATGGACTAACATCTTTTGATGTGATTAATGTCATGACAACGGATGTGTTAATAGTAGAAAGGCCACATGTGCAAGGCATTCAGAGGTTGACCCATACTATATGGACCAATCCCACTAAGGGAACAATTTCCATGTTTACTCGATTCTAATGTAGTGAAATTTTGATTGGATTTGATTAGGTAGGTTGATGAGGATGTGTTAAGGGGGAGATGTGTGAAGTAAGGTTTTCAAAGTCTCGCAGCTATGATCCCTCCTAACATAATGCGATGGATAGAGATGACATGTGTTGAAAGGAATGATATATTTCATGTTAGGATGATGGAAGTTTTGATGTTGATTGATTGAGTATATGGTAAATAAAGGAGCTCTTGACAAAGGATCCATTGAGAAATTGGATGGGATATGAGAGGATGGTTGATGAAGAGGTGAAGATGATGAAGCTTTGGTCTTACCTTTTCTTCGTGTTTGATGATTTCCGGTTTGCGTGGGTTAGTAAATCATACTAGATTTAAGACAAGGGACCTTTAATGGAAGGTGATGAGAAGACATATGAGAAAGGTTTTCCACTATCTGATTGAGGATGAACCCTTTGACTTGCCAATTTTGGTGAGGACACCGTCATTGACTTGGGTGTATATGATGACGAAATGACTTACCTTCAAGGGAAGGCGTGGATATTGATGGGGTTGAGGACATTCAATGGAATATGTTGACAAGATATATGAACCTTCAATGAATGATGCTAACAATATTTATGACAAAGGCTTGTTGACGGTAGAATGAGGACGTTCCCCTTGTCCTACATATATCGGTGAGGACATTGATGAGGGTGACAAAGTTGATGAAGGGTTAGAATGGTCTTCTTCTCGGGAGAAGACCATCGATGAGGAAGAATCGTTAGATTATGGCTTTTAGTGCTTTACAACTCTCTGTGTTATGACCTAGGCTTCTATAATAGGCACATGTTTTGTTTTGATTGTACCATGCGGGTTCCCAGTATGTGGGTTGGGTGTTTTGATTAGTGGTAATGTGATAAGAGAGGCTGCATGAACCTCTTGAGGATGTTGATGTAAGTCCCTTTTGGGGATTTTGATTTTGATTTTAATTTATGAGAATGCTTAGAAGAATGCATTTTATTTTTGGATAGGGGTGGACTTGTAGATGTCATATGGTGTTGAAACATCATAGGAATGTTCTGAGGTTGATAAAAAGGATAGTGTGATGTGTGATTGATATAATTAGATGATGGATGAGCTCCCAATACTGCGAAGAGGGATAGATAGGGTATGACTATACATGATACTTAAATAAAGAAAAGGGACCCAAAATGGACGGTAAGGGTTGAACTATAGATCGATAGTTTTGGATTGTGCCAAGGATGGGGTCCCAAAATAGATGGTAAAGGTGAAATTTTAGATTTTATAGATTTAGATTGTGATAAAGGACGTGGTCCCAAAATGGATGGTAGGGTTGAGACCTTAGGTGATGTGTGATTTGATTTTGTAATGTTGATTTTAGGTAAAGGAGGGTGTTTTATGACGGATGATGAGGATGAGGCAGTGGATGTGACAAGTTTCGATTCTGTAATGTTTGTTTTAGATATAGGAGAGGGTCTCATGTTAGATGACGAGGGTGCGGTCTTGGATGTGATGGGATTTGATTGTATAGCATTTGATTCGGGGCAAAGTTCTAGGCTAGGTGATAAGTGAGGGGTGTGGATAGGATTGGGTCTGATTCAGATGAAGGGGATGGTATTTCGAGACATGATTGAGGTGTGTTATATATATTTGAGTTTTCCAATTCTTCTATTAGTTTAAAAAGTGGATTGATATAGAGATATTTTATTATGAATGCTTCCTTAGTAACAGTTTCCAAGGTGGAGTCTAAGGGTTACAAGTTAAGCTAATGGATGATTAGATAGTGGCACCGACAATGTCGATGTGTGAGGATTATTGAAAATAGGATCCAAGGACTTTGAGTCTTCAATGGGAAGCATTGGTGATGAACGGGTCTTCTCATAGGGAAGATCACATGTAATATTGTTGATGATGTGACTCAAAGGATGCACAATATCTATATGGACTGATCATATTAAGGGTGTTGGGTCGGAAGACAAATAATGTCATCATGTGTGGTAGTTTTTTCTAAATTGTAGAAAGACCTAAGAGAATCAGATAAAACATGTGTAGTCTCATTTGAATCATAGGAAGACCTAGGGGAATCAGATGGGATATGAGGAGATTGAGGATCGAGATGGCTTTCTTGAGGGCTTGGTTTTCTAATTTCGTAGAAATAGAAAAGGCTTCATCAAAGGTTTGGAATGTATGGATCTGGAGAATGGATGAAATGTGATGAGAACACGATCGAGTAAACAACTCAATCAGTTCTAATTGAGGTGGTGGGAAAGTTAATTGATTGATACTGCTTTGCCACCTAGTGAAAAAGTCAAAAAGGGATTTGTTTTATGATTTTTGATGGTATAAAGGTTAGAGATATTGATTTTATGAGTAACATTTATAACAAAATGATCGAGGAATAACAATGCTAGATAAGTGAAAGAGAAAAAAGAGTGTCGAGGGAGGGAATTATACCAGTCCAAGGCAAGTCCTGCTAGTGACATAGGAAAGGCTCTAAGCATGTGATCCTGATCATGAATGATGAGATAACATGAGTGTCTGAAAGATAGTATGTGTTGTTGAGGGTCCTCCTGATCATAGAACAAGGTGAACTCAGACAATTCCCAATGTAGAGGATATGATTTATATGGTATTAACGGATGTATGGGTTCATTATTGTTGAGTTGTGGAGTTAAATTACTTCAAAAGTAGCATGTTTTACAACTTATAGGTTTACTCAATAACTAAAATTGGTTGGGTAACTGGCGTCGGTCACCTGGGAGGAACTGACATCGATCGAGGAACCGACATCGTCAACAAACATGGAACCGACATCGATCCACCAAACCGACACCGTCGCCATGCGTGAATGTTTTTATTTAAGTCACATGATTAGATCCAACCTTTGATTAAAAGGTGATCTAAAGGTTGTAAATGCATAGCTAAGATTCCCTAAGATTATATATCCTTATATAAGCATGAAAACTAGGGTTAGAAGGTGAAATTGAGTAATCCTTGGTTAAAAGGATGACGGAGAAGAAGAAGAAAAAAGGATACATGAAGACTGAGCTTTCATGGAGAGAAGATGGATAGAAGGAAATAACAGGTACATCTGAATGGTGGGAAGAGGGTAATGTCTTTTACTGTAATTCCTTTGTATTGTCTTGTCTCATTATAATGGGTTGCATAGTATGCAAAGCACATATAGATTCTTCTTATAGATCCACATGTTGTTGTGAGATTTTGTATTGTAGATCCATGCGATCATGATGTATTTTTGATCTAAAGGAATCTAGTATTGTAGCTCGGATAGTATCCAAATATTGTATAAGAGGTTATATTCATGTTTGTATAGGTTGATGTAGTGATGGAGGAGAGAATTACTTCTTGGTGCACATTTATGATTGCACATTGGAAGACCCGTGTGAGAGGTCTTGTTTGTAGATTCATAGGAGAGTTTGATTCCGGTTCGAGATGCACTAGTTCCTCGGTTATGTGAGATAGGTTGGTCGTTTGGAGGTACAAGTTATAGTGCACTCATGGAGATCTGTTTATAGATTTAGTAGAGGAGATACTCTTGGAGAGATTCATTGTACTATTGTGTAGAAGAGTTGGTTTGTACTCTTGTTCATTATATATATTAAGATTTCTATCTTTGGTGGATGTAGCCCATATTAGGTGAACCAAGGTACATGCAATGTTATGCATGTGTACTTTGTTTTGATTTTGATTATCTAGTTTACACTTCTCTTGTGTTGTATATTTTGGGAATTGTTTCCATTTCCACATCCTAATTCCCAAAGAATCGGTATCGAGTTTGGTTTGTTATCTTATCTGATACCAACGAGTGGTATCAAGTGTGGTGGCTTTAGTTTTCGAGCAAGGATTTGATTCAAGGTTTTATTAGTGGTATTACTTGAAAGATGTATGAGAGCAGGTTTTGGTTTACCCGATGTGAAAATTGCGGAAGATATTTTAATCTCAAGCGGGAGCTAGAAACGAAAGGTTGCTTAAAAATGATAGTGACCTACGCCGGTATGCTAACCAATGCCAAAACTGATGTTCCTTAACCGATGTTGGCATGTCGATCGTGGTTGGTTAGAGGGAACTAGCGTCGATAGCACTGGTTAAACAGAAATCACAGATCCGAGAATTTTGAGAAGATGAAGTGAATGTTTCTTGATTCTTTGAGGTGTCCTTGGTTCTTAGATGCACAAGCATGTTGGTCGATTGTAGATCCAAATTATAGAGGTATGGTTTTGTTACCTTGGTATTGCGTTGTTTTTGATTGCACATGCATGTTTGGGATTTTAGATCTAGATTTGAGTATGAGATAGAGGAGCAGTTATGCATCCTTTAGTGCAGTTAGATGCACAAGATTCATTAGAGAAGTGGAGTATAATGACACAAAATGAAGACAGAATTCCATCGAGAGGCAAGTACTTCAGTTGAAAATGCGGATGAGTGTCTTGGTGTTGGTAAGGTGACGTGTTTCATATTGGTGTAGTTTTATTGCATGTATTATTGTTGTAAAGTTTTTGTGCAAGATTTGGGTGCTTCTTGAAATGATGGCTCAACACAATTATCATATTTGGTCGAGTAGGCACCTGGTTTGGTGTACTATGTCATTTATGATGTTGTGGTAGTTTCAATGGCAGACCGACGTCGGTCAAACGAACCGACATCGGTCATAGGGGAACCGCACGGCCAACAGACCGTGGTAGGTCTCTGTGAATGTGAGTTTGCACATGTTTTTTTGCAGCAAAAAGAGGGCATGGAAGGTTTGTTAGGAAATAAGAGATAAAATGTGCGGAATAATCCCTCACAAAAAGTATTGCAACAATAGAAACTAATATGCAGAAATTATTATAGATCTGAAATAAAATTACAAAATAAAATAACACAACACAAAGAGACAATATTTAACGTGGTTCACCCAATTTGGGCTACGTCCACCAAGAATCACTTGCTTAGATTTTATTACAAGCCACCACTCTCTCAATACAATACCCAAATCCGTTTGGAGCTATGCTCAACAAACTCTCTCAGAATTCACATTCGAATTCAAAGCACATCTCGCAATGTTCTTCATGCTTTCTATCATATGCATAAAACCATATAAATAGATTAAATTTGCTTAAGCAACTTTACAAAATAGTGGGTATTAAAACCGTGGGCAAAACCCGTCCCATAAACCTATGGGTCAAAAAACTCACCCATATGAGAAAAACATGTTTCCCGATATTTCGGGTGCATTTTTCGAGGCCAAAAAAATTTACGCCTAATTTTTTTTTTTTGGGGGCTGCGCCCCCAAACCCTACTTAGGCCCGGCCCGGCCCCGAACCCCAATGAGGATACATGAAAAGTGTACAGTACTTTTAGTGTACAGTCTTCAACACTTTCACACATGAAAACAGGCTCCACAACCTAACAAGGTTTAGTGTCCAGTTTTGGAGGATAATGTTTCTTGCATATAGTGTATAGGAAGAAATGGAGTAGATCACTTCAATGTTTGAATTAGAAAGAGGACGAAGTTGGCTTGGTTAGTCCAGTAAGACTTGGGTCAAATTCAAGTATCTCTATATGGTTCATGTTTTATTTCTTTCATTTGAAGCAATTGATATTATGTTTGGATTGTGTGCACAAGTAAAATATGCACCATGGATATTTGGTGAGCTTGAATTTTATTTCCGGGATGTGTTGGAATCTTGAGGACAAGGGTATCTAGTCTAAGGATGAGATCCTCAATGAAAATTCATGTTTAGACACAGTTGCAGGTAACGAGAGATGTTTAGTACACATGGATGAAAAGAAGGTGATTCAGCCTACTTCACAAGAAGTCCAACCTTATGTGATATAAAAGTATTCTTTTATAAGAGGGGAATCAATTTTGTATTTTCTTTCATCTATTTTATTTATCACTGATATATATTAGCTTTTGAGCTTGGTGATTATAAATATTGCGGGAGTTCATATTAAGTGGGAGCAAGCCATGGTTGTTAGCATTGCAGGTTGGACACATATGCATGTGCAGAGTGAGAGGAGAATGCTACTATTCAAAGTGACATGAGGCACAAGTTATTTTGGAGGACAGTCACGGTTTTGTAGGTATTTTTTGTTTAGTGTATGGTGATGTCACTTCTAGTTTTATTTTGTAGTGCCTGGATATCCTTATGGGATGGTAATTGATGGTTGTTCAACTTGGGTTAAGAAGAGAGAGCAATGTTTTAGAGTTTGAAGGGTGAAAGAAGGAAAATTTGTTTATTACAGGTTACAGGTGTGACAACAGTGTGTATTTACAGTTTATTGATGTTGCCTTTGTTTTCTTTCATCTTGGATGGTTATGCAGTATGCTTGATGACATTTTTATTCTGGTATTTTCACTAGTTATTAGTAACATGGTTGTACATTGATGAGCACATGATTCATATGTGGCTTTGGAGTTAGTCAATGAAAGACTTGGAGCTTATGGAGAGCCTGGTGATATGGATGGATGTATATGGTGATTTTATACATGTGGATAGATTCTATTTTGTGAGTTTATGATGATGCAAATATTTGTTTTGCACATGGATGCCTATGAGCATGGTTTAGATGCCTTTGAGCATGAGTAGGGGATGTTTTTATTTCCTCTTATTACTATGTTACTCCATGATAGATATGTTTTCTATAGATGGTTGTCTTGGAAATGTAAATTTTTATGCAGGGTTGGATTTACAAAATGTAATGTTTGGATTCTTTGAGTTATGCAAGTGTTGTGGATTGATCACCCACTAGTTGCATGTAGAACTCATTTGGGTTGTCTTTACCCAGGATCTTGTTTTTCTTATGCATATTCCAGTTTGACTTGTCTTTGGTCAATTGCATTGGTGGTTGCATGGAGACATGGATAAATGATTGGAGAACATGGTTGGTTTTATAGGTATGGCTATGGTTGCGAATGAAGCTCAATATTTCAGTTTGAGTGGGAGATCTTGCATGTGTGTTAGTCATGGTGGCTTGGTTGCATGAGAGGCTTGGTGTTATGATTCAGTGGGAGCTTGATGAAAGGATAGCTTGTGTATCATGGATCAGTTGTAGCTTCATGTAGGTATATGGTAAGTCATGGTTTGTTATCTTCTTGGTTTTAGAAGATGGTTTAATCTTCCTAATTTTGAGATAATTGTTGAAGTAAAGAATAGTTGGTCTTCACGGTATGTAGAGGATGGTACTATATAGGTACATGTTCAACAATTTATCTCCAAGTGGGAGATTGTTGAGTTGTGGAGCTAAATTGCTTCACAAGTAGCATGTTTTACAACTTACAAGTTTACACAATGTAGCGGCGTCGATTCGGTAACTTGCGTCGGTCACACGGGAGAAACCGACATTGGTCGTGGAACCGCACTAGTCAATAAACAGAGGCGACATCGGTCGGGAACCGACACCAATAAAAAATAGGGAATCGACACCGGTTGCACAATGCATGAATGTTTTTATTTAAGTCGCATGATTAGATCCAACCTTTGATTAAAAGGTGATCTAAAGGTTGTAAATGAATAGATAAGATGTCGTAAGTTTGTGTATGCTTATATAAGCATGAAAAATAGAGTTAGAAGGTGGAATTGAGTAATCCTTGGTTAAGAGGATGATGAAGAAGAAAAAAAGGTTACATGAAGACAAAGCTTTCATGGAGAGAAGTTGGACAAAAGGAAATAACAAATACATTTGAATGGTGAGAAGAGGGTAATGTTTTCTACTGTATTTCATTTGTATTGTCTTGTCTCATTGTAATGGCTTGCATAGTATGCAAAGCACATATATATTCTTCTTGTAGATCCACATGTTGTTATGAGATCTTGTATTGTAGATCCATGAGATCATGTTGTATTGTTGATCCATAGGAATCTAGTATTATAGCTCTAGATAGCATCCAGATATTGTAGAGGAAGTTATTCTTCATGTTTTCAAAGGTTGATGTAGTGATGGAGGAGATACTTACTTCTTGGTGCATAATTATGATTGCACAATGGTTGACCCATGTGAGATGTCTTGTTTGTAGATTCACATGAGAGTTTGGTTGTAATTCAGAGATGCAATAGTTCCTGGTTATTTGAGATCTGTTGGTGGTTTGGAGGCACAATTTTAGTGCACTTATGGAGATCCGTTTAGAGATTTGGTAGAGGAGATACTCTTGGAGAGATGCATTATACGCTTGTGCGAGAAGAGTTGGTTTGTACTCTTGTACATTATATATATTGAGATATCTATATTTGGTGGACGTAGCCCATATTGGGTGAACCATGGTACATATTGTGTTATGTTTGCATACTTTGTTTTGATTTGGATTCATCTAGTTTACACTTCCACTTGTTGTAGATTTTGGGGAATTGCTTCCATTTCCATAGTCTTAATTCCCAACAATTAAAAACCTAATCATGAGTGAGGATGTGTTTGGATCCCTTAGTAGAGGCTTTAAGATTTTCTAATTTGTTTAACGAGATCTTGCAAGGGATCATTTTTAGGATTAAGTACGCATAAATTAATATGTGAGTGCTAATGAGCATATGATTGATTTGATTGATGAAGATGTGGAGTAGGATGGTTTTTTTACGGATGGGATTGCTTGTGGAGTTTGATGAGGATTATATTGAGAAGATATCATTTGTATAATAGGTTGTGAAAAAGGGATTTGGGGAGATGTGGAAATTTTTTTAGTATGTTGTTGTTGTTGGATGGATGAGAGGAGTTGATTGGGCTTGAGTAGGGATATGTGTATAGGTTTGGGATATCCGAGGTATTGAAAACGAGATTGAAGTGGGGATGTATTGATTAGATGAAGGATGGGGAATATTGAGATTCTGATGGGATTGTGATGAAGGAGGAGATGTGGAAATGACCACTTGATTAGATACATTGGACATGGGATGAGAAGCAATAGTTTGGGAATAGCTCGATTGTAAAGAATAGTCATAGGTTTGTTGGAAGGGGTTATTGTATGATTGTTGGATGGGATGAAGGATAGAAGTTACATAAGGGACATAAGATGGTCTAGACGGTTCTAGAAACATGTTAGAGTGAGATGTGATAGGTTGATAAAATCGGTTATGATGTTGTAACGGTGTAGATAATGGTGTATACATATTTTTAGAAAGTTAATCATGAGATTGCTATCTAGTAAGTATAATAATAAACAAGCACACACTCAACTAATAATGAGAAACAACTTATGGGGTGGATTTAAAAACAACGAACAAGACGAGTAAAATAGATTTTCTTGATTTAATTATAAAGGTGAAATGTGAAAAATGGTTGAAAAGGGTCCTAGGAAATGGCAAGCTATGGATGGTTTCAGGTATGTTTAAAGGCAGAGTCCTTGATATACCTAAAGGTATGTGAGGCCCAACTCTGTATTGTTGCCGATACAGGCTTGGTTTTGGGGCCTACCCCCTCATTTCAAAGTCCTGTTGCGATAAGGGAGTCAGGTGTTGTGCCAATATATTGACAGACATGTGTTTATACTTGGCCAGAACACCAAGTTGGTTTCCTTATTGGGTGACAAAATCCCAATAGTTATCACCTAAGTGGGATTTGTTTAAATGTGTTTTGATGTTTAAGTGATTTGGTTGTGTGAGGGATAACAGAGTGAATGTGATTGATTATCTTCTTAATTAAACTATGTGAAAAAAAGGATGCAGTTGTTCTTTTTAATACCCAAAATGAAATGTTGTTTCAATGAAGACGATAAAGAAAAATGCAATATTGGAAAAAAGGAATGTTTTAGGACTCACCGCTAAGCGTTCCTTTTTTTATTTTTAGAATTTTTTTAGCAAAAGCAATCCAACAATCAAGATCTCAGAAATAACAACCTACAAACAAAGTTAGCGAAAATAGAAGCCAAAAGAAAACAACAAAGATTAGAAGGTTAACTATAAAGCAATAGAAAAGATACAAAAACTTTGATATTTTGAATAAATGAAAGACTGTTTTCCTTATTTAATTTAAACAATAAAAAGTAGAAACAGAAAAAGAGCATCAAAAACACGAACCTTGCAAAACCAAGTTAACCCAACAATATTAGGTTAGAAAAATCAGGTTTTCAATTATGAATAAATGCATGATAATTTAAAAGACTATGAATTAATTGGAAATAAAAATCTACGAGTCTGAGCAAAAAATAGAGATGGAAAACAAAAGCGAAAGTAATAAACAAAAAACAGAAAGCAATTAACAAGAAGCAGAAGGTAAACTACAAGTTAATAGAAAGTACATAGACAAGTCACTAGCGATTGACCCGATTGCAGGTGATTGACTAAATTGTTGGTGATTACCACACAGAGAACCAGAAAAATAAAAAATGATATTTTATTGATTAAAACAATGAAACAAGGGACAAGTGTCCCAGAATCAGCATGCCAATATGTTTATGATAAATCCCACCTCTTGACTTAATTGAATAAGAGAGAAAATAAGACTTACCTAACCTCATAATGACAGGGTTTAGTGATACCTGCAGATGTGGATGATGATGTTTGACTTTGCACTCCATAGAAGAATGGTATAAGCTCCTATCCTGCCAAGAAACCCGTAATCACACACACTTCACAAGACGGGATTAAACATACATATGGTGAATTTCTGGCAAAGGCCAGTCCCCAGAAGTCAATGGACTTCCTTGAAAGGGTGTCAATCCAAGTTCAAGAAATTATGCCGATAATGATAAAGTTAATTGGTAACAAATGATAAAATGATAACAAACGATATAGCCAATATTGCAAAGGCAAAGGGACTGACACGATCTAAGGCTATATGATGATCGATGGTGTCTCATGATCCAAAGGGAGTTTCGGAAACACGGTATGGCTCAGAGGAGCAATGATATAGACATGTATGTGCTCACAAAGGTGAGTGTGATAATGTTTCTAATCTGGATAAATGATAAAATTTGATAGATGGCTCAAAGGAGATCAATAAGGTCTGACAAGCACCTATAAAGGCATAGGATGATGACAAAGGCTAGTGTCTGGATAGGTGCATATGGTCACAAAGGTAAACAAGATGATAAGTTTTCTTTGGATGACAAATAAAGTCTTGTAGATGGCTCAAAGGAGATTGATGGTGGTTGATAAATACTCACAGAGATAGAGTGTTGGTCAAAATTGAGACTGGATATCAAAAAGGAAAGCTGCAATGGTAAAGGGGTCTAACATATAGGAATTGCTTGACGATTAGATAAATCGTTGGAAATTGGGGGACGATTGTCGGTGATTGTGTGAATCGTCGACGATTGCTACAGATTACATGCAGATTGATAAAAGATGATACATAATTGATTGAATCTATTAAATGATGCGTGAATAAGACAATAATGTGAATAAAATATACTTACCTCGTTCCAGTTGATGTATAAGACTAAGATTTGATGATATTATCATATAAGAGGAGTCTGCAGATGTGTCCAAAGATTGTCCTTGGTTGTTAGCTATTTGGATGTTCCAAGAGAGGGAGAGGTTATTGTTGAATTGACACTTGAACGTTTTGTATGATCTACTAAGGCTGGAAAAGGATTCTTGATGTCTTGTACAGCTGCGAGATAATCGATGCTAAGAAAACTTAACATTTGATCACTTAATGTTGAGATTTTGAAGAAGAAGAATGATTGAAAATTGTTGTGAAGAGAGCAACAATACAGTGAGATTGTCTTATGTATGCCTTGGGAAAATCTCTGTTACAAGACAATTCTAGATGACTATGAACTAATTTAAAAATGAGAGCTCGTGAATTAAAATTCTAGATCCTCGAGAGGAGGTAGAAAACATGCTTAAATAATCGTTGACGATTGATCGAATCACCGACAATTTCGGTTTGTTCGAGCTTTATGAGACAAATAGATGGAACAAATTGCTAAATCAAGGTTTTTGGTTATGATTTCGGGGTATAATTTGTTGGTTTTTTCGCATACATGTGATATTTGTTAGGGGAGATATAGAATAGATAGGATTTGTTTAGAATTTTCCTAAGTACCTAAGAATATTTCTAGATGATTTCTTAGGATTTAACTAATGTAAGAAGGGTTTATGTGAGGTGAGTGTAGATGTGACTTAGGATTATGTGGGGTATTAATTAATTAATTGAGGATATAGGTTTATAAGTATATAACCTAAGATATGATATGTTGTGCTTATTTAATTAATGAATAAAGATGAAGGATATGAAAGTAATATGTTAATTACTGAGAGATGTGGACTTATATGAATTAAGTATGGTGATGATGTTGATGTTGATGTACTTTATAAAGATGAGGGGTAGTGACTTAGATTTTATATGACTTAGGGTAGGGATTAGATGTGATAATGAAGAGATGATAGCGGACATAGAAATGGGAATTAACAATGCGATAATTTTAGGTGTCTACAATTACATTACATTTTACACATTCTACACATTTAGCATCACATTCTATACACTGCGTATTTACATATTCTATACACCACATGGTCATTTCATCATTACATATACTAAATTGTTTTCTACGCACTGCACTCACCCCCTGTGACACACTTTTGTTCCTCGGTCCATACTCGACTGTCGAGGGTTTATAAATCAAATGGACCTCACACTCACAATGCGACATTGCTAGGCTAGTGACATACGCTTTAGGCTAAATCATCACATAGTGATATACACTTAGGATAAATCATCACTCATCCATTTATCAAGTCATAACATATGCTTCGGTTATACGTTTTACACACATCCTTTCTATATGTCGCATCTCATGACCATTACATGCACATTCATCATAGCATGCACTACGACCATTTCTCGACGAAACACTCATCCTTTCATCTTATAGTGATATCTACTTAAGGATAAATCATCACTTGTCCATTCATCACATAGTGATATACGCTTAGGTTAAATCATCACTCATCCATTTATCAAGTCGTAATATACACTTGATTATACGGTTCACGCACATCCTTTCTATATGTTGCATCTCATGACCATTACATGCACATTCATCATAAAGACGCACTACGACCATTTCCCGACAAAACACTCTCGTTTACGGTTCATTATTGAATGTTGAGTCGGAAAAAATGAATCTCATTGCATACACTTCCATCCAATCGGGAGGCATGCAGCTCCTATCATTCCATATTGCATTGTCTTAGGGGCATTTATTATTGCTTACTAGTGTTTTACATGATCAATTTATTACACATGTTAGATTGATTTCCTATATTTCATTATTTATACCATCCAAACATGCACTTTCACGCCTTTGTTTAGTGTAATCACAAATATATGAATCTTACATGAAACTTGGATGCTCACCTTCTACCCTTCCTACACTAGTCACTGGGGGCATCCACATTTTGTCTCTTCCAGGTCTATTGTTTCATTTTTTACTTACCATATTACATTACTTGATCATACACCATTTTGACATATTGACTATTTCTCTAACATGTGAATAGATGTTACATGTTCAACACTTGTTTTGCAGGATTATATGTTTCTATGACTACTTGTTTGTTTGATTATACTTGTTTGCCATTGTTTGCCATTGTATGCGGGATTTTCCCTATGTTTGTGTGCACACTTGCTTGTTGGTTGCAGCCATGACGGCCTTGTGTGTCTTGCGAAATCGTGAGTAATGTCTCATGTTTACTACCCGCTTTGTGTGGCTTACTTGTTTTCTTGTGTTTTCATTTACTACATTGTCTACGTAGCTTACACATGTTTTCTATATGCATGCATTTTTGTTTACACTTGTCTTTGGCTAGCCTTCTTGTTTGTGCGTTCCTTGGTTTCTACCAAGAACTTTCCAAGGTTCCAACATACATGCAGTTGGTCCTCTTTTGGGCCGCATGTCTCCTATTCAGCGATATCGCATGTGTCCCCAAAGAGGGGGAATCATTTGGGGGTTTTTACATACTAACATAAAGATTATACACTGGCACAATTCATTTTTCTACAGCTAGTGGGTTCAGACCAGTCTACGAACCCCATACACAACGAATTTTATAGGACATGGTGTCCTTAGCATTTCGGGAAGCAATTATAGGCTTGGGGGTTACAGTGGGTGTGCCTCTCTACACTTTACTACTTCAGCCAAGACGCGATTGTGCAAAAAATAAGGACAATACAAAAATCTCTTCACACACATTTCAACAAAAGTGGTTAGAGCTTGGAGGACACAAAGCATTTCCTCCCTACACTTCTTCAGCCATGGTGGCATGAGATTGCCCAAAAACTCGTAGTACAAGATATCCTTCTACACTCTTTCTCTCAACATGGATCAGTGCACATGTTCCATTTACACTTTTCCTTTCACGTACTTTACATTTGCATATTTTACACTTTCATATACATGTGTATTTTACATAGTGTTTTTACACTTACATACATACATATTTAACTACTTGATCGTTTTCTCCTTGAAGGTCCAGCCGTATGAGAAAAAAGATTTACTAACAATGCATTACTTATGTCAACAACAACATTCTACGACAACACATGCTTTACTAACCATGCATGTAGACCAAAATAGCTACACACGCATTCTCGCCTTAGGTACACTCTTATCATTTTTTATTTGTGCATTTTTCATCTTTAGATTCCACGCTCCTCCATATTTCTTTGTCATTCCACGCTTTTGTCTAGTCCTTCAGCATGTTTTTACTACACTCTTCATGGATATCAGGTACACACTTCTATCTACTTTATGTTACTGAGATTTCAACTCACCAACATAAAGTGGGGGTAAAATGTAGTCACAAAATCATGCACTTTAGACAATATTTATCCCAGTCTCATACTACTATTTAGAAGGTTATTGAGTGAAGAAAGTAATAATTAACCCCTTTATTTTGGCCATCTTATTTTATTTTATTTTGTCATTCCCACACCTTATCATCTACATGCCCAGTCTCTTTCGTCATTTTCTGTCATTTTTAGCCTTAATTGGGGTGCATAGGCTGTCACAAGGGTGCCCAAGGCCACCCAGTCCCACTGGGCGCCTCGATCCCTTTCACACTTTTTTGCTACTTTTTGGGATCTTTCTATCTATTTTTCATCCTTATCTTTTTGGTAGTCGGCCATGTCGGGGTTAATTACGAAATCAGATCAAGATAACCCTATAAATATAAATTTATGAGACCATAATGAGGGACCTAACATCATCTATTACTATCACTCATCTAGAGTTGCATCCATCTATTGCATTTGCATCCACATAGCTCCATCATCAAGGCACAAGCTAGGAAGTCTGCATCATACTTCATAGGGGAGGGATTCTATTCTATTCCATGCACACATGCTATTAATTTTTCTACATTTAGTTATTGCTCACTACTTCACAAAGTGCGATTGACATAAGAGCACCTAGGGCACAACATGCACACACTCACCAAAACTACATTTGGGTCAAAATGTAGTGCAACGCTTAGAGTAGTAAGCCCATTGTTGTGGCAGCTAAGGTCACCACCCATTCATTCTACATTTTTATTTTTAGGGTTTTGATACTTCCTTTTTGTCTTCTTGCAAGTCTTTATACCATCTTGAGTTATTGGACATCGATCATAGGACAACGAAGTAGATGCGACACACAACGAGGGTTTCAAACCACCTTCCGACCCTGTGAGAACCGGTTCAAGCTTTTTCGCAAACCAGGGTGCCCATATTGCATACCAAAGCACCCGTGGGTGCCCCAACCCTATTCCAGTGCCCCTATCCACTCAAATCCTCTTGATCCAGTTTTTTCTGGGGCTCAAACACGTTGTTCCTGCTCCTGTTTTCTCTAGTTATCTCGTGACACTCTACTGACAGACATCTATTATCGCTTGATTTCTTTCCTTACCTTCTTCTTACATATTTGGGTTTTATTTCCATTATTTAATTATAAAATTACTTCATATTACCTTTGCACATTTATTTACGATGTTTATGTCCTCCTAGATTAGAATAATTATCCCATACTTACTCCTTGTAGTTTAAATATTAGTTAATCAAAGTGGATGCGTCAAACTCTGTTTCCCAATGGACCAAGCTACAAAAAATTCCATTTGGTGTCCTAAACACGTCAAGGTGGCCAATTTCTAGTACCCAATTAAAGTTAAATGACTTTTTATTTGCTTTAAGTCATATTAGTTTTTTTATTTTTTTAAATAAAAATTTTAAGTTATAAAGTGAGTTGAATTAATTAAATTTTTTTAATGTGCAAGTCTCTTAAGCTGAAGTTGAGTTAAAGTAGGTCTTGAGTTAAGTTAAGTTAAAAAGTAGTTATGTAACTTATTGGGGTGTCCAAATGTTATGTGGTACAGTGTCAATGTAATAGGTTGTCTATGTTCTCTCATCTCTAGAGAGACTCATTGCGACTTCGTGTGTACATACTCTTCTAGATTCACAACTACGAAGAATACATGTGAGACGAAGTTCACTTTGTGATTTTTATGCTCTTTGATTATGAAATATGCTTTATTGTTCATCGTTAGGGAAATTCATTAATACTTCAATATTACTATATTGAATGCGATTCTTTGATAATTCTAACTTTTTGTTTTGAATCTCTGTAAATTGACTTTGTGCCATATGCATACAATGTGGATACAAAAAGACTTTATACTTCAAGGTAACCTTTGTCCTACATGTGGATACAATGTTCATGACCTCTTGCTCATATGAGAGAAAGGGTTGTTACTTGTCATACAAAATATCTAACGTGCAAAATTGAAATGTTGGCCATGACAACTAAGCGCCCCACTTTAATTGCCCCTCTCTCTCGGTCACCGTGAATCCTTTCCATATCAGTTCTGATGAAGAGGACAAAGACCAACATAAAAAATTTCCGTAGACGACACTTTACGACAAAAGAAAGACCAATTCCTTCTGTGTCTCCAAGATTTCCCTTAGAATCTAATGATGATGGTTTGAAAGCCTTAAAAGGACAACCTAAATCTCCTAAGGGTCCACCACCCGAGTCAAAAAAACATGATGATGCAGACCAAGTAAAACAAACAAAGGAAAATCTACAGATTCAACCACCGATCCCATTAAAGCCCTTACGGATCAAATGGATGATATGGCCAAAAAATTGGCTCTCTTATCCTCTACAATCACTAACGACGATACCAAAGGTATTAAACACACAAAGAAAAGTGACCACACCTTCAAAAATATTCTACGACCAATAAAGAGACAAACAATCATACGAATGATAAATCACCATTTATCCCACAAACCAATTCACCATTTTCTCAAGAGTGGCAAATGATGAAAGACACAATTTTGGGCATGCAAAAGCAACACAAACAATTTAATTTTAATGAATTGTGTCCATACCCTTTCGACATGGACATCTTACGCATACCCTTCCCATGCTCTTTTGAGATGCCCAAATTTGAAAAATACAAGGGAAAAACTATCTTGAAGAGCATGCCAAGGAATTTTTCATGGCATGCCAAGAGGTGGCTTATAACGATATCTTTCTCTTACGCCTCTTTCCTAAGAGTCTAGGAGGACAATCTTTGGATTGGTTCTTACACCTTCCAAAGGGATCTATCTCTACCTTTGCGGACCTCTCAGAGAAGTTTTTCAAACACTTCTCTTTCAACCTTGACTTTAAGGTCACAATGATGGATTTTTGCAATGCCAAACAACAACAAAACGAAATTTGCACAATTTTTATAACGATGGCGAGGAATCGCAAGTCGGTTCCCATGTTCAATCCCTAAGAAATAGATGGTTAACATCTTCATCCCAAACCTTAATGACGAAGTTTTCCTTTCACATGTAGATGCATTGCCTCAACATTTTTAGGAAGTTATCGAAAAGGGAACTCAAATTGAAAAAGCCCTCATTTCTAAAGGTTTGATCAAGCCTCATTATAAAGACAATGGGCACAATCATAACAATCACCATAATAAAAACCCTATCACTTCTCACAATAAGCCTAGGTACATCAACCGCAACCATAAAGTTGTCAATGATGGTGTCACGATAATCACAACATGCATAACTTATAAAAAATCAATCAAAATAGATTAATTCTAAACCATCTGTCACCATTCTAAGAAGAGAAATTTTTCCTCCTAGTGACTACAAACGGTGACAATATATGTCTTTGGGGGAGTCTCTTTCAAGCGTCTCAAAACAATCGACAAGTTCCAATATGGTCACTTACCCTATTACGTAACCCTTCCCTGAAGGAGAACCTAATCCAGATTGGTATAGACCTAACACATATTGTGATTTTCATCGCATTGATGGTCATCAAATAGACAAATGTAAACAACTTCGCAACTACATCCAAGACCTCATTAACAATGGAGACATAGTGGCCAAAGACCTACCATCTACCAAAACACCCAATGAAAATCTAAAGGTGTTTTCTAATCCATTTCCTAACCATGGTATAAAGGGAAAATCTCACGAACATGGTGAATCCTTGAACAACGTCAATTATAAATCCATCATATCCTATATTGTAGATGCTACTCCGCAAAGTTGAACGTCAGTTTACACCTCTTGAAGAAAGTCTACTCGTTTCTTTCAACAATTAGCAAAGGCTAACATGATCGAATATCCAACTATGAGACCCTTTTCTAATGGGGAACCCAAGCCTGTTCAAGACTTAATTGATGACGAAACCATCTCCATAGAGCTTGACAACAAGCTCTTGCTATTAACAACACGTCAACTACCACAACTTCATATGAATAGTTGATCATTGTTCCCACTTCTATACATACTGACATTCAATGAGATCACGACAAAGGTCAAGTATCTCTCCCTCCAAACCAATCTATTTCTTCTCCATATTTTCTTCTATTCGTCCAAACAGACATTGAACTTGTTTCGACAACAACCTTCTAACACCAAATGAGAGCTTGAACTTGCTTCAAGACTCCCTTTCAACCCTTGATATAACTATAGACAATACAGAAGAGGGTCCATCATCAAGCACCATTGAGATTGATTCTATTCTTTCCATTATGGATCCTACGCCTAACATATCTATTCTTGTTTTCAAACACAACCACAACAAGCTTGGACACTTGCAACAATGCATTATTTTCTGTCCATTATATCTCACATGATTAATCTTGGAGGCATCTCATCAATGATTATTCCTACCTATCAATACATCTACATGCATACACTCTAAAGTATGTATACCTAGGAATATCCTTATGCAACCTTTTCCGCTTTAATTGCAAATATTTTGTCAAATCAATTACTCCCTAACCTCAAAGGGGCACCATTGAATATTTTCTCTCTATGGTTTACAAGGAACCTTAGATGTACATCTAAAGATCAATCCTTCTCTCTTCGCACTCTTTCACTCACAGATGAATATGAATCTCAACATATTCTCCACATCGACAATTCTTCTCTTACATCACATAGATTTTTCGATCTCATCAAAGATTTATCTAATCATAATCTATTGACTTGGATCCCATTCACCCAAGTCTCGTATTTAAGGACCTATCGAATTTTTTGATTCATTCCTTTGACTTGGATCCCGTCCTCACAAGTCTTGTATTGTAGGACTTATCAAATCTTCGGATTTCCTCCTTTGACTTGGACCTTGTTAATTCTTGCATTTCGTGAGACCATTCAAATTTAATAAACATGGACCTCTTTCTTGATGAGTCCATTTCAAATCGCCATCTTCCAAAATTCAAAAAATAAAAATAAAACTTTGTATCAAGTCGTTCCTTAAAGCACCGTTTGTGAATCGGAAACGAGAAAAGTGAGTACAAATAACGTTAAGCATTCCATCTATTGACATATGTCTTAATCATACCATTATCATATCTTCACATTCTTCACCTATCATGACACATGTTAACCTTGTTCCTATTGGGCATTGTGTGTCTCATCCTTGTTATGGTTTCTACATTTTCTAGATATTTTTACCTACAATTTTGTCTCAAAGCTTACTGATGGAAACTCCTTTCAAATAATCTCTCTTTAACATAAATCTCAAACTTCTTTACCATGTCCTTTTTGACCGCCCATCTCAATCCACCGTGTTGAATCCTTGCGTCTTACTAGTTGCATGAGGTTGAGACTTGGGGACATAATGTTCCTTCCCAATAAGCACACTATCGAAATAAAAAAAAACTACATCAATCTAAAAATACAAAAAAAAAAAACTATAAAAATCATTACACATTTCGTCCTTTACAGAGTTCTTCGGTGATAAGCCCATACTTCTCACTAGTAGTATGAGACTGGGAATGGAGGAAGCCCTTACTCGCCTACATTTTGTCTTCCTTGTTGAGTCCTTGTCTCTTCCTGATGACATGGGGCAAGACGTAGGGGTCCTTCACAAAAATCAATCAACAACTACAACCTTATATAAATGTTAATCAAAGCGCTTAATCAAAAATATTCCAGAAGTTGCTTATGTTAAAGAGAGAAAACAATTCCTTCAACCGGATTTTTCCAATTAGTAGGCCATCAATGGATCTAAGTCTAGTCAAAACCTATAAAGTGGAATCATCTTGGAATCGGTCAGATAATCTTAACTAGAGATGAGTTACATTTTTATCATATGGATCATTGTTACACCTTGTGTCTTCACATCTATTATCTTCACTTTCATATCATTATTCACCTTGTTATCACGTCTTTCTTGGCTCTCGGTGATGAGCCCTCACATCTTCCTAGTTGCGTGGAGTCACAAGTGGAGTGAAACACCCTATCATTTTATCATCTACATTTTTGCCAATGGAATGAAATGCTTCTAATTATTTGCACCTGCTTTAAAATGGTGCACCCTTTATCAAGTTGTAAAATACCAAAAACATTCAAATATGTTTTTCAAAATACCAAAAACATTAAAAAATGTTTCACAAAACTTATAAAAAAATTCAAATATGTTTCACAAAATGCAAAAACAATATAATATTCCAAATTCCAAAAACAATATAATGTTCCAAATTCCAAAAACAATATAAAATTGTTCCAAAATAAAAAATAATATAAAATTGTCAAAATCAAAACATTCAAATAATGTTTGACCAACTTTCAACAACTGGATAACATAGTTTAACAATTTCGCCTTTTGACGACGTTCCTCATGATCGTTCTAGATCATCTTTCGATAATCATCTTTATTTCCCATGGTGTATATCTATGCTCGAGGCAATCATTTACCCTTTCACAATATAACTTTGCTTGGGGCACACTTGGATTTCACATTTTAATCCAATACAGATCAAACTTCAATGGGATCCAACAAGAGTATATTTTGGAGTATCTAAGCATCACTTCACTCTTCGGCCCGATCAAATTATCTTGTGTTCTAAGTTATCACTCGGAGTATTCAAATCTATCTAGTTCTTCAATGTGGAACACATTCGGAGTGTCATTAGACATCGTTATTGCAAATTGTGTTGTCTTTGTTGTGGTTTGTCAACATTGTGATGATGCTTTTACTTCTTTCAGTTTGTTATTTTGTTGTACTTTGTTTACCTTTACTATAGACCAATTGCAGGAAATTTATTCACATCTTAGTTCACATATAACTTTGGTGTTGTACATTCCTGTTCATATTGGGTTTGTTTACAATGCTTGTTTTGTGTCTTTTTGTTGCTTGCATGTGTTGTGTTTTCCTCCTAGTTTATTAACTAAGCCATGGAGTGTTTTTATTTTTGCTATGTATTCAAGTTTGTTTACATTTCTTTGCATTTGTATTTCAATTTTTTCAAAAACTCACAAAATTAAAAAAATCATATATTTCAAAAAAATAAAAAATTACAAAATTTTTGAACAAAAATTCACTTATCATAGAAATCCTACAATTAGAAAACCCTTGAAGTGAATTTTTCAACATTTCAACACAATCTTGATAAAGTCATACATTTATCTACTACCCTAGTGATCGTTTTGATATTATAACTATCACTTTCTTCCCTTTGCATGATAGGCTAACTTTGCTTGGGGCAAGTCACACAATTATTTTTCCTTCGCGATATAACTTTGTTTGGGGCAATTTCAATTCCGATCATTTACACAATGGATCCAACAAGAGTATCATAAGGGATATCTTTACTCCGCTCTTCGATATGATCGATCCTATTCCCACCTTGGGAGCATTTGTATCTACTTAATCATCATTGTGGCACGCATTAGGGGCATAATTGATTGTCTTCTTTTTCAACTTTGTGTTACATTGTTGATGTTTACTTTTTGGACCACTTACAAGTAGTGTGATTACATCTTAGTTCCTTTATAACCCTAATGCATGCACCTACTCTGTATATTGGTTTTGTTTTCCTTTTTTTATCTTTTCTTTGTTGTGTGTGTGTTTGTTCACGTGCATCGGGTTACCCATCTTGATTCTTTTATAATCATGGTGACAACTCTATTGTGCAACAACAAAAATAAGGTTGTTCTAAATTTATTCTCCAAATGACGCTCATGCTACGAGTACAATCCTTCCCATCCTTGTTCAAATCCCTTGTCTTCTTTTTATCAAGCGGTTTTCCACCGCCTTGCTGTGTTATCCACCCGCTTGAGGGGGCATTCCTCTATTATTCTACTTGGTGGGGCATCCAAATGCTTCATTGTCTTCCGATCTACATGTGTTTACTATCTTTAAAGTACTATTACTTCGCAATAACACTTTAAAGAGGGCAAATCTAGACACCCTAAATTACACACTTGTTTCCATCTTATCCCAATACATCCTAGTTCATCCCTTTACGATTGATTAATTAAATTGATTAATCATGCACTTGCACCCCTTTGGATTAATTAAATTAATCCTTAGTACCCCTTTAGCTAGCTTAATTATCATTTATTAAATAAATGATTAATTAATTAGTGTGCACATTATAGCTAATTAAATTAGTTATTTAAATGGGAAAGTACACCTATTTCCCCAGTCAACAACTTGGACTCCACTTCCTCATCCCAGTCAACTCCACTTGGACTCCACTTCACCAATTTAGTCAATTCAAGTTCTAGAATCCTAGAAAGGTGGGGGCAATTCAATTGCACATACAACCACCTTTCCGGATGCAACTTTTGTAATTAAATTCATTTACTGCCCCTCAATGACATTTATCTTCCCGGAATTGTGCAACTTCCTCAAATGCTATTTTTAGCATGTGTATTCAACCACTTTCAACAACTTCCAACCACTACTTAGCCTTATAAAACACATTCTTACTCTCTTACAAATCATCTTGGATTTCTCGTACAATAACTCTCTCTCCAATTTGCTCCAAATTCTGCTATTTTGAATTTCACGTACAATAACTTTGTTAAAATCCTTTTGGATTTACATCACAATTACTCTGTCAATTTTACTCTCCAATATCTACATATTGGAAGCTTTCCTATTTGTGTTCATAGCAATTTGCATCCATTTGGAGGTCATTCAAGAGCATCCACAAATCTACATTTCACAAGCTTAAAAGTTCCAAAATCTTACATCGAGGTTTACAAGGAAAGGCTATAAGAAGGTTTGCAATTGTTTTGTTTGTCTTCCATTTGTGTTGTTATTTACTTTCACACTAACAAAATACTTGCAATTGGTCCAACAGAAAAACAAAAGATTGAACGTAAAACAAACCCAATGTACACAATAATTAATATGCACCATAGCTATGAATAAGTCAAGATGGTAACAAAATACTTGTAATTGGTCAAAAACATAAGACTAAATGTAAAACAAACCCAATATACATAGTAAGATGATGCACCATGGATATGAATAAACCAAGATGTTAACAAAATTACTTGCAATTGGTCAATAACAACAATGCAACACAACTTTTAAATAAAAACATTTAACTATGCCCCTAATGTGTTCCACAATGAGGATTGATCAGATATCGATGCCCCCAAACAAGGATACATGCAAAGGGATTGGATCAGACCGAAGAGCGATGTTAAGCAACTCCTAATGACACTCTTGTTGGATCCACATTGAAGATTGATCTGAGATTGGGTTGGTCGGTGCCTCCACACAAGAATAAATGCAACGAAGAACATAAGAGCCGAGATTCCCCAAGTGAGGATACACACGAGCGAAGGTTTGATTGGTCTTGCCCCCAAGCAAGGATTCATGTGATGGGCAAGATGATTGTTTGATTATTGTAGGATAGTAGGAATGATCACTTGGTTAGGAATTGAAAGTTCGATATTGTCAAGGTGTTTTGATAGTTGCTAAAATTTTGTGAAACTTTTTTTTGAATGTTTTTGGATTTTTGATTATTTTGAATGTTTTTGGATTTTTGATTTTTCTATGTTTTGGATTTTTGAATGTTTTAATTTTTTGAAATTTAACTCTACAAAGAGTGCACATGCCTCAATCTAGCTACACCACAACATTGGACTTGAAACAATCTTTCCAAAAAAATCTTAAGCTCCAAACTCCACCATATGCCTAATTTTTAGGTCACCTTCTCCAAACAAGAAGGAAAACTACCCTATAATAATCAAATAAAATCTAAAATAAAGCCCTACTATTTTTATTGACATCCTACATTAATACACTCGCTTCTCCACCTCCTACCTCCTACCTCCCTGCCATTATAAATTATACTTTTTATAATAAAAATCTATTCTACAATTTAGTACACCTTAAATTCTTACAACACTTAAATAACATTTATAATTTCACATAATCAAAATTAGTGAACACCATATACAAGTGCATCTAACTTATAGGCATGTAAAAATCATTTGCAAACTGAGGAAAAAGCATGGGATCGGATTACACATTAGAGTGAAGAGAAACCCACGCTTTAAACACTTTGACATAAAAACAGTTAATGATGAACCCATACTAGACCAGCAACCATAATGTTGAATAAGAAGATATAAAAATAATTTAAGTAGATATCATGTGGATGATGAATTCCTACTAAACCAATAACTGTAATATTTAATCAGAAAGCAGATGATAAAAAGAGCAAGCTATAACAATCACTGAGCTAAAGTACTCCCATGATACAATTTATTTATAAAATATTTGAAGTTCCTGCACTGCAGGTTCAAGTTAGAAATCACTAAAATGTGCTCAGCTTAGTTCAAATATATGTAGACTAATGGAACTTTTACCCCCACCATTGATGCACTGCAACACCATTTTCTCTGAGCAGACCATAGAGTGTTAGGCACTCCCAGTATGATCTCCTCTGGCGCTTCTTCTTCTTATAGGGACTCTGGTAATGGCATTCAAGGAAGAGCTCATCGACAAGGCACAGGGCTCCGGTCCTAAGCATTTTAGGCAGTATCTGAAATTCAGCACCACCAACATTCATTTTCATTACAACATAATCTTCTGGAGTGACAGTTTCCACCAACCATTCTGCTAAGTCCAATCCTCTTTCTCTACTCTGCTCACTCTGTACTTCATTCTTGATCCAAGCAGCAAATGGAAGAAATTTTACCTCTGGGTGGTCTAAATACTCAGTCCCAAATGAGCCATCTGCTTCAATTGCAAATATATCAAACTTGTGGTTGTGCTTGGGGTAGTGAGACTGAAACCATGAGCCAATACTGGATTTGTAACTGTTAGCCCCCACATCAACAAACACATAGCCAGTGGAATTCTGGGGGTAGCCTAAAATGTTGGGGAGATATTGAATATTGTTGAGATTCTCATGAGATTCTATCCATGAAGGTCTGGGTTGTTCTAGTAGAATGTGCTCTAGTTTTTTCATGGCAGCCCTTTTTTCAGCATTCAAGGGGCACTTGATGGCCTTTTGTGGGATGGTTTTAATGGGATTTGGTGCTCTGTGTACCTTTCTGAAAGCAATCACAGTGTCAAGCCCAAAGGCATCGAATTTTCTCAGATACACAATTTTGAAATTAGGCAAGTGTAGCTGAAGTAGAGTATTTAGATTCAGACCTGGTTCTGCAAGTGAAAGATGCACAGCAGCAACGCCTCCAATCTTGAGGGTTCGATCCACTTCAGCTGCAGTAAATGAAGAATATGTAACACCCAACTCAAAGTCAAATGAATTATATGGAAATCTGGCATTCTGTATATCTTCTTCAAAAACCATATCAATTCCCAATTTTTCGTCATTGGATGAAGTTCCAATTCCAATGCAGAGGGCTCTGTCTCCTTTCTTCAACAGCCCTTCAGAGACCATATCTTGAAAAACCACAGACAGAGTGTGACTTGGCCATTGGAAGAGGACCTGATTAGACGATACAGTATTGCCAATGCCATGATCAGACTCTGCAACACTGTTGGAGTTGGGTTTGGCACAGAAGAAAGGAAAAATGGCCAGGACCATTAACAACAGGACAGATCTGGCCGCAATTCTTACAAAAGAAATGCAGCCCCATGATGGCAGTATCACAAATTTCTTCACAGACGAGGCGGCTGCTGTTGGCATTGAATTTGGCACTACCTGGCCATGCCCACCATATTGGGCATTTCCGATTCTGCTTCTGCTAGATATTTCTCTGTGATAAATCCGCTTCTCCTCCTTGCCCAATCCCTCTGGACAACTCATCTTGGGACTAGAATGTAAGAGCAACCGATATGACAAATTGGGTATTGGTTGTACAGGTTTTTCCTCTGGAACCTTGAAAATCAATGAATTATATAAGCCAAGGGGGAAACTGGAGAATAATTTAACGAGTGCAAAACCTGGAAGAGGTATGGTTTCCACCCACGAGGGCCACACGAGTATGATGCATATTTCTTGTGCAAAGAAACTGATAGTCTTCTTTCAGGCTCTGCAGAATCCCACACCACTCCATAGATACTTTATTCTAACTCAACCCATTATCAATTCATAGTAGGCATATCAAAAAGAAGTGGAGAACAAAAAAGAGAAAAACCTGCTAAATTATCAGGATCCATTAGCTATATCCGATCTTCTCTGCTCTGTTTCCTTCATTTCTCTTTCTCCCTCCGGCTTATTTCCCACCACAATAACACCAGATATGGTTTTGTGGGTATTGGTATCTTTATGAGGATGAAAAGGCAAACTCATAACACACATCACATGGCATACTAGTATTTAATTTAAAGACAAGAGCTAAGACATCCCATACAAATCTGTCTTTTCAATATAAAATACAGATGACCTCATGAGCATTTAAAGCCCACAATTATTTGGGTGAAGCTCATTAAAAGAGCGGTGTGATGTGACACCTTTGGGATGTTCTGATTGCTATTTACATTTGGAGATATTTGAGATGGTTCACAACATTATTATTCCTTTCATGGTTAGTATATTTTTCAGTTCACTCTTAACAAGTTATTATTAAACATGTTTTTAACTAATAAAAAATTAGTATTATTTTTATTTTCAAATGTCTTAAAATTTGGACATATTTATTTTTATCCAAAAAAATATTTATGTAGTTTGTGATTGGCTAAAACCTTTTACCTCTTATTCCCATCTTCACATAAATTGAGGCACTATGATGTCATCATATTTATTGTGGTTGTCATTTCTACATTTTTAAAAAATAATTCACTTTTTTGGAATTTATTGCTTAAAATAATTGACCTATTTTATAACTATGCACTCTTTTGTCTCTTATAATATTTACAAAAAAATTAAAATTGTCTTTTATGTATAGACTTATGGTACACATTTAAGTGCTTTTAAAATTAGAGTGCATATTTTCTAGATAATTCCACCTAAGTATTCCAAAGGACTTCTTCAAAAACATAGACAATAGTGCCACTTTTTCTTTATATTACACCCTACATATATTTTATTTTATTTTATCTAAAAATAATATTATAATGACTTTTTAAAATCAATATAATATTGTCTACTTTAAAATAATCTAATGCTAATTATTTTAAAACAATAAATTGCTATTTATTCTCAAACAATTCAACAATTCAATGTTAAGGGGGACTAGTCGCATTGCAACTCTTGTTTCTATTAGAAACATAGGTAAGGAAATATTTAAAAAATAGTGATATGATAAGATAACAAGGGTCTTATAGTGGCTAGTCCATGTGGATATAATGTGTGCTCTATTGAAATGTTTGTGTGTTTTAATGTGAGGACAAATAATAATGTTTACGAAAGTTTAAATAATTTGATTATGTTGATAGGTGTTTTAGAATCACAATTCAAAATAGTGTACAATTTAAAAAATGGAAAAGTAAAAAATGATATAAGTGTTGATTAACAACAAGAAGGATTAGATTGAGTAATCACTAAGTAACAAAGCAAGTACTAATAATACATTGAACAACGAAATTGAAGGAAAACTTTGTAATCACTATGATACATTTTGGCATGCTCTATAAACTAATTTCAATTAAAGGCTAATGTATTGATTTTATTGAAAACCAATAAAAAAATCATTATGAGAAGATAAAGTGGATGTATATTTAAGTTTGAACTATTCCTTCAATAAAAATTATTCATAAAATAAAATAAAATGATTATATTTTTGTTTGAATCAAAAACTTGAATGGGTTATGTGCACATAATTCTTAGGTTTAGCTACCAAATACTAAGGGGTTCCTTTCCGCCAAATTCACTTGGGGCATAATCTCGGTCGATCCCTTATTACTTTGGTATCTCCCGAGATTTGTACCATAGTGGATGGCTAGGCAACCCCTCTTTTATATATATATACCATATATATATATATATATATATATATATACATATATATATATATATTTATATATATATATATATATATATATATATATACACACACACATACATATACATATGTATATGTATATGTATATGTATATGTGTATATGTATATATATATATATATATATATATATATATATATATATATACATATGTACACACATATATATACATATGTATATATGTATATATATGTGTGTGTGTGTGTGTGTGTCTATATATATATATATATATATATATATATATATATATATATATATATATATATATGTATATATATATATATATATATATATATATATATGTATACATATATATATATATATATATATATATATATATATGTATACATATACATATACATATACATATACATGTTTGAAGTGGGTTGAATCACAAAGGGTTACTCTCATTAGGACCATATGTTTATGTGGTCACAATATTTATTAGATATGATAAAGTGTCACTATGGAATGAACAAATACATCATTATTTGATTTCTCATCATCAATTAAACCAATAGGTAGTTGTTCATTACTTTCATATTTATTCAACCCAAGTGAAATGTCACTAATAATATATCTGATATTATTGATAGGATGTATTTGTCATTCTTGACTGATTTTAATGAAGTGAATGCAACAATAAAATCTCAAATATTTGCAACTAATCAACGGTTAACTAAATCATTTTTTATATTTTATTTGGTAACTGAATTGCAATCTAAAATTTCATATTTTATATTTTAAAATTGAAAAATAAAAAACTAATACAATTTTTGGTTGGTTGCAAGTAAGGTACACACATTACTCATTAGATAAGTGGCGGTATATGCAATCTATTGCATTAGTGCACATTGCACGACGAGGAATAATAATATAAATGTCTATGAAAAGCTAAAAATGGTTTATGGGATTGAGATAAATACAATGTGAAATAAGAAAAAGGGGTGCGTAATCAAGATCAACAAAGAAAAATAAAAAAGAACAAGTAATTAAGAACATATGTTATGTTCTCTAATGCCTCACCGATCTCACTATATCTACAACTTTATGAGGGGTTTGCTTCCTACTCAATTTTGAAGAAGAAACAAGTTGGATAAAAATCATTCTTGGACACCAATTATTGAAAAAGTATAGGCAATAACCAAATGTTAACGAAGATCAAACATCTCTTGAATTCAAAGAGTCAAACATGTTTGGTCCTCATAAGCCATGAATTTCTAGCGAGAGTTATACGAGTCTTTAAAGAGGAAAACGATGGTCCCCGATCTTACAATAAGGAGAACATCTACCAATAAAATGGTCCTCACCTGAGGCTCCAAATATCAAATATGATGTTCCTCAAAGGTATGGTGGTTTGTCTATATGCAAAGGTGATATGAATAAATTTTGGATTGTGCCAAAGTAACCCTCAAGCTACAAGATAATTAGATACATGTGCAATGGACGTTGGATGAGTCCATCGAGAAATATCAATCTCAAATATTTTATTTCAAAATTTTCACATGTCATATTGATTAATGATTTTGTTATTTTTTTGTCAATTTCTTTTAAAAACATCAAATGAAAAGAATTTTTTTAAGTGATGATAAAAAAACATTAAATTTAAAGTTGAAATTACATTGTAACAATCAAATAAACATCACAATTAATAACTCACATATATTACACTCAACTATCACCACAACTACCATTCATGACACCAACCCTAAATCAATTATTATTTTATGATTTACAATAATTAAAGTACCTTACATAAGTGTGTGCATCTTTGATGGTGAAGTTATAGTGGATCGGGAAAAGCATGCGATATTGGGATAATTTTACATGTTCACACACATGCAAGAAAACACAACCTACTACCCATGGCATGTCACTCATGAATCGACATTTTTATAGTTCAAAAATATATCTTTAAATAATTAAATTAAATGTCACTTGCCACAATAAATAAAAATGTTAAAGTTAATCCATGTTATTAGTTTTACATGTGCTCCGATGGTGCATAAGATATCCACTGGGAATTCTACATTGCCAATAAAACACATAATTTACAAATCTTAAAACTTGTGTTAAAATTTTGGCGTTATATAATTATTATTTATGAAGCTCATCTTATACAAAAAGGTATTGATCTTTTGCTTCCTATGTGTAGAGGTATAGTTTTTGCATGTACGTATAGTTAATTGTTGTTTTGATATTTTTGTATGTACATATAGTTAATTGTTTTGATATTAGTGTATTTATAAATTTGTATCTTGTGTGCGTGTGTATTATGGTATTTATTTTAGATTTGTTATATAGTTTTGTTTATTAAAAGATTTTAAATAATTAACAAAGTTATTATTATTTTTAAAAATGTTTTTTTATTAGTAAAAATGACATCAATTTAGTTGTAGTGTTGAATTAAACAAAAACATATGTCTAGACAACAAAAATGTGCTCTAAATTCCATAATATTTTTTTAATCTCACCTTCTCTAAGTAGAAAAATCGTGGTCAAACATATTTCAAAGTTAGGTTCAACCACTTTGTTTACAACTCACATTATTACACTCCACCACAACCCCATCACTGTCATTTTGTGTTACGCCTATTGACATAATCATTGGTCCAAGTTAGAATCTTATTGGCATGTTTCCTTATGATTATCACTTTCGACTTATTTTCTTATGTCATTAACCATGTTTTCTCTTTTTTGTTAGAGTAGGTATTTACCTTAGCTCATGTTCACCTAGGTACTTTATTTACCTTTATTGTATTTATCCTCACCCACTTATGTGTGTGGATATTTCTTTTTATTTATTTAGATATTAGAGGGATATTATCTAGTTGTTAGGTATAGTTCTTTCCTTGATCTATGGTATTGACTAGTTCTTTCCTTGATCTATTGTATTGAATAGATCTTTGATATCTAGTTCTCTCATAAATCTATGGTCTTGACTAGTTCTTTCCTTGATTTATGGCTTGATCTACAACCTTGACCGGTTCTTAGATTTTTATTCATTGCCTATATAAGCAAGACCCATTCTCGTTGTATTTCATTGAGTTCCATAATAATATATGATATTTCTACTCATTGTTTGTAAAGGTTTATGTAAAGTTATTCTGGCGAATTGCTTTCATCTTATTGATCGTGGTGTTTGATTAGCATATGAGTTCTTGGCTTGGCATGATCTCGGTTATCGTTCCTTTTATTTTTGACTTCTCATTCTTTTTTTTTTTGGGCTCATTTTGTATATTTCATTTCATTTTCCCTTATTTCCTCTCTCCCACAACTTTCCCTCTCTTCTAAGTTTTTAATTGGTTTGGATCACTAACAGCCCATAGGATGATGGCCAATTTAATATCCACATTTTGTATTGCATATATATGAAACTAGGAATATACATTTTTCTGGCCCTTTTGACCCTAATTTTTATTTCATTAGGGTTTTGGTTTTCTTTCTTTGATTTCTTACACATTGTGTGTCATCTTCCACCCATAAAGGTCCTATTTTGATTTCAAAAACCTAAAAATACAAAGTTGTACTTGTTTATTTAGGACAACATACTAGGAATATATAAAAACATCCATGTTGAAATTATAAGGAAATAACTTGTTATTTTTAAAGATTCCATGTACCAAAACTCGTATTCAAGCATAAAAGCATATATACTCTATTAGTAATTTTTCACGTATTGAAAAGATAAGGGTTGGTTCAATTACAATACAAAGGAGTGCATTATACTTATTTGTTGATTTCTAATTTTTCTTTAGTTGAGGGATCTGATACATATCTAGGTAGATCACAATTTTCCTAATTTAATAAAAGCCTAAAAATACATTTTTTTCCTTATGAATTCTATAAACCTAAAGGTGGGATGAGCGTTTTGGAGAAGGAGATTGAAATGTCAATGATTTGTGACAAAACTAGAGAAAATGAGTGGGGACTTTTCATATTAGGGCATGAAGATATAATTCATAAAATCATATTCTCCTCTACATAAATAGAGCAATTTTTGTAGAAATCACGCTAATTTTACGGGTTTTGGATCATGACAAAGCGGTCAATACTATTTGCTAGTCTTGTTTACTTAGGTGTTATTCATCTAGCCTTCTAGACCAATTTTCCACATACTATCACTAATGACAACCTCCAAATTCATGAATTTCATTGTTTATGTTCCCGATTCTCTAGGGTTTTTTAAGTGCATTTAATTATTCTACATTTTTATATGGTTTGTATGACATCTTTTATGCAATTCAAACTCAATTTATTAATTTAATCTAAATTAATGTGATTATAGTGTGTTGTGGTTAGTTTAGTACATAAATCTACATTTGGTGAACATGTGCTTTTATCGATCATTGAACCCTTAGGTTTTACACTATATGTGCACCCACTTTATTTATTACCTTTTGGAGTTAGATTCTTTACTCATAAGGTTTTTTCACTCTCATTGTTTATACATTGATGGATATTATAGTGTATTCTTGTTTTGTTTTCCCCCAAATATCTTCTTTCAATGATGCCAATATGCAATAAATATATACTTGTGAGTCCTATAAATTTCATTTAAACAATAAACCTAGGGATGGTTTAATTTAAAATGCTAAAAAATATTTTATGAAGAACCCTTATGATATTGATAGGTTTAGGAATATATTAAAAATTGTTTCTTGTTACAAACTTCCTTCTCTTGTTCCAAATGTTTCCACCACAAAACATGCTTTAATTTCAAATGTTGAACATGTTTTGAGTGTTTCTTCTAATTTGATTTCTCCAAATATTTTAAAGGTTTGTGTGATATCCCAAGTTTTTTCTAGTGAACGTGGTAGTCACATGATTCACATTTAGTCCTATAGGTCTCCAATAGTGCCTCCTCATGTTGTTTGATAGGTTTTTGATAGGTTTCTAACTTCTTCCATTGCAATTAGTACTACTAATCAATCTACACATATGCATAATCTTGATATGACTATTATGAAGAATACATTTAACACCTTACAATATCATGTACACACACTATCATTAGGGTCTTAACTTATATTATTAGACCCCATATAACCTAATAATTTTGCTTATCCTTTTCCAAATGGGTTTATTTTCCCTAAGGTTATAATATTAGATGGAAAATGAGACCTCTCACACCACATATGATCATTTTCCCCTCATGCTTTGATTATATGCATAATGATAAGTTTTTTCTTAAATTATTATCACGAAGCTTAAAGGACTACATACTTGATTCGTTATATGCATTTCCATGTGGGTCCATTAGACCCTTCCTGTATTGGTGGATAGCTTCTTGGATCATTTTTGATTAATATTGGTATAAGGTTACCTTTGCGAAGATAGCCCAAGTGAAGAAAGCCTCAAATGAAGCATTCGAAGAACTATGTGCTTAGGTTTAAAACCTTAACATCTAATATGAATTAATAATCACTAAACATTGATCTTCAAAGCATATTAATTAATACTCTTTTACCAATATGTAAAGAAAACGTGTTCTTTAATTTTTATGTATTTTAACAAACTTTATCAAAAATTAAACTTGTAATGTCTTATATGTTTACATATGAGACACTTGCTCAATTTAGTTCAAAATATAAAAAAAAACATGCTTTCAAGCTACAAGCAAAGACCACAAGTCACCTCCCATGAAAACTACTAAGAGAATGGTCAATATTAACTTGAGAAAAACTTGTGATCTCGGATGGAATGTAGGAAGTTTACAAGACTTAGCGACAATCCACAACATGACTTAAAGAAGTTACTTGAGTGGAATATGATTGCGGTAACAGCGATAAGAGTATGAAACTTCAATACCATTACCGAGATAATTATTTTTAATGCATACTTTGTGGCTATCATAAAACTTAGGAACATTCATTCAATTGATGAATTACTTTAAAGCACAAAATCCTTGATTTTATTGATAGTGGTTAGATTTAATAGATGATAAAGCTCCACATGCCACAATTGAATGATCTATTCTGGGAGAAACAAAAATGCTAACAACATTTATATGGTAGATAAAATAAAATAAAATTGTGGGTCAATGCAATATGATATTCATCAAGAGGATTTATTGGTGTAGTAATGTAATGACCTCTTGGTTAGAAAATGAAAAAATGTGCTGAATTTTTTTCTAGTGTGACAAAGTCATAATTAGATGAACCAAAAAAGGGAATGCCTTAGACCACATAACCCACATATTTACAAAAACATAATGGATCCAAACAAATAGAGTTCACAATGCAGCATGAAACAAAATTCTATTTTTATATTGATCGATGAGAAAATTACACATGCACAAACACATTACAATCTTATTACGGTTTTGAAATAAATACTTTACATAAATCCTTAGCCTCTTTATCCTAACTAGACTTGAAGAATCACAAGAGTATTGATCCAAAATTGGCTCTTTCTTTAAGTTGAAACTCAAATGCTTTCTCATACTCTCTTTCTCCAATATTTTCTCTAGCTTGATCTTAGGGTCTTTGACTATCCTATTTATACCAACCACCAAGTCAAAATAAATATTTGGTTTCAATAAAGATTCAATTTATTTGTTAAGTCACAATCAATTGAGATGAGCCCATAAATAAGTAATCACTCATGGAGGCATTACCATTAGATTATAACACTTTAGTTTCAAGGTAATTCTCTTATAAGGGAAATATATTGGGTGACGCATAACCATGGAGACAACTAATCATTTGTTGTGCAAGTCCATACAATAGTGTGTTGAGTTGTGAACGATCTCTTAATATGATTTACAAATGATATTTTAACATTTATATTCACAAGTACTTTGGTCACCTCACAAGTTTGTGTTTCCTTTCTTATTCCCACACTAATTTTTTTTTTTACGCACAAGCTTATGTGTGCTTGTGCAAAGGTGTGAAAATCTTCTCATTCTTAACGAGTGTTTTTGTGATATAAGATAGCTTGTGAACATGGATGCTCATTAATCATAAAAATTAGGTAAGAAGAAACATGATACCATACCCATACATGTTCCACGAGTGTCTTATATGGATCGACCATGTTTACTTTTTTTGGATGTGCTTGATGACGTTACACATTTAACTTCTCATCCTTTCCACCTCACCAAATATTCCTTGTATTTTTTATGTACATCATCTTTTCAGTCCATGAATTAGTCACTTCTTCAATTTCTTCACATGCCTTCACTTTCTCAACTTGTTTTTCAATCATAGTAAGGGTATAAATATTCCACATTAAAATATGTGATATGTCTACCCCTTATGGTAGTTTTATGTTTGGATTATATTCAAAATTTTGTAATACTTTACATGGTCCAATATTATTCCACTTGATCCTATCATATATTCATATCTAGAACCTTTTCTTAAATAAGTGGGATAAGAATATGCATCTTTCTTGAAACTTTTTCTCTTTTGTTCTCAAATTTGTACATAATTTGTATTGTGTGTCACTCTTCTTTAGCTATGTGCGTATTTCTACACTCGTACATCTCTAATGTATCACACAAAATCCTTTACTTATTATTTATTCCATTTATCTTTCTTGTTGTATTGCAATATTGTTACACCTCTTGGAATTAGTCCATAAATGATTTGGAATTACATCCTTTCTCATGTTTACAGAGTTATTGTATACAAATTTCTCTTGTGCAAGGATTGAATCCCTATCTGTGGCCTCTCTGCTGACTAAACATTGCACCAAATGGGTCAAAGCACATAAGTGTGTCTCATTTGGTGGCCAAAAATATTCTAAAATTTGACTAGTACATAAATATTTTAAAATATTATAAAAACTTCAAAAAATCAGGTAAATTATGGATGCCATGTACCTTGGTATTTATAAGCTCTTAAAAATACATGTTTGGTCATTTTATATGTGTTTGGTCATGTTTTAATTGTCAGACATATTTTCTGAAGGTACAAAAACTGCAAAAAAGTGGGACACGGCCCGTCAAAGCATACTTTTGTGTCCCGTTTTTGAAGTTTTAATACTTTCAAAAAAATATGCCCGAAAAATAAAACATGACTAAACACATATAAAATGACCAAACATGTATTTTTAAGAGTGTAAATATACCAAGGCACAGGGCATCCAGAATTACCCAATTTTTAAAGTTTTAATAGTATTTTTAAATATTTATTTACTAGTCTGATTTTAAAATATTTTTGGCCACCAAGTGGGACACAATTATATGCTTTAAGCCCTAGATGATACTTTTGACTTTGACATCCATCCATGGAAAATGCGTACAATTGAATTGCGAACTTAGTGTTCGGTTTCTTCAACAATGTCCTCCATACATGTCGAAAAATTAGTGCGTCTCTTAGACACAATGTTGTGCGACAATCCATTAAGGCTCCCTACTTCTAGGAAAAACAAGTTATCCATGTACATACCATTATTAGTCTTTTTATAAGCAATAAAATAAGCCACTTTAGAAACACTAGGTGTCACAATAAAGATAGAGTCTTTTCTATCCTAGGTAATCAAAGAAAAAATGTACATTCATATGGTCCCATGGTTTTTAGGTATTGACGATGTGCATATTGACTTTTCCCTTTTTCCAAGTACAAAATTATCATATTTTTATATATTTATGCACATGTATAGCTAGATGTGGCCAACAATACCTCTCACTTAGTTATGTTAATGGATTTTCAATACCAAAATGACTAGCTAACTCTCCACTATGATTCTCTTCAACTAAGTTTTCATGCATAGATCCTCTTAGTATGCAAAAATGTATGTTTTGAAATAAAAACCCTTCCTATAGGAAACAATCCAATCAAGGCATATAATCAATGCTTACTAGTTCATCCATTATCTCCATACTTCTCTGAAACCCTCATCCTCTACGTAATTATCCTTCATGGAATCAAATCACATGACTATTGCATGTATCTTGACCAAACTGTATTAGACTTCTAACTCCCATGCTTCAAGATTGTTGTCCTAGTTTCATCCACGCTTAATTTTTGTGTTATAAATTGAATCTTTATTTGTGTCGACATAATCAATCAAGATTACACTTGGAGGTCTCACCTGAAGCACAATAAATATGACTCGAGGACCCCATTTAAGAGATAATTACAGGTTTTGGATGTCAGCCACGAATCTAACTACAAAAGCAATAAACACACATAATTCACAATAATGTTATAGTAGTATATCACATAAGACAAAAAACCCATTATATTCAAGTCAATACAATGTTACAAACAATGAATGCACACCAAACCCTAACATTAATAAAACCTTCTCAAGACATCCTAGCCGTAAAAACCTTCACCAACTAATTAATGAAAAACCCTATGAGTCCAACTCTCTTTGAATTAAAAATATGACTATTATTTATAGTTTGTGACCCACATGTATATTCCTAGAAGTTTTTTTTTTTAAAATAATCCAACCCGACATACACTATTTATCTTTTGTAATCCTTAACCATTCACTAATATTTGATTCTTGTTCTACCACATTTAATAACTAGTGTGTTTTCATTGATCTACTTGACGCATGTCGAGTGTATCGCTCACATCTCAAGGTCAGATAGTATTTTATGTTTGTTTTCTTAAAACACCTTGTCAACATCTCCCCACACTAAATTTATTATTTATCCTTAAAAATGATTTTCCACTCCCTACCTAAAAAAATAAAGAATATAACTTTTGCAAAGAACTTAAAAGAATAAAAATAATTATTCCAAGAATTATGGGACTTTATCCTTCAACATAAGTATTGTTTTAGCCCACTTATTTGCCTAATAATCAGCCCCTTGTTATCTCTTACATGACCTCCATATATTATTTAATGCAAATCTTCCACCTTTTCTCCAAGTCTTATGAGTAAATCTTCGAGGAACATGTGTTCCTCTTGTAAATTATCCAATGTGTACTTTATGTTTTTAGGGGCACCCGTATCATGGCCCTTATATTTGGTGATATCATATACAATTATATCATGCTCATCACACTTCGTGTATTCCCTCTTCCCGAGCTTCTACTTTTATCCTCATTCGAGAAACCTTATCCAACTCTACATTGATCTAATTATAGAAGGATTTATTTACTTAATTTACACTCATTTGACTTTCCTATGTAATAATCAAGCAATAAAAATCATCTAACTGCTCATCCTATGCCACTATTCTCTGCAGGGCATCCTAAACTTACACTAAACTAACAACAATGTTTGACAGTTCTATTATTTCTAAGGTAGTATCTCCCATTGATGTGTCTCGTAATTTTGTACCCAGTCAAAAGTTTAGTGAAAACTTTCTGTAATTGGTCAAAGGAGGACAATCCCTCCATAAAAACTTCATCCCCTATCAAAGTACGGGAAGTGGCAACTTCTTAGACTATTACAATTACTTGAAGACACATTTTTGACATCTCACATTTCTTCTTCTCAATTGTCCTTTCAGTGTGCTTATTTGTTGGAAATACTAAAATTTCTCCCTATATAGGTGAAAAACTCATTGTTTCTTATTTTACATTAAACCCATAAGAGTGCATCCTTGTTGGGAAGTAGAGAAGGTATGGGGTTGTACAATTGCACCCTCTTTAGTACATGCAAAAGGTTATGAACCAAAGCATGACCATTGATACCCTAAGAATTTCAAAAAATAACAAACGAGATATCACCTTCATCAAACTTCACAAATTTAATTCACTTATAGGGATCATTTCCTAATATTTTAACTTCCCTATCAGCTAGAACTATCTCCATGGTCTAACACTTCCTTGTCAATTGAAATTTTTTGTGATGCCTCTACATCACAACCATTCTTTCAAGCGAATCATTCTCATTTTTGGTTGATGTTCACCGGCCTTACTAGAGTTTACACTAATTCTCGTATGCGATCATCTTCTATCGCATCATGGGTATAAAAATCCTTGACCTATCAAGCAACTCCTCTAACTTGGTGACATCCACATTCTTTGTCAAAATTGGGATGGATTTCTGCAAAGTAGTGCATGAATACTAATTTGTTTCCCCTTATTATTTGGTTTTGTAGTGGATAAATCACCAAACCCCTTGAGAAAACTTGATACGTGTTATAAAACCAATGTTTTGTACCATAACCTCTTCAACATCACTAATTGTAATCTTCAACTTCCCTGTTGAAATTTGGGCTTAACACAATGGGAAATATTGATTCATTACTTATTAATCATGGCCTATAATTGATCAAACTTGGGATACTATAAAGAATCATCCATTAAATCTTCATCATCAGATACCTCCATATGACTATGGATAAAGAATCAATTAAGAAGTAACTCCCTTTTAGCATTTAAGGTAGTGACATCAATATTTTAATGGTTGCTTCCCATTATCCTATCCAAAAATCTTTCTAAATATATTTTAGTTACTATGAAAGGAATAACCTTACATTCCATACATCCCTTGTCTATGGTAAGGAACCTCACAATAATGTGATGTGGAGTAATGTAAACCTCCATAAAACCCTCACACACAACTATCAACTCCTATGTGATCCACTTCTCTTTACTAAACACCTTCTACAAATTCTCATACAAGAGGTACATGTGGGCTGTGTACATCTCCCCATACATCCAACACACTCATAAGATACATACCTTTACTCCATAGCTATTATGGGTACTACTACAAATGATAATTTCTCAAGGATCCCCAAGTTTATACAATAATTAGAATTAACATGGAGCAAAACTAAAATTGTTGCCCTAGCTCACGAGCTTCATGGGAATTTACATTCGTCTTCCTCGTTACAAACTCTTTAAAATTTACCTTGATTTCCTCCTCCACAAGGCTCTATGCAAGGTGGAATACCTCATGTGATCCTTATGCAAGGTTATTTTTGGGGGCTTTGTAGTGACTAGTTACGCAACAACCTATGTAGATGTGTTTTTAATATCATCCACTATATAGGTTTAAGTGTCAATTCCGAGGTGTGATATGTCAATTAAACATTATAATTAAATAAGCATTCACCAAAAAATTTAAATAAACATAATAAACATAAAAGTACACACGACAAAAATTTAACGTGGAAAACCCCAATGGGGTAAAAAAACATGGATGAAGAATTTTCATTAACGAGAAACATAATTTATAGTCCAGTAACTCCTTCCCTCACTTCTCTCCCTGAATTTACCCATAGTGAATTAATTCACCCGAATATGGCCCACGACCATATTTAAATAACCCCAAGGGTTATGAATACTAAGTGATGGGGTATACCCCCCGGTTTAAATAAATTGATTTAATTAAAAACCAATTAACCATAAACTCATAGTTTATATTAAATAATTAAGAATATAAATATTTTGAATTATTTAATTATAAACTAAGGTTTATACTAACACTTAATATTATGTTCTAACACTCCCCCTTAATATTAAGTGGGGAACCATATGCCAACATTACTCTTGTACAATAGGATTTACAAATCCATATACCATTAGTGAAGGTTTAGGCTAGCATATCACTATTGAAGGATTTATAACACCTTTATCATGCTCAACTTACATTTTGGTACAAAAGGATTTGGAATCCATAAATCAGAAGTTATGATTTAGGATAAGCATGATTTGTGAGACTACATCCCACGGTTTCTCATGGAAAATTCTTAAAACCACATCTCTAGGAGCCTTTTATAACACAATGACCTCCTTTAAAAATAAATGCAACATACTGGACTGTATACCGTAAAATTAGAGCTATAAGTTTACAAAGATCATAAAGATATTTTTACAATGCTTTACAATGGAGTAGAAGTATAGAGGAGAAGGATTTATCAACCGATGACCATTAGGAGGTGACATTTCCATGCACACTCCCCCTCAATGGAAAATCTGAAAGGCCAAACATTGCACAAAACTTGCATTATTTTATAGTGCGCACTGGCTCGTAAACATAATTGTAACTTGATCTTCAGATAAGTAGTCTCGAGATCTATATCACTTTATGCAGAGAACCTTCTCTCGAGATAAAGTCCGTGTGTATCTCTATATGCTTTGTCCTCTCGATGTATACCCCCGGTTTAAATAAATTGATTTAATTAAAACCCAATTAACCATAAACTCATAGTTTATATTAATTAATTAATAATATAAATATTCTGAATTATTTAATTTTAAACTAAGGTTTATACTAAATGCCCTCATCTTTCACACGCTTTTTGGGTGGGTAAAAGAGTTGATAAGAAGTAGTTTTAGAAGTAATATTTCCATCCTAAAAAAAAGAGGAGAATCCATTAGTTGTAGGAATAAAATGGGGAACACCATGTCAAGTGGAGCCGACTCGTGACTGACATGGAAGAAAAAGCGTTGAGCTTTGGAACTATCTCGCATATTGTTGGGGTTTCCAATCTCATCGAGAGGATTTAGGGCTATGATCAAAATGCCTCCATTTAGTTTGCAACAAGCTGGAAAAATAGAAAAATGAAATATGGGGGCAGATCCATTAATATCATCAAGAACTTATATCGAAATCACGGGCTTCAAATGGAAGAAAATCACTTTTTTAGCAAAATAATTGAGAAGGAAGTAGAAGCCAAAACGCTCCTCGAGGCGAGTGAAGAATTGGAATTTGTCACTGTTGACATCAAGGTTTTGTTAGGTTATGGAGCCTGTTTTCATGTGTGAAAGTGTTGAAGACTGTACACTAAGAGTACTGTACACTTTTCATGTATCCTCGCCGGGGGTCAAAAAAATTTTAGGCGTAATTTTTTTGGCCTCGAAAAATGCACCCGACATATCGGGAAACGTGCTCTTCTCATATGGGCAAGATTTTTGACCCATAGGTTTATGGGATGGGTTTTGCCCATGGTTTTGTAAAACTGCTTAAGCAATTGTCTATTTATATGGTTTTATGCATATGATAGAGATATGAAAAACATTGCAAAAGTGGTTTGAATTCGGCTGTGAATTCTGTAGAGTTTGTTGAGCATAGCTCCAAACAGATCTGGGTATTGTATTAAGAGAGTGGTGGCTTGTAATAAAATCTAAGCAAGTGATTCTTGGTGGACGTAGCCCAAATTGGGTGAACCACGTTAAATATTGTCTCCTTGTGTTGTGTTATTTTATTCTGTAATTTTATTTCAGATCTGTAATAATTTCTGCATATTAGTTTCTACTATTGTGATTCTGTGAGGGATTATTCCGAATATTTTATCTCTTATTTTCTAACAGTTTCTTCAATCCCATACGTGTTTGACAAGATTGAAAAAATGATGGTGAGATATGTTATGCTGGAAGGAAGATACATTACAGTTCCCCTTAAGCATCTCATCTTTTTGAACCATTTTAGGAGAAATTACAAAAAAATCCACATTTCATTTTAAACTCTTTAGAGCATTCAATCCTGGAGGTTCAAAAGCACACTAGGGTCATTCCCCTCCATCAGGGGATTATATTTATTCTGCATAAACATTGTCTTATCAAAAACCCTGCTCTTTCTCGAGCCTCTGCCTCTCTAACCCCACCCCTCTATCCGGCCCTTCCATGCCCACCCCTTCCAATCCTATGGGTAAAAGGAAGTTCAGATCTGAAAATCCCTACAATCCCATTCATCCTCCCTCCCCTTCGAAGAGATTTTTCCTTAGTAGCAAGACCAAATAAATTGAGATTTCTCGAAGCCTTTGCTCCATATGGGGGATCCTATGCGGAGTAACACTACTTTGGAGAAGGATGGGGACATGGAGAAGAGGATTGATGAGATTGAGAAGGATTTGGAGGCTTTAAAGAAATAAATGAAGCAGCTAACAAGAAAGGAAGGGAAGAGGAAAGTTGAGGAGGTGCTTGGACTTACGAAAGTCAGATCCAAGAGATATACAAAAATCTCAATTCCCTTGACAATATGATGTTTGGTGTGAAAAACAGGAAAGAAAATACTCTCACATCTCTCAAAGTTGTTTCCAATTTTCTGGAACAATAGGTCAAGAATGTATGCATGTTGAGCAATGTTTCTGAAAACATTTGGAGTGAAGGACCAGCTCGAGACCAAGCCTTTGGTCAGGTGGATAAGAATGACCCCTCACAGGTCACAACAATTGCACTTTACAGTGCCATACATGAGATGAAGTAGGCAATGGACATAACATCCAAGTGATGTGATACCTATAGGATTTTTGCACATTGGTCGTTTTGTAGTTGTTTAATTGTTGTTTTTTTGTTGTTTTTGGGTAGTTTGTTGTTGTTTTGGCACTTTTCTGTGCAGTTTGTTTAATCTGCAATTGAGATCTCTTGTAACATCCTGATTTTGATCATTTTTATATGTTTATATTGTAATATCTCGTCTCATAATCCTTTTTGTACAAGGGTATAGTCCCTTCAAAAATTATTTACCATTAATAAAAAACCAAGGTTTATACTAACACTTAATATTATGTTCTAACATTAAGTCCCTAACATTACTCCCCAATCAATAGTGGCTTGATCATATAATACAATCATTATTGAAACTTTCTACATGTCTACGCTAATGTTAGGTAGGCCTCTAACTTGACTAACTTTGGTGCTGATAATTCTTATACTTATTTCAATGAAGTGAAACCTATCTCCATGTACCCTCGACAAAGCCCATGTTAGGAACTCCTTTGTATTTTTTGATGTAGGGAAATTCCCACCATGCTAAGACAATATTCTCAATTATATTTTCTCACATTACTATGTCCTCCTCTATCTCCCTAATCGGTATGTTCAAATCAACCTTCATTTTGGAGGTGGTGTTATCTTTTCCATTGTTGAATTCTTTGAGAGAACCATTGTCAACTTGGGTTTCAATCAAAAATGTTATCGACAATGTATTTGGATATCCCATGATATTCACTAGGGTATTACTCTATTTCTTATACTTCTTCTTCAACCCCGCCCCTCTAGGTGAATTAATAACAATATTTCTCTTTGGTGTCATCTCTTCACTCTCAATTCTTTACCCTTGTTTACACTATCCTTTAGCTACATATCCACACCACCAACACTATCACACTTTTCCTTCTCACTATTATTTGGATATGGTTTATCCCCTCATTTTTTCACAAATTAAATTTATTCATCTCGTAACTTGGTCATACTTTTGAATTAAAAATTACATGAATGATCAATTATTAATACCTTGAGTTCCTTAGATAGCCCCACCAACATTTAACTCAAGCATATACTTACACACCACTTGTAACCTTTTCCATTTTCAACACACATGAAAATCTTCTTAGTCATCCCTCCACATCATCTTCTCTAAATATATTGTTATCCATTTTTACCCCGGGAAAAAATGGACAACCTGAAGGAAATTGGACTTGGGCAGTCGATCGAGACTTTAATGGAGAATCTGGAGATGTCAGGTAAATTCCCATGTTCTTTGACACTTGCAGTTGATTTGGGAGCACTTGGGGTCATTGGTGCATTTCCCTTCTTCTAGAGGAAAAGGAGTTCAATTCTTAGCCAAATTTGAGAAAAAATGAGTAAAATTGAGAAAATTTGGCTTTGGGGCACTCTACTTCATTTTTTCTAACTCCCAAATCAAGAGAAATCCAAAAGTTAGAGAAAATTGGAGAAAAACACAAAGAATTCCATGGAATGCTACGAGAAAGTGCCACAGAATGCCACGAAAGTACCACAAAATATGCTTTGTAGAATTATGTAGAAAGTGTTATGGAATGCCACATAAAGTGTCGCGGAATGCCACGAAAGTGTCCCGAATGCCATAGAAATTACCACGTAACGCCGCGGAATGCCATAGAAAGTGCCGCATAATGCTACGAAAAGTTCCACAGAGATCAGAAAATGCTACGAAAAATTCCACGAATAAATTCCATGAAGTGCCGCAGAAGAAAGTCCACGAAATGCCGCAGAAAACTGGAAAATCCACGGAACAAAGGAAAACTACATTTTTTTTGTAAGAATTTTCGAATGGGCATAACTTTTGATCCAGTGCTCAAAATTTGACAAACCTTATATCGTTGGAAAGGTCTTGACATCCTCCACATCATAGAAAACTGAAATATTAGTTTTGATGAGTTTATATAGATCATTATGGGTTGCATCCATACCACGGTGGTTTCCACCCACTCACGCCCTGTAGAACATTGTTGTCTGCTCTCCGAGACCACAATTGTCCACTACCAATGTGATATTGGAATCACTGCCATAGTTTTCATTCTTATTGTGATCTATTTTTTCCGGGGCATCTTGACTTGGTTATGATTTTACCCATCTACTTCTTTTTTAAACACATCATTAATTTATCGTGACGTCATCGATTCCTTATTTGAGGGGAGCTTATCACAAATCCTTTATCCTCATCCAACTCTTTTTATTTTTGTCTTATGGTTTTCTTTTGCAAACCACTAAAAAAAGGGGGCAAAATATCGACACTTAAATTTGGTATCTATACCCTTATCACCCACATACGCATATTTATTTAATCCATCCCCTTAATTAAATGCACATTTATCTTATCATTATCCAATCCTCATCAATTAACATTAATTAATTAATCCCCATTAATTAATTAATTAATCATTTAATCTTTATTAATTCACATTAATTAATTAAATCCCTTTAATTAATTAATTAATTATCACATTCACATGCCCTAATCAAACTTTCTATTTAGGATTCTTTAATTCTAAATATATATCCCCATGCTTTTCTATTCTTTTCCTAACCTATTCTTATCCCCAACTCAGCCCTAAACAACCCAATCCCCCTGTTTGCTTTAAAGTAGCTTTTCCAACTCTTAAATACACAAAATCCCGATCAAAACAAAAATCACCCACTATTTGGGAAACTTTCCTGCAATCGGTGGCGACCCAACCTGTGTCGTCGTCGACCCTATAAAGCCAAGTTCATTCCCTTCCTAAAACATGGCCAAGGAGAGGGCACAACACAAAAACATGACTTCTTTCTCATTTTCATCTACTTTGCGATTCATTCTTCGAACCAGAGCATCTTAACAATCCTTTTGCAGTCCTTGGAAGCTTGTCTTGATCATCTGCATAACATTGGGAGGTTTACATTGATTTTTTTGCTATCTTGTCTTATTTCTTCTATTATCTTGTTAAATCTAACATTGTAGGTCCAGCAACACTCGGGACTCCATTATTAGGTTGTTTTATAAGTGTTTCTATTTGCAGGTTTCCTTTTCAGTCAATCTACCTTCGGCCTTGCCTTATTCTACTATAGTCATCATCACCTAGCTTAGGTCGTCATCGAATCGACCCTCTGTCATCATCTTTTCCATCTCCAGAGCATTCCCTAGACTCTACATATATTCAACTTCACATTTGCACCTCATATACACCATCTATCTCCTTTTACGTAGCATAACCAACCTATTTGCACTCCAATCACTGTTGTTTCACCCTAGCCGCCATTGACCGTGGTCCCGATTCTCAATATACCCTCATCCATCCTTGTTTTATGCCATTTTCCTAGTTTCCACCTCCTCACACTGTAGTGCCCACACTTTTTATAGCTCAGTAGCTTGTTGTTTCTTTACTCATAGACATGTTTTGACAGTGATTGGTTATATCTTGGACATTATATTTAGATATTTGATCTTATTAGACAGGTGTGGACATTTAGGCGTATAGCGCCAATTTAGCTTAATTTCTATATTGTCGCATTTTCTTGTTATGTCATGGATACTAATGGATATGATGCTATGTTTGGAACATAATTATAATAATGGATAGTTGTTGCATGTGGGATTCTATGGTTATATGTCGCGTATCATTTTGTCTAACTTTTGGAATATTGAGTATAATTGTGCACGTTGTCGCATCTTGATTTCAGTAGGATGTTAGGTTAGTTTAGAACGTATTGATATCTTACTATGTCATTGAATTATATTGTATCGGATAGGTGCGGTTAATGTGTGCAATGAGTGTGCAGGTGACAGGTTTACAGGAGAACGTGGGATTCAGGCCAGCTACTCAATCTTGCACAAGCAGCCCACGGGTTGAGTCCTAGCCATGTTCATTGTGTGAAGCCTTAGTATAGAAGATTATTATTTTGGGCACTATGAGTGACCCCAATTTATGTAATGTATTGTGCTTTGAATTATTAATTTTGTTTAGGGTTGCTAGTGAAGTTGTAAACTTGTTTTGGGAGTTAATAATTCCACTTTCTTTTAAATTGTTGATTTTGTTTAATGAGTCACTTAATCACAAGGGTTTAGGGTCACATGTGAGACCCTTGGGTGGTCCCCACACCCTCTACCCTTGTGCCAAAAATGCAAAACCCGAAATTAGGGTATTTTGGGCATTTTTGGGGACCCCTTTTTAGCTTGGGAGTTCCCCTAACATAAAAATGAGCCCTTGGACCCTACCTAATGGGTAGGGGGCTTATTTTCAAGGCTAGAGGGAGTTTTCCCTCCCTTTTTACCTCTTGTTTAGTCACATCCATGTAAGGGATGTGGATTTGAGTGTTTATCAAAAGTTTCACTAATTTTGTCTTGCTAACATTTAGGGGATTTTGGGAGAAGAGGGAAAAAGATAATTTTACCCTTTCTCTTTTTTTTTTTTTGCATCTTTGACCTCCGCCAGTAGCAGCCACAAGGGCTCCACCGCACCCGCAAGCAAGCGATAGACACGGCGCGGGGCCACCCGCAGCAGGGGGCTAGATAGACGCATGGATTTCAGAGAGGTGTTTCTAGAGGATGTTTTGGTGGAGCTAGAGATAGGAGGTAGGGCACTCAACAGCATAACCACTCGCACTCAGGAGAATCTGCTTAGGGTTGGACCGGTAGGATCAGTACACCAGAGTACAAGAGGGACCCCATCTCAGAGGGGTATAGGAGGTTGTTTTATTTGTGGATCTCCATATCACTATGTGCGCATGTGCCCGCACAAACCCAATACCATGGATGCACAGAGAGCTGCTAGATCCGAGCAGATGGTGGGTGATGTAGGATGCACTCATCGTGTATATGTAGCGGTTGACAACCGCCAGGCCGAGCATCAGGCCACAGTCATTGAGATGACAGGTACTATCAGGGGTATTTCTGTCTCAGTACTTTTTGATTCAGGTGCTTCAGATTCTTTTATATCACCTTCTATAGTGGACCAGTGTGGGCTAGTGGTGGCTAGGCAACCAGATAGTTGGTAGGTTGAGTTGGCCTCTGGGGCCAAACTCATCGTGGACTCGTATGTGGAGAGTTGTGTACTTGATTTAGGAGCCTTCTCCACTACTCTTGACCTCCGAGTTATCCCTCTAGGTTCCTATCAAGTAGTGTTGGGTATGGATTGGCTCAAGGCTCATCGAGCTAAGGTGGATTGCAGAAATAAGGTCATTGAGTGTCAGGATGATCTTGGGAGTGCAGTTGTGATATCAGGGATGCAGAGGCCTATCTCCTTGCGCATGATATCGGCTAAGCAACTCAAGCGGAGCATGCGTAAGGGGTGTCAGTTGTTTTCTATCACCATCAGTGATCGATCTGAGAGCACTCCAAAGCATTCACCCTTAGATGATCATGCAGTTTTGAGGGAGTATGCATATGTGTTTCCAGGTGAGCTTCCATGTTTACCACCCTTTAGAGAGGTAGATTTCACCATTGATTTAGTACTTGGATCAACACCAGTTTCTAGGGCACCTTATTTGATGGCGACTCCAGAGCTTCATGAGCTCAAGATTCAGTTAGAGGAATTGTTAGATAAGGGTATCATTCACCCTAGTGTATCTCCTTGGGGAGCGCCCGTCATATTTGTGAAAAAGAAGGATAGTTCTCTCAGAATTTGTTTAGACTTCAGGCAGCTCAACAAAGTCACAATAAAGAACCGTTATCCGCTCCCTAGGATTGATGACTTGTTTGATCAAATGCATGGAGCGAGAGTTTTCTCCAAAATCAATCTCAAGTCGGGTATCATCGGTTGTGCATTTCGAGATGCGAAATTCATAAGATAGCATTTTGCACACATTATGGGCATTATGAGTTTACAAAGTGGTTCCATTTGGTTTGACCAATGCCTCAAATGCCTTCATGAGCCTCATGAATGGAGTATTCGGACATTTCTGATCACTTTGTCTTAGTGCTCCTTGATGACATATTGATATATTATCATTCCGAGGAGGAACACGAGGAGCATTTGAGGTAGGTACTTCAGGTTTTGAGAGAGCGAAGTTGTATGGGAACTTGGAAAAATGCAGCTCCTTTCAATCGAGATTCGATGCTTGGGTCATATCATTTCAGGCAAGGTTATCTCTGTAGATCCCTCTAAGATACAAAAAGTTATCTTGGACTGGCCAACACCCACATCAGTTATTGAGGTGAGGAGTTTCATGGGTTTAGCCGGGTATTACCGCAGGTTCGTACAGACTTTTCTAGGATTACTCACCCTATCACTTCTCTTCAGAGGAAAGGGAAGAAGTTTGATTGGTCAAAGAAGTGTGAGCAGGCCTTTCAGTTGCTTAAGGAAAGGTTAACCACGGCGCCCATCTTAGCAGTTCTAGACTCGACAGAGGATTTTGTTTTTTGTATTGATGCATCACTAGAGGGTTTGGGAGTAGTTCTTATGCAGGAGCGTCGAGTTATTTCTTTTGAGTCTCGTAAGCTCAAGGACTACGAGCTTAATTATCCTACCCATGACTTGGAGCTTGCAGTAGTTGTTCATGCTCTAGTTCGTTGGTGACATTTCCTTTTGGGTAGGCCTTTCATTTTGAGGACATACCATTGTAGCTTGCAGTATATCTTCTCACAGCCAAACCTCAACGCTCGTCAAAGGCGTTGGATGGAGTTCCTATGTGAGTATGATATGGAGGTTCAGTATATCAAAGGGAAGGAAAATGTTGTTGCAGATGCACTTAGTAGGCGACAACATGTTCTTGCTTCTTTCACACTTCAGTCAGATTTGAGAGGCAGGATCCTTGAGCACCTTCCAGAGGACAGGTTTTATGAGGGAGCTAGACAGATGTTAGAGTCTCAAGGTTCTTTAGAGGGTAAATATTTTGGGTGTGTTTTAGAGGCAGATGGTTTGCTTCGGTTCCACAGTGCATCTATGTGCCTAAGTCAGGTGATTTGCGTAGCTTCATCCTCACAGAGGCTCATCGAGCCCCATATGCGGCACATCTAGGAGTGAAGAAAATGCATGCCGATATGAGGGAGTTATATTATTGGCCAGGTCTTCGACGGGACATAGCAGATTTTGTTGCATGTTGCCTTGAGTGCTAGAGGGTCAAGGTAGAGCATTCACATCCCGCAGGACTTTTACACCCCCATGATATTCCCGAGTGGAAATGGGATGTGATCTCCATGGACTTCATAGTCAGACTCCCCATGTCTTCTTATCGTCATGACGCCATTATGGTCACCGTGGCTAAGTTGACTAAGGTTGTGCATTTTTCGCCAACCAAGGTCACCTATAATGCACATGCCATTGCGAAAGTATTTATGGAGGAAATTGTTAGGTTGCATGGGATTCAAAAGACCATCATCAATGACAGGGATACTATCTACACGTTAGTTTTCTGGACTTCTTTTCAGGCCACTCTGGGTACTCAGATTAATTTTAGTTCAGCTTATCATCCAGAGACAGATGGGCAGACAAAGAGGGTTAATCAGGTGTTGGAGGACATGTTGAGAATGTATGTCATGGATCAGCAGAGGAAATGGGAAGATTATTTACATTTAGTTGAGTTTGCTTACAACAACAACTATCATAGTTCCATTGGTATGGCTCCTTACCAAGCTCTGTATGGATGACCTTGCAGGACACCTTTGAGTTGGGATAGACTAGATGACAGGATTATTCTGGGACCAGCCTACCTTCAGGATTTAGAGCAGCAGGTTGTGTAGATTAGACAGTGTCTTGAGCAGGCCAGAGCACGCCAAAAGGCATATGCAGACACCAAGAGGATTGATCATCACTTCTTAGTGGGTGATAAAGTCTTCTTGAGGGTTTGTCCGCATAAGAGTCCGATCCGTTATGGAAAGGGTTCTAAGCTATCACCTCGTTTTGTGGGGCCTTTTGATATTTTAGAGGTCATCGGTCCAGTTTCCTATCACCTAGCTTTGCCACCATGCCTTGCACGGGCCCACGATGTTTTTCATGTTTCTGTACTACGTAGATATGTACCTGATGCTTCTCATGTCTTGGATTGGTCAGCATTACAGGTAGAGGACGGAGGACAGTGGAGATTGGAGCCCGTACGCATACTGGAGCACCGGAGGTTGGCCCTTCGGGGTCAAGACTTGGACCAGGTTAGAGTACAGTGGGACCGGTATGACGAGACAACAGCTACCTGGGAGGATGCGATACCTTTGAGGGCTAGATATCCCTATCTCTTTCAGTGACTTCCAGGAGGAAGTCTAATTTTAGTAGAGGGGGATGTAGTGCCCACACTTTTTATAGCTCAGTAGCTTGTTGTTTCTTTGCTCATAGACATGTTTTGACAGTGATTGGTTATATCTTGGACATTATATTTAGATATTTGATCTTATTAGACAGGTGTGGACATTTAGGCGTATAGCGCCAATTTAGCTTAATTTCTATATTGTCGCATTTTCTTGTTATGTCATGGATACTAATGGATATGATGTTGTGTTTGGAACATAATTATAATAATGGATAGTTATTGCATATGGGATTCTATGGTTATATGTCGCGTATCATTTTGTCTAACTTTTGGAATATTGAGTATAATTGTGCACGTTGTCGCATCTTGATTTTAGTAGGATGTTAGGTTAGTTTAGAACGTATTGATATCTTACTATGTCATTGAATTATATTGTATCGAAAAGGTGTGGTTAATGTGTGCAATGAGTGTGCAGTGACAGGTTTACAGGAGAGAACGTGGGATTCAGGCTAGCTACTCAATCTTGCACAAGCAGCCCACGGGCTGAGTCCTAGCCATGTTCATTGTGTGAAGTCTTAGTATAGGAGATTATTATTTTGGGCACTATGAGTGACCCCAATTTATGTAATGTATTGTGCTTTGAATTATTAATTTTGTTTAGGGTTGCTAGTGAATTTGTAAACTTGTTTTGGGAGTTAATAATTCCACTTTCTTTTAAATTGTTGATTTTGTTTAATGAGTCACTTAATCACAAGGGTTTAGGGTCACATGTGAGACCCTTGGGTAGTCCCCACACCCTCTACCCTTGTGCCAAAAATGCAAAACCCGAAATTAGGTATTTTGGGCATTTTGGGGACCCCTTTTAGCTTGGGAGTTCCCTAACATAAAAATGAGCCTTGGACCCTACCTAATGGGTAGGGGGCTTATTTTCAAAGCTAGAGGGAGTTTTCCCTCCCTTTTTACCTCTTATTTAGTCACATCCATGTAAGGGATGTGGATTTGAGGGTTTATCAAAAGTTTCATTAATTTTGTCTTGCTAACATTTAGGGGATTGTGGGAGAAGAGGGCAAAAAGATAATTTTACCCTTTCTCTTTTGTTTTGGCATCTTTGACCTTGATGAGGGAGAGGGGTGACACATGTCACCCCCTCATTTGTGAGGATGCTTACTTGCTCCTCTTCAAATTCCCATTCATGGGAAAAGAGAGGGACTTTTTTTTGGAGCTTCTTGCTTGGATGCTTGGGTGATTTGGAGCTTGTGATTTGCTTGAGTCAAGAGTGAAGAAACTTGAAGTTGGATAGCTTTTTGGAGAGCTTTCCTTGAGGTAGGCTCTTATGTCTTTTGCTTGTGTTACATTATCTTAGTTGTTAGATGGGTTGCATGATTTTGTTATTTGGTTATTTGTTTGTTTTTACTCCCTCCATCATATGGCATGATGGAGTTTTGGAGTGTGGGGGAAGAGAGAGGGAATTTTCCCTCTCAATCCTCAAGGCTTGATGGACAAGCCTTGTAGGATCTTATTATTTTTCCCCTCAAATGGTTGAGGTGGGGAAGTTGATTCATTTGGCTTGAATCTCCTTCCCCATTCTTGGTAAGGAAACCCCTTTGGGGTTTGAAAATCCTTCCAAGGAGGACTTGGAGAAAGGGGGAGGAATAAGGAGGGCTTTGATTGAATTAGGAGCAATAAGGAGGATATGGAGATGTGTATTTTGTGCAAATAATTTTGATGTATAATTTTGGAGAACTTTCTCCTCTCTTCCCCATTTTTGAGGATGAACATGGGTTCTCCTCCTTGTAAATTTGGAGTCTTGTGTTGTTGTGAACTATTTTTGTGTGCTTGTATCATTGTTGGTTTACCCTCCATCTTGTGCAAGTTTTGGTTAGTTATCCTCTTTCCCATGGGCTTGGGGGAGGCTAGCATGCATCCCAACCTTGGGATAGGCATGTGATGATGCCTATGGTTGGGTGGCAAACAAGCTCTTTTTCTCCTTGTATGGCTTTTGGGAAGACATGGAAGTTGGCCCTCAAGTTGGAGTGGGTGGCCTCTTGGGCTCTTATTGTTCTTTTCTCTCCTTATGAAAACCTATTGTATTGTAACTCCCTTGGATATGGTTATGAGGATAGTTTCATCTCCTTGCTAATTCTCCATTTTGTAAATCTTGCATTCACATGTAAACTTGAGATATGGTGATTAAGATGAGAAATCTCTCTCCCAACTTGCAAGAAACTTGTATTAGAAAATTTTGGTGGTTGTATATTTAGGAATATTTTTACATCACCCATTTAGTCTAAGTTTGTGGAAGAGAAGTAATGTATCAAATGTTTCAATCAGTTGTAACTTGATGTATCTCCCATATTTTATTTATAAAAAGGATATATTACTTGTTGAGGAATCCTACATGTGTGTAAATCTGAAATGATCCTTTGTATTAAATCTGAAATGAAACCTACTTGGTTACAAGAAGTTGTTCTTGATTTAACTTGGGAAGAAACTATTTTATTTGTAAAATGCACATTTCCTTTTTATATTGACATAGTTTTAGAAATCTTTTTTTTTTTTTGTGCAAAAGGGATTGTACTTGAAAATGTGATAGTTCTCTTGATTTTTGTAAAAAAAAAAATAAAAAATAAAAATGTTATCACATTACACCTTTACATATATTCTCTTGATTTTAGTTCTCTTGATATATGTTTTGTATTATATATGTTGTTTTATATATACATTCTCATATAAGAAATATTATTGAATATATATATATATATATATATATATATATATATATATATATATATATATATATATATACATATACATACATACATACATACATACATACATACATATGTATGTGTGTATATAACATATTTTATAAAAACAAATTTAAAACACATTGTATAAAAAAAAAAACTTATGGAATGGGGGTTCGCCCCACCCCTTGCGCTTGTTTAAACAAATATTGTAATGGGGAGGGCCGATCGCCCCCCTCCAGCCCGACTGTCCCCACCCCGCATTGCAATCCCCCCTGAAAACCCCTGTCGCCCCCTTTCCTCATCACCACTTCTGTGCCTCCCTCTTTCGGTCCCCACATGTCCGGCCATCCTCACAGCGTCGCCTCCCCTCCTCCATCTCCAACGCCACCCCCTACCGCGTCACCATTGCCCCCCTCTCGCGACCTCCTCACATAGCCGCAGCCCCAACCTGCTCCCCACCCCCTTCCACGCTGCCACCATTCTTCCACCTGCGTGGAAAACCCTATCCGCCGCCTCCCTCCTATTTTTTTGTTTTATTAATCATTGTATGTTTTTCCTTCAACAATACAAATCCAAATCAATTCTCCTCCACTTGCAAAAGACCAACCAAAACACATGATAGGAGTAATGAAAAGAAAAAGAAAGAAAATAAGAAAGAAAATTTCAAATGATAAGAAAGAAAAAGGTAAGGAAGTTAGGGCAAACTTTCAAATCTAGGGTCCATATTAGAATGATCCTAGGGCTCAAAATAAATCCAGCACACTTTTGGATATGGGAAATATTGTGGAAATAAACATATTAAATGGGGGATGAAATTTAATTAAGGAAGGGTAGTTATTTTCTCATGTGGGTGAAATATTGCAATGAGATATATTATTTTTAATGTGTAAAATTTGTTAGAAGCTAAATAAATAAAATTAAATAGAAACAAATGTTTTAGCAATTTGGTTAAAATTATATCAAGAGAAATTTAATTACTTAATGAGAATGGTTAGGTGAAACATTAATTCGCACAAAAATATATATATATATATATATATATATATATATATATTTTACCAACTTTTTAGGTCATTTCTATGTTGTCTCGAGGCCGGGCATTACACACACCCCTTTGGCCTTTGGTTGATTCTATTATACTCATGCCTTTATAGCTTCCAAATTGCACTTAGATCCTGCCCAAGTATGCATATTCAACTTACAAATCCATATCCATCCTTCCAAGTCACCGTTGAACTACCTCTGCATAGTCCGGGTTATCGTCCACCTAACCGCTACCATTTAATTTATATCCATTTATACCATATTTGTATATGCCTTACATTTCCGCATTTCCAGCTTTTTTGTGCCTTAGATTTTACAATAATATCCAAGATATCGTTATTACTTTAATAATATTTTATCTAAACACAGGGGTTGATATCCGCCAGGAAATTAATGCTTCTACAGTGACTTTGTTTGGGAAACCCCAACATATAATATATAATCAAATCTTTCTCTAGTTTTTCAGTTTATATAGCTTGTAGTGGAGATCAATCACCTTTGCACCCGTTCATCCATCACATCACATATTGAGGTACCTTAAACCCTCCATCATTCGAGGTTTTCTAGTTTCTTTAGTAGCTAGTGCATTAAATTCATTAGGAATGAGAAATTTTGACAACATTCTTGGCACGCCTGAGGTGGGACCACCCTTTAGGTGATCTCTTACATTTATTGCTTTTGTATTTTGTTTTTCTATCTTCCACTAACACTGCAGCGTGAGGCTCTGCTTTATTGCTTGCTCGTGTTGGGTTCATGGCTTGGATTTCTCATCACTCGAAGTGCAAATAAATAGGAAAAGCGTTATCCATGTATTTCTCACTTTTTCCCTATTTTCTCCTTTTTGCATTGTAATTTCCCATTCTTGTTTGTGTCCTCATTGAATATAACACTTTGTTTTAGGCTTAAAAAGAACCCTATAATTTTTGCATCATGCTTTCTCACATAGCTTAAATAGGGGTTTAATCTTCGCATCTCACATCTTATCACACATGACCTAAAAATCACAAATCAATTAACATATCAAAACATCTCCTTACCCGGTAGACTGATTGGGATTTGATCACCCAACAGGAAGCCACCTAAGACTTCCCAAGCTAAAATATACCTGAAACCAAACATAGATTGCCTTCTCCTAGGTACCTCATTATCCATTTCCCCTTTTCTTTTCATACTTTCTTAAACAAAAACATAAAAAGAACTATTTTCCTGACTTGCTTGATTTAAAATGGAACAAAACTTCACCCCAAATGGTTATGCACAAACATCTACCACGATCAATATCACCATGCATGTCCAAACTTCATTGAAATTTATGTTCCTCATACATTATATTTTTCCATCCAATCCCAACCATCTTATCATGTTTCTCCTTCCCAATATCATACACCCCCTCAACCAATACGATCTTCACCACTCCCTGACATTTTCAAAGAGCCCTTTCCTAACCCACCACCAACAAATTTGTTTTCACCAACCACACCAAACAAATATAACCCATTTTCAATTGATAACATACCTTAAAACCCCCTACCTCATGCTCCTTTAGAGACATCCGACTCTTCCTCTAACCCAATCTATTATTTTCTACTTCGTAAATCCATTGAAACCCCTCAATCATGTCAATCCACTCAATTGGTGGATCTTATTACACCTACATCATGTCATATCAACCCTATCCCTGCTTCATCTAGAATACCCATCCAATCACCACAATCTACCAACATTCACACTTCTCATGTGCTCCAATAATCAAATATTTTAATCCAACCTCAAACATCCTATCAAACATCTCCTCTAACTTTAACACACCAAGCTTCCTTATATCCTTATCCATCCACTCCTTATGTTGTACAACCAAGACCATCCAACACTTATCCTACAAACCATATCAACCATAACTACAACCCCATGCCTATCACATCAATTACCACCACTCCTCAAACATCTAGCATGATCGATATCTCGTGCTTGTCTCCTTCTATCCCCATCTATGAATACTTTCACTATAACTCTAGTTCTCAATCATGTCAACTAGAGGGTCCTACTCCATCCCCACCACTTTACACCATCCCCGCTTCATCTACCGTACTTTATGTATCTTAACAATCTCAGCCATCCTAATATGTCCCTACTTCCCAATATTACACAATACCCCAACCAATCTAGTCTCCACTCCTAGATATATTCGAACAAACCTTCCCAGAACCACCATCTACAAATCCATTTCTATCTTCCATACCATACGATTGTAATCCTTATTCAATCAATTCTATAAATCAAACTCCTCTTTTAATATCCACACCTATATCTACCTCATCCACTCCATCATCCAACCCCTTTCCATCCTTACCCATAATACCATCCATAGATCCAATCCTAGTTCCCGCACCTACCACATTGTTCCCACTCCTATATCATTCGAAGAGCCTTTGAAATCACTTCAACTTACGAAAACTTTAAAGAATCCTTCTTCCTCATCAATGCAATCAAATCAACCTTCACTTTCATTAGATTCCATTAAAAAATATTGCTTCGTATGCCTATGCCAACACCACCTTTGGATCATCCAAAGGAAATTATTGTTGTTTCTCGTAAGGATGCAACCTCAAAAATAAAATGTACAACCATTAATGAATTACCTCAAAAATCCCTTATACATTACTATAAAGAAGTTAAAATTCCAACCTCTAAAAAATCCAACATGAAAACCTTTTCATCAAGAACGTTTCATCAACTAAAACTAAAACCATCCAACACTAAGGAATTTACCAATACCAAAATTGAATCTAGGCCATCGAGACATCAAAATGCTCAAACTTTATCATCAACATTCGGATCATCTCAAACATCCACTTCTTCTCCAAAGACCAAGATGTTTCGTAAAGACAAAAACCTCATAATGCTTTGGTTGGGTCATGCACGGGGTCTTCTCAAACTTGTTACAAATTTCTGCAATCGTGCTTCCACCTATTAGGGCCTTTGACCCAAATAGCAAGAATCCATCATGGTTTAATTCCAACCTTGTCTACGCATATCATCATACCCTGGACATGATATTGAACATTGCAGAGCACTTCAATCCATTGTTCATAACTTCATTAAGGATACATCATTCCCAAACCAAACAAATATCTTCCTTCCACTTCAACATCCGCACCTTCGATTTCATCTATCCAAATGTAAAATTCCCCTTGTTATTCATGGACATTTGCAACCATTTCACCTCCAAATGATGATTCTTCTAAAGAGGATCCTTCATTTTCCATCAAAGTTGTTTGAGTAACCACTCGGTCTGGTCCATGTGACCCTAAATCATCAACCAACACTAAAACTAAAACCAAAACACCAAAACCTCAAAACAATCCACCCCCATCCTCAACATCCAAATCAGCTCATACATCAACATCCCAAACATCCATGTCCAAATCCAAGTCTAAGACTTCCAAAGAAAGAACATCCACACCTAAATCCCAATCCAAACAATCCAAAATTGATCTATCTTCTAAGACACCTAATTTACCCATCCAATCTACATCCATACCTTCCCCTAAATCCAAGCCAAAACATCATGTTAAAACTCATAAGAGTTATCTTCCTTTTGACACTTCGATTGGGTCCTACGCAAATATCCTTTGACATCTAACTCGAATATCTACCATCACACTTCCCTCTAGTTAAATATTTTAATCCAAATAGTCCCAAACCTTCATGGTTCAGTCCCAATCATGCTTGCACTTATCATTGTACTCTAGGTCATGACACCGAGCATTGTAAGGCCTTTCAGACTATAGTCCATAATCTTATTGAGAAAGATGATTTCCTCATTTACGGGAACCATTCTTCTCCATCCACCATAACCAATCCAAATCCAATTCCTACATCCCCATCCACCAAAATTACTAAATCTCATCCTTCATCCACATCATCCCTTACCATTCCTCCTAAAGAGGGTCCTCCCTTGTTTATTGATATTGTTGGTTTTGTTAATCACCCTTGTGATCCTCGACCATCTATCTAATCCAAGTTCAAGATGATCTCATCTAAACTCTTTCGACATCCATTAACTCATCCACATATAATTTGTCTACAATGATATAATCTCTTTCACTAGGGAGTAGCCTCCCCTCGTCCTTGAGCATATCATCTGCATTAACTCATTTCCTATCCAAACAACTCCCTTGATGCTGGGGGACTTCACTCTTGACATCACTTTATTTAACCTCATCCAATTTCATCCAATCCATCTCATCCGATCTTAATCTAAATTTTATCTAAGTCCAAATCTCAATTAAAGTCCACCTTTGTGGCCATGTTTGTCCTTCCTTTGAGGGACCATTTATTCTCATCTAAGTCCACTTTTGTGGCCATGTTTGTTTCTCCCTTGAGAGACCATCTCATTTTAAGTCCACATTCGTGGCCATACTCGTCCCTCTCTTAGGAGACCATTTACCCTTCTCATATGAAATCCACCATTAAGGCCATACTTATCTTCCCTTAGGGGGATCATTTATTCTCATTCTAAGCCAACCATTGTGGCCATAATTGTTTCTCTCTTGAGAAACCATTGTTTTCATCAAATTCCACCTTTGTGGCCATATTTGTGCCTCTCTTGGGGAACCATATTGTTTTCCATCAAAGTCCACCATTATGGCCATATTTGTGCCTCTTTTGGGGAACCACCATATTTTTCATTCAACTCCACATTTGTGGTGATTTTTTTCCTCCTTTGAGGGACCATTCATCTCTATTTTCATCAAAGTCTAATGTTGTGGCCATATTTGTGCCTCTTTTGGGGCACCATATTTTTCATCAAAGTCCACCATTGTGGCCATATTTTCCTTCCATTGAGGGACCATTTATTTTCATCAAATTCCACCATTGTGGCCATGTTCATCCTTCCATTGAGGGACCATCCATCTTTATTTTCATTGATGTCCACCTTTGTGGCCATATTCGTGCCTCTTTTGGGGCACCATCCATATTTTCATCAAATCCACCATTGTGGCCATATTTATCCTTCCATTGAAGGACCATATTTTCCATCCTAAGCCCACTTTGGGGGAATCTCTTCGTCTTGTTAGGGACGCATATTTTCACTTCCTTAAGCACACAATTTTTCACTTTTCACTCATCTATTGCATCTAATCTTCCGTAAGCTATCATCTTATCCTATCGTGACTTTAATGTCTCCCCTCCCTTGGTGGTAAACCGGAAGTGGAACCTCTTAACGCATTACACTTGTGACCATTCTATTGTTAGCACATTTACCAATGTGCCCTTAGTCATATCCTTGGATCATTCCTCCATCTTAGCCCCTTCCATCTCTCATTGTGATGATTTGGAACTATGTGGTCTTCTATCACTTCCTAGATGTGACCTTAAATATGGGCACCACGGCTTTTCCCGTAGCATTTTCCTTATGGATAGGTTCTCCCCTTTGGTGGGAACTCCACAATCATCACATCCATCACCTTCTTATTCACCTATTGGAACCATGCAAAGGGTCTAGGGGTGTCTCTTGTACACTCTTTATCCCCTCTAAGTGGTCTACTTAGCTAGTTCCAACTCTCCCAATGTAAAATAAAAATCAAGGATTCTCAAATCAAAAATAAATTTATAAAAAATAGACTGATCCCTCAAAGGACGTCCATCATTTTTCTTTCCATCTATATATTGTATAAAGTAGACCATACCCTCAAAGGATGGCTACTCCTTATGGCATTTGAAGGCTTATCGCATTGATCAACCTTCCATTTTATTAGCATCCTAAGAAAGCTTCCCGCATTGATTAATTTGCTCTTTCCCCTTCCCAAAGTTGGGGCATAGTTTTAGGGAACACTACTTTTAGAGAACCCTCTTTCCTCTATACAAGTTGCATCTTAAATCCCTTTTATCATGAAAACATTAGGTTTATGAGACCTTCTCATCCAATGCTTCCTTGTGATCCTTGAAATGACTGACTATCATTAGTTATTTGATAACATTTTCTTTGGTCGCATGTGCCTTGTTTTACCTAGATCTCCTCCTTTTTACCTCCAATGTAGTTGGAGGCATATTTTCCTCACACATTCCTTGATAGGACATAGAGTCATTCATACCTATAGGTCATCATGCTTAGAGTTGCACCTCATCTGATTTTATCTTATCTCTTTCATCAAAAGTCCCACTCGGCCATACCTATCATCCCTCTTTTGGGCATACTTGAAAGTCCACCTTTGTGGCCATTTTCCTTTCGGGCTTACATTTCTTTTAATCTCGAAGTCCACTCTAGTGGCCATATTTACTCTTCCCTCAAGGATTTTACCTTAACTATCTTATCTAATTTGTGCACAAAATATATGTGGTGTCTATACCACATTCCCTTTAGGGGCATAGTTGTTCCTTTTATACCTTCGTGGCCATATTTTCCCCTCTTGAGGCATATTATCTCATCATCCATCCCTTTCATCCTTTGTCTTCCCGGCCTTTTCATGTCCCATTGGGCACCATGCTTTCTCATCCTCATTCCTGGTGAATGCATGAACTTTTCATTTGATTCCTCGTGTACGAAGGATTTCGCATACCTTTTGCATTTAGTTGCGCATATTTTTATGCCTTTCCCATGACCCGTTGGTCATTCTAGCTTGCATCCATACCGCAGTGGGTTTCACCCACTCACAGTGCCTTTAGAAAAATTTTGGTCATCTCTGTTGAGACCGCAATTGTCCCCTACCAATGTGATATTGGAGTCACCACCATAGTTTTTCATCCTTATTGCGATCCTTTTTTACCTAGGTCATCTTGCCTTGGTTATGCTTTTGCCGATCTACCTCTTTTTCAAACACGTCATCAATTTCTCATGACATCATCGACTCCTGTCATGGCAGGGGAACCTTATTATCAATCCTTTATTCTCATCCAACTCTTTTTTATCTAATGGTTTGCTTTCGTAAACCACTCAACAAAAAGGGGCAAATTGTGACACCTAAATTCAATATCTATACCCTTATCGCCCTCCTGCACATATTTATTTAATCCATCCCCTTAATTAAACACACATTTATCTTATCATTATCTAATCCTCATCAATTACCATTAATTAATTAATCCCCATTAATTAATTAATTAATTAATCATTCAATCTTTATTAATTCACATTGATTAATTAAATCCCTTTTGTTAATTAATTAATTATCCACATCCACATCCACATGTCCTAATCAAACCTTCTATTTAGGATGCTTTAATTCTAAATATATATCCCCATGCTTTTCCTAACCTATTCTTATCCCCAATTCAGCCCTAAACAACCCAATCCCATATGTTTTCTTTAAAGCAACTTTTCCAACTCTTAAATATACAAAATCTCGATCAAAACAAAAATCACCCATAGTTTAGGAAACTTTCCCACAATCGGCGGTGACCCACTTGGTCATTGTCGACCTATAAATACAAGTTCATTCCCTTCCCAAAACATGGCCAAGGAGAGGGCACAACACAAAACACGACTTCTTTCTAATTTTATTCTACTTTGTGATTCATTCTTCGAACCAGAGCACTCAACAATCCTTTTTGTAGCCCTTGGAAGCTTGTCTTGATCATCTACATAACATCAAGAGGTTTACATTACTTTTTCTACTATATTGTCTTATTTCTTCTATTATATTGTTAAATCTAACATTACAAGTCCAACAACACTCGTGAATCCATTATTAGACTGTTCTATCATTGTTTCTATTTACAGGTTGCCTTTTCAATCAAATTACCTTCAACCTTGCCTTATTCTCGATACATTCATCGTCGCCCATCTTAGGTCACCATCGACTCAGCCCTCTATAATCATATTTTCCATCTCTAGAGAATTCCTTAGCCTATGCATATATTTTTCTTCTGTTTCAAATCCCATATCCACCATCTAGCTCCTTTGTTGCAACATTACCAACCTATCTACACTCCACCACCGCCATTTCACCCTAGTATCCGTTGACCAAGGTCCTAATTCTTAATATACCCTCATCCATCCCTATTTTCTACCATTTTCCTGGTTTCTCCTCCCTTAGACCCCCTCTGCAAGTTTATTATAGCGTACTCAGCCACTGCAACATCCATATTGTACTCGAGATCCTGTTAGGTCTCGCATATTTAGCTTACAAATCCAGATCCATCCTTCTAGGTTTCCATCAACCTACCTCCACATAGTCTAGGTCATCGTCGACCCAGCCAAGTACCATTTAATTTACGTCCATTTATATCATATTTGTATGTGCCTTACATTTCGCATTTCTAGTTTCTGTGTGCCTCACATTCTACATAATATCCATTTTATCATTATTTCTTTTATCATATTTTATCTAAACACAGGGGTTGACATATGCTAAGGAATTTAATGCTTCTTGGATCTAGATTTGTCTAGGAAACCCCGCATACACTATCTAATCAAATATTTCTCTAGTTTTGTAGTTTATATAGCTTGTAATGGAGATCAATCACTTTTGCGTCTGTCCATCCATCACACCACACATTGAGGTACCTTAAACCCTCCATCATTTGAGGTTTTCTAGTTTATTTATTAGCTAGTGCATTAACTTCATTAGGAATGAGAAATTTAGACAACAACCACGAAAGTGTCGCGGAATGCCGCAGAAAGTGTTGTGGAATGCCTCGAAAGTGTCGTAGAATGCCGCATAAAGTGTTACAGAGATCTTTGGAATGTTGCAGAAAAATTCCACAAAATAAAGTCCACGAGAATGTTTCAGAATAAAATCCATTTAATGCCGCATAACAAGAATGCCATAAAAACTGAAAATCAGAGAACAAAGGAAAACGATAGTTTTTGTGTGAATTTTGTAATGGTCATAACTTTTGATCCAATACTCAAAATTTGACAAACCTTATATCGTTGAAAAGGTCTTGACATCCTCTACATCATAGAAACCTGAAATATTAGTTTTGATGAGTTTATATGGATTAAAAATTGGAAAATGTCTCCAGCTAAAAATGCATAGTTGTAGGCCCAACTATTGCGATGAATGAAGTATGGCACCCCATTTCTTATTCCAAAAGCTAAAGTACATGGGGGGATGATTTTTAAGGATGCACATTCCCTTTTTAGACCATTTAATTAAATTTTTTGGTGGGTGAGAGAAAAATCCGAGTTTCACTTTTTCTCTCTTCTCTCATTCACTTATATATATTGTAAACTCTTCTCATTTTGAGAGGGAGATATTCTCGGAATTAGGGAAAATATTTCATTTTATTTTCTCAATTCCATTAAGTTGTAATCCTTCACATGGGCCTGTAGAATGTATTTGTGCCTCTATTTTGTAGATATAATGGATCTGTGCAACTATTTGAAGCAATAAAATTTGTGTTTGTGGTGTTCTCTCAACCCTTGCATTTATTTTCTTATCTTTCCTTCATTAGTATTTGTGTTCTATTATGTGCATGTTTCTATTATTTTTAGGATTGTGTTGTTGTGTTTAATGGGGATTTGGTGTTAAATCCTATTTTGGGACTATGTCAAAGCTATCTTGGCCTCTCTTAGTTGCATTTCTCTTCAATTTTCCCCTCAGTAGTGTATCTCACTCCCTTTTCTTGGTGTTATCACCTCCTTCGTGTAGGATTTCCCATTTTTCATGCTTTTTCCTCTCCTTGGTCCCTTGGAATCATAGAATAGGATTAGATAAGTGTATTTCTAGCATTAGGGGTAATTTTAGTATTAGATTAAGAAGAGGAAACAACCTACACCTTGAGATAATTCCATGTTACCCAATTACATTGATTTCCCAGTAAACTCACATGCAAGAAATTTAGAGGATGCTGTAATTTGGTGATAACAACTCTTATTTTTCCCCAAAAACGACTCATCCATTCAATCTATAAAAATGACTTCAATATCTATCTTCTTCCTTCACAAAACTATATAAAACCCCGTGTTATGTGTATCTTCTATTCTCCACCTTTTCCTCACAAAAATAATCTACATCCTCATGCACAAAAATAGAATATCCCTATCACAAAATCTATATCTTGCAAATTATGGAAAAAAATATCTTACATCTAATATAGTATATATATTTGAATTATTACCCCACTTAATTTTCAATATGTAAAACAAAAATATAAATTATTGGTCGCTAGTCTTATTGGTTAATGCTAATCTCGGTAGGGGTTAATCCTACATGCAATAAAATGCTTGGGAAGAATCTTCCCAACCAATTTATGTAGCTGACATGCATTAGAAATCAAAATGTGATGGATGATAAATGGCCCCATCCATTGTATATGTATATTTTTCTGTGTTGTGTATACCAAGAATCAAACAACAAAACCTCATCACCTTCCTACAAAATCCCAATATTAATGTGTTTATCATGACAAGTCTTTTCTCATCGTTTTCAAACTGTTTACTCCAACGAACCAGCACCACAATTCATCTAACCACAAAATATCATACATCCTTTCATTCACCGATCGCTTATCTACAAGATTACTTTTGAGGTTGATCCAAAAGTTAGTACCAAAGACTCAACAGGAAATATTTCTTCCTTACCATAAATTGGATTAAATTGTAAATTTCTAAAGGCTTCGGCGGTGAGGATAATTTTAAGAAGGGGATTCTGGAAACACTGCATTTGAAATAATAAATCTCGATGTTTCGAGTCCAACCACGGGACCCATCATCATGAGATTGTTAAATTGGTTATACTTTGTTCAACCTCTTATACATATCCCTATAGTCCTACAAGACCATAAAAACACATTCATCTCAATCAACATGGCCTATATCACAAATCTTAGTTAATATTTTTTCCAAATTTTTGTTAAATGCCTCTATAAATCCATTATCTTGTTAATAGTAGCGAGTTTTTTTGTTATGTGTTATCATGAACTCTTCCATCAAAATCATTACCATCCAATTATCCAAATATACTTGAAAAAATATGTTTGAATTATTTAAAGGATTTAACCGCAATACACTAAAATATGATGATGCATTCTTCAATCCAAATGTTAGAACAATGTACACAAAATATACCCATATTATTGCAAAATTTATCTACAAATTGTCATCTTTTGTGATCTAAACTTGATGGTAGCTAGAAAACCCATCCATAAAAGTGTACACCTCACCTCCCGTAACCCCTTATAAAAATAATTTTTGATAAATGTTAAGAATACATCTTGAAAAAAACATGATTCAACATTCCTACAAAAATACATATCCTTTCATCTTTCTTAACAATAATTACTATAAGAGTGATCTAGTCATCTTATTCAACTCGGGAATATCACTCCCACATCTAGCATTTTATCAATCTTTGCTTTCTCCTTTGCCCAAAAATTTGGGTTAATCCTATAAGGCCTTTTCTCAACAGGGATTACACCCTCACATAACTTTATGTGCATTTTTATCAAGCTAGGATATAAACCCTTAATTTCTTGTTAACTATTTGGAAACAATTCATGAAAATCTTGTATGAGCTTTGTAATTTTAGTGAGCTCAAAATCACTCCAATAATCCTTCAAGATTTCCATCCACTAATCTTACTCTATTTGAATATTTACTTCTTTCATGAGGAGAAGATGGTTACAAATTTCACAAGGCACTTATTTTTAGCTTTTACCACCTAATCTTCCTCAGTAACTTTGATTTACGCTACATCTTCTTTTATAACCTCTTTTATTTCCTCAATCTAGTGGAAAATTTTACAATGTAGGGATGGGTCTCCCCACACTAATTCATTGGATCGGTATTCCACAAAAATTTAATCCACATTGTAATATTTTTCATCACAAATCTTCCTTTGCCTATTCTCCCACAAATCATATTTATGGAAAACTACGCCTTTATCATTTTCAATGACACAACTAGAATTTACTCTTATATATGAAAAGTGAATTATCACAAAAATCCTCCTTTACCATGTCTCAGTCCATAATTTCCCAATAATTCTCACCTCCCAAATACCAAGGCATCACCCATGTCTTCAATGTTTCATATAATGTGTGAACCCAAATCCAAAGGGTTATGAAACACTCACTTAATATCCATACCCTCTCACACTCACAAAGATGATCCCATGGACTGGAGTTTACCACATAAAATGAAATCCTTTGCTTAAAATTACTCCTCTCAAATCTCATACATAGGGTCTCCTTAATATGCACCCACCGATGTAAAAATCTTATTTGTTGACCACCATAGAGTGACAATATTCTTCTTTATATGGGTTAGCGTAAAAACCTCATCCTCCTCATTTGGTAAATAGGATTCCAAAGATACCACATGATCCTTCACATAGGAAGAGCCACTGTACCTTGGTGACTTGTCCAAACAACCCCTATGGATCATCATCACCGCCTTATCTAAGGTGTTGTCTTCAAAACTCATTTCACCGTAATTTCCCATCCATTTGCAATCTTGTAGATAATCCCACTCATAGCTTTCATTTTCTTCTTTCTTCAATACATAAATTAAATACATTTTCTTTTAGTGATTTCAAAAGCTATGTTGGTAGTTTCGATGTTGACTGTCCATTTTTAGTCTAACCGACCATCATTCGACGGGTTCGTGTATTCCTTATGTTGCATTGTTACTTTATAAATATTGCTAATTTCCTCCTCCATATCAACACTCTCAACGTATAGAGGTCCCATAAATTTTTCAATGGAGTCAAAACCCTTTATCCATCCTTATCAAAACTCATTACTCTTTTCTTAAACTACATGTTTGCATGATTGTTATAACACCAACATTGACCAAGTAGAATAGGGTGGTTGTCTATTTTTGTGATTCCAGTCACTTTGAAGTCTACATAAAACTTCACCCAAATAATGTCTAACTCTTCTTTGCACAAAATTCTAATGGGCCTTACCTTGGTCTTATTTTCCATTATAAAAAAATATTTCATTTGTTCCCATACAAGACTTCTTAACATCCTCAATGATTTTTTTATTATATTTTTGTATCCCTAATATCAAACAATATATTATTCATATCCCTCCCTTTTATATGTTCTTCTAATAACAATTCCTTGTCATACTTGGTTTTATTCATGACACACAAATCATTCATGCCCATAATTCTATCTTCTAGCATAGTATCAAGGGTTTGATAAAGAAACACATATTCCATTTTCATCAATGTAAATATCTCAGTCAATTCCATAATTTCCTTGAATGAAAGGGTTTTTCACTACTACACCTTCATTTTTTCTTCCATTTCTTGAGTGACTTGCACTTCTGTTGTAAGTTCCCGATGATTTCTTATTCCTTGGTCAACATGTTATTATATATCATCACATCAAAATGCAGAGATGGGATGTATTTATGTTGTGTGTTTACCCAACTCCATATAGGTATCTACACCATATCTTATTCCTAAAAATTTATGAGACTACTGGATTCCACCTCCAAATATTTCCTATTTGGAACATCTTTACAACTCCTATATCACTAGCATTCTCATATACCTAATATTTCTTACCAACTTTGCATACTCTTCCATCTTGTTACCCTTTACATAGTGTGTTGAAGTTGGAAACTTTAGATAATTTCTATGGTATTGGTAAAGATCCCACACTTAAAGAACAATCTCTAGGTTCATCCGCCAACTCTACAAATAGAAAAATTACGTCCATACCCTTGGTTTATTGGTGAATACTAGGGATATTTTCCTTACCTCAGCTCTATTCCTTTCTTGGTGTATTTATTTGATCACTTTATAATTTGCATTATTGTGCATATCCTCCTCATATACTTTGCACCAGGTCATCTTCTCTTGTTTTGTGCAATAGATCATATGAAAGGCTCGTGCCTCATTGTATTGTTCACACACTTCACAAACAAGGTTTGTGATGTGAATGATATGTCAAATTCATTCACATCTTATGTTTATTTTAACATTACAATCAATACAATATTACTCAAATTCTTGTGTTTGTTTGTTGTTATAAACATATAGTTTCTTTAATCGACTCGCCATCATGGATATTTGTGCCTCTAAAAATAGACTCACGTAAGTATCAAAACTACTATAAATTTCTACACACAAAGCTACATCAAGAGCCTCACATAGGTCATTAAAGTTTTACATTGCAATATTTCTATGGAAAGGCATTAATAAACCTCTCACAAATCATTGTGCATGTTACAATAGATGGATGTCATAAGAAATATTTGACAACAAAATTTTAAATTGTGCATCATATGCCTGCAAAATCTTCATTAGATCCTACTTAATGTCCTTTAATGATTAAATACTCTCCTACTTTAACTCAATAATAAAAAAATCATTTAAAAATATGGTCTTTAAGCTATCAAAATTAACCACATTTTGGTTAAGGTCATACTTCCTACACTAGGAAATATCTCATTTGAACAACATCACATAAATTGACTTTCCTTCACCTCTAATGAGGTTATACTATTTGTTTGCCATGTAATTTTTCATGTACGTATATGGTCTACCATATCTTCAATCTCATGATAATTTGTAAGATTCATCACAACATTCGGTACATTGGGGTTATTTCCAGGAGATGAGTCATCATACGACTCACTAATATATCTTCCACAAAAATACATATATCGTAACCCCAACACTCACCTTGTTAGAGTTAACTCCACTATAACTCATTCTCATAGAAAAATTCCATCGATTTTCATTCAACTTCACTCAAATTCCAAGTTATCACTTTACAAACCCTATTTGATGAAGAACCCTTAGATCAAAAAAAGTAACTCACAAAGGATTAAAAATTTGGTCAAGCTTAGGTAAGTATTTTCCTCGATCTTGCACTCTTCTACCAAGATATATCATAAGCAATTATCTTATTTCCTCTTGTTTCTAAAGATTCCTCTACACATATATTACTTCTAAAGGATGTTTTTCCATCATAACACGAGGTTATCTTGCATCAACCTCGTTATTTATAGGGTTTCAATGAATTCCACAAGATACGTCCCCTTTTACTTCTATGAGTCGTAAATGGAAACCTCAATAGGCTTTCAGGGGATCCATCAAATATACATTGATTCACAAATATCAAGCACTACCCTTTACCCTTCCATCACCTAACCCTTGCACACCAAAAATTTAGCCTACCATTCCTAGGGTTTTAATGAAAAATATTATAAATTCTCCATAAAATTTGGTGATATGGTCTTATATTTCTAGCCAAGAAATGGCTAACATTTACTGATCCCCTACAACCTATACAACAATTTACTAGTAACGAAAAAAAAAAATAGTCTCACTTCATTTAAGGCTTAGTTTATGTACTATTTATCAAAGTTTTATCTACGTTGGTATAAGCAATTAAGATTACACTTGAATGTTCCACCTAAATCATAATAAAATCACATCAAGAACCTCATTTAAGATAGAATTATAAAGGGTTATATTTTAGTTTTGGTGTTTCATGCAGAATTTCTAGTTCCGAATAGAGTTACTTCTATCTGTTCATTCTCTTGAGAAACAAATAAGGGGTTAGGGCCAAGAGGAATACCATTGAGTGTTGGGAGGGTATGCGCATCTTTGTAGAGAGATCGATCGATTGTGAAGAACTCCTTTTTGTGTCTGGGAAGGACTACTGTAAATAAGAATGCAAGACCACCAGATTTTAGTTAGACAATAAGTAAGGGAACTGCCTTGGGCCCAGGAAATACTAAACTTCCTTTCGAAGGTGGTCAGTTCCCTTTTAATATAAATTATTGCAAATGATAATAAAGAAGCTATTGCGAAATCACGATTTAGGTACCTCGTTACTAAAAGCAATAGAGACTAAACTACCCATAATAAAACATCATTCTGTTTGTTTGGTCACTTGTTATTGATACGTTCAGATCAAGTTACAGGGATAGACCAGGCTGAATCTGAGGTTGTTAGGGGATAAATAGGTGAAAGGTTGGTTTTGGTATAAGTCACAGTGACCGACGTTGGTCACTGGATAACCGACCGCGGTTATAAAACCGCTACCGGTAGGGGATAACCGATATCGGTAGGGGCAGTGATTCAGGGGCTTCTGGGTAGAGGTTGATTATAGGGTTTTAAGGTTGGTAGATGGTTAGGGGGAATAATAAGGTAATGGAGAAGACTCAGAGAGTGAGAAAGATGTCTTCTGGGCAATATAGGGATGGATAAATGAAGGTTAGGTGCAGAGTGCTGCCAGGCCGGGTTAGATCCAGGGGTGAGTTTATAATTACTATCAATCAAAGGTTCACAAAGTGAAGCCTAGAAGCATACAAGATACTACTTACTACTTTCTGATGAGGATATAGGTCCGAGGAATGTGGTGACAAAGGAAAAGCTCTGGTGGGATGATCTAACAATTGAAAGTGAGCTGATGAAGCTATCTTCCGACTCTCCCAATGCTTGGATGAGTGTGATCGTGATCTCGTTGATCAGTTACAGTCTTGTCCTCTATGCTTCTCTCTGCAAACTCTTTTCTCCTTCTCACTTGTCTCTTTTTTGCAAATGAATCCGGATCCTTTGGTTTTGGTTGGGGAAGGTCATTTATAGGGAACCGATGGTAGTTACGTAACTGACGGCGGTCGAGTAGGGACTGGCGTTGGTCAAGTCAAAGTTGGCTATTTTTACCAAAAATAGCCAACTTTCCCTCTTTTTCTCCCGAGGGTCGGTTGTGGGCCTAGTCAAGTCATTATTAGGCTCATTTTGATGCGGGTGAGGGTGATGAGTCATGGGTGTGGAGTCTGGACCAAGTCATAGGTCTTATTTATGTTAGTATAGGGTTAGGGCTAGGTCATAAGTGAGGTGGCAAGGTGAGGTGCGAGGGCTTGGAGATGTGGATTTATTAATTATAAGGTAATTAATAAATAATTCAAAGTGTGTAAGGTTTTAGGTGGTGAGGTAGGGTTAGGTTGCGGGACGAGATACGGGTACAGGGGAGTCGTAAGACCCAAATTTGGTGCCTACATTTACCCCTTGTTGTCGTGTAGCTTGTCTTGTAAAGTGCACCGACAATAATAAAAGTGGTTGCCCAGTTAAGGGTATAGGTAATCCCCCTCTTATCTATCATGATTGAGGCAACATGAAATTAGGGATAGGGTTGATAAAGGGTAAATGATGGTGAGATGCTAGTAAGATGGTGGGGTAAGTTCAAGAGAAGGCGATGCATGTTAAAATGCGATGTAGTGTGACCAGGGTACATGTTTTAAAGAGAAAACAACCAATTCATAGGCAAAGGTCGATAGTTTATCCAAATAAGGTTGATATATTCCTGGTATCCAAGGCATAGGAAGTAGCTCTAGGGGATATAACGGGAAGGTACCGGAATGTTTAGGCATGTTCGGTAGTACCAAATGGTTGGTTTGGTTGAGATAAAAGTCACAGTCTCGGTCTAAGCAAAGCTGGTTGGCTGATCAATTCAAGTATCCTAGTCATGCTAAAACACGAACAGGTGAGCTCGATTGAACAAACAACTACATTATGGGTGGATAGAATCGTAATTTATGGGACTCGGTTGAGGTACTTAATTGGTGTGGCCGTGGGTCAGCCGATTGGTTGGTTGTGGCCTTGGGTCGGGCCGTTTGGTTGATGGCGGCCTTGGGTTGGGCCGATTGGGTTGTTGCGGCCTTGGGTCGGGCCGAGTGGTTGGTTGCGGCCTCGGGTTAGGCCGATTGGGTTGTTGCGGCCTTGGGTCGGGCCGATTGGTTGGTTGCGGCTGTGGGTTGGGCCAATTGGGTTGTTGCGGCCTTGGGCCGGGCCGATTGGTTGGTTGTGGCCTTGGGTCGGGCCAATGAATTCAAAATAAGGCTATTTAGCAAAGGCCGGGTGTAGGCGATGTGGTGAAAAATAGATTTCGGTGGATAAGGGCAGGAGTTAGGAAAAACTAGGCAGGTAACCGATATCGGTTAGTTATGACCGGTATCGGTTAGGAGACCGATATTGGTTTTCTAGGGCGCCCTAACCGATATCGGTTAGAGGTCAAAACCTATAAAAAGAAAAAATATGGCGTGTCATTTTCACATTGTGAATTTGAGTGCCAACCTGTTTCTTGTCTGAGTTTTGAATTGATTGGGTTGAGTATTTGGGCTGAGTTGGCACTAGTTGAGTGGGGGAGTGAGTTATTGGTAGGCCTCGAGATCAGGAGGCAGAGTTTTATTGGTTGAGGACCCGGCTGAGGAGATTTGGAGCTATGGCACGGCACACTGGAGGAGCAGGAGGTCTTGGGGGCTGGACCACCACCACCTATCCCACCACGGCGACGTGTAGTCGTGCCGTGGTTCTAAATCCCTATTTGTGTGAAGTTGATGAATTTAGCTAGGATGTGGGTTTTGGGGTAGGAATCTAAAATTTGATAAAATAATGAATAAATGAAGGTAAATCGTAAAATGGAGTGGGTAGATATGTTAGGTAAGTCAAAACGGTAGGGTGGGTAAGTTTTTAGGCAATTGGGCTGGGTAGATGGGTAAAAAATAGAAAAAGGGGATTTGGGGGCCGTTTTTGGTCCGGCCCCGAAATCCCACAGTGACCGATGTCGGTCACTAGGCGACCGACATCGGTCACAGCTAAAGTTGTATAGAATAGTGGTTATAGAGACCGGCGTCGGTCATGTGTCGACCGACGTCGGTGCATAAAAGTTGGGTATAGACAAGGAGTGGGGGACCGATGGCGGTTGAGGGTGACCGGTACTGGTCACCATGGGTAGGAGGAAAGGGTGTGAAATTTGTTGTGTTGGTTTGTTGTAGGTGGGTAGGATAGATTTGTGGGGTGAAGGGGGAAAAGGTAGAGTTGCTAGGAAAGGTTATTGGGGTGGGGGTAATCGAGTGGTTGGAGGCCGGGTTGGGTAGGATAGGTTATGGGTTGTGTATGAATTAGGAGGGGTTAAATTGGTTGAGGTATGGTTAGAGGGCGAGAGTAGAGCGGGTGGAGTATGAGTGGGGCGGTTGGTAGGGTGTGGGATAGGTAAAGGGGGTATTGTAGATGTTTGTAGGGTGGGGTTATTGATGTTGAGGGAGATGAGGTGGTTTAGGTTTGATTGGAGTGGGTAGGATATTTAGAGAAGGACCATAAGAGGAATTTATAGATGTATAGGGTAAGGTAGGTGGGTGTAGATGTGGTTATAGAGTCGGGTTGTGATTGGGTGGGTGAGTGAGTATAGAGGGTTAAGGTAGTTGTTTTGTAAAGGGTAGGCCTGATGGAGTGGGTTATTTTTGCAGGCACGCCAGCAGCTGACGATGTGAGATTAGATGCCGCCTCTACTGGGGTAGATGCGGCCACATGTGTCCGCAGCGCAGTGGGCAGTGATGCGGGAGGTTGGACTCGGCGGAGTCTAGAGATATAGGGTTGTGGATAGGGACCACAGCCTGATGGTTGCCCTCATCAAGAGATGGGATCCGGAAACCAATGTCTTCCATCTCCCTACTGGAGAGATGATAGTCACGTGAGAGGATGTGTATCGCATCCTGAGACTTCGATCATAGGTGAGGCGGTGTTCCAGGTGGATGCCGAGACAACGATGGATAGCATCCTGCAGGTATTTGGGGATGCAGCCCCATTGATTACATATCATAGTGTGAGCATCTGTTACAGCGAATATGTATCGCACACATCAACAGGAGACACGGATCGCCGTGCTGATGATGATCGAGATCACCTACTTCGCCCTCCTTGACTCAGAGGGAGGCCGCTTCCCACGGGCTCTGATGGGAGTATTACATGAGCTAGTGGAGGAGCATACCACTATGTATGGGCACCAGTGTATTTGGTGCAGCTATATAGAGAGCTTTGGGGCTATCGCCGTATGAGGTGATTCAGGATATGTTCGACATTCTTGTTACACTACTGGGCCTACGAGCATATCGTGTGTTTACGACCAGTAGGGTTGCCCTAGTAGCCAGGGCCACAGGCAGTGTATAGGTATGGGTTTTAGAGGTGGTTGGGGGTCATGGGCCACCACGGCGGCTATCGCGAGGTGAGATGTCACATATTACAGGCATATGTTAGAGGCCCTGACCGCACTAGATATTATATGGAAGCCATACAGAGGCCATCAGCCCCGAGGAGGAGCCCGAGCACAGCTGCGATGGATCTAGTATATTTCTTTGGATAGCTGGACGGAGACCCGGGAGTATGAGCGGATTCCCTACGGAGGGTACGGCGGCAGTTGGGCCTACGGCGGAGATGAGCCACATCCCTTCCCACAAGATCGAGGGAGGATGTAGAGGCACCACTTTCTTACTACTACACCATTGGACCCGATCCAGGTTGCAGAGAGACCGAGATGATGATACGGTGGACGACGCCAAAGTTACAGTTCATTTTTTGTTTGGTGGCGGCGGGGCGGGCAGCAGCCATGAGAGCACACGGCCCGCATGCCAGATTTGGTGGCTGTTATAACGAGAGGGACCGTCTCTTGGGTCAAAAAGTGCGGTTATTACAAGGGCAGCTTGTTCTTGCACAGCACAATCCGAGTGCTAAAGGCGGTTGCAGCTTGGCCCAGCGCGAGGGCAGTATAGGGACAAGCATAGCATAGCACAGTACATGTACATGCACAGCACAGCCTCGGGCTAGATCCCTTTTCGAGAAAGCAGCACAGTCCCTATTCGAGCTCCAATGGCAGCTCCACCTCCACCACAAGTACAAAGCAAGGTCGGGGTGTACAGGTAGGGTAGGGCCCACTTATATTAGGAGTCGGGGACTAGCCCCACCAGCCATGGTGGCATGGACCTGATACATGGAGGCAAGAGTGGAGGCCCGCTATTATCAGGACGTACTAGATGGTACCGGGGCCGATTATCAGCCATATGTAGCTCACAGAGCTGAGACGTCCCAGAGTCACAGGTCACAGGGGGCCGCAGCCACAGCCGGTGGGTCGGTTACAGGTAGGAGGCGAGATCCGGCATAGGGGCCAGCTGAGGGATGGGCCGAGGGAGGGGGAGAGAGCTGAGTCACCCCAGGAGTGGAGATGAGTTTTGTTGAGTTGATAGAGGATTTGTTGATAGAGACACCGGTCTGCGAACCGAGTGTGTATATAGAGGCTGCGGGCCGAGTACATTTGTATAGTTGATATCGACCTCAGAGCCGAGTATATTTTCGACATGAGAGACCACCACCTGCGAGCTGCGTCAATTTTGACGAGACAACAACTCCGCATGCCAAATTTGTATTTTTGTATGATAGAGGCCCCATGCAGGACAATTTGTATATGTTGACATTGATTTGAGGATATATATAGATGATGAGTTGGATCCACATGGTGTGTATAATGTTTGAGTTGATTGCATATATTATAATGTTTTATGTGTTTTGTCGATGGTATTGGAATGTTTGTGATGTATATATAGATGATGTTGATGATGTTTTGATGATATGCATATGTTTTGAAATATTGATGTTTATTATGATGATGGATGTTGATAGTGATGTCATTATGCAGGGAAAAGAGGCGGGCGCCGCCAAAATTTTGCAAAAAACAAAGAGAAGGCCTGGATATAATCAAAATAGGTATAGGTTGATCGATATCGGTTAGATAACCGATGTCGGTCACTATTGACCGATACCGGTTCATAACCGACATCGGTTATGTTAAAACGAGCTTTTCTAAAAATAGAAAAGCTTGGGAGGTAATTTTAGATTCTTATTTTTAGAGCCATGCAACATGTTAAATATGAGGATGCGAGGCTATTGTCGTCCATACAGGGTAGTTGCATGGGAGAATTGAGTGATAAGGAGGAAAGAGACAGGTAAAGTGATCGTGGGCTTGGATTAAGAAGGCGTAAAGGCAAGTAATAGTGAAGAGGGTGGTGAACATGGCTGAACAAGGAGAAGCATCCAGCGGGCAGAGAGGAGAGGGAAGACAGGTTCCACCTCAAACTGCTGCATCCCAGGAGGTATATATAATTTTTGTTTGGAATTAAATTTTTACATGCGTATGAATAGGATGTGGGAAGGTAAGTGGGTAGAGATGAAAAAGAAAGGTGATAGGCAAAGGTTTGGGATGGGGTGAGTGTTATGGGGTAGGTAATCAGGGGTTTCGAATATGTTTTTTAGGTATAGAGAGGCGCGAACAAGCGAGTAAGTTATCATAGGTGGTGTTTTTGAGCAGGGCAGATGGAATTGATAGTGACCGATATCGTTTAGGAATAACCGGTATTGGTTAGGTAACCGGTATCGGTTATGTATAACCGATATCGGTTACTGTGTAAAGTTATGGATTGTGATAAAAAACACGTGGGAATTTATTTGTTGTTTGTTGGTTTGATGTGTGCAGGCACAGGCAGGGTTGAGGATGAATGATAGGGTACCAGCCTTGTTGTCATGAGTCCGAGCGGATGTAACACCAGCTGAGTGGACATTAATAAACCGTGTGGGGTTAAGCGGAATCCACTATTATTCATGAATCACACATAATCATGCCATGTTGCAGGCACTGATTGAGAGATGGAATCCTGAAAATAATACCTTCTATCTTCCAACAGGGGAGATGACAGTGACGTCAGAAGATATGTTTCAAATTTTGAGACTTCCAATTACAGGAAGACCAGTGTGTTAGGCAGGGCCTAATGCGGCGCGTGCAGCGATAACAACAGTATTTGGTCCAGCCGCACGAGATTTGACACAGCGAGGTTTGACATTCACTTATGGTATAATATTTGCAGCACACTCTAAGGCAACAAGGTTGGCCATGGTATTAATGATAGCGGTGGGGTATTATGCATTACCTAGAGCGGATGAGGGAAGATTTCTAAAATTATTGATCTGTATTATTCGGGAAATGATAGAAGGGACCGTGACTTTCGCATGGGCACCCGCATATGTGGTGGATCTATACAGGGGTTTATGGGCATGCAGGTGAAATCACAGGACTACACTTTGATTGTGCATACTTATTACATTGTTGGGCCTATGAGCACATTGTGTGTGTGACCAATAGGCCGACCCATCCTAGCAGGAGAGACAGGAGTGCAAAGGTTGGGATTCAGCGATGGGTCTAGACAGAGAGAAGAGGTGAGATCCGAGGCCATGACATAGGACACCGAGTATTATAGGCGAGATGTGGGAGATGGTGACGATTGTGGATATCCGTTGGAGGCCTTACGGGAACTATATGGTGACAGTGAACATAGCCGAGGATTTGAGGGTGTAGAGTGATTAGGTGGATCGCGAGACACGAGGCCGAGTGAGTACGAGAGGATTCCTCTAGATCACATGCGGCGACAATTTGGATTTGTTCAGGATATACCCATGGCTCATAGACCATACAGGAGGATTGACGCCGAGGCACCATTCTCACCTCCACGGTCGACACTTCCGAGAGGACCGGAAGAGACAAGCGGCCGATCGTAGGGTAATAGATGCGGGGTGACAGTGAGTCTTATAGATTATGGTAGGAAAGCAGTGCGAGATATACATGAGAGGGTCGATCATCCCGACATAGTTGTGATTACCGTGGAGAGAGACCGCTTGCAGGGTTTAGTTCACCAGCTTCAAACACAGTTGAACAAGACCACATGATTGTTAGAGGCTTCGCAGTCTCGAGTGGAGAGATTAGAGGCAAGAGTCTCCACCACGCGAGAGGCGATTCGTATGTTATAGGAGAGATTGGTGGATCAGTGGGAGGAACCCATAGTAGTGGTACCTTTGAGTATGGAGAGGCCAGGTGAGTGGCGTTGACGATCACCATCACTTCCTGGTTCGGGATGAGGCGCGGGGGTCTAAGTGAGTTTCATACATAGGGGTAGAAGAATAAAGATTCCGACTTGCGCGTCGATGATAGGGAAGATGTATTTGTTTAACATCTAAATAAAATGAAATATGTATGTTGATTTGAGTTTGTGATAATTATAAGAATGTTTGTGTTTTGAATGTTTGGATTGAAAAAGGACAAAGGTGAATGTTATCAATATAAATATGTGAAAATATTTATATTTTTAAGTAAAACACAACACATGATAAGTGATGGTTGGGGATGGTCGAGCTAACCTTGGGAGACCCCATGTCTCCTAAGTGCTGCCTACATAGCCCATTGCACAAAGCAAGGAGGGGCCTCAGACCGATGTAGTTCTCCCTTAGGACCAGGGAGAGGTGAATTCAGGCAATTTGGTTGTGGTTAGGCAATTTGTTGGTTGGTAAAAGTTTGATGTTGGTAGAGTAATGTTGTTGGTGTTGGTGTGGGTATAGGTGAAGTGAGGGTTAGCTTACCCAAGCATAGGAAACCATGTCCTAATTAAGATCAACACACAATCCTAGATTCGGGTAAAAGAGGCAAAAGTGTCCCATAGTTGGAAAGAGCTAAACAAACCATGTATTATCGTAGGATGAGCTTGAATCCCTAGGTACCTTGCATAGGCGAGAAGTCGATAGGTGAAAAGAGTTGTATAATCACAATATATCAGATATATGCACGTCCCTTGAGTTTTGTTATTGTGAAGAATGGTGAGGTGAGGTGGATGGTATGGCTGGGGCATAGAGAACTTGTTATAAGGTGATTATTCTGACGAAAGAGAACCAAACCAAAATAGACAAGTCCATGACTCAAAAGTACTTTTGAATACTGCATTTATTTTTCTGGATATAGACTAAGCGGTGCGGGAAGTCTATATGGGATATGCATTTTGTTGTTCTTGAGGTCTTCACGAAGCTGATCAATGCGAGAAGCTTCTGATAGAGCCTGAATTTGTATAGCTGTCCTTCGAGGGAGTAGTCTACTTATAGTAGCAGATACGGATTTGCACATAGCTATCCTTCAGGAACAATCTAGTTTATAGCTTAGAGGTCTAGATGTCTGTTTGACATGAGGCATCTAGTTTTGCAGAAGTTTGACTCAAGAATATCCGGAATTGTATAGTTGAGAACTTGTTATTTTGATACTTTTAAGTCATGGACCGAGACTAAAAGGAGAAGGCATCTTTAAGAGGAGGTGATGATCAAACTACGTGGGTTTGATTTTACTTAGAGATGCACGACAAAAAAAAAAGGTGTATGAGGTGGTAAATGAGCTCAAGGGATGAGTGCAAGGTAGATAAGAAGTGATGTAACACTAAATTCAATAGTAGAATGGTCAAAGATGCAAGGCATTAAGGGGTTCAAGCTCAGGTTTACCATTAAGTGAAGCTAAACGATAAGTACCTGATCCGTAAGTGTGAGTGATAATGTAAGGCCCAATCCAATTAGGAGCAAATTTTCCACGTTTGCTCTTTCTAGTTTGGTTACATGTTGATTCTCTTTGAGGACAAGATCACCAATTTTAAAGGTATGCTCATGAATTCACTTATCATAAGTGCGCTTAATGCACTTTTGATAAATTTGAAGGTGGTCAAGAGCGGTAAGACGACGCTCGTCAAGAAGCTCCAATTGGGCTAACCGCTCTTGGCGGAAGTCATCATTGGTGAGAATATCCTGGAGAGACATTCTGAGGGAAGGGATTTGTATTTCGAGAGGCAAGATAGCCTCGGTACCATACACCGAGAGTATGGTGTGGCATTAGTGGAAGTACGAATGCTTGTACGATAAGCCCAAAGGGAAAAGGGGATGTAATCATGCCAATTTTGACCAGAATCGTTAACAACTTTCATGAGAATTTTGGTTAAGGTTTTGTTAGAAGATTCAGCTTGACCATTTGCTTATGGATAGTAGGGTGACTAGAAGCTAAGTTTGATACCAAAGTTGTCACAAAGGGCTCGCAATGACTTATTTTGAAAGATTTACCATTATAGGTTATCAAGCGATGAGGAACACCAAACGACAAATAATGTGATGATTGATAAATTCAACAATTTTCTCCTTTTTAGTTGAAATGAGTGGAATGGCCTTCACCCATTTAGTGTAATATTTGGTTGCCGTGATGATCCAATGGCGACGTTGCGAAGAAGGTGGATGAATCTCACCAATAATGTCCAAACCCCATTGTGAGAAAGGCCAAAGATCTCGTGCGACTGTAGTGGATGGTGGGAGTATGTTGCGGAGTTGGCATGTTGTTGACACATAACACAACGCTTAACATATTCGCGGTGGTAGTCGTATTAAGAGTAGGCCAATAATATCCTAGGTGAAGGATCCGCTTGCCATGGCAAAGCCACTAAAGTGCCCACCACAAATTCCGTCATGGACTTGTTGGATGGTATGAGTGACTTCAGCGCATTGGTTAGACATTGAAGGAGGATACCATCAAAGCCACATTTATAGAGGAGTCCCCCCATGATGACATAACGAGAAACACCTTTAAGGAAAGCGCGTTTGCCATTACTAGTAAGGTCAGGTGGGAGAACAGAGGTTGTAAGGTAGTTGTGAAATTGGTGATACCAGGTATCCTGTGAATCAGCAGATACATTATTTACCATACAAACATCTGGGACTAAGTAAGATGGGGCAAAGAGTTGTTGGACCAAGACAAATATGTCAGAATCAGATGGTGATGTAGGAATTTGCGAGGCCAAGCAAGCCATAGTATCCATGCAAATTTATTAGTTGAGCGTGGAACGGTTTGGATAGTATAATGGGTAAATAAGGTCAAAAGTGAATCTACGTAACGTTTGTACTTTTGAAGTTCCTCATTTTTACATTGGTAGATGCTAGTGACTTGATTTACTACCAATTGAGAGTCACTGAAAATGTGAATAGACTTCACACCTAAGTGTAACGCAATGTGGAGACCCAAAACAAGGGCCTCGTATTCCGCTGTATTGTTAGTACAGGGGAAATCGAGCCTGAATGAAAGAGGCATAGGTTCACCTTCAAGAGGAATGAGAACAACACCCGCCCCTCCACCGCGTTGGCATTTAGATCCATTGAAGAAGAGAGTCATTGGATAAGATGTATCATTGAGCAAAAGAGTTGAGATGAGTTTATCAAGGAAAGTAAAATTGGTAAATTGTTCCCCAATTAAAGGGGCTTCCACGAGTTAGTCTGCAATAGTTTGTCCTTTGACTGATTTTTGTGTACGAACTCAAGGTTGAGGTCGGCGAGGAGCATAAGCCATCAAAGCGATGCATTGGTTTAGATGAGGTTTGGCATACATATAATGTATGGGGTCAGCGTTGGTGATGACAAAAGTTTTGTGATTCAGGAGGTAATGTCAGAGTTTTGTGGCCACGAATGCTAGGGCTAGGCACAACTTTTTGACATGAGTATACCTAGTTTCGTAATCCACGAGAGTATGGCTTATGTAATAAACTGCTTTTTCACGATGCTTGTAGTCATGATGTGCGAGCATAGATCCTACATGGTCGGTGGCAAAAGGTAAAGGTAGAAAGGGTAATCATCCTGAGGTGGGATAAGCACGGGTGGCTGCAAGAGATAAGTTTTAAGAGCTTTAAAGGCTTTGTGGCACTCCTCGCTCCATTGAAAGACAATGTCTTTTTTAAGGAGATGATGGAAAGGTTGACATCGATCTGAGAGTTGTGAGATGAAATGACAGATAGATTGGAGTTTTCCCTGCAAACTACACAATTGTTTTAGGGTAGTGGGTGGGAGCATTTCTAAAATAGCTTTGACTTTAGCGGGGTCGACCTCAATGCCACGCAAAGAGATGATAAAGCCAAGTATTTTTCCTGAAAGGACACCAAAGACACATTTCTTTGGTCAAAGATGAACACATGTTGTAACAGTGGTCGAAAATAATGGTTAAAACATCGAGATGTTCACTGCGATGTTTGGATTTTTCAAGATCATCGACATAATCCTCAAGGATAGTGTGCATAATGTCATGAAAAATGTAAGTCATAGCCCGTTGATAGGTTGCACCAGCATTCTTAAGGCCAAATGGCATGACACGATAGCAGAAGGTCCCCCTGGGGTAATGAAGGCGGTTTTATGTTGATCGGCCGGGGCTACTAAAATTTGATTATATCCCAGAAACCATCCATGAGAGAAAGCATCTCATGGCTCGTAGTGAGATCGACAAGTTGATCAATACTAGGTAGGGGGAAGTCATCCTTTGGGCAGGCGAGGTTAAGATCCCGGAAATCTGTACATATCCGAAGTCCCCCCGTCGCTTTAGTGACAGGTACAACATTAGAAATCCATTGCGGATAGTCAATAGGTAGGATGAAAGAGACAGAAAGGAGTCGTTGAAGCTCTTCTTTAACCAAGAGAGCAATGTGTGGATGCATCTTTCTCAGCTTCTGTTTAACTAGTTTGGAGTCCGTTTCGAGTGATGTTATGGACAACGATGTCGGGATCGATTCACGACATGTCGGTGTAGGACCAAGTGAAAGCTTGATTGCGGGCACGAGAGAAAGGTAGTAAAGGCAGCTTGTTTTGATGCATCAAGAGATTATCTGATCTTTACAATGTGAGGATCATCCTCCGTGTGGATGTTGATTTTTATAGTCGACTCATTCAACATGGTTTGGGTGTCAGATGGTAAGGCACGTTGAATATAAGATTCATCCGCACCAAGGTAGGTGAGGATGGAGTCATCATCCTGGCACTCCACAACATTAATCGAAGGCAGGTCTTCTTCGATCATGTCTGGATGTAAAAGGGGGAGAGAAGATGGGTCCTCACCATCGTGTTGATAAGTGAGATGACCTACAAAGATAGCATTCAGAAAAAAAAAAGTCCAGAGGGATAGATTCCGGGTCTATCGACTCCGTGGGTGAAGATGGTAAAATGGGCGATGATTGTTCGGAATGGGTGACTTTGTCATCTTCCTGGATATAATTGACATGAGGTTTCTTCAGTGTAGGGGTTCAGAAAACCCAAGACCACTACGATCTTTGTGTTTGCGTGTTGTTATGGGAATATCGTATGTCGTCCTTGCTCATAAAGACCAAACCAAAACCTTTCCAAGCACAATAGCGTCGGGAAGGTGAGGGCGAAACGACGGTTGGTTAGATATTGAAAATCAAATTAGAAGGGAACCACACCAAGGGGAGGTTTAGGGGTGACAGAGGATGCTTCGACACCCCCATATGTTAGGTTGGTGCGGTAATTAGGTGGTCCGTAGGAGATCACCTCCCCCACACGACAGTCGTAAGTAGGATGCACATGTAATTGTCCATACTCTTGTGGGGTATGGAAGGTGCTAACGTTGTATAGGTGGTACTCCCCTAATGTAAGGCGTTGAAAAACACCTACCAAGGGATCCGAGGTTAGGATGTTATCCGTGGGTAAGGAAGAGGTATTCGCGTCGGTGGTTGCATGGGTCGAAGGTGTGGGTGCGGCTAAGGTGGATGGTTGAGGCGTGGTCGAAGTAGATGGTTGGGTTGGATCAATGGGTGTCTTGACTGGTACAAGCACATCATTAGGGCGGTATAACATATTGCAAGTTTTGAAGGGGGAAGCGTCAGTTGTGACGGTGTATGACTTCCCCTCATACTCGAATTTTATGCATCTATGTAAGGTGGAGGGAACACATCCCATAGCCCAGATCCAAGGGTGGCCTAACAACATGTTGTATTGGAATTATCCCTCAAGGACATAGAAGAGTTCGGGTAAGGTACGTGGCCCTACATGAATGTTAAGGATCACGATGCCTAGGGTAGAAGTAATAGCATCGTTGAATGAACGCAACATGGTGGGGTTGGCACACATACAACTAGGAGGGATATTCATCTATTGGAAGGCTTTGAAAGAGATGATGTTTAGGATAGCGCCCCCGTCAATCATAACATGACGTACCTGGATGTCCCAGACATAAGCCGAGATGAAAAGAGCAAGGTCAGGATCTTCTACACCAAAGACGACAATTTCTTCTTCGAAAAAAGCGGCAAAGAGCTTGTTGTACAGGGATAGAGGTGGTTGTGGAGGTAGCTTGTTTGTTGAGAGAGGCAACGTGGTTGGGTGTGAAGATTGAGGCAACGGGTAAGGTTTCGTTAGGTAGGACCTCTATCCCTTGGAGGATCTCAATCGAGCTTGTCGATGAGATTCGGATGTTTGAATGAGATCATAAAGTGTCATTTTACGAGAGATTCTGAGGTTGTTTGATCATGGTATGATGGGCAACTCCATCGAGACTGGATAGGCGGGTCCACGAATAACCACTTTAGGTGGTGGTGCGATCGGGATGGCGAGAAGAAGAAAGAGAGGCCACAGGTGTGCTTTCTTTGACTTTTCCATTGTTTTTCTGACCTCGAGTAGCAATGCTAATCATGTTGATCTCGTGAATATGAGAGGAGGAAGATGGCAGGGATAAGTCATTGTTCTTGAGAGGTGGGGTTGCAATGATGATAGATTTTGGCGAGGCGGGGACAGGTGGTGTAGGAGAAGGGATCGAAGCTAGGGGCTTTTTCTTTCGTAAGTCATCTTTCTGAGATTTTCTATCCGAGATAGGTGACTGGCGAAGGATGGATTTCAAAGCTTTGCATTCTTCTACATTGTGTCCTGGTGTGCGGTGGTAGGCACAGATTTTAGATTCATCATAACCTATAGGTCGAGGTTTAGATGGATCATAGGGTCTGAGTGGGGGTAGGGAAATGGTCGCATCCTCTATCAGCATATCAAGGATCTTGGCATAAGATCCTTTGAGTGGGTCAAATGAGGCTATTGATTGAGTGGGTGAGATTATTGATTGTTTTGGTAATGGTTGGGTATGAGTGGTTCGTACGGGTGGTGGTTTAGGCAAGGGATTTTGATGATCAGTTTTAACCATGCGTGGCTTCTTCTGCGCAGAAGTCATGTTGAGTTGATTAGATGATGAGGCCACAGATGATGTGGTGGCAGGAAACAACCATGGGGAAAGAGGAGCGGCAACAAACAAGTCCTTCGATGATCGAGTTTGCTTAGGGTTGGTAGGTAGGCAAGATACTTGGGGCGATGGTGTTGAGATGCCTGTGGATTTCTATATGGGTGCAGAAGGTGCTGGTCGTGTTAAAGAAGACGTGGGAGGCATGGTGTATTGAGGCAAGGTGGAGGGGTGAGGCCCTAATATAGAAGGTAGGTGTGACGGCGAGGGTTGAAGTCGTGCTTTCTGTCTTTGGTGTGATCGGGGCAAGGGTTTTAGGTGTGGCAAGAGCCATAGATTGGACTCAAGGAGATGGGGCCTATCTCCTAGGTGGATCAACGACTTTATTTTTGGATAAGTCTAACCATTTAGGTGGGTGCGTCAGTGGGTATTGGTAAAGTCCCAAGCGTAGGGGAAGGTTTGGGTAGGTTGATAGAGGTTGATGAGGTATTCGGTGGAGATGAGGGGAGTGGAGGTGAGAATATAGGCATTTTGAGCTTTTGTAAAAAAATTCAGGTATATGGTAGAGGTGTCCGGATTAGTCATTTGCATTTGAGTAGAGCATGGTGTTCTCCAACGTGCCCATAAGAGTCGTCTATTTTCGGGGATGAAAATATTCACGTATGGACGGGCATTTTGATATGGAAGAGAAGTGAGTTGTGATTCCAGTCCACTTTGGGGTGTGATACGAGGGGTGAATGAGGCCTTTGTATCAATGGGTGTTAAGGGGTCAACCGGTCATTTGGAAAGATTTAGGCGATGAAGAAATGATAGGGAGGAGGGCATGTTCTAGAGGATCTGTCATGATTACGGAATTTGGTGATGTAGGTTCGAGGGTTTCTCTTCTAAGGATGACAGAAAAAAGTGGAGATCCTTCTTCTTTTGCAGCAAGAGCGGTGGAAGGAGATGTTTGGGCAATAGATAAGTTGGATAACATCCACTCATAGTCTTGCAGGAGGTGCAATAAGAAGGATCTTACGTGAGAAGAGAATTCTCGGCAGGCGATTGGTTTCTTTATGGGTAAAGGAATAGCGGGGCTATCCTCTTGTCCTGATGAAGGAGAAGGGGGCAAGGACTCTTACGTCGGTGAAGAGGCTCGATTCAAAATTTCTTCGATGGAAGCCCTTGGTTGGGAGTTGAAAACCACGTGGATCTCATGCACACTCTTTTCCTCGGCTAAGGTTTCTTGGTTTGTGTTACTGTTAGAGGAATGATTTGGAAATGGTTTGTTGAAGATTTTTAAGTTTCGATTAGCAGGGGCATTAGGATTATCGAGGGTTATATCCCCTGTATCAACCATTTCCTGCACTATGTTTTTCAACATCTTGCAGTTTTCATGGTTGTGTCCCTTCACGCGATGGAAGTTACAGAAATCATTCTCTTTATACCAAGAAGGTATAGCGCGGGTGGAATCAAACCCGGAGTGAGGTTTAACAGGAGGCAAGGTGATAGCTCCTGCTTTAAGCAATTTGTCCAAGATCACTTCATAAGTTTCTCCCAAGGGAGTGTACTGGATGGGCTCGGCTTTATACTTATAGGTGGATTTCAGCTGGGTATAAGACGGTGCTTGAGATTTGACCATTACCACGTGTACAAATCCTTTTGATTTCAAAGCAGCCGATGTGTGAGAGTTGGTGGTGTTGGGTTTGTTCGTGGAGTCCTGCGTTTGGAAATTTGAGTTTTTGTTGCGTAACTTCAATTTCTCCTCCTCTAAGTCCCGAACCTCTAGTTTCTGAGCCATAGTAAAGGCCTCATCAAAGGTGTGGAAAGTTTGAATTTGGAGGGTGGGAGAAATGTGTTTAGCGCAGGCCCGCGTAAAGAGTTTGATGAGCTCGGCCTGAGGTAAGGCATAAGTAAGTTGGTTGATGAGGCCCCGCCATCGTCCAATGAAATCTATGATAGACTCATCTTCAAATTGTCGGATGGCATAGAGGTCGGTAATGGATACTTTCTTGGCAATATTGATGGAGAAGTGATCCAAGAAAGATTGGGCCAACTGGTTAAAGGAGAAGATTGAGTGCTAGGCTAAAGCACTATACCACTCCAAGGCAGGTCCTGATAAGGACATGGGGAAGGTACGGAGTAGTAAGGCATCGTCATGAGCAATCAGATAGCAAGCATGTCTAAATGATCGCAAGTGTTGTTGAGGGTCCTCCTTACTATTAAAGTGAGTAAATTTTAGTAATTCCCATTGAGGAGGATATGTATGAAGGGGGACAGAAGGGTGAATAGGCTCCCGACAAACTTTCTCGTATGTCAGGGTGTTACGGTTTCCTGAAACAGAAGCCTCAAGATTTTGCATCTTGTCCATCATTTGTTTAATTAAATCATTGGTTGGGTTAGATGATGGTGTTGTCGTTATAAACGGAGGAGGATTAGGCCAAGAGCCACTACTAGACAATGGTGGGATTAAATGTTGATAAGGTATCAATGATGAATGTGGTGGGGCAACCGAATAAGGATGTCCTATATAAGATGTTGAGGCCACCGGATGAGGTTGCAGAAATGAAAAGGTGGGCGGAGCCTGAGAGGGAAAGCTCATGTGAATAGGTGGTAGAGAACAAGTTATGAAAGAGGCAACCTGCGAGAGAGATGAGGTAGGGGCAGTGGATGGTAGTGATATGTGGGGTCCCAGATTAACCAGAGGAAAGCCAATTGGTGCAGTATGGACCATCGAATCCACTGAGCTGGGAGACGGGGCTAAGGATGAAGACAGTGAGGTGGAGTTATTAGGTGGGGAAGGAGCTAGGTGGGTGGCTATACTAATAGGCATACCCAAGAGGAGTTGACCGTCGGGTGTACGGTCAGGGGTATGAGACAAATAATACTGTAAGCGCCAAGATTAGCATCCAAAAATTTAGCAAAATCTGGATCTCCAATAGAGATCTTGGGAAAAGCATTGGTGTCTGTAGGATTCCCCATAGGATGTGAAGGGGGTGACTCAGGCAAAGACATGGAACAAGCATGTGAAACCATGGTTGCGGCTTGTTGTCGGGTGATAACAACCATGGACAAGAGGATACAACAGAGGATTATTCAATCAGGAACAAAAAACGCAACAAAACGTTGGAATTGGTAGGTTACTGGTTTGTCAGAATCATAAAACACGATGTATCGACTGTGTCGATCAAATTGTAACCGCCGTTGGTTAGGTAACTGATGTCGGTAGAATAGGACTGGTGCTGGTCACTATGAAGGAAAGAGAGAATATAATAGGCTGCTTTGGTTTGGGGATAACAAGGGTAAGTATACCCACCAAACTGCTCAAGTGATAGGCCGAGACAGGTATAACAGAAAGTGAATGAAAGAAAAACAAAAAACTAGCGAGATGCACAAGAAAATCAAGAGACTAAACCTAGGATTAGTTTTAATCACTTTTGGGCTTATGCCTTATACGCCAGATGATGTCAATCCTAAACAAAAGACCTAAGGGAGATGTCAAGTTTGTTTTGGCTTGTAAGGCTACCTCAATCGGGGAGGAATACCGTGGGAAAAGGGGGGATGTTTGAGATGTTGTGTAGATTATGATGTGATTTGGTATGTCTTGTGCGGTAAGAGTAAGATTAATTTCTCATCAATATCGTGGATATCACCCCACGTGTACGACGACCATGTACTTAATCTACGTTCACTAGAATTAAAAACAACAAGCAAGAATGTGATGCACGTGTTTTAAACCCAAATCGAAAATGATATTCGATGAAGCAAAGAAGATGACTTTCACTAATGCAAAGATGCGAAAGAAAGACAACTTCTTTTACCAAAATGACAAAATATTGTGTGAATATTTTAGAAGAAAGAAACAACAAGTGTGCTCCCTATATGAAAACAAGCAAGAAAGAAAGAAACCCTAATAGGGTCCCACTGGGCGTGCCAAAATGTTTCACGCAGAATTTCTAGTTCCAGAATAGAGTTACTTCTATCTGTTCATTCTCTTGAGAAACAAATAAGGGGTTAGGGCTAGGAGGAATACCTGTTGAGTGTTGGGAGGGTGTGCGCGTATACCGTAGAGAGATCAGACCGATTGTGAAGAACTCCTTTTTGTCTGGGAAGGACTACCTGTAAATAAGAATGCAAGACCACCAGATTTTAGTTAGACAATAAGTAAGGGAGCTGCCTTGGGCCCAGAAATACTAAACTTCCTTTCGAAGGTGGTCAGTTCCCTTTTAATATAAATTATTGCAAATGATAATAAAGAAGCTATTGCGAAATCATGATTTAGGTACCTCGTTACTAAAAGCAATAGAGACTAAACTACCCATAATAAAACATCATTTTGTTTGTTTGGTCACTTGTTATTGATACGTTCAGATCAAGTTACAGGGATAGACCAGGCTGAATCTGAGGTTGTTAGGGGATAAATAGGTGAAAGGTTGGTTTTGGTATAAGTCACAGTGACCGACGCCGGTCACTGGATAACCGACCATGGTTATAAAACCACTACCGGTAGGGGATAACCAATATCGGTAGGGGCAGTGATTCAGGGGCTTCTAGGTAGAGGTTGATTATAGGGTTTTAAGGTTGGTAGATGGTTAGGGGGAATAATAAGGCAATGGAGAAGACTCAGAGAGTGAGAAAGTTGTCTTCTGGGCAATATAGGGATGGATAAATGAAGGTTAGGTGCAGGGTGCTGCCGGGGGTTAGATCTAGGGGTGAGTTTATAATTACTATCAATCAAAGGTTCACGAAGTGAAGCCTAGAAGCATACAAGATACTACTTACTACTTTCTGACGAGGATATAGGTCCGAGGAATGCGGTGACAAAGGCAAAGCTCTGGTGGGATGATCTGAAAATCGAAAGTGAGCTGATGAAGCTATCTTCTGACTCTCCCAATGCTTGGATGAGTGTGACCGTGATCTCGTTGATCAGTTACAGTCTTGTCCTCTATGCTCCTCTCTGCAAACTCTTTTCTCCTTCTCACTTGTCTCTTTTTCGCAAATGAATCCGGATCCTTTGGTTTTGGTTGGGGAGGTCATTTACAGGGAACCGATGGTGGTTACATAACCGATGGCGGTCGAGTAGGGACCGGCGTCGGTCAAGTCAAAGTTGGTTATTTTTACCAAAAATAGCCAACTTTCCCTCCTTTTCTCCCGAGGGGTCAGTTGTGGGCCTGGTCAAGTCATTATTAGGCTCGTTTTGATGCGGGTGAGGGGTGATGAGTCATGGGTGTGGGTCTGGACCAAGTCATAGGTCTTAATTAGGTTAGTTTAGGGTTAGGGCTAGGTCATAAGTGAGGTGGCGAGGTGAGGTGATAGGGTTGGAGATGTGGATTTATTCATTATAAGGTAATTAATAAATAATTTAGTGCGTAAGGTTTTAGGTGGTGAGGTAGGGTTAGGTTACGGGACGAGATACGGGGTACAAGGAGTCGTAAGACCCAAATTTGGTGTCTACATTTGGATATAACTAAAAAGATTATTAACACACATAATTTGTAGTAATACTAGAGTAACACATCATATAACACAAGAAACCTCCATTATATTCATTTTAATACAAAGTTACTGAGATGTTGATGGAACAAATGTGCACCAAACCCTAACATCAATGAAACCTAATTAATACCTCCAAACTAGAAAAACCTACATCAAGTAATTAACAATAAACCTTTTCAATCCAACTCTCTTTAAATTACAAATGAGACTACTATTTATAGCTTGTGATCCAAATGTATATTCTTACTAATATATTTTTTTCAAACTTAAACACATTATTTTTCTTTTACAATCCTTGATCATCCACTAATATTTGAATCATGTATCTTGTCACATGTTCCAATTGGTTTTTTTACGAGATATAGTTAACTCATGCATGTGTCTCACTCACATTTCATGGTCACCTAGTATTTGAAATGCTAGAACCAAATTTTCACAGGGAATCAAGTTGATAATATTCATCATTAATTAACCATACGAGATATACAAATATATAGGAAGAGAGTTTCCTATAAAGTAGGAAACTACTCTTCTATTTTAGCAGTTGTTTCAAAAAAATGCAGAACAACACCGTTAAGATTATATAATTATGGAGCACTAACAATTTGAAATTCCTAGAATTTCCCCCTTAGTGTGAACATGGGGAAAAATACCATCTTTAACCAAGCAGCATGTCGATCTGTAGCATGCACATGGTATCAATACTCAAAACTGACTATGGGAACTACATCATCCATGAATAAGGACCCATCAACCTATTCAGGTGAATACATGAATTAGGACCCATCAACCAATTCACATTAACCATGTAGTCAATGGGAAGAACACTTCTGTTATAGTATCAACATACAAATCTCCACATCATCATCATATCAGGGAAAACACAAACTATATTGCACACAGGAACATGGATACACTTTTGTTCTTATTCATCACACACAAAACAAAATGTGTCACTAAAGCATTATGCGGTCTATGAGGTAGTGAAAAATTTGAGAACTATGATCACCCTTCTCGCTTTGTTTCCTCCATCCTCCAATATACGTGTTCTTAACTCAATTGGATTTGACTTGGATGCTCAATAGTATCCACATTGTACTTTATTTTGTCTCCTCTAAAGAATGTGAAACATTTTTTTTGGACGTCGAGTAACACCAAAAATGCACCCTTAAGGCAATTCTTTTTATTTTTACAATATTTTGACTCTTGAATTTTTAACAAGACAAACATTGACTCAATACTTTGGCGTAACTTTATCAAAACAACAAGGGCTACATGACAAGACTATATTGATTTTGAAATGACAATTTCTACCAAAAGATAATAACTCTCTTTTGACTACAACTCTAATCTTGGATGACAATAATTTTTAACACAACAAACAACTATAATAAAAATGTGATGATTAAAATAAATTTAATAACAAATTGTTAATACTAATTTTATGACCGACCATAAACTATCTACTCTACAACATTGATGTTTTACTATGACATATGCTCTTATATAATTATGGAGCACTAACAATATGAAATTCCTAACAGTCTTTTGTGTTTTTTTTCGCACTCAAAACACCTAGTCAACAAAGATAAATGAGTAACATTTCAAGAATTCAATCATTTCATATGTCTTTAATTTAAGTTATTGTTGGTCATCAAAGTTGCACCCATGTCTCAGATATGGAAGAGCTGAGTTGTTTGAGTCAACAATGGGATTGTCTTCACGTTGTGGGACCTTGCGTGCTTGAGACAAACTTCTGGAGAATTTCGGTTCCTCTACTTCTATTGCTACTACTACTCCTAATGCTGAAAATGAAACCTAAGCTAACAATGCCAAGGGACCAAGGATATAAGGATAACATAAAAATTTGGAAAATGAAACTAAGGGAGGCGATAACACTAGGAAAAGTGGGATGAACATTATATGTTTCAAGTGAAAATGAAGGAGAAAGAATAAGGGGAGGCTACGAATGTGCAACACAGACCAAAATGAATTTGCACGATTGATTTCATGAGACACATTAAAAAAATGCATCTACAGGGATCTAAATGAACATAACAAGCACACAATGCAAATGGAAGGAAAGAAATAAGAATATAGACATGTTAAGGAAAAGAATAGCCACAAAATGATGCTTCTATTACTTCCAGGTATGCATAGTCGATTACAATGGTGTCTGAAGGCCAATATTCACATGCACAAACCAGATCTAGAGGTCTACAACTCAAAATGCAGAGATACAAAGTCCTTAGAAAATAGTAAAGGATTCAAAATGTCCAACCCTTTACAATGAGCTGGGATCTTACATTTATAGATAAATCGATGAGAGAAAAGAGGAGAAGGAGGGAAAATCAGAATTTAAAACTCAACCATCGAATGAATTCCTGTAAATCCACCCACAAACTATCAAATCTGTATCTCCAAGTCTATTTGGCATGTAGAAGAATCAATGGAGGAAAATCGAATCAAATTTGGATGGTTGGAGTAATCATATCCAATATTAATGGCATGATAGATGTTTTCCACTTCTCACCTACCAAATCCCGCTGAAATTTGAATTTGAATGGTCTAAGGTGTAGCCCACATCAGTATTTTTCCAACAAGGTTGTGTGCACGAGGATCTGAGCACTGGAGCAGAAGTTATGACTATAAGAAGATCCATAGTGCTAACCAAGCACGTAAGACACAAGGCACGTGCTGATTGGATGAAAGATCGGCCAATTTACATTTTTTTGTCATTTCGCCACGTGCCACTTAGTGGTTTTTGCAAGGATTTAGCACCCTATTGTCGCACTTTGGTTGGTTGCATGTAACACGCTCAAAGTTTGGCAGATGTCACGTGGCACGAAAGGTACAAAATACATGCATGCGAAGAGTGAGCGCAAAAGGAAAACATAGGAAGGATGTGTGCGAAGGTGACACACATGGGAGGAATGGAAGAAATACCCGAGGAAGAAATGTATGGTGAAGGCGTAACTATTACAAGGTAATGTGTGGAAGAAATGAAGGGGCGTGTGAGGATGATAGGGACTTATTTTATTTTGGGAAGTAAGTCTAGGGCGCACGCATAGGGTGTATGATCTTCTAGGAAGAAAGCGAGTGCATAGAGAGTGTGTGCGAGGGGAAAATAGAGAAAATAGGAAAATGAAAAGGAGAGGATGGAAAGCGTAGAAGAGAAACAGAGCGCACATGAGCGCATGAGGAACTACCACTAGGAAATGTGCCAAGAACGTAACTAGAGTGCACATAACCTGCAATGTAAAACCTTCGAGCCGAGTGGAAATATAAGCTATCTAAATAACTAGGGTAGTTATTTTGGATAACACTTACCTTGACTATTAATGAATTGGACTGCATGGTGGTTTGTGTATAATAAAAATTATTGGGAAAAAATTAGTGCCTCTATTTCTTAATGTCTTACAAAGTTTTATATATATATATATATATATATATATATATATATATATATATATATATATATGATAAGAAAATTATATTTTATGCATGCATAATTTGTTTTTTGATGAAAAATCAATAGGACTACCTTACCGGATTTTTAGGACTCTTATAGTTACACTACTCGCATTATATTTCTCCTAAAATATATTGTTGAAATTAGATAAATCTACCATTGACTCTTATGTGATCTTCTTCAACTTATGGAATTTATACAATGCGTCTATAGTTCATGAAAATTCTTTTACATCTCTCCACATCACTTCTATAATCGGTGCACATATATTGTTGAGTTCTCTTATGAAATATCTATATAATCTCTTCAATCCATAAAAATTTTGGGCTTAAAATATACTATTAGGTGATGGCCAATTAACAATTATATTTGCTATCATAATAAAAACTCAACCTTTTGATCTTTTATCTTCAATTTATTGAGGATCCAATTTGATAGGTTGAGGCAATTCCCATGTATGGATGTTATGATCTATGATGTGAGTGAATGTGTGCCTATTGACACAAAATTATGCACTTATTACTATTACTTTACACCTCTAGTATATTGTTATATACATGATTCCTAAGTACAAACATTAGACACTAGTGACACATCTCATAGTGTTGTTATTGTTTTTGTATTATTTTGATTGTGACATTATCTTATAGTTCCCGTATTTTTTATTTTTGGTCGAGTCACAAGGATCCTTGTTCCCATATTTTATCCAATTTTTGTTTCTTTTCCCTGGGATAGTACCACCCAATAAGGACTCTAGTGCCTGAATGCTTTTGTCTATTCTCTCTTATTTTTCAAACTACCACTTGGTACCTAAATTTGGATATTTTCTAATTTTTAATTCATGAATTGGGTCAACCTTTGGTGTTACTAAATGTCTAAATTCAAACAAAGGAATCGTATATACATGACCTATTAACTATTTTAAGGGGATGGAAAAATTGAGATATTAATTCCTATTTATTACTTGGGTAAAGAGAAACACTTAAGGAATGCATCTAGGCTGCATCATTCATTGCATAGGAAGAGAAAATTCTGAATTCCATCACACACATTCATCTTGGGGAAAATTAGTTGTATCCCACTATCTTTGTGAGACTAGAATAAAAGAAACCTAGCTTCAAGGGACACGAGTTATATATATATCACACACACACACACACACACACACACACACACACACACACACACACACACACACACACACACACACACACACACACACACACACACACACACACACACAGAACTACATTGAGTATGAAATGTAGTGTATTACTCAGGATAATTAAATTGTGGTGAACTTCGAGGTCAGTATGAATCAATCATATGTATATTTTATTCCATCTAATGTGTTCTTGAGATTTTTGCCAATAGCTAGGTTTTTTTATAGGTTCAGGTGCAACAATGAAAGCATATAGTGAATTTAAAGTGATAAAGAGTAGAGTGAAGGAGATCTTATCGGACCCTAAAAATTCCAAATCTCGACTCACTACCAAAACACTAGCACCTAATATAGATACTAGCACCTAAGGTGGTCATCTCCCCTTTTGGGCACTATTGTCCGTAAGATTTGTAAATATTTTTTTCTAGACGAAGCATTATAACCTAGATCCATCTTGTTCCATCAGTATTCCAGCCTAGATCCATCATAGATGGTGAGTTATCAACTAAGCCACTCTTATCCTCTTGTTGATTACAATTACTTTCCATTTAGATCTTATATATTGCATGTTTATGATATTATCTCGATTGATCTTAATCTTATTATTAAGATTTAAGTTTCTTAAATCATTTGATGAACCCCACTCTTGATCGAATCCTAGTTGGATATAGGATCCCTCATTTTTTTTTCTTTGTGTGTTCCTAATGGTGTTTAAAAAGATGTTGTGTAATCATCTTTCCAACCCCTTTACCCAAGAATGATCCTTTACATATGACTGGTCTTCAACCTTGTTTTGCAAATGCCCAAGAAGAATATGAATTTTACCGTAGGCACATAGTAGCCATATATGTGACTTTCCTCTTCTAATCACAAAACTTATAAACCCTCATCTTGATGTTTCACTCCTAACCCATATTGAGATACTAGTTCTTGTGATAATGATAATGATGTTGCTTCTCTTGCTACAAATGATACATGTGTTGAGGATTTGGTTAATTTTTCAGATGAAGAATGTCTTTTTAATGATGCTTGTGATACCCATACTTCTAATGATGTTGTAGATGTTATTCTAAATGGTACTAACCTTATTTCTTCTTCTATGCATTCTCTACTCATTCATAAATAAGTAAGGCCGATCCTGCTTGTACTACCCTTCTAATGATTTCACTCATTGTTGATAATGATGTTAATGTTCTCTCTCTTTCTTATCAACAAGGTGCTTTTCCAATTGAATATTGTGCCTAAAATGAAATATTTCTTCCTTAATTAATTGTGTGCAACATAATAATGCTAGTAATCATATTTCTTCTCATGATGTATTTGAATCTACAAAGGTTAATGATGCATGTGTTTCTACTCTTGATACTTGAATAGATATTGTCCATAATAATGATCATAAAGATAGTGCATTTTGATTATATCCCTACTTTTACTTATCTTGTTGATAAAAGTGTGCAAACTTCTATTTCTCTTTATTCTTCTTCTAATGTGCATACCCCTAGTTATCCATTTTTGATCCTAAGATTACCTTCCAACCAAATAGTGTACCTATGGCTACTCATAATGGAAAGATACAACCCCTTAATGAACCTCTTAATGTTTATGACATCCCCCACAAGAAGTCATTTCTCTTATGCATGTTGTAGGTGATTTACAAAATAAAATTCATACTCTTACCCTTGAGAGTAGGGCCTATTATACTAGTACTGATAATAATTCTCTTCATGGAAATCCTATTCCTAAGAATATCTACAACTCACCTTTTCCTAAGGGTTTTACTATGCCTAATTTTACACTCTTTGATGGAACGGGTAATCCTTACATGCATCTTAAGGATTTTAGGTTAGCTATGGCTTCACATTCTAATGATATATTACTTCTAAAATCATTTCCTAATAGTCTTACTGATATTGCTTCACATTGGTTTCATCATTTTCCTAGTGGATATATTAGTACTTATCTTGATATGGAAGAAGAATTTCTTAGACATTTTATTTCTAATAATGGTCCTAAAGTTACATTTGAGCATTTACCTTCTTTACATAAAGGAAATAATGAACTTGTTATTGATTATATTTTACATTTTAAATCTTGCATGTATCATTTAATTTATTAACATATTGATTTAGAAATACAATATATTTTTTTCATGGCTTGATTCTTCCTTTGAAAGAAAATTATTATATGATACATGTGAATCTTTTACACTTCTTTGTCTTAAAGTTATATGTTTAAAACAAGATATTTTTTATGTACATTTTTTTGCACATGCTTCTAGTTCTTATACCACTACTCCTCCACCTAGTATGTTTTCTATTCCTCCTATTGAACCACCCTCACGTTATCCATCTCTTACTATATATACTCATGATCATTCATCCCATTTTTGTAGACCTCTACCATGCTTCCTCCCCCTCATAAGTGTGAGCCATTGTAATTTCACATTTTTCTATGCCTCATGATATATTTCATACTTTGATTGATGAGAAGTTGATTTGGATACCTTATAATGAGCATCCTCCTCCTCATTAGTTACGACGGAATTGTAACCAACCATTTGTAATTTCCATAGGATCAATGGTCATAGAGACAATGATTTTATTCACTCCGTGATAGGATTTAGTTTCTTAAGGACAAGGGTTTCATTTCTTTTCACACAAGTCATGTTGATCGATCACATTCTCCCATGTCGTGATGCCAAACACCGACATCTATTACTTTGACTATCTCTTGTCCTCCTAAGGTCATTTTTCTATTCCTTCCTCAAATTCGCCTATGCATGAGACAACCCCCCACTTGTTATTCACCCCAAAACTAAGTGGGTCTTGAAGGAGCACCACTCACCACTACATGATTCACATCTTCCTAGTATTGCTATGATCACTTTGGGCTTATCATTTGGCACTTATGCTCACATACTACATTGTGATCGTTTGAGTTGTTTGTGCGTATTTGCCACCTTATATCTACCTAGATGTTATATGTTATTCAATACTACATGATTCCATTCCTATTCTATACATGTATGTCACTATTTATTTTATGTTGTTACACTTCCAACACACGATCAATTCTTCCCTAAGTTATCTTCACCATTGTTATCATCTATACTATAAGTATAACTTGATAATCATACCACATTCATGTGTATCATCATCACTATGTTATTATCATCACTATGCTATAAACATGTATAATCTACTATATGACATCACCACAAAAAATATATAATATTATCATTCATGAATTCAAAAAATATCAAATCAAATAATCAAAAACTCATGTAAATACACAGTACACATCATCATATCATAACAAAAATTATTTCAACATATACACACACACACACACACACACACACACACACACACACACACACACACACACACACACACACACATCACACACCAAAAGTTTTAATATACAAAGATAGGGGACAATGTCCACTATAAGATATATCATACATCCTCATCACTACTAGAGGAAAATATGAGATATCTCAAACTTGAGAATTCACCACTCGACCTCCATCTCTATCACACTAGGGAAAGTTGCACCTATATCCAAGTTTGTAATGATTCATCCTCAAACACCACCTCTCGCATACCGGCCTTGGAGCTCTACATATCATACAAACATATCTTGCACTAGGATCCTCCTCTCATGGCCTCCTCCATGAGCTAACTTCTTCCCCTCCTCATCCCGATTCGATCACATATTATACATGTGGCTCCTTCCACCATCAACAAGATCAAACATATGAGCATGCTCATCATTGGTATGATCCACCGTCTTGAATAACCCCCTCTAACAAGGACATATGGGGCACATCACCCTCGGGGGTAGTTCTTACTCTCCTACTACCTCCACTCATTCTACGTTCTACATGATGACTCTCTTATCACATCCACCGCTACACGAAATAATAACACCCATCAGTGCTTGGACCACCACTAAGTGTAAGTTTATGTACACTCGTCATCTACCTAGATGAAAAATATCTCTAGATCTACCTCATATATGGATGGTGGGTGTAATTGATGGATGGTCTTTTATGGGTCCTATCCTCACCCTCTCTCTCTTCTCACTTGCCCAAATCGACCAATGCCATATATACGCTCGGGAGGAACATCCTCTGTTATGCCAAACTACCATAAAACCTACTCATACTGGAAGATCTCGACCACTCCTAGGAACCTTCCTCCAACTACATCATCACGAAAAATAAATTCTAGCTCAACATGATCCTCAACCCATCCACCAAATTCTCTTTAAGGCATCTATATAATAACATACCTGCCCCATATGATCTAAAATTGATCTATATGTAATATATCAAACCATCACTCTTCGAGGCCAACATTCCTAATGGAAAACATCTTCGTTAATTCCCAATCCACTTGTGTCCTACTCATAGGGTCCTCATAACCGCTATTTGCTCATACGCCCATATTTGCAATAGTGTAATTTACACCAATCCCACCAAAGTGTGGTCCTCTTGCATGAACCTATACAAATCCCTACACAAATGAGCCAATAAACAATAGCTCTAGGCATATCGAGTAGCATTCTTCTCTATACTCTCACAAATCTCATGCATCCTATAATATGGTCACTCCACCTCCATCCTACAACAACACAAGAATATAGAACACTATAATGGATTTATGCAAATATGGAGCCCCCAAATCTCACTATATATCATCTAGAGTCATTGAAAAATATGCATGTACAAAGGACCCTATACAATACCTCATCAAGCCTCTCTCATCTCATTGTGTATCACCTGGGGCAACACTTGGAATTATTCTTCTACCACATGAAATCATAATATCAAAACATTCCTCTAAGTAATCATCATCATCTTTGCTAGTAGGCAGCCAAAAGTACATGTCTCAACACACATCTCTTGCAAAGTGCAGTGATCAAATGCATATTATGGGGCACCTCCCCCAATCTAGTAATATGTCATAGCCGACATGATCTAACACATCCCACTTATCCTCATCTATACCCAAGAGAAACAATGTCATCAAGTGTCTACCGACGTGAAACTCACAAGAATTCACATCTTTCTATACATCATAATCAATCAACAAAGCCACATATTAGTTTCTTAGCCAAGAAAAACTTCATCAAAAGATAATATGAATAATTTTTAGGCTTCAGGACATAACCACTTTGAAGCCTAGATACTAGTATCCATGATTGATGGATGGTAGCACCTAAAACCATAAGGTACCATCTAATGGACAAAACTAGTCCCACCGGCTCTATCTTGGATAGAAACACCCAAATTCTCAACAATTGAAAAAACACTATAAATTAATAAAAAATGCTATAATACTACCTAATTTTCTTCCAAAAATATTACTTATCAACCGATCTATCATCCGCATCATTATCACCTCTACCACCCTCTCGAATCTCATCAAAATCACTCATTATTCATGTGACATGTTTGTAATTCAGAGATTAGCTCATAATCACTCGATTACAAATGAAATTACTATTCACTTTTCCTACTTACTATTTATAGGTAAATTCTCTTGTTACCACAATTCCTAAAGTTACTATATTTCATCCTACGACAACTAATGCACTACCACATTGTTTGACCCATATCTTGAGCCTCGTTCATCTGCTTTTCAATACCATCAATGACATTAGAACCATATTTTCCATATCTACCACATTAAACATTCATTGAGATACCTACCTAGGATTTTTCCCACTCTACTTATGTTTTATTCATCACTATCTATACTATTAGATACCTCTCTTGATCCATCTCCAAAAACCTATCTATTTTCTTTTGGCTTATGATTCGATGACTATATTCTCACCTCTTCACCAAAGGGGGAAATATTTGAGGTTATCCTATTACCCCTCCTAGAGAAAACCAAAAAAATTTCCAACATAACACATACACAATCACATTGCATACTACTACTCTATTTACAATCAATCAATAGAGGAATGTTCAAATCCTATGAATTATCACTAAAAATCATAAGTCTCAATCTATTTCAAGCAAAAATTATCTTAGATCCTAAAATTCATTCTCAAATGACCTAATCTAGGGGAAATTCATTTTTCTAAAGAAATTTTGAATCAATTTATTCAATCAATAATATACATATATGTTTCCAATTTTGTTTCAATAATATCAACTTTTCTCCCATATGAAATAACTTGGGATCCAATCAATACTAAATCATCAAGAATTTTCTATTTGACTAAGTTTACACCCTTACATCATAAAGCGGGGCAGTGAGATATCATTTCATATCCTTATCTATTTTACGAAGGTTTCCTGTGACTAGTAAACAAGATAACAATTGGGTCATTTCTATCTACAATAATGGAATCTCTTTTGAGGAGGTGTCATGGTGGAGAAAGAAGTGGATCACTCTCCCAACACTCTTCCTCTAGCATCAAGATGCTCAAATCCCTAGATTATTCACATCGGTTCGGGAATTTATCACTCACGGTCCCTCCTACCATCTCCAAGGTTTGAAATTTTCTATATCTCCATAACATGTTCATATCCAATTACAACTTATGTGACAAAAAACTCTGCCCACATGGATAAGAATGATGATCCATGGTTCACCACTTTGTGATTCTTTCTTCTAGAAAACCTCAACTATAGCTTCTTTAGCCCTCTATAATTCTTCCTTTTTTATATCCTTTATACTATTGAATTTCATCCAAATAGCATAAAGGGGTGAAAAATGCACACAAAATTATGCACTTATTACTACTACATTACACCTTTATTATGTCATAATATACATGATTCCTAAGTACAAAGATCGAGATAATGGTGACACCTCTCCTAATCCTACTATTTCTTTGATTCATTTTGATTGTGACATTGTCTTATACTTCCTTGATTTATGTTTTCTGTTTGAGTCACAGGATCCATGTTCCCATATTTTTTCTAGCTTTTATTTCTTGTCCTTGATATAATACCACCTAAGTAAGGACACTAGCGCTTTGTCATTAGTGTCCTTTCTAGGTGCTTTTTTCCATTCTCTCTTATTTTTCAAATTACCACTGGGTGCCTAAATTTGTGTCTTTTATAATTCTTATTTCATGATTTGGGTCATCCTTTAGTGTCACTAAGTGTCAAAATTCAAACAAAGGAATAACATTATATATATGACCTATTAACTATTCTAAGGGACTGGACAAATTGGGTTATTACTTCCTATCTACTACTTGGGAAAAGAGAAACACTTAAGGAATGCATTTGGGCTGCATCATTCACATTGTATAGGAAGGGAAAATTTTGAATTCCATCACACACATTCATTTTAGGGGAAAAGTATTTGTAGCCCACTATCTTGGTGCAAATTACACAATGGAAACCTATCTTCAAGGGAAACAATTCTATCTCACACACATACTAGAAATACATTGATTCTAAAATCTCATGAAATTCTTAGTGACAATCACATTGGGGTGACCGCTGATGTCATTCTCACTCAAGCATATGCATATTTTATTCCATATAATGTGTTCTTAAGCCTTATGTAGTTAGCTAGGGTTTTCTTTGCAAGTTAAAGTGTGACACTAAAACACTACAACAAATTCGAGTGACAAAGAGAAAAGTTAAGGAGAGCTTATCGACTCACGAAAATACTGATCCTAGCTCACTACCGTGTCACTAGTGCTTGGGGAAGTCATGTCCCCTTCTAGGTGATACTATATGGAATATTTGTAGATCTCTAATTTCTAAATGAAACATATACAACCTAGATCCATCACATTCCATCAATATTCCATCCCATATCTATCACATATAATGAGTTATCAACTAAGTCACTCTCATGCTCTTGTTGATTACACTTGCTTTCTATTTGGATGTTGTATCTTACATGTTTATGATATTATTTGATTGATCTTAGTCCTCTGATTAAGATTTTATTTTCTTAAATCATTGCCTCTCATTGAAAAATAATATTTCCTCTACCCTATGTGCTTGGACAATATACTTAGGAAAATTATTTCAATTAAACATTCATACCTCATGTTGGATGCGATCCTTGAGACCTCCAAGGAATAGGTAATTTAGATTCTCATTTGTAATTTTCTCCACATGTTAGGAAACATTCTATAACTAATGACTATAATCCTTAATTAGCAACATTATCTACAACTTTTCCATTTGGATAAAGTATTTCTCTACCATACTATTACTATAGTGCATATGTAGCTCCTATATAAAAATTGACCAAGTGGCACTAGATCCTTCTTATTTTGAGCACACAATCATCGATACTAAGTGATTTATATAGTTTATAGATATAATGATTCCATAATAACCTTATTCATGGATGGGATATGATTTAGATAAAAAAATCTCCATTTGGTTGATCCAGTTGAGTGGGTTCTTTCCATCAAACCGACACATGTGCACCTTTAGTATTAGGGTCTATTGCCCATAATTAATGTTAACCCCAAAGGAATGATGCGCAATATGTGAATCATGATTGGGATATCCATTAGATACACCTTGATTCATTTGAGAGGATGAGAAAAGTTCAATGTCTTTTTACATTTTCCATATATCCTTTCATCGCCTCTACCTCTCCTTGCATGCTACGACACATCATGTCTACATCTCCTTTTATGTTGTTGAACAAATTGTCTTAGTTAAACTACATTATTTTCACACTCTTTGCAAAGGGTCCCATTTTTTCATCCATGAGAGAATCCATAAAATCATAAGTTCCACCCATTTAGAATCTAATTCAACCTCCTCTTTTTAGGAGTTTTCATTGGAGTAAGCAAAGCCTTTTACTTGTGCTCTAGTTGATATTCCTATAATAGTAATTAGGGGTTAGAATTTCTACATGATTTTGGCCTTCTCGACCAAAACAAAGAGAACAAAACCCCTTAAACTTAAGATATATTTATGAAAATGTAGATACGTCAAAAACATTTCACAATTTGCATCTTGTGGAGTGAATTTTTGAAAAACACTAAAATCAAGATAAATTTCACAAAATAGATTATAAAAAGCTGAAATTTTGAGGGTAACTTCATCTAATGGTTTTTCAAGTCTAGTATACAATTTTTAGAAAAATAATCAAAGGTTTGAGAGATATAGGTGAATCCTAAAAATTAGGGTTTTAACCTAATTATGGCCTAAATCAAATCTCTGCTATCACTTATAAGGAGATTGCATAGACGGCTCAAAGTAATAAAAAAAATAGAACACCAAAATAAAAATATAACATTAGGATATGTAAGTATAAATGACATAGTAACTTTGAGGGGACAACCTCCACCCCTTACAATATGACTTAAATTATTAATATGATGACCAAGTACTCATTACTAGTTTCTATATATACCTTACTTATGTTATACAAACCACCTAGGATGACCCTACTACCAATAGGAAGTATTATAAATGAATAGTAAATAGATAATTTTAGCCAAAAATTAGCCATCCATAACCCAATACATGTTACGGGTTAAGTTAAGGCGTGGAAAAATATTTTCTAAAGAATGATTGATAAATGCATGTGGTAGCATTGTTTAGTTACCGAGGTCATGAAATTATTTAGGATTGACTTGGAGAGATTGTAGGATCACACAAAGATATATCCTATCAAATAATTATATTGGTATGCATTTTATAATGGTGGTAAGGGGTGGGATGTAATGGAGTGAGCATGTTCACTTTTATTCTTAACTTTACATTTTATGTTGTTGAGTATAATCCAAATATGAGAACCTAATTAGTTACATTAGAATAAGTTTTTTTGTATTCAGTGTTTAGGATTTTTTGGTTACGTGTAAAATTCTAGTTTTATGATTCTATTTTAAGACTAAAAGTGTCGATTCTGATGCAATCCACTAGATGTGCACTTATTGAGTTCAAATCATTATCCATTCACACTCAAGAGGTAGGGAACCCTTTCTACGTATAAATGACTAATTTTAGTCTTATCTATTTTCATTTCTATTTTTAATATAGGTTAGGATGCCTAAGTTGACTATGATGCATGATGGGTGTGCATGTGTCACTTAAACTAATAATGGTTTCTTGCATGTTGACCATATATTAGTAGTGGATGATACTTTTCATCTTGAGTCTATTTTAATTCATAATTATTTGACTTTATTTCATTTACAAGTTTTATTTCCTAATATTAGTGTTTTAATTGTCATGTAAATTGACACAAGTTTTGTTGTAATGGCTATATAAGCCTTGTTTATTGATTAATTGTATATGCATAGTGGGAAATTTTTTCCAAGTGAATATTATTTTTCCTTTGAGTTTATATTAGATTATATTTTTATTTATTTAAAAATAAAAAATGAAGCTTTGGATTCATTATTTGAAGTTAGTTAGTGCATATGTTTCCATCAATCTCACTTACAAACATACTAGTTTAATAGGTAGTTAGTCTGCGTAAGATTGGATGATCACTATATTCATTTAAGAGGGTATTTAAGATTTTATGTGAAATCCATCCACATTTTAAAAGCTTCATTTAGTATAATATCTTCATTCAAAAAAATTTCATAATGTATAGCCACTATCGAGAATTGTGGCTTCAAGAATTCTTGTTCTATGAATATCTCCATCATCAAAGAAGACACATTTGAGTATTGTAGAGATCAGTTGCAAAGGATTATTGTTTGGAAAGGAGTGTGGGAAAATTTAATCAATGGATAAACTCCATATAAAAATTGGAATTCTTTTCCTCAAGATCAAAATAAAGTAAAAAAGGAAGAAGAGAAGGAAGATGTACATGTTTTTTTCTATCTCTAGAGTGTGATAGACCAAAGAATTTATCCATGATTTTCTAGAAGAAAAAATTTCCTTGAGGAATGAAATACCTTAGAAAATTCATACTAAGGCTCTCCTAAGGTAAGATAAGTAAAAATATAAACTCTTAACATGAATTTTGAAAATTTGAGAATGTCATACATTGAAGCAAATTGGAGAATATTGCATAAAGACAAACAATTTAGTACGTAGAATGAGGGTTTATGGATAAAACATAGAAAATAAGCTCATAATTAAAAAAATTAAAATCCTTGACATAAATATGGCTATGTATTATGACCACTCTTAAGGAGTGTAAGGGTATGAATACTATAAGTGTTGATAAATTAGTTGATAAATTAGTGGGGTCTCTCTTGTCCTTGAGAATATAATGAGACTACATGCAATAAATTCATAATATGAACTTACAACCAAGGAAAGTAATTCAAAGGGAAAATATAAAGATAACTTCACAAGTAAAATAAAGATAAACTTTTCTTTTCATTATTTCAAAACCACACATTTTATCAAAGATCGCAAGATATTGACAACTAAAAATCAAGCTAATCAAGAGGGTGAAAAAGAATGCATTTAAATTTGAACAAAGTGATGCTCAAGATGAATAAAATTATTGTATCTCATAAAATGAGGTATTAGAGAATGGAAATAATATATTATTTCTTGATTCAAGTTTCTCAAATCACATGTCACGTCGAGAAGATGGTTTCAACAAGTTAGATGCTTTCTTCATAATCCAAATGCAATATGGAGATGCAAAGTCCATCTAAGTTGAAGGAAAGGGAAGCATAAAAATACCCTCAATTCAAGATAACTATTATATAAACATAATAAAATTAGATCCTAAAAGTGTGGGTCAATTTTTCACAGGGATATAGTTATGAAAACAAGGCATACAAGTTTATATCCTACTAGTAAATCCACAATTGTTTTTAAGGATTGTAATTGTTTTAAAAATGAGATTTGTGTTGATTGTGATAAGATTTATTAAAATTTTCATGAGTGAAGGGGGAATCCTATTGAATAATATTTTGATGGATTACAATTTCCTACTTAGGTTTCTATTTCAACAGAAACTAAACTAGCTCATCCCAAGAGACTAGTCATCCATATACATCAACACCAAGTAAGCACAAGTGTTTGTTGAATCCACACATGACAAATAAAATGTTGGATAAAAATTACGAGAGGAGTATCAAAATTATTCAATATAAATAAGGTAATTTATTATGATATTTATGATTAGAATACTATGTTTACATTTTTATATGTGATTAGTGACCCTAAAAGTTATGCAAAAACTAGTCAAAGGAAAGAGTGGGTTGATGTTATGAAAATTGAGATGGATTCGATTGAGAGGAATGATACATGGAATATTATTCAGATTTTATATGATAAATATGTCATTGTAACAAATTGGATCTATAATACCAAATTAAAAAATGATGGTACAATTGACAAGCTAAAAGCTAGACTAGTTACAAAAGGATTTGCATAAACATATGGGGTTGACTATGAAGAATATTATGCACCCATGGATCATCAAGATAGTATAAGACTAATAATTTCTATTTGTGATCATAAAGATGTAAAATCCATCTAATTTATGTACAAAGTGCATTTCTAAATGGAGTGATAGAAGAAGGACTATATGTGGGGTAACCAAAAGGTTTTGAGGTAAATTTCAGGTATATAAATTGAAGAAGAATCTTTATGGGTTGAAGAAATCTCCAAGAGCATGGTACTCAAGAATTTATTGTTTTTTATTGGATAAATGATTTTTAATAAGTAAAAATGAACCAACTCTTTGCATACAATCTCGGGTTCTAATCTCTATGAAGATGACTTGATATTTACACGTAACTCTATGAAAATGTTGTAAAGCTTCAAGGAATATATGAAATTATAATTTGATATGACTAATCTTGGTATTATGAAGTAATTTCTTGGCATGAAATTCCATCAAATGAAAAATGAAGTATTAATTTGTCAAGCTAATTATGTTCACGACATATTATAGAAGTACAATCTTTAAGATTGTAAGCTCACATATACTCCAATTAAAAGTGGAGAAAATATAATGGGAGAGGATGTAAGTCCTTCAGTTAATGAAAATAATTTTAGAAGCATGGTGTGGAAATTTTATGTATCTCACTATGATAATACCTTATATAGGTTATGGGGTTTCACTATTTTCTAAATTTATGGGTCATCCATCACTAAAGAATTTGTAAGCAATGAAAAGAGTTTTCATATATGTATGAGGTACTCATAATCATGGTATTAATTTAGACAAGAACTTTTTATATGTATAAATGGATACAAAAATTCATATTAGGAGGTTATCTTGATGACATGAAGACTGCTTCATGTTATTATTTCAAATTAGGAAGTGGGTTGGTTTCATGGTCATCAAAAAGTAAGCTATAGTCACTTTATCCTCTACTGAAGTTGAATATGAAGCTCTCACATCTTCTTGCACACGAGGCACTTGGTTGAGAAGACTCTTAGTTTATTTTAGAGAGGTTAAACTTCATCCTACATAGATTTTTGTGATAACAATTGGGAAACAAAATTATCCAAGAATTCATTTTTCCATACAAGAACCAAACATATTGAACTCAAGCATAATTTTATCAAATAATTGGTCAATGAGAAACATTTTTTCATTGAGTATTTGATAAGTGAATATTAGTTTGATGATGTTTTCACCAAGGGATTGTTGAAGGAGATTCATGGAAGACTCAAGGAGATGATAGAAATTTCTCCTCTTTGCATCAAAGGGGGAATGTCAACATGATGACAATATGGGAACTTGAATAGTTACTATTAGAATAATTTTTTGGGTTTTTTTTTTTTGTTTATGGGTATTTTTGTTAAGTGTAAAATTCTATTTTTAGACTAAAAGTGATAGTTAGAATACGAGTTCATTGATGTCCTCTTAACTAATTTCAAATCACTATCCATTCATCCCCAAGAGGTGGGGCACCATTTCTATGTATAGATGACTAATTTTAGTTTTATCTAAGTTCTTTTGTATTTTTAGGAGAGGTTGGGGCACCTAGGTTGTCTAGGATGCATGATGGGTATGCATGTATCACTTAAACTAATAATGGCTTCTTACATGTTGACCATATATTAGTAGTGGATGATACTTGTCATCTTGAGTCTATTTTAGTGATCTTTAGTACATTTAGGATTTGTAGTTCTTATTATTAGTTTTTACTTTTCATGGAATTTGAGACAAGTCTAGTTGTAATGGCTATATTGGCCTTGTTCATTGATTAATTGTGTATGGAATAGTTTGGCAAATTTTTCCAAGTAGATATGCTTTTTGCATTGAGTTTATCTTTGATTTTATTTTATTTTCATATATTTACAAAGAAAATAATAAATGTTGGGATTCATTATTTGAAGTTATTTAGTGCATATTTTGTCATCAATCTCACTTATAAGCATACTAATTTAATAACTAGTTATTTTGGGTAAGATTGGATAATCACTAGATTTATTTAAGTGAGTATTTTAGATATGATTTGTATTGTATCCACATGTTAAACCTTCATATGTTTTATTTTATTGTCACATGGTACTTTCATCTTTAAATTTGATTTCTATTTGACCATCACTTACAATTTTTTTCTTTTTGTTTGGAGAAGTCAATAAAAATAGTAATATATTGTCCATACAATAGATTTTGGGTGTGATTTGTTTTATTCAAAAATATTGTATCAAGACTCCACACAATGGTGCAACTAAATTTATCTATTTTTCAAAAATCAATGGGAAATAAACTGAGAATGTATTGGAGTTAACAATCAATGTAGTAGGTGGAAAAATGAAAAAAACCAAGATAATAAAAGTTCTAATGATATATTTTAGTATGTTTCAAATTAAGGTATTTAAGATATTTGTACCTATAATTACATCAAACACAACACTAAATTTTTCTAGATTAATATCAAAGCTAAAGCTAGAGATAACACCCTTAAGAGTATCCTCAAACACTAATACTAATGAAATAATCGATGCACAAGAGAAACCTATTAAGTAAAGGTATTAATGAAGACACGGGCTATGTGATGTTATGTTTAAATAATACCTCCGTTACATTATTTCTTTGAAGAGAAGAAGTGTTTCCATAATCAAATACATCTAAAGGGAAAATATTGTAATATTTAGTGATATCTATTGGAGTAGCCTAGACGAAGAGGGCTAGGGTGGATAATCCTAGTAGGTGAAGACACACATTAGATTTCCTATAGAGTTTTATGTATCATCCAATGTGAATGAATAGATGGAAGTAGAGGCTAATAGTTATTTGGATTAATGTTAGGAAATAAAGGATAAAATATGCAGAATAATCCCTCACAGAATCACAATAGTAGAAACTAATATGCATAAAATATTACAGATCTTAAATAAAAGTGCAAAATAAAATAACACAATATAAAGAGACAAAGATTTAACGTGGTTCACCAAATTTGGGCTATGTCCACAAAGAATCACTTGCTCAGATTTTATTACAAGCCACCGCTCTCTCAATACAATACCTAGATTTGTTTGGAGCTATGCTCAACAAACTCTACAAAATTCACACTCTGAATTCAAAACACATCTACAATGTTACATACTACCTACCATATGCACAAAACCATATAAGTAGACAACTACTTAAGCAGTTTTACAAAACCGTGGGTATCAAAACCATGGGCCAAAACCGTCCCATAAACCTATGGGTCAAAATCCCACCCATATGAGAAAATCACGTTTCTCGGTATATTGGGCACGTTTTAAGGCCAATTTTTTTTTCTCGTGGCTACGCCCCAAACCCTGGCGAGACAACCGTGGAAAGTGTACAATACTCTTAGTGTACAATCTTCAATACTTTCACACATGAAAATAGGCTCCACAACCTAACAATTAATTACCTTTGGACTTAGAGTAAAAATTCAATGTTTAATGTGTGAGAGAGTGCAATCTATTCTAATGCTAACTCTACAAAAAATATTAGATTGATGATTAGGTATTGAGTGGAGATATAAATATTAAATTTTGTTTAACAACCCCATAGATGCCATGTGTTGGATCTAAATTTGTAAATTTTCACCTAACATATTAATTATCCAAGTGTTATCTTTATAGTCCATGTAATGCAACTAGGGACACAAAAATTAAACCCATGAATGTTTTGACACTTATATGAGGTATAACTAGCCTATTCCTTGAGTTTAACCCTAAAGGGCATTACTATGTTTTAAATAAGGTTGATGACACTCTTAGGGATAAAGTGGTTTTGTTAGGTTTACCTCTTTTCACCTCTCATTTGGTGACCATGACTTGTAAGATTGTTTTCTAGGAATGCTACTAGTCATAAAGAGTATAATCTATAGTGTATACAATATGCCTCGGTGAACCCCAATACTTAAATGTAATTATAGAATCCATAAAATATCACATCGAATATATATATTCTCATAATTAATCTTTTATCTAGCTATCTTCATGATTCCCATGGAGGATTTTAATAGGAATTATATGTCATACAAACTTTGTTGGGTCCCTATAGACACTCAAATTTGGCAATCTATCCTTTGACATTTTTGATCTTGAGATTGAACACTTCTATGGATAAATTAACTCTCCTCACTCTTGCTTAGTACACCCTAATATCACTTCATGTACTTGATTATATTTGCACCTCTCGTATTGATTGTTCTACAACCTAATTACAAAAAAATACATCTAGAAACATCCATGATTAGGCCCATAAAGTCAAAATGTGATTTTCTCTCTCCTTTCCAAAATTGCCATTTTAGTCGGTTTGTGAAAATCTACATACCAACCCTACAGGTTCAATTTTGGACCAACATATTGTGCATTAATTCTTTCAATTCAATCATCTTCATATGAATAAACACACCCCTTTGGTCATCCTTTCATGTCATAACACCATTTAGAAGCATATATAAGAAATAAAATCATACCTCATTTAATGACCTAGATACTTTATGAACTCCTCATGAATAATATAGCACTAAAGGCACTCAAATCTCCCTAAATAGAGAAATAAATCATGCACATATGTTAGGGAAGCACTCTCCACTATTCTCAAGTCTCCTTCCAAGTTTAGGAGTCTTTTTTTTATCATACAAGTAAGAAAAGTTACTCTTCCTAAGCATTTGAGCAAGTGTGAAACTCAAGCAAGGCATTATCAAAGCATGGATGTCGAATTCTAATTGCACTATAGTTGATATCACATGTTAGGAGAACAACATGTGGTATGAGGCCTCTTCATAGTAATGCGTACATCAAAAATGCACAGGGTCCCCACAACCCAACTAACTTTATTTTGTAGGAAATCATTGTACTATAAGGGTGTGAGGGTTTGAGAAGAGTTTATAGAGTCATTTTGAAGGCGAGTGAAGAAGACTGATAAACAACGACACACATTTATAGGAAGGAAAAACACTCGTGAAGTTTCGCACCCATATTTTAAGAAGCTCCAAGACCGTACATAAGGGTTGGGACCGTACAAATGGTATTTATTTATTTGTACATTTTTTTAATCAAGCTCGGTTTAAAGTCACGGTTTACATAGAGGAAGCATTTCCAGCTCCAAATCTATTTGTTCTCGCACTCGACCACCTTAATCCTTCAAATCCACATAAAATCAGCTATGTGCACTCTATCCCTTATGTTTTGACATTTTTAAGTAGATAGTCACTTTGAAAAGTGTTATTCTAATTTATTCAATTAATGTTGGAAGTTAATTAAATCAGAATAATCACCTATAACATTATTCATCCTTTTTATGTATGTTAAATAAAACATTCTAAATTTAAAAGGATGAAATCCATCCCACATACCAATTTTGTCTAAAGGACCTTCCCATTCTTCTTCTTCATCACCACCACAAGTTAACCTCTTAATAATTATTGATATTGGGTTATATTCAAACAACCTAGAGCGAGGGTAAACAAATAACTAGGGGTTTTCAACAAGTAAGGATGTTACAAACACAACACGAAAGGTCAAAGGATTCAAGGAATTTTTATTTATATTATATTGAGACCATATTAATAATATTTCAAAAAAATTACAGTAGAAAAATATATTTAACCACATTTCTTCTACCGAACAACTTAATGACTTTCTCAAGCCTTTTAAAGATTGCTTTAAAACTTAGAAATAAAGGAAATCATGGTGCTAATTTGGGGTAGTTTATATTATTGAGATGGAGATGTCAATTCAAATAAGGGTCAAGGAGCATACTACCAACTTGCATCTCAATTTAAGGTAAGTAAGTCACTTTAGGTTGAGCATTTCTTTTCTCTACAAAGCATCACATACTTATCATGGATGTTAAGGTCATTTTTGTGGAGGATTACTAATTTAATTACCATTTAAAAGAGGTAATGGATATTTATACACATATATACATACTTTTAATTTGGATGAGGGATTAAATTTAATCCAAAGAAAGTGATCCATTAATATTAACAAATTACGAAGGTTCTATACTATGGTAAGATACAATTTAATGTTTAATTTAGTGGGTTACAAGTAATTATTATATAGACATTAACGAATGATTTGTAATGATTATTTTGTTTATTGTTATCTATTATTCCGCACTCATTGTTAGTGTATATGCGAGTTATTTATATAAATATTTACAATCTAAAATCTTTACATATATTGAATCTTCATGATAATTGTGCAATGTGAACAAATACATAAATTTGAATAAAAGTTTATAGTATTTTTGATATATTTTATTTTTAGTGCCTATTAATTTTTAGAAACATTTTGTATTAAATAACCATATGATTAATTTTAAATTTTATGTTTTTCTTTATATGCTACTAGAACTCATGTTAGAACCATTCCCGTTGAGAATTTTTATATTGTATGTACTTTCTGTTAGACTAATCTATGTACACTTGTGATACATTTTTCTTTGTTGTCTTGTATTGTAAGGGTTGACATAAATAGATTTTGCACCTACTAAATTAAAAAAAAAGGAGTATGCATATTTTCCTTTTTTGGAAAGGTAACTTGATGTAATTATAATTCATTATATATTCATCTTCTCAATTATTTCATTACAATTATTTCCTTCGATTTTGGCACTATGTTCATTTCTTGAAGCACCATTTCCCAAAGCACCATCATGTGTTAAAATTAGACCATTTTGACATGTGATACCACCTTATATTACCTTACTCACACCATACTACCACCTTATACCACCTTCTCATTAGCTTTAGTTTTCCTTCCTATGTTTTTGTTTCCCTTTATTGACCCTCTTCTTCCATATTTTTCTATTTACTTGCAAATCACCACCACCATTGGCATGACCAATGAATTCTTGTATAACCCTATTTTAGCCAAAAGCATCACATAAGCCAATGATATTTTTAAACTTGATTTATGAATCATAGGGTGTAATGTTTTTCATTTATTAGTATATTGAATGAAAAAATCAACTCTTCTTGCGCTCGTGAATCCACCTTAAAAAGAAGAATATGTTTTATGGTTTAGATGATCTCACATCGAAGAAGAATACTCAAACATCAAGCCATTGAAGATATCAAGAATAAAAATTGAATCAACAAGATCTACTTCAATATTTGGAGTCCTCAACTTAAGGTTTTACTTAAGTCTTCTACCTATCCATATTGGGTTGACCCACATTATTTCACAAGGTTGTGCTACAAGCCAAAGGAAGAGATTATTGCACTAATAAGTCGCTAGGTAAGTATTCCAAACTCTAACCTAATTTTATGATTGATCTTTGCATCATGTATTATATATGATAGAGTAACACATAGTTATTCTCTTATTGCAAGATTTACATTATTGAAATTTATTCACATCTCTTGCTTTTTCCTAGTGGCACCCCTTATAGAACTATTATCAAAAGACCCCCTAGGTTATTTTGATAACTTACATTATAATCTTGGACTTGACAGGGGAAAATTGATGGAAAATTGGGAAAAATCACTTTGGGGACACTCCATTTCTATCCTTCCAAACCCCTTGATTCCCATACTTAGCTATTTTTCAGGTTTTGGGACCAAAAAGGGAAAAACACAAGCAGATCAGCCAAATAGGCCTTTAGAGAAACAAGAGGAACTATTCCTTTGTTCCTCCCATTCTCGATTTTCCAACATTTCCCGCAAGAAGGACTTGGGGGCATTTAAATTGGGCGATTTACGTCTATTAAGCAATGAAGGAACAATTCCTCAAGGCCTCCAATTCCTTGAATAGGAAACATCGCCGATCAAAGTTGGGCAGAGAAAATAGAATCAAGTGAAGCATGCATTGCAAGAATGGTTGGAATGTTCCCGCATTCTAATAGTTTTCCTAATGGTTGATTCGGCCAACTAAATAGCATGAGAAGCATGGTACAAACAATGTAGCGAGTTAGGTAAGTCGGGTTCCATGAGCACATAGAGAATTGTTCTCCCTCCTCGTACTCGACTATATGGTTCATCTACACCCATCACAAAATGCATTAAAGCGGATGGTAGTAGTATGTAGGGAACCCTATCACAACCCTATCGAGCTCCTGAACTTCAGATGGCCTTAACTTTCACCTTCTAACTCCAAATTTCACAAACTTGGACTCGTTAGAAAGGTCTTGTTATGTACTACACCATGAAAATTGGAAATCTTAAATTTGGTGAGGTAAGGTGGGTGTAAAAAAGGGGAAAAATCCCAGCATTAAAAGAGAAATTTCAGGTATCTCAACCACCATATTTGATGAGGTATGGTGCCCACTCCTTCTCATACAAGAAAAGTATCATGGGGGAATGACTTTAGCAGGGTACTCATTCCTATTTTCATACATTCAATGCATGTTGTTGGTGGTTGAAGGTAGAAATTCAAGTTTCCCTCTCTTTTCCCTCCTCTCTCTTTCCCATCTTCTATATACATAAAGGTTGGTGCATCATCCTTCAAGTGTTGCATGTGTATTGAGTTGCAGGCCTCGAGATCCGACCTCTAGGGTGATTCTTTCCTTCTTCCTTCATTGTAATGGATTGTGCATCTCTTTGAAGAAATAAAATTCATGTTTTGTGGCTATTATCTGCCCTAGCTTGTGTTTATTACATTATCTTTCCTCTCTATTGTATTTGTGGTGTGTTGTGCATATTTATTCTCCTTTTGCAGGGTTTATTTCTATTGTGCTCCATGGAAATGAGAGTTTGAATGTTGTTTTGGACTATGGCACTCATGTATTCCCTCTCCTCCTTCATTTTCCTCCCATTTTCACTCATCTGAGAGTTTCTTCCCCCTTTTCTTGGTGTTATCACCTATGTTAACTTAGGATTTCCCCCTTTTTAATGCATCTTTCTCTTCCCTTGGTCCCTTGGAATGTTAGATTAGGATTAGATGGTTGCATTTCCTATTACAGGGTAGTTTAGCATTAAGAATAGCTAGAGGAACCAATCTTCTATGGAGGTTTGTCTCAATTGCGTAAGGTCCCACACCTTGAGAAAATCACATGTTACCCAAAAACATTGATTTCTCATCCATTCATTCATGACAAATCAGAGGGTGTTATTTTTTGGTGATAACAACAAATTTTACTTTAAATAGATCTTGCTAACTACGTAGTGACATTTTATTATATATAGATCTTGTTTACTTGTCAAATGAAACCCCATATATGTTATCCTTGTTTATTGTGTGTGGAATCCCCTTATGAATTCATTACAACCTTTTGTACATGACCTTTATCAATAGCCTTGGGATGCTTTTTTGAACCTAATATTTATGTATCGTTATTGTAGAATTGTATTATATCTTTTCTAATGCAAAGGATCCTTATTATTTCATTCTTGACCTACATGCATAAAGTACCCCTTTCCCATATCCTTGCATGATCTTTATTTATTTTATTATATACTAATACAAATTGCAAGGTGTCATCAAGCATACAAGTAATTTATTTTTCCCCAATACTTATCATTTATTTCATTACTCATTACCTAGTTGAATGTGAAGTTACATATATCAACCCTTCTCTTTATACGTTTAGAGGCTTACTTAAGAGTTCCTTTATAAGAGAACTCGCCATGAGCCCTCATTTTGGTTGGTTTAATTTTTTTAAATGTACCATTCTCATGTATCGAGTTATATATTTCAGCATTTATAAATTCTAATGGATATTTTCTTATCCTTATAATGAATTCCATTAACCAAAAATTAAAAAACTATATTGAAAACCATCGAGGAATATTTTGAACAAAAAGATAAAAATTCCAAAAGAAATCAAACTCATTATGCAAAGAAAAAGTTGTTGAGCAAAAAAACATGACTTTGGCTAACCTTAAGGCTATTGAATAATTTTTTCTTATGAAAAATTAACATTCCCAACATGTTTCTACTATCATTGTGACTATTTCAACCATTTTTGAGACAATCCTAAAAACATCTAAATACCATACACAATCACAATATGTCTAATCCTCTAAAACGTCCTCAAGTAAAATTGGAGTGCCAAATAAAATATCAATATAAAGGTTTTAATTATTCCATTAGTTGTTATGAATCAAGATTGGATGATAGATTTAATCATAAGTAAGATCATTCATACTTTTCAACCCATAATATTATTGGATGAGTTTATTAGACATAACAAGCTAAGACTCCAAAATGAAAATTTTAATTTATTTTTCATCAAACATCATTTTTCATGAAAGAAGACGGTGTGAAAAAATAAAGTAATGATATACTTCTAAGTAAATCTCAATGAATAAGTTTCATTTGTTTACCCCTATAGTCTAACCAATACAAATTTAAAAGCATACTCTTATGGACCAACTTAAATTTGGAAGTTTGTATAGGTGCATGCATGGAAAATATTGGTAAGAGACAACTTAGATTTTATTTTGTTCAGTAGAAATATGTTGTTGCTTAAATATAATTGAGATTACTAAAGTAGCCATTTAAATATTTCATTTTGGTACACATTCGTATGCCAAAATCTTAAAGATATCATCAAGGCATTTTCCCACAACGCTTTTCTAGGCCCACATACGTAGACATTATAGATTTCAATAAGTATTTTTAGTCATTCTAGGTTTCCTATTAGAAAAATACATATTTAAATGTATTTAAAATTGTGTGAAATCTTGGCTAGGAGAACTATTTATGGTCTTCATGCCTCTTGTGTGTTTTTTTCTAAATATAAGAAAGCGAGAAAAAAATTTAAGATAAAAATAGGTCAATATCAAAGCTAAATGGAACACTATGATGGCATTCTAAAACATTTATATTAATGAAATAGTTATATAAAAGTGTTTGAAATTCATTAAAGAAGGGAATGTGGGTGTCTTATTATGATTCAAATATGATGCCTACATATTTTATATATCATAGAATTCAAATTTGAGATTTTTTAAGAGTACATGTTCTTCACCATTATGTTAGGTAGTATGAATAATGAAAAATGAGTCATAAAATTTTGTTATATTTAGATAGCACCATTGTTACTATGAAGAAAAGACGAGTTTCATAATCAATTATCTCAAAAACTCATTGTTGTAAGAGTTATTGATATCCATTAAAATACATTGGCTAAGTGGGCTAAGGTAGAGGTATGTAACATAAGGAAGAGGGGTACTACACCTCCCATAAAGCATCACATAAAATCTAATGCAAATCATTCACTTGAAGTTAGAGGAAAACGATGATATGAATTTTCTTTTAGTATTGGAAATGTCGGCTAGAAGAAATAGAAGGCCACTATTGGTTCTTTGACAAAAGGTAAAAGTCCAATGCTTAATGTGTGAGTGAATGGAATCTACTATATCAATGAATGTGTATACATGTTGCATTGATGATTAGGTACCAAATGAGAATATAGATTTATAAAAATGACAAATGAATCCAAAAGTGATTAAACTAAAAATGTATATGACAACCTAATTTGATGTTATAGTTTAAGTAAATAAATAAATAAATGAAATACTGAAAATACCCAAGCAATTAAGAAAGTAAAATATGAAACCCTAATGTGCAAAGAGGGTTAAAAAGGCCTTAGCTGATTCACAGATGTCGCGGGACTGTGTCACAGAGGAGACTAATTGAATAGGAGAAGGAAACTGCCACATAGGAGCCTGAGAAAATGCATATCAGAGCTATCTCGCTAGACTAGGGCACACAGGGGTACCCTGGTTTACAAACTGGGTGCCCTAGTCTTTGAAAAATCTATGTAAACCTCCTCCGATGTGTCGTTGAATGTTCACATGTGTTCTCTTCTTCCGTCACGTGAATTTTGTTGTGTGATCATCGAAGCACTAGTAAACCTGTAATAGAAGAATCACCTGCAAAACCCCAAACAAAGCATCAAAACCCTAAAAATAAAGATGCATATGAAGGGGTCGACTATCCTCAGCCACCACAATGGTGGAATTATCACTGAGTGTTGCACTACATCTCAGACCCAATATTGTTATGTGTGTGTGTGGAATTGTGCCATAGGTGCTCTTGTGCGTGTCACACTTTGTGAGTAGCGAGCAATAACTAGATGTAGAATGTAAATAATGTGTGCATGGAATAGAATAAAATCCCCTCCTATGAAGTGTGATGTAAAAACCAAGCATTGTGTCCCTTTTGATGGAGCTAGATGTACATAAAATGAGCAATAGAAGCCTTGATGGATGCAACCTTAGGTGGAGATAGTAAGTGTTTAGTGCTTGGTCCCTCATTATGGTCACATAAATTTATATTTATATGGTTCTCTTGCTTGAATTTCATAATTAACCCCGAAAAGGCCGACCACCAAAAATATAAGAAGCTCAAATGGATAGAAAGTGCCCAAAAATTGAGAGGAAAGTGCAAAGAGGATCAAGATGCGCAGGGGGACCAGAGTGCTGGGCACCCCGGTCTTGGCTGGGCGGCGGCCCTTGATCGAAAAAATAGGGAGAACACAAGATAAAAGCATGTAAGGGGAAAGTACAGGTGCAAGATTGAAAGTAGCAAAAAAAACAATGCAAGATGGCCAAAGACATGGGTTAATTAGTACTCTTTTTCACTTAAGAACCATATGAATAATAGTATGAGACCGGGACTAAATAATTACCCAAAGTGCGTGATTTTGTGTCTACATTTGCCCCCACTTTATGTTGGTGAGAAGAATTCTCGTAACATAAAGTACATAGAGATGCATACACGATATTCATGTAGAGTGATGCGTAGAAAATGCGTCGAGGGACTAGAAAAAGCGTGGAGTGTGGAGACTAAAGATGCAAAAGTGTAAAAATGATGAGAGTGAACCTAGGGTGGAAGCACATGTGTAGATGCCAATGTGTGATGTACCTACATGTTAGTGTCGATGTGTGTGATGTCGAGTGATGTTGTTGTTTGTGTTGACTGATCCTCCCATACGAGATGGAGCTACAAAAGAGAAGATGATCAAGTAGTCAAATACGTATGTATATGTGTAAAAACGTGTGTAAAGACACATGTATATATGTAAAAAAAAGTAATGAAAGTATGAAAATGAAAAAGGAACATGTGCACCTGATCCGTGATGAGAAAAAGGGTGTATAAAGGATCATGTCAATGTTGTGTGAGTTTTTGGACAATCTCACACCACTGGATGAAGAAGTATAGGGAGGAAAGTTTGATTTATCCTCCAACCTGTAATCGCTTCCCAAAATCAAGAGATCTCTCGTATTGTCTGCTTTTTTGGGTGATCCAACGCCACTGCCAAAGTAGTGTAGATAGGACAGTTTGGTTTATCCTCTAACATGTAATTGCTCCCCAAAATGTTAAGGATTATTTGCCCTCTAAAAGTTGATGTGTATGGAGTTCTATAGACTATTTTGAAACCACTCGTTTTGTAACCCACATTTTCATGGAAAAATACTGAAAATTGAATCTGTAAACCCAAATGATTCCCCCTCTTTGGGGGTGCATGCGACGTCACTATAGGAGAATGTGGCCCCAAAGAGAGGACCAACCGCTGAAATTGAAACTCTACCCTATAGGGGGAATGTGCTTGGTAGAAACCAAGGAACATGCAAATAAGTGGTTGGGAGACAAGTATTAGTACAAACAAGCATGCATGTATAAGACAAGTATAAGCTACAAAGACAATGTGTAAGCTAGGATGCAAGTAAACACGCAAGAAGCTAACATAGACCGCAAAAAGTGGGTTGTAATCATGGGACATAACTCACGATGTCACAAGACACTCAAGGCCACAGTAGACATAAACAAACAAGTATGCACACGAAACAAAGGAAAATACCACAAATAATGGAAAATAGAGACAAGCAAGCACAAACAAACATATATCCATGGTAACAAGTAATCCTGCAAGACAAATATTACACATGAAATACCTGTTAACACATTAGAAAGATAAAATATATGACAAAGTGTGTATAATCTGATAAAGTAGTATGCTATGAAATAAAATTAAACAATAACACATGTAGTGTATGAAAACGATGCCCTAAGAGCCCCTGTGGGATTTGGTAGTATGCCAAGCATCCATGTTGCATGTAATGGACTGTATAATTTTCGATCACAATTAGAAAGCAAGTGAATGCACATGTGTCTATGATAAAGATAATGACATATAAGAAATCTATCTAGCATGTGGAGTAAGATGAACATGTACAAGCAAATGTAAGAAAAAATAAATGCGACCAAGATATGTAGCATGTTATGGATGGATGGAATGGAATGTAGAGTGAATGGTAGGAGACACGTGTCCCCCAAGTGAATGGAAGTATATGCATTGATGTTCATTTGTTTATGCCCCCTCAAAGAATCAAGAATGAACCATAAACAAGAGTGCATCATCAGGAAATGGTCAAACTATGTGTTGTGTGTAGCGCGTTGTGGTGAATGTGTATGTGTGTTGATGATATGTGACCTAGAGATGATGTATGAAGATGCGTGATGATTTAGCCTAAAGAATATATCATGATGAGATGATCGAAGGAGTGATGATTTATCCTAAAGCGTATATCACTAAATGATGATCAGAATAGGTGATGATGATGTTAGAGTAAGTGATGATGTATCCTACAAGGTGTATATCACTATAAGATGAGTAAAAGGAGTGGTGATGTAGCCTAAAGCATATACCACTAAATTAAGAAAACAGAAGTGATGATATAGCCTACGACATATATTATTATTCTAGGAATGTCACATGATGGAAAGGATTGAATGATGAATGTGTGAATGTGATGGGGTCCATTTTTGATGTATACCCTCAACAGTCCAAAGATGGATCGTGAGACTAGTGTGCGTCATTGAGTAGTGATTGCAGCGCATAAAAGTATATATGTAAGATGTGTAGGTTTGTAGAATGCATAATGTATAGTGTGTGAGATTCATGTGTATAGGATGCCCTCAATAGTCAAGTGTGAATCGAAGCACAAGAGTGTGACATCGGGTAGTGAGGGATACTAGTATGAGTATGATGAGTGAGTGTGTGTATTGTAATGTGATGAAGATTTAATATACATGTTTTTGATGAAAGGAATAGGGGAAAGATAAGTGTCATTAAGTGTCATGCCCCCAAGCATATGTGAGTGAGTTAAATATCCGATGAAAGTGAAGGATGAAGGTCTTGTATCTAATGCATGTGGTGATGAAGGCATATGACCATGCGCTAGTAGTGATGGTATAGTAGATAGACCATGTGCAGGTGAGTGAAGTCTATGCGCATGTGATGGATGATTATATGACGAGCATGTAGGTGCAACAAAATGTGTAGGTGATGGAGATCTATGTGAGGCAAAATGTGGAAAAAAAACAATGTGGTGATTTACGTCGAGATGTAGTAACCATACGAGGAATGGGCCTATGCCAACATGTAGGACTAGCAAAGTGGTGAGGCCATGTAGATTGCGTGCAAGTAGGTGAGCTAGGAGTAGATTGTTCTTTAAGTAACATGGATTGTGATGTAATAGATGAAGTAGGAGATGCATTAACCGGTGCTCGAGGAGATGATGACCATGGAGTATAATGAGGCACACCATCAATATAAATGAATTGATTATTGTGAATGAATTTTAAACGTAGATGATTCATGGAGAGGATAGAATTAGACCTAAAAATCTAGTTGAGGCATAAAAGCATGCCACAACCGTCCAATTTTCATCCCCAACAAGAAAAGGGACATGTATAATAAGAGGTCCTACTTATAATGTGAATTTTGACGACACCATATGAATTGTTCATCGGATATGAAATTTGTGATAGTGGATAACCAATAGCGATTAGAAGTGGAATAGAACATGCGTTGATGGGACAAGATGGGTTAACCTTGGTATTATTGATAGAAACGGATCCGATAGAAGCATTAATATGCAAGTGATTAGAAGTTAAAGTCGTATAATCATGGTCAAAGAAAGAAATGATCAACGAAGAAGTGTCGGCATGCGCGAACTAAAAATCAAGAGCCCCACATACAAGACGAGGAATTGTGTGATATACATAATTAGATAAATATTCGGCCATTTTTGTGTCGTGCTTTGGCAGGAGGATTATTAAATATTTTGAGTTTCGATTTTGTTGATGATTGCGAAATGGTGGGTTTCGGCTCGATTTTACCATTTTCGATTAAACCCTAAATGAGAAATTGAAGTCGGAAGCAATGATCTATGGAGTTTCCTACACATTGATGATAGTCACAATGAGAATGTTCATCAAAATTACGCGCTTTTGGTCGAGATGGATCATTTTGAAGTGGAGGAGGCAAAGTAATGAGGTTGTTATCGAAAAGTTGCGTAGTAGTAAAATATATGGAGGCACACTAAACTTATCGATATACACCGATGTGGTTACGATTGAAGCTCTTTTGAATTGGATATGGCGTTAAAAGTGAATTTTATGTCGGTCTATTTAGTTGTGGAAGGTTTAAATGGTGACTTATTTTGAAATCAAGTGGAGGATGACATTTTTTTCATATATTTAAGCTTGTCATAGATAAGAGCTCGGTTTCGCGAAAGCTTAAGAGTGTGGCAAAGTTGATAAAATGAAGGAGATGTCTCAAAGATCAAACTCTCTGGATAGGTGGTAATAGACTTTGGATGAATAAATATTGAATCTCGAGTGCGTAAACACATTTGACATTTTAGGTAAGTTGTTTTTATAACACAAGACATAATCTACTAAGTGTTCATTAGACCCCTATTTTATTTGTACAAGTTGGGCATAAGAGATCTTAAAGCCGATGTTAATAGAGAAGTGAGTGAGAAAAGCATCGGTAGATGAATGAGAGATGTTACCGAATGGATAGGTAGGTCATAGAACCAACGCATCACATAATCTTGTAAACCATGAGGAAAGAGATTAGCTAGTATGGTATGGTGATCCACATAGTCTAGGCATGCTACATGAAAAGCTCAAAGATGATCTTATGGGTCACCATGGCCTTTAAAGATGGGAAATTTGGGAGAGATGAAGTTAGATGGACATGGATAGGCGAGAAATGGCAGAGTGCAAAAGGATTATGCAATAGTGAAATAAAGTATTGTGAATCGTGATATAAAGAAGTTAAATCAAGAGTATTTGAAGAAGAGCCAGGATGCATATTAGGAGTGCTAGGGTGAATGGTGGGAGCGGTAGTGGTAGGAATGGGAGACAAAACATAGATAGGTGGAGTGGAGGCCATGAGAGATCGAAGAGTGAGAAACTACAGAGGTTGAAGCATCACGAGTATTCTTAGAAGCAATCAAAGCATGTAGAAGATGAGTGGGATTATTACGCAAAGCTTGCCAAAAATTAGTAAGTGTATTTAATTGGTCTTGGTCAATATTGGTATCTTCATCATAGGAATTTTCACTATCAGATGCCTCTATTTCGTGAAGAGGAACATTATGAGAATTATCCAAAGGATTTTTAGTTGTAGGCATAGATGTAGTTATATCAGCCATTGATTTGGGAACTCTAGACAAATGAAGGAAGCTCAAAATATTGAATAGACCTGAAAAAACCACTATGGGTGATGGGCATAAGAAGAAGAAAATGCAAGAAGGAAAGTGGATTCGAAGATCGAGTTCACCAAAATTATTAAACTAAAAATGTATATGATAACCTAATATGATGTTCTAGAATAAGTAAATAAATAAGTAAATGCAATCTTGAAAAATACCCAAGCAACTAAGCAAGTAAAATATGAAACCCTAATGTGAAAAGAGGGTTAAAAAGGCCTTAGCTAATTCACAGATGTCATGGTATTGTGTCGTAGAGAGACTGTTGAACAAGAGGAGGAAACCGCTGTACAGGAGGTGAGAAAATGGAGATCCAAGCTATCTAACTAGATAGAGGCACCTAGAAAAGGGATTATGGCACCCGGGGCACCTTGGTCCGTAATCTGGTGTCCCGGTATCCAGTGAAAAATATATGTAAACTTCCTCGAGGTGTTACCGAATGTTCACCTATGTTTGCTTCCTATCACATGAATTTTTTTTTATGATCGTTGAAGCACGGGTAAACCTGCAATAGAAGAATAACTTGTAAAACCCTAAAAAAGCGTCAAAACCCTAAAAAAGAAATATGCATATGAAGGGGTTGGATTGTCCTCAGCCACTAAAATGGTGGACTTATCACTGAGCATTGCATTACATCTCAGACTCAATGTAGTTATGTGTGTGTGCATGTGTGGAATTTTTCCTTAGGTGCTCTTGTGTGTGTCACACTTTATGAGTAGCAAGCAATAACTAGATGTAGAATGTAAATAATTTGTGCATGGAATATAATAAACTCCCCTCCTATGAATTTTGATGTAGAAAACCATCGTTTTGTCCCTTGTGATGGAGCTAGATGGATGCAAATGGAGCAATAAAAGTCTTGATGAATGCAACCTTAGGTGGAGATAGCAAGTGCTTAGTGCTTGGTCCCTAATTATGATCACATAAATTTATATTTATATGGTTCTCTTGCTTGAATTTTGTAATTAACCCCAAAATGTCGATCACAAAAAGATAAGAAGCTCGGATGGCTAGAAAGTGCCAAAAAGTGAGAGGAAAGTGCAAAGAGGATTAGGGCACCCAGAGGGGACCAGGGGTGTCTAGGCGCCCCTCAAAAATAGGGAGAACGCAGATATACAATTACAGATCGAGAAAATTTGGGTGCAAGATTGAAAGTAGCAACAAAAAACAATGCAAGATGGCCAAAGACATGGGTTGATTAGTAATCTTTTTCACTTAAGAACCATATGAATAGTAGTATGAGACCAGGACTAAATAATTACCCAAAGTGTGTGATTTTGTGTCTACAAAAAGTATCATGTGTCACCAAAATTTATAAAATTTGATCTACCAAATCAATTTGTTGAGAAACATCATTATAGTTTATGTGTTCATCCAACTAGTGAGACAAGACTCAAATACAAGCTCATATCTCATATCTCCAATGCCTTAGCACATGTAAGAGGTCCAATCTACCTATCCATTGAGCTTACTTCTAAGGTGTCTTGTTGCATTTTGAAGAATGTTGACGAAACCATCAGGGGATCAAACATCATTACTAGGTAGTGCATCTTTTCACCTTTGATTTAGTCAATAAGTTTGGTCAAATTATTTTCTAACAACACCGCTAGTTGTAAGTAGGAGATATGCAGTGTTTATAATAGCACTCAATGAACGCCCATCCAAAGCTAGATTAAATGTTAGGAAATTCATAGTCAATAATTGGAATGGGCACCCTTTTCACAATTTCTATTAATAATCATTTCCCATCAAGTAAATATATAAAAGTTGTTTTCATTCTCGTATTTTAAAAATTGCATATGGATCATAATAAATAAAAATAGAGAAACTATTATACAAAAAGAATAAAAGTATTATATTAAATTATCACAATAGAATGAGAAATCTTCTATGGATGGAAAACCGATTGCAAGAGGTTCTTAGAATGCAATAATTTGATGTAGCAGAATCTTCAAAAACTTCAACTAAAACCAAATTCCATCAGCATGAGGTCAAGGAGGTCACATTGGATATATGGAGTCAAGAGGGAGTGAGTTTAGGTGGTCTAGAGTTTGAAATTTCAAAAAGGGAGTTTTCCCTCTAAAACATGTAATTCAAAAATTCAAACTTGTAAAAGTGAGTCCTAAGTTTTCTAGGTGGGTAGAATGGTCTAGGAGGTGGTGTAGACATGATAGAAAGATATGGTTAAAGTTTAGACACGATAAATAGGGTTAGGAATGTGTCCTTGGAGATCCCAAGTCATAAAATGTCTAAAAATGATAACAAATGTCATCATGTATTAAGGGAAAGTTGAAAGGTCACAAAAAGTGACAGCATGAAGAAAAGGAAGTAGTTGCATGAGGAAGGAATTTGCGTATGGAATAAAGGGAGAATGATTGGAGACACATCCCTCGAGGATGGAGATTTTAGAGGAGAAAGAGTTCCACAACTTTGAACACTGGTTATGTGCATATGATAACTCTATCCTATGACTTGAAGATCTTATCTTTTATGAATTTAATCTAAGTTTGATATTCATGTGTTGTGGATTGATGCTAGTAGTTATGTATAATGTGTTTGAATATCTATGAAGTATGTAGGAAGAATCGTAGGTTGAATATTGTGGTTGGCTAACTTGAAGAGACAAAGGTTTGTACAAGGAAGTGCATGATTACGATTATATTGTGGGCAATAAGTTGAATAATTCCAAGTTTTGTTAATAATGGTTAATGATTATTTTCATTGAACCGTGTAGAATTCATTGAAGTTATATGTAAGAGCATTGTAATGAACTTTATTAGGTTCATGTAAGATTGAAATTAGTTGTAGATCTTGTATACCTGTTTTGGGACATGCAAATGGGTGTATGAACTGAATAATGAAAGTATGGTTGTGCTTACTTTCCTTCCCATAGTGTTAGATGAGTTTTTTGAGAGTGAACACATGAAAGTAAATAATGGAATTTGGTATTCAAGGTTGGAACTGAGAGGATGATAGTGCATGCATGTTGAAATACCCTAAGTGTTAAAGACTGATGTCTAGCATGTCGTGGTTTAAGCTCGAGTCAATGCATGTTTTCAATTTATAAGTAGTGAGACTCCATTAAAATTATGTGTTAGATGCATAACATAAACAAAGAAAGATCATTGACCTTGAACAAGGTTAAGCACTTCATTGTGGTCTAGAGGGTTACATTACCCCGTTCTAAAAGTGCAAGAGAGAAGGAATTTACTCAGATTTAAGGGATCAAACTTGTTTATACGAATCATTGGTAAGGTAGTAAGGAGTATGTGATAACATTCCTACATGCCAAGTATGAATTATTGACCAAAGGGTTTGTGAAACTTATAACCAAAATAAGTCTCTCGTGCCTATATCATTTTCAGTTAGGATTTGATAGGAAAAATGCATGCAAAAATCCTAGACAAGAAACTAAGCTCTAAACTTTGTAGAAATTATGATGACACAGATTTTAAATCATATTCAACAATAATTTTAGGATCCTACCGGTACAAAGTGTAGATATTCTTACCATTCCCCTTAGGTGATTGCATGCACAATTTATAGGCCTAGTTTGAGAAGCTACTTTACAAATGAACTACACTATTAACTTGGAGTTAGATATTGACACTTATTAGGATCAACAAATATCGTAACGCATGATTAAATATGTAATTTCTAGAATCTTCATGAAGGGAAATATATGGTGGAAACAAGACTGCATGCAGACTTAGTGAGGATTAGTATGCCAAGAAGGAAAAATGAGATAGGAAGAGAAATACATAGAATTGGATTCTAAGAATTTACATGCACCTTAGGGATGGTTAAGGGAAATTAATGAAGGTTACAACTCTTTATGGGACCTCCTAGATAATTTAAGAAATAATGAACAAAGGAATCTTATCTTAAGGGTATAGGAAGATAGTTTGACAAGTTTAGAAAAAGTTTGAGCTTTGGTTATTTTTGCATCATTTTAGCGAAGGGTCTAACAGTGGTTTGAGATGTTGAATAGGGAGAATTATGAGAAAGATATGTGAGGAATAAATGAATCTACAATTCTTTATTATTGCAAGAGCTAGTGAATTAAGAGGAAATAAAGCTGAGGTAGGCGAGTGCAAAGACAATTTGGAAGATGGATGAGCTATTTCATGGATGGAATGATGTTGTGGGGAGTATATGAAGCAAAGTGTAAATCAATACGTTGAGGTGGTGAGGTTACTTTGGGTGATAATAACTCATTTTACAAGTTTCTTAAGACATTTTATCTAGTGAATGATCCTCTCATGCGAGAGATTGGTTGGAGTAGTTCTTGTTAAACCATCTTAAACTTGTGTAAATGATCATTTCTTTATTTTATCTACATCATTTGGTATCAGAGTGAGGGTAGAATAATTTATTGATGTGAGCCTTGAAGATTGAATCTTTCTTGAATTTCAAGTGAAGAATGTTGAGATTTGAAGAATGAACCTTTCTTAATTTTTACATGCAGAATATTACAGAGCCTTGATGTTTGAATATTTCTTGACATTTTGGGAGCTTTGATGCTTGAATCTTTCTAGAACATTGTTGACTAATCAATTTTGGTGATATTTGAGGCATGTATGTACCTAACAAGTGGTGAAGTGTTGAATGGTTGACAGGTTGAGAAGATAAGAGAGAAATTTTCCTAAGAAAGACAAGTTGTGGAACCTAAGAAAGGATAAAAAGGCTGCAAAAGAATAACTTATAACGTTAAAAGCACTAGACAAGGCCAAGAGACTAGGGTGCAAAATACCTAGGTGAGGACTTAAGGAGATCAATAGACCAAGGTGAAAGAGACTTGGGTGAAGATATTATGGAGAAATTGAGGAGAGATATGGGCAGAAAATTCAAGAGCCTACAAAAAGGAAAGAGCCAAGGTAAAGTGAAGGAAAGCACAAAAGTGGAAGAGTTACTCTCAGAGAAAGAAATAAAGGAGGTAAGGGAAATACTTGAGAAGTTAGAAACAATGATCAAGATCATGATGGAAGTAGAAGACCAAATATTTGAATGGAGGTTGAAGAAGAAGGTGAAGTGGCCTATCAAGCTACTTATAAAGAAGAATAATAGGTAGGAGTTGATTGCTTTGGAAAAAGGAATGGTAGAACATACTCATGAGAAAGTGAAGGAAGATGATGAAGTGGAAAGAGGAGGGAAACTTTTAGTGGTGAATATTCGTAGTTTAGCGAATAGTATAATTTAAGAATTTGATTTTGGAAAATTTTACATCAATGACGTACCAAGGTTTCACCCAAAAATTCCACAAATAATAATATGTCCCATGTGAATCACCAAGGAATTTCCAATCCCAATATAGATTTTTATATTAAATCACTGAGTGATCGTCAAATGCGGATTTGAAAACATTAATTTTTTTCCAAGAAATTGATGCGCCGTGATTTGAAAACATTAATGTTTCACCAAGAAATCTATGGAACCTTATTGGTTCTTTGGGCTCATTCGCCAACATACTTGAGATTTTTTAATAGGAATTGGATCACCATATATATATATATATATATATATATATATATATATATATATATATATATATATATATATATATATATATATATATATATATACATAGGTGATGTTTTCTCGTAATTTTCCAATATGTAAATTTTCTTAGTAGTAGAAAGGGATTTAGCGAATCGTCATATTGAAATTTACTTACAAAAATTCAAATAAATCTAGGTCTTTCCAGGGGCCTAGCTACCGCATTGCAGTTTACATCCTAGAAGCACTTACTGCAGGTGAGTCCTCAGCTTATTTGAGACCTATTTTCTTTCATGTCGCATTGCTTTATTTGTGATTTTTTCTTTGTAGTTATTACAAAGCTTAAAAATCCTCATCCTCATAACCACTATGATTTTTATATCATCTTAGATACATCTATGTAAAATAAATTAGTATATATATATATATATATATATATATAATATATTTTAAATCATGTCATATATCTCCACGAGTCGTTGCTCTGTATATTCCTTGCTTTATCAATGTATCTTCTTTGAATCTATTTGTTAATGTTCTCTCTTCTGTAGTATATATGTATATATATATATATATAGTTATAATGTGGTTTCATAGTTTCACTTTCCATTTATTCCATGACCATGACCGTTTATCATTGTTCATTGACAAAGGTGCCTCGTCCCACAGTAGACACGAAGGATATATAAAATGTGGTACATTCTGTAGGTTTCACATTCACCAAGGGAATTTCCTTGGGAGACTGATGGAATGACGATACATGGCATAGACCTCCCGGGAGCCGGGACCCACTCCAGACCCAAAAACATATCAACTGCGGCTCATTCTGTGGGGTTCACGTCCACTAGGAGGATTTGGTTGGGAATGGGAGGTTAACAGAATGTTGACAAACAATAATGTATGAAAATTGAAATAGAGACCATACAGAGATGTCCAAAATGAAAAATTCAAGAAATGAAAAAGGGAAAAAAGTTACAACAATGAACCAAAAACTAGATAATTAGCATTTGGAAAACAAAAGACATAAAATAGCAGTGGGAAAAGTACAGGACATGTTGTCACAATCACACTTACTTGTTACCACAATTTTCCTCACTGCGATGTACTTCAAACTTTTTAAACCATGGAAACATAATGTATTGAATGTACTCCAAGAATGGATTTCCTTCAACAATATGAGGAGGAAAAAATGCTTTCTTTATCTTCACATTCACTTCGGCACTTCTTGTGAAAATAATTGTGTTATAAATCCATTAGAAACTGTATAGTAATACTAATTCAATTTTATTAATGTTGAGGAAAATTTGGAATCTATCTCTCCACAACAAGAATTTTCCAAAAAAGAATGTAGGGGTTTACACCACCTCTTCTTCCTCCATGAATATTACAGAAGTGGGATCACTCTTCGACATATTTTCTTGTCCTTTTTGTAGTCCAGACAACATGTCTATAATATTTAATATAAAGGAAAAACATGATGTAATGTGAGACTAGATATAAATGACACGAAGTTAGATATTAAAAACATCAAGATCCGAGGATATTTTTAATTCCTACATCCTTCAAGTTTCTTGAACACATTCTCCAAGTAGGAACACGACAATATACAAATAATACCCTTATCATGATTGTATCATATATGAAACATCATATCAAATCATTCAAGCTTCTCTCAATAATAATGATACTTTAGCTAGCTTTGACACATTGACATTTCATTGTCAAGTCGAAGAACCCTACATACAATCTCAGGCCTTGAATTCACGAGTCTCATACCACAATGAGTCATAGATGGAAGACCATATATTCTATCTTAGATCCTTTGAAATGATGAACATTCTTAGTAATTAGATCTTCTTATGACATACGTCATACCTCTGATGAATCAATAATCTCTTGATGAGCAGATGCACACCTTATTTGGCTTGATGACAACATTTAGAACCTATATACAATAGGAAAAACCTCTATACATTAAAACCGAGCTCAATCATCAAGACTCCATTAATCAACTTAATACGATCATACCTTGGATGAATCAATGAACTCAGAGTCCTTCATGAGTAGATACATAATATACTTTGATTTCAAATTGAACACAGACCTTGAGATCACCTATTTCATGTTTGATTAGCCAAAACAGAGAATTCTTATCATTAGAGTGTCTTTGGATGCTAAACAAATCATACAAGTTTATTCTTCTCTTCTCAAACCTATGATACATCTTCATTTTTCTTAATGTATGCTCTAATTTTGACTCTAGTAATACTCTTATTCCTTCTAACTAATTTATATGAGAGATAGCTAAAAATATCACCTCAACCTTTCAATTTGTTCTAAATCAAATTTTTCTTTCAAAAGTGTCAAACCTTGTGATTTTTGTACTAAAACATGTAGATCGACCAATACAGATCAAGTGTATTGAAATTGAATAAATGGTAGGCAATCCTTTTCCAATTTGATGTAACATGTAAATTAAGCAACCATTAAAAATTGTGGATTTTTTTGTAATTTCTTCTTATACTAATGTAACACTCTTGCAAAAAGTAGTACATGTTAAGTGACACAATATTATACAAACCCATGTCAAAAACACTCGAAAAACATTCAAATCTCTTTGAAGAATTCCATTGGGATTAGTTACATTTTGTTCTACTTAAATTTCTTATTTTTACATCTAAACTTATTCTAGGTTTCCATGATGACTCTTCTTTTAAATTATTATTCCGTATTTTTCTATTTCTTGTAAGATGTAATGTTGATTGTTGTCTCCTCTCATATGTCATTATTTTTGCATTTTTGTCAATTAACATCCATTACATGATACATATTTAGATGCATTATCTAGTGTTTTGAGAACATGATATATGGATATTGAAATCACTTCTTTGTAATCAATGTTAACATTAGCAATTATTCAATGAGAGTGCCTTTGAGATGCTTCATGATGGATTTCTTCTCTTTGTTGTCGTTCTACCTAAATCAATTCATTTATATGTATTTGCATGCATAATATTTTTATTTATACTTATTTCTCATGTTGAGATTTTTGTGTGCATATCAATATCATTTAATCTAACATGTTATATCTATTTTTCTTTCAATTCTATACGATTCACTGATTCAGGAAAATGAAACCTAAAAAGGGAAGCTCACTCTCAGGAAAAAATGTTTTTCTAACACCTCTTGGTGGTGGTAATCGGCATTTGAAAAATATCATCTTTTTTTGAAAAACCATATAAGGAAACCCATCCTTATCCATTAGAACCATCACAATCAAGGGATAATGATTACATTCAAAATGAAACTCAACATGAGAATATGTTCATTTTTCATTTTCCTGATGTTGTCAATGACAACAATAATGAAATTCCTTCCCTTGAAGAAATTACATTGAATGATGTTGAGTTTGACACTGTACCATCTATCCAATTGAATGAAGATGACACTGCATCACTTGTCAGTGCCTAATTGAATGTTGGAGGTGAAACTTATGGTAGTGGTATTCAACGAAATTTAAATTCCACCAAGGAAAATACTCAGTGAACACCTATTTCTGGAAGAAAGAGAAATGAAATAAAATGGGACTTGGGAAGGAGTTTAATGTTAGAGTGGATTTCTAAGTTTCCATTTATTGAACCTATTGAAAATGAGAATAAAGATAAACCTCCCAAAGAATGAAAATGTACAATTTGTAGCTGGAAATTAGGCAGGGACAAGACAATGCAACTTAAGTTGAATACTATTGAGAAGCAGTATGAAAGATATATGAAAAGATAATTGTAGATGGTGTTGAGAATAATATTTCTAGATGGAAAACTATGGATGATTTTTTGCATATTAGGTATGAAAAATAATTTGAAAAGAACATGAGAAATGAAAGAATAGTTGTAGCGAATGGAGGGACAATTACCTCTCACTTCAACAAGATCATGCAAAACAATATTTTGGGTTAAAAAGTTCAGCTAGCTATTGTTTTTCAAATTTTGAAAAGAGGTCGTCCTATGAAAAAATTTCCTCAATAAAAGAAGATGTTGTCTTTTCTTGGTGTCCCACATTTTCCTCATTCTCACTAGTCATAAAGTAGTGGTTGGGATTGGGAAAAATTCCTAGTTATGGTTGAGAAAGAAGACTTGAAAGATAAATTGAAGTCTAAACGATACATATCTTTGTCTATTGATGAGGTTACAACAGTAGATAATACTACTTGGGTTTGTATGCATATGTATACTATTGAGAATTATGTGAGAAATCGTTATTTACTTGCCCTTCAAAATATGAGAGAGAAATCCAATGCTGAAAACCTTTGTGAGTTGGTGATAAAAATTTTGAAGGAGATCAATGACATGGATGATGCTGCAATTGCATCAAATCTGGTATGTGTCGGCTTAGATGGGGCATCTGTAATGCAAGGTCATCATAATGGCCTGTGCATAAGACTCCAAACATCTCATTTCCCTCATATGATTTCCATTCCTTGTATGGCTCATAGAATGAACCTAGCTTACAGAATAGTTGGCAAATTTAAACATGTAGCAAAAGTTTAAGACCTTGTTTGAGAGGTGCATGCTTATTTCTACCGCAGTCCTAAAAGGTTCATGGAATTCCAAATATTTGTGTAAGGACTAAAAATTGGTGTAAATCATGTTAAAATATGTAGAAACGAGGTGGATTTCATTGTACCAACCAATGTGTAGGGTGTATGAAGAGTATCAATCCTTATTAGGAGTGATGTGGCGTAACACATGGAAGTGGACAAGGCCTAGGATTTGATACATCGTTTGATTGATATTTAGGCATTGCTGATGTGGTGTGGTCTCCTTCCCATGTTGGAATAAATGCAATGTATAATTAAACAAGCACAAGAAAGAACTATATATATTGTTGATTTTTCTAGTTTGAGGAAACGAGTTTGTATGACAATAGAATATTTGTTTCTCAATGAAACAAATTTTACAAGTCCAAAGTTTGATGGTTGGAATGATATGATAAAGATTGGAAATGTAACTAGATTTCGAAGCTCAATTTTTTTGGGTAATTATGTGCTTCTCTACGTGGATATGAGATATTGATGTACATGTTTAAAGTAGTATCTCGGTAAGGTTGAGGATATAAAAGTCACAGTGGTCGTTGTTTGATAACATTGTATCATCAACAAGTGTGAGGTTAAGATAAATTGAGATGTCCCTACTTGAAGAAATAAGGGAGTGATTTAGAAGGGGTGCTTTACTTGAAGAAATGGATGTAGTAAATCCCAACTTTTGGAATCCTGTCCAAAATGAAAGACATATGCAGGAAGACTAATTCAAGAGGTTGAATACATTGATTCAACATTTTTGTAAGCCTGTTGATATCAATGGAATGAATATTCTAGGTATTTTAAGCAAGGATAGTTTGATTTCTCAATCTCATGAATTCACCACTATAATGATTCAACAATTCAAAGATTTGGATAATCCCTTAGAGTGTGGAGAAATAACCCGACTATGGAAAAAAATTGGGTGAGAACTATTTTACAGAAAACCATGTCCAATTTCTTCTCATTGGTTGATCTATGTTAAACAATGATTTTGGGTTCAGATTGAAGATGAGAGAATTTTCGTGCCTTGGCCTTTATAAAGTCAAAATTGTTAAACAAGCTTGAAAAAAATTGGAAAATTGTTTGAGAATTTATACATCATGGTACGAAGTGGATAAATTTCCCTATGACATGGATCTGGAAGTATGGAAGTCAATTAATGAAAGGAGAGGAGATGAAAACAATGGCACAAATACAACAGATGACCCTATTGCAGCAGTTGACTATCAACAAAGAGAGAGACAATCTTAGAGATCCGTGAATCAAATGATAGAGATGATCCAGGTCCATCAAGTTGGAAGATTCCATTTGTGGATATCCCATGATATAGATGTTCATATAATAATTAATATATTCAAATATTCAGTACATTGTTATGATAATATATTTTTCCTTATTTATATATTTTTTAAACATTGTGTTGAATTCTAGTCTTTGGAAAGAAACTTGAAATACATTGCATTGATTTGTTGTAGTATGTACTAAAATGAGCATGTGTCCATCTAACTTTAATCTCCAACTTACTCAAAAAGATTAACATTCCTCAAACAAGGATTAACATTCACCCCAAACTTACATGTGCCTAAAGGTAAATCAATAAGGAAAATAATAAACAAACCTACATTAATTTATGAAATATTTTTGAAAATAAATTTCAAATGTTGAACCCTCTGTCATTGGTGTTGTCGTTGATGTCAAGTGACATTGATGGAAAATTAGTGATTTGTGAAGTGAGGTTGTGTATGAGGCATGAAGGTTGATTGGTAGTGCATCTAGGTTGGTTTCAAGGTGCTACAAGCTCAAATTGGCAAGTGGTTGGTCTCTAAAGGCAAAGTACATGTTGGATTGTTGGTTTTATATGGTCTACAAGTCAGTAATAGTGTTGCAAGCTTGAATTTATTTAGCAAAATGTTGTTCAATGTCTTTGTCAGGTTTCATGAAGTTCTTTTTCTCTCCTACAGGTTGGATTGTTGGTTTCAAATGGTCTACAGGTTAGTAATAGTGTTGCAATATTGAATTTCTTTAGCAAAATGTTGTTCAATGTCTTTGTCAAGTTTCATGAAGTTATTTTTCTCTCCTTGATCCTTGACCTATATAAACCTCTTTAGTACTATTTTCTATGGATTTGTAGTCATGGTTAACCTTCATATCAATTGAAATGACTATTCAAGATCATCAAGTTTGCAATTATCTCAAAATCTAGGATTCTGTTGTGTATGTTCTTCATCGTACCTACTTAGATGGCTGCTAAGAGTTAATGGAGAAAGTCCAAGGTTGCAATTTGATTGAAACAGCTGGAAGTTAGTCTCACAAAGGTCCAAGGTCTTAAGCCTTCAAGCTTGAATTTCTTTAGAATTTTTTTCAGTGTCTTTTTCAGGTTTTATGAAGTTATTTTTCTCTCCTACAAGAGAAAATTAGTGTGATGAAATCCTTCAAGTGCAATAGTGATGAAATTATAATTAAGTTTTCTCTTTGCTCTCATCCAAAAAAAAAAAAAAGGCCAAGAATCTCAAATAGTTACATGAACTTGTTTTCTCCTTACGAAGCTCGAACTAGAATGTAAAGAGCCATGGTGCATGAGTAAAAAAATGAAACAAAAATGGTGAAATTTCAATTTAAAAATAACATCATTCCTCATTCAACTTGCTTGAGACATGCCTTGTATGAAAAAAATTGAAGATTGTAACAAATGGAACAATTTTCAAAATCAAATTACTCTTAATTATATCATCTTCTATAACATGCTCCACTCTTCATCTGTTGGAATTAAAATTTGTTGTAAATTAGAGTGACTAACATGTAACTTTGTTAGCAATTCATAATTGAGAGTGGAGCTTTCCTTTACTTTTGTATGGAAACTTACCGACAAGATTATGAATTGACGTGTTTTGTTAAAAGGCATTGGCAAACCAAGATTTGTGAACTCATGTACCTTTCCATGCAGCTCCTGTAACATTCTTTGACACTTATTCATAAATTCATGTGCTTCGCATAGCATCACACACTTACGAATGATATATGATACCTTTACTAAGGCATTAAACTGGTTATGAATTCCTCTGGATGTTAGTTTTGTGTCACTGAATTTGTAGATAGCTTCCAAAATTTTCCTTGTTGTATCCTCTCTTAAAGCCATCACTTTTCTGCTACTAGTTACGTATTCATGGAGCTTATCATAGATTCTCTATAGATCAACCATGAATTCAAACAATCTAATCAAATCATCAATTTTTTGGTTTATTTCCCCCAAACATTATCTCATCATATTAATCAATGCCTTTTTATAAAATTCAGATAATTTGATGTTGGAAGACTATATATTCTTTTTGCTTTCGCCAACTCCTAGTTGCAATATTTCATTTTGTTTTTCTCTTCCTTTTGCATTCTAACCCCGAGTTTTGTCTCTTCATTTAGGTTATGTTCCCATTTTTTGGAATTTTCTTTCTCTCGCCTTGAACCTCTTTTCAATTCTCCCAATGTTTGTTCTAATCTATTATTCTTACTCATTCTTTCCTGTAAATTTTTCTTGGCTTCTTCTAGTTCTACATGTGTATTTTCACTCGTAGTAATTGCAATCATAGAGGTAGATGATTTTATCTTCCTCTCCAACTAACATGTCTTATTAAGTGCTTTCCTTTTGCTTTCTCATTTGCCAGGTCTGCCTCTAACTTTTGAATCTTATTATTCAACTTATTTTTCTCCCTCTCTACCTTTAGAAATGTTGTGTACACCACATCATTGTTCCTTTTTGAGACATTTATTTTGTCGAAGGTTTCATTCCCTTAAAATCCATTTGAAGGGAGGTTACATCGTAGTCACTGGAAACCATTTGATTATTTGGTTTTACAAATTTGGGCACAACATACATGTATTCCATTATATCTATGACTGGGTTATATGTTGGAAATACCCTCATTGTGGTAGGATCTAAACTTACAGTAGATGTAGAATTTTCTTCTTATTTTTTATCTCTTTCTAATTTATTGGCAAACTCAACTCTGTAATCAAAACCTGAGGTGTTTGTAGGAATGAACTGTTTCACCTTGAATGGAGAAGGATTAATTGAAGTTTGGGGAGAAATTCCCTATGGAATGGAAAATTCTTAAGGGGTGGCAGTGGCACCACCTTCTAGTAATTAGTTTCCTTGAGGCAAGAGTAATTGTACTTGTGTTCCGCCTCTTCTCGTTCCTTGTTGGACGATATCCATAGGAACTTCAACCGTTTGTATTGGCCTCTCTAAGTTTACAATACTTTGTTGACTACTACCATCATCACTAGAACCAACAACATTAGAAATAATAACAGATTCATGGCCAACTTCTCCTCTAGGATTTTCAACGTGTGGATGAACTATTTGCTAAGGATTTGACTCTGGAGTAAATTGCTTTGGATTACCACTTGTAGATGTTTTAGTATGCAGTGGTCCTTTCTCCGAAGGTGAAGTTCCGAGGATTGACCTATCAGAAACTCTTCTAGGTTGTTCCTCTAGTGGAAGCCAAATGCCTTTTCCTATTGAACCCAAACCACCACCACTAAAACCCAACTTTTCAACAATAACTACTCCTGTAGAATATCATTGTTTCAAGCCTTCATTGAGAATTGGTTTATATGTTCCAGGGGGAGTGTGTAATTCCTCATAGTATGTGTCATCATCACCACTTGCCTCTCCAGGATGCGCTTCATTCCATAATTTTCTGAATGCTGCATCTTCTCGAATAGAATCATACTCTAAAACATATTTTGGATGGCCTAGGTCCTCCCTCATAGACCAAAAGGTAGTAATTGTTTACGTTGTCCAATTTTTTAACACAATTCATGTTGTAATTCCTTTTTTATGATTTTAGAGGATTTTTTATTAGATTTTGCATAAAATTTGGCAGATTGAAAATCCTCTGCCTATTTTTGTGGAGGTTGAGGAAATCCAAAAAAAATTGTTGACCACTCTTGAAAAATAATTCCTTTCTCAACAACAATTTCATCCATTGTTAATTTTAATTCATCCCAAGAATTCTTGTTTTTCAATTTTTCTAGCAAGGGTTTTCTTTCATGTTGAATTTTAGTGGCAGAGTTCTTGTTCGCCACTACCCTTGCTTTAATCACCTCACACGGGTCATACACCCAAAGAGAGTTGACATCAAACTTCAAAATATCTAAGATTTCATGTGCCACATTAAATGCTTTTCTTTCAAATGTGAACCCTCCACATGAAACTGGTAAGGAAAGAAATATACTCCTCTTTTGTTGTGTAACAAAATAGAGTTTATGTGTGCTTTCCATCTGTCGTATATATTCCAAGGCAAAAACTCTCTTTGTCACATGTATTGGCAATTTGCAAGGTTGTACTCCTAATCCATAAAACCTTAGCACAATATATTCCTCCATGAAGTAGCAATCATAATTGTATTTATGATCTCGGTTGAATGCAATCTCTACAATTCATAAGCAATCTAGGTAATGTACTTTTTGAAATTGCTTGATAAATTGGAGCCCCAAAATATTACACAAATTGACTGTAGTCCCTTCTATTATAAAACATCCTTATCTTGGGGTTCCACTCAGCTAATGGACGAATCAAATTATAGGGCTGAATTGCAAGTTTTTTGTTGCCAAACCATTCAACAAACCACCATAGAATTAAATAGCACAAGTAGGAATTGAACCTAAAGGTCTTAGTGTCGAAGCCTTCTTTGATGGTTAAGAATTGTTTATGCATATATTCTGCAATGTGCCCAACAAATCTATATGCACAAGGTGGAGAAACGAAATGGATATTGTATACCATTTCTAGGAGGGTTTCATCCACTTTATCATCGCTATCAAAGCCAAGGAAAAATACTAGCATAGAAATGGTATCACTGACCCACAGTTTAAACATATCAATTGCATGTAGAGGCTTCCCTTTTGGTACCATTCCATCAACTGTTAATTTTCACAAAAGGTCATCTCTGGCATTTTGAGTGGTGGCATGATGATCGCTAGCAATGTTTTCTAGGTTTATGTTGATGGTTCCTAAATCTTTACTTTCAAACCCCAAAACATGGCCTATGTTATGATATGTAATGTTTATGTAATGTAATGTTTATGTTTCAACAAATATATGAGAGGTATGTCCTGAATTGTACGCAAATGTTATATTTTTTTCCCGAGGAAGGTACAATCTAGTTTGAGAACAATAATATTTAAATTAGATATTCCTCAATGTTTCCTCCATACTCATGTTTTCTATCAGTTAAAACAACTTAAGTAAGAACTGACAAATATATAATAAATGGACAGATAATTAATAAATGTCAAAATTAATAACATCTAAAAATAATTTAATAACTTATAATTTTGAAATATATGTTATAAGTTATTAAGTTATTAAATTATGAAATTATTTTTAGATGTTATATATTTCAAATTCAAAAAGGATTCAATTATTTAATATAAAGGGAAGTTCCAATAGTAAAAAGGATTCAGTTATTTAATAATTTAATAACTTATAATATGTTATAATTTATGTTATTATTAAATATAAGTTATTTTTGCCTTATTATTAAAGTTATCAGTCCTTCCCTACCCATTAGGTAGACATGTGGTAGGATTTTGGGCCTCCTTAAGACAACGGCATTTCCCAGACTCCAAGCAAACAAAATGAACCAATTCAATAAAGTTTCGAGTCCACGGTGTTGGTGAGGTAAGGCAAAGTGGCATGCAAAAGAAATGAAAATTTTTGGTCTTATTACAATCAAATTCGATAGAGGGTATTCACCAAACTAGGTACATGAGATTCACCAATCGATTTCCATCTATTTTTTATATTTATACCATTTTTTCCAAAAGAATGAAACATGTTACATGGATATTTGCCAGAACCATGAAACTGGTTACATGTATACTCGCCACAATTTCTATAAGTTGTTTTCAGGAGGTTCCTTAAATTTTTCCCCGGGAAAGAGGAAAAGAGAAGAGAGTGCATATGAAGAAGACTCTCATGGGGGCTTTATGGGCTCTATTTTTGTTATCTAACTCTATGTTTGAGTGGGTACTTGTAGGTATGAAGACAACAATGATGAAAGTGAAAGAAAGGACCTCAAGATGGATGAAAATAAGGTCAAATGAAGCACCTTTGGAAGAAGATGAAGCTGAAATAGAACAAGTATAGATAGTACAAGGAAATGAAGACAAAATAGAAGATCTTAGACCTGATCAAGAGGACTATGAAGATCAAATGTCATTCTATGAGGCATGGGAAAGATACTTGGAAGAAGAACAAAGTGCTAGTGAGCAAAGTGAAGCTACTAACCATGAAGCATGGAATACCAATTATATTATGCAGGTTTGAAAATAAGAAGAAAGAGGTTTAAAAGAAATTCCTAATGGAGTCAAGAGGAAGAAGTAATATTCTAAGAGAAAATACCAAGTTTCTCATTCAAAAGAGATCATAAATCATGGCTATATTGTGCCTAAATAGCTTAAGAGAAATGTAAAAACAACGGATCCTAAAGAATATGCAAGCAAAGAGCATATTTTGAATCAAGTCTACAAGCAAAAAAAGAAGGACTGATATGGGCCTAAGTTCCAAATTTCTACAAATGCAAGAAGGCAACTAGTATAAGGAAAATAACTCTACCAAAGCATATGTAAAGCAATAAATGGGTAGTCAAGACCAATAATGAAGTAAACATACCATAAGAATACATGTAAAATGAGGTGAACACTAGTTGGAAGGAACAAGATAAGATGGAAGAATCAGCCCAAGCATGGCAACCAAGAGTCTTACAAAATAATGAACCAACTCAAGGAGAAGGCCAAGATAAATTTCAAGGTAGGAATTGGTTTGTGAAGGATTTGATGACGTACTTGATCATGGTGACTTGAGACCAATGAATGAAATAATAAAAAGAAAACACAAAGCTTTCAAGAGGGTAATAAAGAATCTACATGGGAAATTGGTCAATGCTCCTACACAAATGAAGAAGAAATATGGACAAGTGAAGATTGTGCAAATAATGATGACCAAGACAACCCCAAGTTTGATGAGGCCATGGATGAAGAAGACATTCTCATGTTGAGAGAGAAAATGTACATGATTGAAGACTTTTTTAACTCTTCAAAGGAGATACAAGCCAGAATGAGGACAAGGTGAGTACTTTTGATGATGAGGTGTTTGAAAATGCTGATTTTGTGGGTGAATTCCTTGAAATTGTACCAAATGACTCTACTAATGCATTTGAGAAGCATGATACAAGAAAAGGAAAATGGATGGATGAGCATAGTGAAGATAAGAGGTATGATAATCAGCTTTGCATAGGTAAACTAGATGAGATATTACAAAATTTTTTGAAGAAATGGACAAAGAAAGCAAAGATGAAGCAATGAATAATGGAGAAACATTTTTTTGGAAAATATCAAGCAAGATGAGAACCAAGAAGGATCATATATAACCATGAAGAAACTAGATATGATGAAAGGCATGAATGAGTAAGAAAATATGAAAGGAAAAGTAGGTTCAAGAACAAAGGCATGAAGATGAGGAGAGTGAGAGTGAAGATCAAGGGGAAAAGATGAAAAGTGAAAGAAAATGGATGGACAATGAGTCAAGTTCAGGACTCGTAGATATCAAAAAATCATAATGAAAGTAAGGTAAGAAAGCTAAGGACCATCGAGATGATGGAGGTAAGACCAAGAAAACAAAGTAAAGGAACACTTTTTTTTCTCCACCTTGGGAGTATGATGTAGGGGAATCTTCAAAAACTTCAACTAAAACTAAATTCCATGGTCATGAGGTCAAGGAGGTCAAATTGGATATATGGAGTCAAGAGGGAGTGAGTTTAGGTGGTATAGAGTTTGAGAATTCAAAAGAGATTTTTCCTCCAAAACATGTAATTCAAAATTGTAAAAGTGAGTCCTAAGTTGCTAGGTGGGTAGAATGGTCTATGAGGTGTTGTATACATCCTAGAAAGGGATGGTTAAAGTGTGAACATGAGCAATAGGGTTAGGAATGTGTCCTAGGAGATTCCAAGTCATAAAATGTCTAAAAATTCTAACAAATTTCATCATGTATTAAGGGGAAGTTGAAAGGTCACAAAAGTGATGGTTATGAAACAAAGGGAGTAGTTTCATGAGGAAGGAATTTGAGTATGGAATAAAGGGAGAGTGAGTGGAGACACATCCCTAGAGGATGGAGAGTTTAGAGGAGAAAAGAGTTCTACAACTTTGAACAATGGTTATGTGCATATGTGAACTTTGTCCTATGAATTGAAGATATTATCTTTTATGAACGCAATCTAAGTTTAATAGTAATGTTTTGTGGCTTGATGTTATTAGTTTTGTATAATGTGTTTGAATATCTATGAAGAATGTAGGAAGACACATAGGCTGAATATTTTGGTTGGATAACTTGAAGAGACAAAGGTATGTACAAGGAAGTGCATGATTATGATTGTATTGTGGGAAAGAAGTTGAATAATTTCAAGGTTTGTTAATAATGGTTAATGATTTTTGACATTGGACTGTGTGTAGAATGCATTGAAATTCTATGTAAGAGCATTGTAATGGACTTTCTTAGGTTCATGCAAGATTGAAATTAGTTGTAGATCTTATATACCATATTTTGGGACATGCAAATGAGTGTATGAACTAAATAATGCAAGTACGGTTGTGATTAATTTCCTTCTCATAGTGTCAAATGAGTTGTCCAAGAGTGAACACGTGAAGGTAAAGAATGGAATTTGGTATTCAAGGTTGGAACTGAGAGGATGATAGTGCATGTATGTTGAAATACCCTAAGTGTTGAAGATTGTTATTGTGCTAGCATGTTGGGGTTTAAGCCAGAGTCAATATGTGTTGTTGGTTTATAAGTAGTGAGAATCCATTAAAATGATGTGTTATATGCATAACATAAACCAAGAAATAGATCATTGACCTTGAAGAAGGTTAAGCACTTCATTGTGGTTTAGAGGGTTACCATACTGCTTGAACATGCAAGAGAGAAGGACTTCACTCGGATTGGAGGCATCAAACTTATTTCTATGAATCACTGGTAAGGTAATAAGGAGGATTACGTGATAATAGTACTACATGCTAAGAATGAAGTCTTGAGCTAAGGGTTTATGAAACTTATAACCAAAATAAGTGTCTCGGGCCTATATTATTTTCAGTTAGGGTTTAATAGGAAAATGCATGCAAAAATCCCTAGACAAGAAACTAGGATATGAAACTTTGTATAAATTATGATGACCTATTTTTAAAGCATATTAAACAATAATTTTGGGATCCCACCAAAGAAAAGTGTAGATATTCTTACCAGGTCCCTTAGGTGTTTAAATGCACAATTTGTAGACCTAGTTTGAGGAGTTACTTTACAAAGGAACTATACTATTAACTTGGAGTTAGATATTGAAACTTATTAGGATCAACAAATGGCTTAATGGTTGCTTAAATATGCAAGGTCTCTACTTTGAATCTTCATGAAGGAAAATATATGGTGGAAACAAGATTGTACTGGACCTAGTGAGAGTTAGTAAGCGAAGAAGGAAAAAGTAATATATGAATAGAAATACATAGAACTAGATTATAAGAATTTACATGAACCTTAGGGATGGTCAAGGGAAATTAATGAAGGTGAAAGCTCTTTGTGGTCCCTCTAGATCACTCTAATCATGAATGAACCAATGAATCTTGTCTTAACGGTATAGGAAGACAGCTTTGAAAAGTTTAGAAGAAATTTGAGCTTTGGATGTTTTTGCATCATTTTAGTGAAGTTTCTAATAGTGTTTTGAGATGTTGAACATGGGAGAATGATGAAAAATATTTGTGAGGACTAAATGAAGCTACAATTCCTTATTATTGCAAGAGCAAGTGAATGAAGAGGAAGAGCAAGTTGAGGTAGGTGAGTGCAAGATAGTTTGGAAGATAGATGTGATATTTCATGGATGGAATGATGTTATGGGGAGAATGTGAAGGAATGTAAATCAGGTCATTGAGGTGGTGAGGTTCCTTTGGGTGATAATAAGTCAGTTTTGCAAGTTTCTTAAGCCATTTTGTCTAGTGAATTATCCTCTCATGCGAGAGATTTTAAGGGTAGTTTTTGTTAAACCATTTTGAACTTATGTAAATGATCATTTCTTTATTTTCTCTACATCACAATTAAAAAAATTGCATAAGGTTTCTCGCAAGTCTGATTTGTCAATATCAAGTAGGTGATGAGACTTAAACCTAAACAAAACACCTTTTCTCGCAAAACAATAAAATTATTATTCAACTTCCATGGTTTTGTGAAGATTGGTATTTAGACACGACCTACCAATACATTTTTCTTTGTTGTCTTGTATCATAAGGGTTGACATAAGTAGCTTTTGCATCTACCAAATTCAAGAAAAAGAGTATGCATATTTTCCCTTTTGTGGAAAGGTAACTTGATGTAAGTATATTTCATTATATCTTTATCTTCTCGATTGTTTCATTATAATTATTTGATTTAATTTTGGCACTATTATCATTTCTTGAAGCACCATTTCTAAAAGCACCATATTGTGTTACACTTCACCATTGTGACACGTTATACCAAATTATACCACCTTATACCACCTTTTCATTAGCTTCAATTTTCCTTCCTAAGTTCTTGTTCCCCTTATTAATAGTGAATTAATAACATTCTTGTTTTTAAAAAATCTATGGAACCTTATTGGTCCTTTGGACTCATTCACGACATGCATGGGAGTTTTTTAGGAATGTGATTAAATTTTCTATATATATATATATGTTATATTGTTTTCCAATTTGTGAATTTGTGAAGTAGTAGAAAAGGATTTAGTGAACTAACATATTGCAATTTTCTTACAAAATTTCAAATAAATCAAGGTCTTATCGGGCCCCAACTACTGTGCATTTGCAGTTTACATCCTAGAAGAACTTACTTGCAGTGAGTCTATTTGAGACCTATTTTCATTCATGTCACATTGCTTTATCTATGATTCTGCCTTTGTAAGTTATTTATGTCATTTTTTGATTTTACGGTATCATGAATGTCATGACACTACAATGCCTTAGTCAATTTTCATCCCATAGCTCTGCCAACTCAAAAATTGTCCTTACAGTGCACTAAGTATATATTTCAATGCTATAATTTTCATAAAATGTATCCTACATATGATTTCTAAATCATGTTCCATTTTATTTTGTTACAAAGCTTGAACATCCTCATCCTCATAACCACTATGATTTTTTATGTCATCTAGAATAGTCCTCCACATGCAGAGAATTATAACTAGTTTTCCCATCTTAGATACATATATGTAATATATATATATATATATATATATAAAATCACTCTGTTGCTTTATATATTCCTTGTTGTATCTTCTTTGAATATTTGTATATTCTTCTTATATATATATATATGTGTGTGTATTTTATTTATTCCACCACCATCATCATCCATTGAGTCCATCATTGTGAAGTGTGGTGGAATGTTGCCATGTGTCCCACCTTGGACTTTGATCACACCGCTAAACACTACCTCATGAAATTGTCCTATAGACCCAAAGGATATATAAAATGTGGCACATTCAGGTTTCACGTCCACTAGGGGCATTTCCTTGGGAGATTGATGGAATGGAATGGTGTGGCATATACCTCCTCCTGCTCCAAACCCAAAAATTATCAACTACGGGCTCATTCCATGGGGTTCACGTCTATTGGGAGGATTTGGTTGGGAGGTTAATGGAATGTTGACATGTGGCTCAAGATTACATAACCATTAATTTCAACAAGGTTGAATGAATGAATGAAGGATTTTAATAACGTCCACGAGACCAAACAGTCTATGGTTCTCATTCAAGAACAAAGTCATTTGAAGGTTCTCTTCCTCAACATTTTGGCTTCAATTTTTCCTTATTGATTTTAAAAGAATAAATTTAGTGGAAGTACCCTCTATTGCCTTCATCTTTGATGACAATTTCTAAATTCTATAACTTTTCAAAGATCTACTTTGTCTTTGGGTGTGATCCATTTCCTACACAAAAAAGCATGTACTATTTTATGGTATTCGATCCAACTACATCCAGGATATTTTTAATTTGTGCATCTTTCATCAATCTCCTCATCATGTGAAACTTTTCCCACCTACCCCCTTTTGCATAGATGTTTGACAAAAGAACATAAGCGGCGTCATTTTGATAATCCAACTCAAAAAGAAGAGTTTTGTAAATATTGCTAATGATAGAGATGACATTATATGATAGGAAGAGAAGCATTTAAAAATCATCAAAATGTGCAATATAAATAAGATAATATGAAAAATCAAGAATTATTTAATATTAATCAAAATATGTCATGTTTATTACACAAAATAAAAAATTCATACAATGAAATTTGTAATAAGTAGATGACATTATTTCTCTTCTTAAGGACTTTAGTCTCGCTTACTTAGCCTTTTTTTGAATGAAATTAGTTTTCCTTTCATAATATTTTCATAGTGTTAATATGTAAATGGTAGTAATATTGAGATGATTACTTTGTTCCTTTATCTAGGAGTAATTTTGAGCAACCAAACTTATAGACTTCTAAAAGAATCATATTGTACCTCTTATCTTGTCACTAGGTTTTCATGACAACTTTCTTAATGATACATTACTTTTCTTTGTTTCTTAAGATCCTCACAGACCTTCATCATGGCCAAGTCTCAACAAAGTTTCATGATAGTGACTGAATCTCCTTAAAACCCTGAAACTTCTATCCATTGTTGCTAGTCTTCTAATCATGCCTTCATATTGCAGATACTTTCTTGTAGATCTTCATCAACATGTCTCTAAACATTGTGTTCTTTCCTAGATGGTGATCAAACCCTGAACTATGTCATCATGATACTAGATTCAACCTTGTCAACTTGATTTCTAGCCACATGATATGCTTCTTGACTATTCCTTTTGATTGTGTCAATCTTTCAATAATACACTTATGAATTTAAAAGGGTTTTTCTCACCTTCTTGACTTCACAAAGCCTCTCATACTCAAACTTAAGACACAAAGTTCCCTGATAATATAGTCAACATATTTCTTTTGATGCTCCTCATGAATGAATCAAGCCTTAGACAAACTGTTAATTTTACTTACTCAAGGGTATACAAACTTGCAAGAGCTTTATAGAAGTATAAAATTATTCCTTGGTACATACATAACTTCATGACTTGTGAGTATATTAAAACCTTGATCCCTTACTTGTAGTCTAGACTATGCTCTTCAAAATATTGTAATCAACTTGCACCTGTTACTATCATAGTTACTTTATGACAATATCCTTCAAGTTTCTTGAACACATTCTCCAAGTAGGAACACAATATATACAAAGAATACCCTTATCATAGTTGTATCATATGTGAAACATCATATCAAAGCATTCAAGATTCTCTCAAGATTAATGATACTTTAGCTAGCTTTGACACATTGACATTTCATTGTCAAGCCAAAGAACCCTACATACATTCTCAACCTTGAATTCACAGTCTCATACCACAATGAGTCCTAGATGGAAGACCATATATTATGTCTCAGCTCCTTTGAAATGATGAACACTCTTGGTAATTGGATCTTCTTATGACATACCTCATACCTCTAATGAATCAATAATCTCTTCATGAGCAGATGCACACCTTATTTGGCTTGATGACAACATTTAGAACCTCTATACAACAGAAAAACCTCTATACATTATGACAGAGCTTGGTCATCAAGACTCCTTCATTAATCAACTAAAGACATATCATACCTTGGATGAATCAATGAACTCAGAGTCCTTCATGAGAAGATACATACTATACTTTGATTTCAAACTGAGCACAAACCTTGAGATCACCTATTTCATGTTTGATTAGCTACAAAAAGAGACTTACTTCTTATCATTAGAGTGTCTTTGGCTTCTCAACAAATCATCTAAGTTGTTTGTTCTCTTCTCAAACCTTTGATACATCTTCAGTTTTCTTGATGTATGCTCTAATTATGACTATAGTAATATTCTTATTCCTTCCAACTAAGTTATATGAGAGATAGCTAAAAATATCACCTCATCCTTTCACTTTGTTCTATATCAATTTTTTCTTTCAAAAGAGTCAAACCTTGTGATTTTTGTACTAAAACATGTAGATCAGACCAATACAGATCAAGTGCATTGAAACTAAATAAATGGTAGGAAATCCTTATCCAATTTGATGTAACATGTCAATCAAGCAACCATGAAAAATTGTGGAAATTTTTTTGTAATTTCTTCTTATACTAATGTAACACTCTTGCAAAAAGTAGTACATGTTAAGTGACACAATATTATATAGACCATGTCAAAAATCACTTGAAAAGCATTCAAATCTCTTTGAAGAATTCCATTGGGATTAGTTACATTTTGTTCTCCTTAAATTTCTTAATTTTACATCTAAACTTCTTCTAGGTTTCCATGATGACTCTTCTTTTAAATTATTATTTTGTATTTTTCTATTTCTTGTAAGATGCAATGTTGATTGTTGTCTCCTCTCATATGTCATTATTTTGTGCATTTTTTTCAATTGACATCCATTACATCTTGAGATGCACCATCTAGTGTTTTGAGAACATGATATATGGATATTGAAATCACTTCTTTGTAATCAATGTTAACATTAGCAATCAGTCAATGAGAGTGCCTTTGAAATGCTTCATGATGAATTTCTTCTCTATGTTGTCTTTCTACCTAAATCAATTCATTTGAATGCATTTGCATGCATAATATTTTTCTTTATACATATTTCTCATGTTGAGATGTTTGTGCACATATCAATATCATTTAATCTAACATGTTGTATCTTTTTTTCTTTCAATTCTACAGATTCACTTGATTCAGAAAATGGAAACTAAAAAGGGAAGCTCAGCCTCAGGAAAAAAAATTATTCCAACCCCTCCTAGTAGTGGTACTGGCATTCAAAAATAACATCTTATTTTGAGAAACCATCTAAGGAAACCCATCCTTCTCTAACAGGACCATCACAATCAAGGGATAATGATTACATTCAAAATGAAACTCAAAGAATGTGTTCATTTTTTATTTTCCTAATGTTGTCAATGATGAAAAAATGAAATGCCTCCCCTTGAAGACATTCCATTGAATGATGTTGAGTTTGACATTGTACCACCTTGCCTAATTGAATGAAGATGACACTACATCACCTTCCCAAGTGAATGTTGGAGGTGAAACTTTAGGGTCAATGAAATTTAAATTCCACCAAGGAAAATACTCAATGGACACCTATTTCTAGGAAGAAAGAGAAAGGAAAGAAAATGGGACTTGGGAAGGAGTTTCAGGTTAGAGTGGGTTTCTAAGTTTCCATTTATTGAACCTATTGAAAATGAGAATAAATTGAACCTCCCAAAGAATGTAAATGTACAATCTATGTAGCTGGAAATTGGGCAGGGACAAGACAATGCAACTTAAGTTGGATACTATTGAGAAGCATGTAGGAAAGATATATGAAAAGATAATTGTAGATGGCATTGAGAAGAATGTTTCCATATGGAAAACTATGGATGATTGTTTGCATATTAGGTATGAAAAATAATTTGAAGAGCACAAGAGAAACTAAAAGAATAGTTGCATATGAAATGGAGGGACAATTACCTCTCAATTCAACAAGATCATTCAAAATAGTCTTTTAGGTAAAACAATTCAGCTAGCTATTGTTTTTCACATTTTGAAAAGAGGTCATCCTATAACATATTTTCTAAAAAAAAAAAGATGTTGTATTTTCTTGGTGTCCCACACTTTCCTCATTCTCACTAGTCAAAAGTAGTGGTTGGGATTGGGAAAAATGCCTAGCTATGGTTGAGAAAGAAGACTTGAAAGAGAAACTAAAGTCTGCACGATACATATCTTTGTCTATTGATGAGGTTACAACAATAGATAATAATGCTTGGGTCATATGCATGTGTATATTATTTAGAATCATGTGAGATAACCTCACTTACTTTCCATTCACAAGATGAGAGAGAAACTCCAATGCTGAAAACCTTTGTGAGTTGGTGATAAAAAGTTTGAAGGAGATCGGTGACATGGATGATGCTACAATTGCATCAAAGTGGTATGTGTCGGGGTAGATGGGGCATCTGTAATGAAAGGTCATCATAATGGCTTGTGTGTAAGACTCCAAACATCTCATTTCCCGTATATGATTTCCATTCATTGTATGGCTCATAAAATGAACCTAGCTTACAAAATAGTTGGAAAATTTAAACCTGTAGCAAAAAGTTGAAGACCTTGTTCGAGAGGTGCATGCTTATTTCTTTCGTAGTCCTAAAAGGTTCATGGAATTCCAAATATTTTAGAAAGACTAACAAATGGGCATAAACTGTTAAAATATGTCAACACCAGGTGGATCTCATTGTACCAACCGGTTCGTAGGGTGTACGAAGAGTATCAATCCTTATTAGGAGTGATGTGGCAGAATCACATGGAAGTGGACAAGGCCCAGATTTGATACATTTTTGAATAATATAGAGTCATTTATGATGTTGTGTGGTCTCCTTCCCATGTTGGAAGAAATGCATCATTTAATTAAACAAGCATAAAGAAATAACTATCTATATTGTTGATTTTTCTAGTTTGAGGAAACAAGTTTGTTTGGAAATAGAATATTTGTTTGTCAATGAAACTAATTTTACAGGTCCAAAGTTTGATGGTTGGAATGATTTGATAAATATTGGAAATGCAAGTAGCTTTTTAAGCTCAAATTGTTTGGGGAAGTATGTGCTTTTGTACGTGGATATGAGATACCATGATGTACATGTTTAAAGTAGTAGTCCGATAAGGTTGAGAAGGTAAATGTCACAGGGCATGTTGTTTGATAACATTGTATCATCAACAAGGGTGAGGTTAAGAGAAATTTTAGTGTCCCTACTAGAAGAAATAAGGGAATGATTTAGAAGGGATGCTTTACTTGAAGCAATGGTTGTAGTAAATCCCACCTTTTGGAATCCTATCCAAAATGAAAGATATTTGCAGAAGACTACCACAAGAGGTTGACTACATTGATTCAACATTTTTGTAAGCCTATGTTGATATCAATGGAATGAATATTCCAGGTATTTTAAGTAAAGGAAATTTTGATTGATCAATCCCATGAATTCACCTCTACAATGATTGAGAAATTCAAATGTTTGGATAATCCCTTAGAGTGTGGAGCAATAACCCGACTATGGAAAAAATTGGGTTAAGTACTATTTTACAACAAACCATGTCTGAGTTTTTCTCATTGGCTGATCTATGTCAAACAATGATTTTGGGTTCAGTTGAAGATGAGATAATTTTTAGTGCCTTGGCCTTTATAAAGTCAAAATTGTGAAACAAGCTTGACAAAAATTTGGAAAATTGTTTGAGAATTTACACATCACGGTACAAGTGGATAACTTTCCCTATGACATAGGGCTCTAGCAGTATGGAAGTCGATTAATGAAAGGAGAGGGGCTGAAAATAATGGCACAAATACAATAGATGACCCTATTGCAGCAGTTGATTGATCAACAAAGAGAGAGTCAGTCTCAGAGATCTGGTGAATCAAATGATAGAGATGATCCAGGTCCATCAAATTGGAAGCTTCCATTTGTGGATATCCCATGATATAGATGTTCATATAATAATTAATATATTCAAATATTCAGTACATTGTTCTGATAATATATTTTTCCTTATTTGTATTTTTTTAAAACATTGTGTCAATTTGTAGTCTTTGGAATGAAACTTGAAATACATTGCATTGATTTGTTGTAGTATGTATTGAAATGAGCATGCATCCATCCAACTTTGGAGTTAAAGAATGAAATAAACACCTCACTTCAAAACCCTTGTAAGTTAAAGAACAAATAAAACCCAACTTTAATCCCCTGCCAAAACTGCAATTTGCAACTTACTCAAAAAAATTAACATTCCTCAAACAAGGATTAACACTCACCCCAAACTTACATGTGCCTAAAGGTAAATCAACAAGGAAAACAATAAACAAACCTACATGAATTTATGAAATATTTTGAAAAGAAACTCCAAACTTAAATGAAAAATTAGCTAATTTTTTTAGGAGGGGAGTCATGATGTCATCCTAGATAGATCATAACATTGAAATAGAGTATCCAACCACCTCCTCAACACATTGTTGCACCATGTTGCATTGGTGGTTGTTTTCATTGATGTCACATGGCATTGATGGCAAAGGAAGAGTGAAATATCATTCAGGTCAAGTGGTATTCAATGGTGCTCAATGGTTCAAGTTGGTTTCAGGTAGCTTCAGGCATGATTCAAGTTGGTTTCAAGGTGCTACAAGCTCAAATTGATAGGTGGTTGGTCTCTAATGGAAAATTATAGGTTGTATTTCTAGTTTCATATGGTCTACAGGTTAGTAATAGTGTTACAAGCATGAGAAAGGTGTCTCATAGGGTGTATCAAGTCATCAGTGGAAGTTGTAGTTGAAACTGGCCCATTTAGGCTTGTTTCTGGTGCTTGATGAGGTGTGAGAAGTTGGTACAGGTCATGGAAAAGTCATGTGAGCATGGTATCAACCTAGGAATAGTTTCTATAGCATGTGTGAGCAAAAACAAGGCTCAATTTAGCTCTTGGAGTCAAAATTCAAAAGTGCACAGAAAGTGGCCTTGAGAACTAACAGTGCAGGCTGAGGAAAATGAGATAGGATATAATAGTATAGGAATATTTATGGAAAATTGGCTTATGTATCATGTAGAGGGGTGATTTTTGGTTCTCCAGAAAAATTTCATCAAGTTCTGAGAAGGTATGTAAAATTTTGCTAGTTTCTCTAAAACATGCTTTTTGAAAAGTGCATAATAAGGTGTTTAGGTTCTTAATGCTCAAGAAAAAAATATAGTGCATCCTTTGGATAAATCATATAATAAATTTTTATAGAGGACTCTAAGCTTGAGATATTACAAAAAGTTTCAGGTCAATTGGACAAGTTTTAAGAAAGTTATGAGCATTCTTCTAGAAGGTTTTCTCTCTCTTCAGGATCTCTCCTTGAATTGATAGGCTTAATGTGAGTTCTCTATTTCAAAATCACTTGTACAAGTTTTTAAAACTCCTCAGAAGCATGAAAAACCCCTGTGATTCATGATAATAGGAATTGAAAACTATTCCATGTGAATATGCACTTGATCTGCAAAGTTATGACTAGGTAGTCCTTCATCAAACACTTCAAGCATGTGTCTCCTCATCAAGAAACACTGTGAAATGGTTTTCTCAGGGTTCATAAGGTGTGAATAATATTCTATAATATCAAGGGAACCTACTAGAACTCTTAGTCAACATGAAAAATGGTAATACTACTTCAAATGCTAATTGTACCTTTCAATGATCCTAAATTGCCTTGCACTTGTCTTATTAAGAAGTCTATACATTTTCAAAAACATATCTTTGCAAAACCAACAGTCAAGTTGATGAAGAACATGATTAGACTCCCTTTTAATTTTCCTCTCAAATATGATCAAGAAAAAGAGAAGATATGCAAATATATCCCTTGAGAACTATTTATATGCTTCTAAGATTGGTTAGACCAGTGTGTCAAGGTTTTAAGCTCTCTGGCTTTGTCAAGCATAATTTGAACCTTGAAGTATGTACCCAAAGAGATATCTAAAAGTATTTATCAAGGAAAAGGTCATGAATTTTTTGAATAAGCTTGTGTATTCCAATCTAGGGTTTTGAAATTGTAAGCCTCCCTATGCTCTGTCATATCTGTCATCTCTATATCTGCAATTTTTTTATTATTGGGAGCTAATGGAGAAGGTTCGAGGTTGCATTTTGTTTAAAACAGCTGGAAGTTAGTCTCATAAAGACCTAACTCTTTGAAATTTTTGTTTAGAAATTGTAAGCCTCCCTATGCTCTGTCATATCTGTCATCTCTATATCCACAATTTTTTATTGTTGGGAGCGAGATGGAGAAGGTTCAAGGTTAAATTATAATATCCCCTTCCTAATCGAAGACCTTTGGCCTATTTTTTCAACCCAATGGCCCAAGGAAAAGTATAAGGGTGGCTTAAGCCATTTTTAAGTCATTATAAAGTGTCATTAATAAAAGAAAAATATATAAAGCACTTATAATAATTTTAATGGCTTAATAAATTATTAAATCTAGGATGAAAAAGGAATCCAAATGTAATTTTTATTCATCCTAGGAGAAATGGCAACTTGCCTTAGGGGGGAATAATGGGAACTTAGAAGGGATAAAACATTTTTTTGTATTCCCTCTAGGGCAAAAAGCGACCAGCTTTGGGAGGGAAGAAAATAATTATTAAATGTCTTTTGTATTCTCCCTAAGAGAAATGGCGACTTGTCCTAGGAAGGGAAAATGGAGGGTAGAAATTACATAGAAAGAATCATTGCATGCTGATTGGATATTGTGGAGGTTGTTTTGGGTCTCTTCTCTCCTTAAAAGGAGAATTCAACTTGAGGAGAGACATTCTATTCTATGATATGATAATTTATGATTTGTGTCTTAAGCTTGTAGCTTTTGCATAAAAATTTCTAAGGACGAAAACCCTTAGTATTTTCCCTCTTGTGGACGAAAACCCCAAGAGTTTGAGAGTAATTTTCACACATGAAATTATATTGTGCTTACAAGATTATTTTCAGTATTTCCAACTGTTATAGTGCATATTTTTATAAAGGAATTGAAGGATAAAGCAACAAAGCTGACATTGTCCTAATTTTCCTAAGCGGAGGAACCCATCTTTGGCTATCACACTATGTTTTGAAGACATTCCAAGGTCTGAAATTTATTTGCTAAGGTCTGAAATTTGCTGCTATTTGTTGTATTAATTTTTATGGCTCAATAGAAGGCACTTTCGGTAATTTTGGATGGATTTATATTGTTGTTTCAGTCCTCTTTTAATGCAGCTTTCTGAACTATTTTGTAGTCGGTTTTACAACTTAAAATCTGATTTTTCTTCTAGAGATCAACCATAGTGGAACAATGGATGAAAAAATAATGGCGCAATGAACAAGTGAAATTAGGGTTTGAAAAACCTGAAACGATGTAGTAGTGCAAATGGCTTGAGAGCCTCCTGAAAATCTTCCTTCCAATCTGGGTGAAGCAATGAATGAAGGAAGCGAATCGGATATACCAGTGACCTAGAATGGTCTTCTTTTCAGTCGGAAAGATGCAATCAATATCAGGGATAGAGACTTGATGAGTAAGAAGGATAGGGTGGCCTTCTTGAAGGAATTAAAAGTTAGGGAAGGTCTTGATTTTGATAACCCTGAGCATTCCTCTGCGAATATCTATTCAAAGCCTTCTATTAACCCAAACGTGGATCGAGCCGTGGTGTCATTGGTGGAGGCGGGGTTAAAAATTAGTAGAAGGGAAAAGGAGTTCCCCTCTCCTCCTATGTTGCCCCTAAGACCATCTCTTTCAAAGATGCGGTTCGGCCATCTACCCCACTTCGTATGGCCCCCAGGCATACATTGTTGATCTTGCAGATGAGCCACCATTGCTAAGTCCGGACAACCCAGAAGTTTTCACCCATCTGAAATATTTATCGAAGTGGGCATTTATTAGTAGATTCAATGGAATGTTGCTAGTAGCTCTGGACTTATCCGAGTGGGTCTATGAAAAATGGACCAAAAAATGTGAAATTTCCTTCTGCTACAAAGGTTTTTTTGTCATTCAGTTTCAGAATGTGGAGGATTATAATAAATGTATATAGGATGGATTTGTGGTTTTGGGAAACTTTGACTGGTCCTCACTCCTTGGTTCCCCGCATTCAATATAAACAATCTTTCGAGTTTCTAAGATGCCAATGTGGGTTTGGATTTTGAACATCCCTCTCCATTTTTGGTATGCTCTGGAAGACATCTATAACACGTTGGAGAAGTTTTTAAAAATTTATCAATCCAGGGAAGTCAGGGATTCACACTATGCCATAATATGTGTTGAAATAGATCTAAGAAAGGGTTTTCTAGATAATATTATACTGAAATTGGGGAATAAACAACACATTCAATTGTTGGATTATGAGAATACGACATTTCGTTGTCACCATTACAAGATTCCAGGACATCTTCAGGCTTCTTTCCCGTTAGGAAAACAGAAGATTTCTCAGAAGAAGAAAAATTTTCCCTCCTTTGGCGGTTAGAACAATCCTCCCCAGTGCCCAAACTCGTGCATCCGAGGATAAGTTGATTCATGGAAGGTTCTAACATTCTATCAAGAATGAAAGAAAATAACAACAAGATGAAAATAAGACAACTTACGGTGTTAAAAGAGGTCATGTCTCCGATGGTTCAGAGAAATTGGATTCGAGATACGGAACATATTCTCGAAAATCAAAGTACACAATATGTAGATAGTGGTTGCCTCGTATCCGGGGTAATGACAAGAGGTCAAAAAGAAAAAAGGAAAAAAGGTTGATTCTCCAATATGCACGAATATTACCCTTCAATCAATAAGTAGCATTAGTAGTATGCTTTGATAATATTACACTCTCTCATGATTAGGCCTCATCTTTATTTTCAAGGTACGGGACCCTTCAACGTGCTTTAATAATAAATAAAAAATATGATTTTTCTTCATGATTGGGTTGTTAAAAATATAATGATCAGTCTGGGATAGAAATAAAATTATTTGATGGTTGTTTGTGGAGGTTTTATCAACAAACCCTAGTCATCATTATTGAAGGATAATTGTAGTAGTCAATAGATATCATTTTGCAAGGTATTTTCTATGTATTAGGGTTTGATTTGGTCTCATAGGTGCTACAAAATTGTTTGGAGTGAAAGATGAAAAATTATGGGTTGTTTGGCGTGAAGTTTATGCAAATACCCAAGTCGCATTTGCCAAATTTATTTCAGTTTTGTAGAGTTTCATTTGATCTGGGTTTGGGATTGGCCTAAAATCTAACTAGGGTCATAAATGTCCTATTAGGGATATTACAGTGGTATCATAGTGGTGATCCTTTCTAGTTGTGGGAGATATTAAAAAAACAAAAGCATCAGGCATGCAGCCCCGTAGAGATTTACAACCATGGTGGGGTAAGATTTCTATTTTTGATGGTACTAATAAAATTTCTGTGAGATCATGGTTCTAGAATTGGAGGCATACTTGCTATCAAACCCTATGTGTGTGGAGGATGCCCTCAAATTCATCCCTTATCATTTGGAAGGGATAGCAAAGGATTGGTGGTATCATTTGATAAAGACCCAAGGGGAAGAATCTGTCTACTTCTTTGATGACTTCAGCCAAAGGTTCATGGAGAGGTTCAATGTACCAAAGGGAAAAAGTGAGCAAGTGGTAGAGGAGGAAAAATCAAATCTGTAACCAAGGGAAGAAGAGGAAGAATCTAGAGAGAAAGGTATGGTCTCTATTGAACAAAATAATTGCCTTAGTGAAACTTTTCTTGTTAGAGAAACTATTCCCGTGCAGGAAAATAAATTCATATATGCAAGCAAAGAAGATGTAATGGAAACTCTAAAAAGGTGTGAGGAATGGAATAATAATGCTATAGCTGCTAAATTGATAGCCGCTCAAGCGAGACAACACCTACAAGAGTTCAAGGAAAAGATGTGGGCAAATGATGCAAATAAGTCTACACCCATGAAAGAAGACTCTATGGAGAAACTGGCACATGAGGGGGAACCTCACATGGACACTTGTGTGGAATTGCAAAATGCTTGCAACTTCTAAATCAGCAGTTGAAGTTAAACGTTTTGATGATCTTCTCTCTAAGGAGGTTAATAGTAATAAGGATTCATTGCATCCTCTTCATACTATGTTGTTTCAACAGTTCTATCATGAGAATATGTAGCCTATTATGGACAAAGATGCTCAGGATTTGGTGCAACAAAGTCCTGTTATTTTGAAAACCGAGATTGATGAAGATCTTGAGTGTCCTCCAAGGTATGAAAGGTATGAACATGTGTCAAATTTATTGTTGTATAATGAACTATTTCATATTTTCTTTATTCATGAGGTATATGGTAATGCAAGTGGTAGAATAAAGCATGTGGATTCCTTCTTCCTATTTCATGATTGGGAGCATTGAGAGCTACATATTTTTGCAAAAGCTTTCTCATTTGACAAGTACAGGTGCAAGGATTTTGGATCACTTCAGCATGTTTTATCTATTGTGCAGGGCACTTGGACAACAAATTCACAATTACTCGAGGGCAAGCAATTTTGGGAAGGAAGGACTGTAATATCCCCTTCCCAATCGAAGACATTTGGCCTCTTTTGTCAACCCGACGGCCCAAGGAAAAATATAAGGGTGACTTAAGTCATTTTAAAGTTCTTATAAAGTGTCATTAATAAAAGAAAAATATATAAAGTGCTTATAATAATTTTAAGGGCTTAATAAATTCTCAAATCTAGGATGAAAATGGATCCAAATGTAATTTTTATTCATCCTAGGATAAATGGCAACTTTCCTTAGGGGGGAATACTGGGAACTTAGAAAGGATAAAACATTTTTAATTTTGTATTCCCTCTGGGGAAAAAAGTGACCAGCCTTGGGAGGGAAGAAAATAATTATTAAATGGCTTTTGTATTCTCCCTAAGAGAAATGATGACTTTTCCTAGGAAGGGAAAATGGAGAGTAGAAATTGCATAGAGAGAATCACTACATGTTGATTGGATATTTTGGAGGTTGTTTTGGGTCTCTTCTCTCCTTAAAAGGAGAAGTCGACTTGAGGAGAAGAAATCTATTTTATACTTATGATAATTTTTTTATTTGTGTCTGAAGCTTGTATCTTTTGCATAAAAAATTCTAAGGACGAAAACCCTTAGTAATTTCCCTCTTGTGGACATAAAACCCAAGAGTTTGAGAGGAATTTCCACACAAGAAATTATATTGTGCTTGCGAGGGTATTTTCAATATTTCCAATTGTTATAGTGCATTTTTTTATAAAGGAATTGAAGGATAAAGTCATTGCGGCATTGTCCTAATTTTCCCTAGTGGAGCAACCCATCTTTGGCTATCATGTTATGTTTTTAAGACATTACAAGGTATAAAATTTTTGTTATCTGTTGTATTAATTTTTATGGCCCAAAAGAAGGCACTTTTAGTATTTTTGGATGGATTTATATTGTTGTTTCAGTCCTCTTTTATCTGCAGTTTATATATTATTTTGCAATCAATTTTTGCATCTTAAAATATAATTTTTCTTCATGATTTGGCTATTAAATATATAATGACCAATCTAGGATAGGAATAAAATTATTTGATGCCTGTTTTTGGAGGTTTTATTAACAAACCCTAGTTGTCATTATTGAAGGATAATTGTAGCAGTCAATAGATATCATTTTACAAGGTCTTTTATATGTATTAGGTATGATTTGGTCTCATAGGTGCTACAAAATTGTTCGGAGTGAAAGATAATAAATTATGGGTTGTTTGGCATGAAGTTTATGCAAATACCCAAGTCGCATTTTGTAGATTTATTTCAGTTTTGCAAAGTTTCATTTGATCTGGGTTTGGGATTGGCCTAAAATCCAACTAGGGTCATAAATTTGCTATTGGAGATATTGTTGGGAGCTAATGGAGAAGGTTCAAGGTTGTATTTTTTTTAAACAACTGGAAGTTGGTCTCATAAAGACCCAACTCTTTGAAATTTTTGTTTTGAAATTGTAAGCCTCCCTATGCTCTATCATATTTTTCATCTTTGTATCTCGCAATTTTTATTGTTGGGAGCTAATGGAAAAGGTTCAAGGTTGCATTTTTTTGAAATAGTTGGAAGTTGGTCTCACAAAGACCCAACTCTTTGAAAATTTTGTTTTTAAATTGTAAGCCTCCTATGGTCTCTGGTCATATATGCCATCTTTGTATGTGCAATTTTTTCAATGCTAGGAGCTAATGGAGAAGGTTCAAGGATGCATTTTGTTTGAAATAACTAGAAGTTGATCTCACAAAGACCCAAATCTTTGAAACTTTTGTTTTGAAATTGCAAGCCTTCATATGTTGTCATATTTGTCATCTTTGTATCTATAATTGTTTTATTGTTGGGAGCTAATGGAGAAGGTTCAAGGTTGCATTTTGTTTGAAACAACTGGAAGTTGGTCTCACAAAGACCCAACTCTTTGAAATTTTTGTTTTCATTAATTTGAGAGTGAGAAATTGAATTTTAAGAGGCCTCGGGTAGGCACAGTTGAGAAAACCCTGTCCCTAGGGTTTCTAAGAAGGATTTGATTGATTCACAAAATCTAACCAACCAAAATTGTCAAAAAATTAGGGAAATGTATGTGGTTACTTTACGCCATTGTTGCAAAAGGAAATTCGTAGTTTCATTAAATGTGGAAGGATAATTTGATATCAATTGAGTTACATAGTCATTTTTGACAGTAAAACGAGCTTTTTATCTAGTTTCACAACAAATTCTTACAAACTAGGGTCTGGTTCGTGTTGTATCAAGTTCCAAAGATGGTGTATGAAGGTTGAAGATAATTCTCAGTGCTTGAACAAGTTTCATTACATGTAAGTGTAATAATCTTGTCTCCCATAGTGGTATAAGCCTTTATTCATCTGTGCAGGGTCCTGGTTCTTGTTGTTCAATGTAAATTATCATTGTGAGTGTCTTCTAAAACAATGTGCAATCATTTCAAATCGATTTCTTGTGTGTAAATGGTTAGTGTGATGTCATAGAGAGAGTTAGAGATCTTTTGCAAGGATTGAATCAGCTCTAATCTATAATTCTATTTATTCTATTTCCATTTTGATTGTTGAAACGTTAAAAAGTCATGTTTTAATGAGTATTTAATATATTTCCCATACATTGTTGTTGATCTCTTCTATAGAAAGCATACACCATGGTTGGTTGGATATTAAATCACAATGCATTTGCATTATTATATACTTTAGGCATATAAGAATTGTGGTGCTTAATTTTGAGATAGAATAAGTGGCTTTGTTTGAATCAAACTGAAATGAAAAATTAAAAATGACATTATTTGTCATTCAACTTGTTTGAGACATGCCTTGTATGAAAAAATTAAAGATTGCAACAAATGGAAAAAATTTCAAAATTAAATTAATCTTAATTATATCATCTTCTGTAACATGCTCCACTCTTCAATTGTTGGAATTACAATTTTTTGTAAATCAAAGTGACTGACATGTAACTTTGTTACCAATTCAAAACTGAGAGTGGAGCTTTATTGTTGTATGTAAACTTACTGACAAGGTTATCAATGGTTTAACAAAGCCAAAAAAATTGTCTCATCTAGCTTCTTAGGAATTTGGTTCTTCTCTTGCATCATTTTTCTTTCATGTTCTTCTGGAATGCATCCTTCTTAATCAATTGGTGTGTTTTGTCAAAAGGCATTGGAAAACCAAGATTTGTGAACTCATGTACCTTTCTATATAGCTCATGTAAAATTCTTTGACACTTATTCAGAAATTCCTATGCTTTGCCTAACATCACACACTTCCAAATGATATATGATACCTTTATTGAGGCATCAAACTAGTTTTGAATTCCTTTGGATGTCAATTCTGTGTCACTTGAATTTGTAGATAGCTTCCAAAATTTTCCTTGTTGTATCCTCTCTTAAAGCCATCACTTTTCTGCTACCAATTACATATTCACGGAGCTTATCATAGATTCTTTATAGATCATCCATGAATTCAAACAATATAATCAAATCATCATTTTTTTGGTTTATTCCCCCTAAACATTATCCATCATATTAATCAATTCCTTTTTATAAAATTCAGATAGTTTGATGTTGGAATATCCTTTTTTCTTTTGCTAACTCCTATTGCTGCAATATTTCATTTTGTTTTTTCTCTTCCTTCTGCATTCTTCCCTTGATTTTTCTCTCTTCATCTAGGCTTTGTTCCCATTTTTGGCATTTTCTTTCTCTGCCTTCAAAACCTCTTTCAATTCTCCCAATGTTTGTTCTAATCTATTATTCTTACTCATTGTTTCCTGTAACTTTTTCTTCGCTTCTTCTAGTTCTACTTGTGTATGTTCATTCGCAGTCATTGTTTCCTATAGATTTTCTTGGCTTCTTCTAGTTCTACATGTGCTTGTTCATTCGCAGCAATTGCAATCATAGAGGCAGATGATTTTATCTTCCTCTCCAACTCACTTGTCTTATTAAGTGCCACTTTTCCTTTTGCTTTCTCATTTTCCAAGTCTTGCCTCTAACTTTTGAATCTTATTATTCAACTTATTGTTCTCCCTCTTTTCCTTTAGAAATGTTGTGTACACCACATCATTGTTCATTTTTGAGACATTTATTTTTTTAGAAGGTTTCATTCCCTTAAAATCCATTTGAAGGGAGGTTACATCGTAGTCACTTGGAAACCATTTGATTATTTGGTTTTACAACTTTGGGCACAACATACATGTATTCCATTGTATATGTGATTGGGTTATATGTTGGAAATACCCTCATTATGGTAGGATTTGAACTTACAATAGCTTGTAGAATTTTCTTCTTGTTTTTTATCTCTTTACTGATTTATTGGAAAACTCGGCTCTGTAATCAAAACCTGAGGTGTTTGTAGGAATGAATTGTTTCACCTTGAATGGAGAAGGAGTAATTGAAGTTTAGGGAGAATTTCCCTATGGAATGGTAATTTGTTGAGGGGTGGCAGTGACACCACCTTCTAGTTCTATAATTAGTTTCCTTGAGGCAAGAGTAATTGTATATGTGTCTACCTCTGTCTTTTTCCTCTTCTCGATTCTTTGTTGGACAATAGGAACTTCAACTGTTTGTATTGGCCTCTTTACAATAATTTATTGTTGTGGTAATTTCTAACCACTACTACCATCATCACTAGAACCACCAAAATTAGCAATACTAACATATTCATGGCTAACTTCTCCTCTAATATTTTTAATGTGTGGTTGAACTATTTGCTGAGGATTTGACTCCAGAAAATTGCATTGATTACCACTTGTAGATGTTGTAGTATGCAGTGGTCCTTTCTCTAAAGGTGAAGATCCAAGGCCTGGCCTATCAAAAACTCTTCTAGGTTGTGCCTCTAGTGGAAGCCAAATGCCTTGTCTTGTTGAACCCAAACCACCACCACTAAAAACCATATTTTCGGTAATAATTGCTCTTGTAGAATATTTTTGTTTCAAGCTTTCATCGAGACTTGGTTTATATGTGTCAAGGGGAGTGTGTAATTCCTCATAGTCAGTTTCATCATCACTACTTGCCTTTGTAGGATGCACTTCATTCCACGTTTTCTAAAATCTACATCTTATGGAATAGAACCATACTCGAAAAAAATTGGATGGCCTAGGTCCTGCCTCATAGACCAAAAGGCAGTAATTTTGACCTTGTCCAATTTTTATCTTGCAATTCATGATATATATTCTTTGGCATGCTTTTAGAGGACTTTTTATCAGATTTTGCATAAAATTTGGCAAATTGAAAATCCTCTACCTATTTTTTTGGAGGCTTAGGCAATCCCAAAATTTGTGTTGACAACTCTTGAAAACTAATTCCTTTCTCAACAAAAATTTCATCCATTGCTTTTTTACTTCATCCCAAGAGTTCTTGTTTTTCAATTTTTCTAGCAAGGGTTTGCTTTCATGTTGAATTTTAGTGGCAAAGTTCTTGTTCGCCACTACCCTTGCTTTAATCACCTCACATGGGTCATACACCCAGTGAGATTCAACATCAAAGTTAAAAATTTGTAATATTTCATGTGCCACATTGAATGATTTTCTTTCAAATGTGAACCCTCCACATGAAAATAGTAAGGAAGGAAATATGCTCCTCTTTTGTTGAGTAACAAAATATAGTTTATTTGTGCTTTCCATCTGCCAGTATATATTCCAAGGAAAAAACTCTCTCTATCACATGTATTGGAAATTTGCAAGGTTGTACTCTGATCCATAAAACCTTAGCACAATATATTCCTCCATGAAGTACCAGTCTACTAATTGTATTTTTGATCCTAGTTGAATGTAATCTCTATAGTTCATAAGCAATCTAGGCAATGTACTTTTGAAATTGCTTGATAAATTGGAGTCCAAAAATAATCCATAAATTAATTGTAGTCCCTTCTATTATCAAACATCCTTATCTTGGGGGTCCACTCAGTTAATGGACACATCACTTTTGGCTAGCCCTCAACATTATAGGGCTGAATTACAAGTTTTTTTTTCCAAACCATTCACCAAACCGCCATAGAATTAAATAACAAAAGTAGGTAGTGAACCTAAAGGTCTTAGTGTCAGAGCCTTCTTTGATTGTTAAGAATTGTTTATGCATATATTCTACAATGTGCTCAACAAATTTGTATGCACAAGGTGGAGAAATGAAATGGATATTGTATACCATTTCTAGGAGGGTTTCATCCACTTTCTCATCGCTATCGAAGCCAAGGAAAAATACTAGCATAGAAATGGTATTCCTAACCCATTGTTTAAACATCTCAATTACATACGGAGGCTTCCCTTTTGGTACCATTCCATCAAGTGTTAATTTTCGCAAAAACTCATCTCTGTCATTTTGAGTGGTGGCATGATAATCACTAGCAATTTTTCTAGGTTTATGTTGATGGTTCCTAAATCTTTACTTTCAAACCCCAATGCATGGCCAAGATTTACCTCCATAATGGAAAAATTTCTTCTTCGTTTCCATTTGCAACAATTGATTTTTTCCCATCGTAATTCTGGGCACATAGAATGAAAAATTCAGGGTAGGGTAAAACCTCATGGAGCATCATGCGTCCCAATCCAACCCCCATGTTATCCAACATTTGATTTTACCTAATGGGTCTGAAAGTTTACTTTCATTTGCCTTATTCTCAAGACATGTATCTAAGTTGTGAAGTTCTTGTGCCAATTACAGGATCATAAATATCATGATATTCATTAGTAAAACCAGGGTTTTAAACAGTTTGGCATATGGGATTTGGGTTTTACTTTTACTTTGGGGTCTTATGGAAGTAGACATGCTTGGAATTTTGGATTCTGGAAACCCTCAACCCTAATTTGTCAACCCTTATATTGAAATATTTCAAAGCGAAGGCTTATATAGTGTTAATTATAAAAATATGATATTTAAAGAATCAAGATTCAAATGCGGATGACACTTACTCAGAAATATGAAAATTTTGAGTTTATGAGTCTAATATGCCTATTCTTCCTTGTAGTATGTCATGCCTTCCGAAACATAATTTCCATTGTCAATGGACATTTAATATAACCTCACAACTTATGCAAAGACACATCACTATAAATGATTACGTCTTTCAATGTACATTACGAAATCAAATTTAGTCTCTTTTCAAATTCCATTCAATGGATGACAGTTGTCACTTAGCTAGGCCTATTCTGAGCACTTCCATTCAAAATGTGAGTGTGTCGAGCATTCTTCCTATAATAGAGTCAGTGTCATTGATCTTAATATATGGAACGATGCATATTATTTATCAAAAAACCATGTGGCAGGATTCCAGTCCTCCTCAAGAAAAAGGCATTCCCTGGACTTCAAGCCCGCGAAATGAACTGATTCAATAAGTTTCAGGAGTCACGGTGTGACGTGTAGGTGAGGCAAGGTAAAGTGGCTCATCATTACTATGCCACTTTTATGAATAAAGTATTTTCCATATTTATTAAATATCTTGTTTCCTTCATGCTAGAAAATATGACATGGCCAAGAATTAAATTTGATAAGACATTTCTGAATCATGTAAGGTGTCGATTAAATCTCTAGTGGCACACTTTAAGACATGAATAATCAATTTTAATTAAACTTCAGCTCGAGGCTATCGATTTTGGGAGGATATGGCATTGATGGCAAAATGATTTCTCCCACACTCGCTCAAAAGACATGCTTATTTAAACGTGGCTCACCATGTTACCAATTTACCACGTAACTTTTCTAAGCATCCTCCACCATCTACTTTCAATCAATCATCCTACATCCATGTCTTCTTCATCTCCAGAATTGAATCCTCTTAATGGAAAAATCACCCATTTGGGTGAGTGTTTCCAATTGTGACAAGACCGAATGAGGCCCTCGTCTACCACATTCTCAGCATACTGAAGACACTAGGGTCGTCTCTCCCAATATTTCCTCTCTCAAAGGACATGATTTTATCTTTCTTGCATCGCTTGTCAAATTATGTCCTTCATTTCCTATTTTCCAAGCTCTCCATTTCCACCTGATTCACCCAAAGTATCACATGAACACCAGACAATTAAAGTACCATTAGATATGCCATTGCCCCTATGTCGATGGCGATCAGTGGTGTATGAACCAAGATTATTACCAACCTCCTTTATTGACCACAAAGCTCTTAATACTAAGATCACTCTACCCCCAAATTTGTCAGAGAATGAAACAAAGAAGCGGTTGACAACATTAGAAACCTCCTCGCCAAGTACAGTCCATGATAAGCACCCACGCCTTTCCTCTCAAGAAAAGGAGGATCATGAGGGAGGGCTCTTCTGGCAAAATTCCTCATTTCCTGTAGCTTGACTTTCTTCAGGTAAGAAAACCAAAGCATACATAAGAGGGGGACTCTCTCTTTCTGAGTGGGTAAACTCACCTGAAAGGAAAAGAGAATTCACCCAAATGTTGAATGGGCCTCGGTGGGAACTCAAGAGCTGCTAGATAAGGGTATGTCACGGGGTTTGGTGACCGATATCCAGTTCGTGTTCAACACAGTGGCTCATGAGGAGTTTATTCAATGCAGGGATAGCCTGTTAAAATGTGTTCCAGTGCTTCCAGATGAAACTGTGTCTGCAGAAGATTGACGTCTATGTTTTTCCCTTTATAAATCAATCTATATTTTGTAACATCGTATATGTATGTATATATGCTTTTCAAGGGCAAGGGGCCCTAAAATAGAACCCCATTTTGTTCATTGTATTTGCTGCTCTGAATTTCCTTTCTATTTTGTAAATGTATGATATGTGTAAATACTCTTTCATTAAAATCATTCAGACATATCATGTACTCCTGGTTTTCCTTTCTTGCAATGAGAACAGCCCCAGAGAACAAAACATTCCACCTTGTCATTGCATCTTCATATATCCAGGTTTCTGCTTCCAGATTATCTAGAGGGTATTCACCAAACTAGTTACAGGAGATTCACCATTCAATTTCCAACTATTTTTATATTTTTACCATTTTCATCGAAAGAACGAAACATGTTACAAGGATATTCTCCAAAACCACGAAACTAGTTACATGGATATTCGCCACGATTTCTATAAGTTTTTTCAAGGGGGTTCCTTAAATTTTTCTCTTCTTGTTGACCCTCTTCTTTCATCTTTCTCTATTTACTTGCACATCACCACCATCATTGGCATGACCAATGAATTCCTATAGAACCCCTATTCAAGCCAAAATCAACACATAAGCTAATGATATTTTTTAAACCCGAGTTATGAATCACATGGCATAAGTTTTTTCATTTATTAGTATATTGAATCGAAAAATACACTCTTCTTGTAAACGTGAATCCACATTAAGAAGAAGAATAGGTTTTAGGTTTATATGATCTCGTATCGAAGAAGACTACTCGAAGAATCAAGCCATTGAAGATATCAAGAATAAGAGTTGAATCAATAAGATCTACTTCAATATTTGGAGTCCTCAACTTGAGGTTTTACTTAAGTCTTCTATCTATCCATATTGGGTTTACCCACATATTTCACAAGGTTGTGCTACAAGCTAAAGGGAGATATTATTGCTACAACAAGTCACTAGGTAACTATTCCAAACCCTAACCTCATTTTATGATTGATCTTCGCATCCTATATTATATAAGATAGAGTAGCAAATATTTATTCTTTTATTACTAGCTTTACATTATTGACATTTATTCACATCTCTTGCTTTTTCCTAGTGGCACCCCTTATATAACCTTTACTTTAAAAAGATTTTGCTAACCACCTAATGCAATTTTGTTACATATAGATCTTGTTTATTGTCAAATGACAACCCATATATGGTATCTTGAGTTATTATGTGTGGAATCCCCTTATGGATTCATTACTGACCTTTTGTATGACCCATATCAATAGCCTTGGGATGCTTTTTAGACCGAAGAGTTATGTATGTTGGTTGTAGAATAGTATTCTATCTTTTCCTAATGTAGAGGATCCTTATAGTTCATTCTCGACCTACATACATCAAGTACCCATTTCTCATCTCCTTACATGACCTTTATTTATTTTATTATATACTAATACAAATTGCGGGGCATCATCAAGCATACAAGTAATTTAGTTTGCCCAAATCTTTATCATTTATTTCATTACTCATTACCTAGTTGAATGTGAAGTTACATATATCAACCCTTCTCTTTATAAGTTTAGAGGCTTACTCAAGAGTTCCCTTTGTAAGAGAACTCACCATGAGCCCTCATTTTGGTCGGTTCGATTTTTTAAATGTACCCTCCTCATCTATCAATTTGCATCTTTCACCATTTAGAAATTTTAATAGATATTCGCCTATCCTTGAAATGAAATCCATTAACCGAGAATTAAAAAACTATATTGAAAACCATGATCAATGTGACAATACTCAAGATCTACTTACTTTTACCTTAGAAGTCAATGTTTTATACCAAAAGACAACTCTAGTACATCTAATGAGAAAATTTCCATATCAAAAATTTGATCATAAAGCTCAAGTTGGATATGATATAGATGATGCTACTAATATGATGAAATGCATCAAGAAGAACCAAAATTTCACATTCTTAAGACTTTTGTAATTGAAATAGACAATGTTGAGGAATATTTTGAATAAAAACCAAAATTCCAAAAGAAATCAAACTTATTATGCAAAGAATAAAGTTGTTGAGCAACAAAACATAACTTTGGCTACCAAGTAAGGCTATTGAATACTTTTTTCTTATGACACATTAACATTCTCAACATGTTTCCACTCTCATTGTGACTATTTCAACCATGTTTGAGACCATCCTAACAACGTCTAAATACCATACACAATCACAATGTGTCTAATCCTCTAAAAATACTCAAATAAAATTGGAGTGTCAAATACAATATAAATCTAAATGTTTTAATTGTGCCATTATATGTTATTTACTCGAAAAAATCTTTCTTGCCACTATTTGAATCAACACTTGTAGATTTAATCATAAGTGAGATCATTCATACTTGTCAACCCATAATATGATTGTGTTAGTTTCTTAGACAAAACAAGCTAAGACTCCAAATCTGATTTTTTAAATTTATTTTTAATCAAACATCATTTTTCATAAAAGAAGGTGATATACTTCTAAGGAATGTCAATGAATAAGTCTCATCAATTAACCCTTATGGTCTAACCTCTACAAATTTAAAAGCATACTCTTTATAGGAATGGACCAACTTAAATTTGGATGTTTGTATAGGTACATGCATGGAAAAGATTGGGAAGAGATTTTATTTTGTTCGGTAGCAATAAAGTGTTGTTTAAATGTAATTGAGATTATTAAATTAGTTGTTTAAATATTTCGATTTCGTACGCAAAAATCTAAAAGTAATCCATATGCAATTCGAAAAAATATACAAACGATATCATTATGGCATTTTCCCACAATGTTTTTTTGGGCCCATACGTAGACATCATGGAAGGGCATTTTCCGAGGATTTTCAATAAAGATTTTTAGTCGTTCTAGGTTTCCAATGGGAAAAATACATCTTTAAATGTATTTCAAATTGTGTCAAATCTTGGCTAGGAGAAATATTTATGGTCTTGTCGCCCTTGGAACGGTGGAATTCTATGGTATTTTTGATAAATATAAGAAAGTGAGGAAAATAAATTAAGATAATTAAAATAGGTCTATAGAACATTGATACTAATGAAATAGTTATGTAAAGGTGTTAGAAATTTATTAGGGAAGGGAATGTGGGCATCTTATTATGATTTAAATATGAGGTGCATATATTTTATATTTTATATAATTCAAAATTGTGATTTTTTAAAGAGTATATGTTCTTCACCATTATGTTAGGTAATACGTATAATTAAAAAACGAGTAATAAAATGTTGCTATATTTAGAGACCACCATTGTTACTATGAAGAAAAGAAGAGTTTCATAATCAATTATCTCAAAAAGTCATTGTTGTAAGAGTTATTGATATCCATTAAAATACCTTGGCTAAGAGGGCTAGGGTGAAGGTTTGTAACATAGGGAAGAGGGGTACTACACCTCCTTAGAGCATTGCATAACATCCAATGCAAATTATTCACTTTCAAAGTTAGAGGAAAACAATGATATGAATTTTTCTTTAGTATTGGAAATGTCGGTAGAAGAACTAGAAGGCCATTATTGGTTATGACAAAGGTAAAAGTCCAACGCTTAATGTGTGAGTGAATGGAATCTACTATATCAATGAATGTGTACACATGTTGCATTGATGATTAGGTACCAAATGAGAATATAAATTCATAAAAATGACGAGATGAATCCAAAGTGTCACGTGTCAACGCAAATTTTGTAAAATTTGATCTAACAAATCAATTTGTTGAGTGTCGTCCTTGTAGTTTGTGTGTTCATATAACCAATGAGACAAGACTCAAACACGGCTCATGTCTCATATGCTTTAGCACATGTAAGAGGTTCAATCTACCTATCCATTGAGCTTACTTATAAGGGGTCTTGTTGCATTTTGAAGAAGGTTGATGAAACCCTTGGGGACAAAGCATTATTGTTATGTAGTGCATCTTTTCACCTTTTGATTTAGTGAATAAGGTTGGTAAGATTGTTTTCTAAGAACATTGCTAGTTGTAAGTAGGAGATATGCAATGTTTATAATAGGCTTCAATAAACCCCCATCCAAAGCTAGATTAAAGGTTAGGTGTATTATAGACAATAATTGGAGTGGACACCCTTCTCACAATTTCTATTAATAATTATTTCCCATCAAGTAAATATATAAAAGTTGTTTGCATTCTCATAAATTTTAAAAATTGTATCAGATCATAATAACTAAAAATTAGAGAAATTGATATACAAAGGAATAAAATATCATATAAAATTATCACAAAAGGATGACAAAATATTCCACCGATGGAAAACTAATTGCGAAGAGGTTCTTAGAATGCAACAATTACATTTTTTCATACAAGGCTTCACGTAAGTCCGATTTATCAATATCAAGTAGGCGATGAGACTCTAACCTAAACGCAACACCTTATTCCACAATGCAATAAAATGACTATGTAGCTCCCATGGCTTTGTGAAGATCGGTATTTGGACACAACCTACCAATTAATTCATAAAGAAATTAGACATCCCCAAATAAAATTAGGAATGGAGAATTGAATGCTTCTTTCCTTCAATTATACTTACCTCTATGGGCTACACCAATGACACTACCAAAAATACATAAAGCTTTTCCTAAAAACAACTACACACATGCATAATCTGGAGCTACATCAAAGAATGGGTAACAATACCAACAAAATCATATGAGTTCAGAAATATGCCATATTTTTTTACTTCCAAAAATATTATAGTAGCTTTTTATATGTACGTGTCAAATTTATAAAATTATATTACTACATAATAATATCAATAATGGGTCATTAATATTGAATATTCAAGAACTCTTTTATGCTAGGTTCTAAAAATAGCGTACAATAAGGGAAATATTTTGATTTAGGCACCTCCTAAATATTAGTGCCCCTAGGGCTTAATGGGTCGGTGGTAGATCACTAGTGTGCCTTAGGGCTTAATTCCCCCTTTATCATACCCATCAAAGATGTTAAGGTCATTGTTGTGCATGCTCCAAGATCACTTCGACTCAATCTGATACTTAAGAGAGGTAAATGAAATTCGTAGGACATAGATAATTTAAAATTAAACCTCGAAGATATTTACTTTTAAAAAAACTAGGGTTCAAATGTTTTAGTTTATATTAAAAATTAAACCTCCATTTCCTTTGATAATACCCACCTCTCTTAACCTACCCCCAATTACAATTTTATTTACCCTTTTTATTTCAAAACATTAATAACTTAAATCCTTTCACCCCCGTCAAGAAATATCTACCAATATATTTTACTTTAATTTTATTAATTTTAATTACCTCAATATGAACCATCTAATTATTTCTTGTTAAGAATCAAGATTTTTTATTAAAAAGAGATTATAATTTAATTTATGATATTGTCTTTAATAATTCTAAATGAACCCATTTCCTTTGCCCCACCTCTCTCGTGAAACAAACAAACATCAAATTTAAGGTTTAAATTAATTGTTAACATCTCACATATTTTGACCATCAAATTTAAGGTTTAAATTAATTGTTAACCATCACCACCACTTTTTGTTTCCAATATTGTAGGATGCCTCCGAGTGTAATAAATTAGTAAAATGTATTTATTTGAAAGAAATAATTATAGATTAATCTCAAGGTGCTTATCTTGGATTTGTCACACCTATTGAAGTATTCCACATTTATTAACAAACCCATCACATTCTTCACAAATGTTTCCATGGATGGTGATAAATAGCCTCAATGTAGTTGCACCAATACGTTGGGCTCAAAAAATAATTTCCGAGGAAAAAAATGTGGTCTAAAATCCACATTATGCCAAAGATAGTGTTTTTTAAAATTATATTCTTTAAGTAAGAAGAAAATTTTCCATATGATTATTAAATAGCTGTCCCATTTAAGGTCAAGATTTTTATTGATATGTCACACTATTACACTCCACCACCTCAACCCCCAATCTTGATTTGCTCTTTGTTACCTCCCCAATTGTAATTTAAGTTATGCCTATCAATGTAACTAAGGAAAAATTCTTACCTTAAAGGAACAAATAATTTAATGTTTAAATTAATGGGTTATAATTAATTATTATATTAAAATTGTATTGTTAGTTTGTAATGATTAATTTGTTTATCCTTATATCTTATGAGGGGCTTCATTGTAGTGCATATGTACTATAGTTATCCATATGAGGACATTTGGTCCAAAATCCTTACATAATTTTAATCATGACGATGGATCACACGGTGTGATCACAAACATCAATTTTACTAAAATTCTATAATGTTTTCTAATCAAATTTAATGTATGTTGTTTTCAATACTATTTTGTATTAGATAAGCATGTAACTAATTTTAAATTTATGTTTATGAATCATGCATTAGTATATTCACTTGAGTCAATTACAAATCAAGTGGTAACTCTAGGCACATAATTTTGGTATGGAATTAGTTTACTTTGGAGTTAGCGTGTTATTGTGTTTATTAATTATTAAGTCAATTTAGGTTTTTGTTAGTGTATGTTGCTTGTGTTGTTTGATCTTCACTAGTCTAGCTAGTTTTTATGTGGACGCCAAAGTTAATTGGTTTGGTGTTAGTGTTTTCATGTGTTTATTGATTATTAGTTCAAGTTACGCTTTTGTTGTGTTCTTGTTTGACCTTGAATCGTCCCTTTTGTGATTTCAAATCTTCAACCTTTTCTTGTCCCTCTCAACTTTGTTCTCTCTCATTAAACTTTTATTCTTATATGTTCTTCTTCGTTTGTCCCTTTTTCTCTCTTCCTTGTTCTCTCTCTCTATTCCCTATTTTTTATATTTTTAGGTTGTTAGTTCCCTACTATATGGTAATTGGTCATGTCATTTTGTACTCTATATGGAACTGGTTACCACCTTTGTGGGTCTCTTCCACCCTTCTTCTAAAATCCCTTCGGTTTGTGTGTTTTTTTGTTGGCTTTCCTATCCATTGTGTGTCATATGGGTCCTAATATGAATTCAAGAAGCATATAGAGACATGAGTGCATTAGTGCTTTTAGGACAAGAAAATGAATAATTGATTCATCTGAGTTAGTTGAAGTCGTAAGAGAATAAGTTATTGTTTTGAAGAGCATCCCATGCTAAAAGCATAATTCAAGCAAATAAGAGTATTTTAGTATTTTTAGTTGCTTAGCATCTCCTGAAAGATTAGAATTGTGACACTTGAATATATTAGATTATCTATTGACATGCATTGAGTGATGATTTCTAAGTATTCAAGGCATGAGGGCCCCGTAATAATATAAGGATAATAAAGGCCCCATTAACACCTATTTGTTATGGGTATTGTAAAGTGTTAACACCGGATTAGGGTTTGGAAATCAATTTTCCAGCTTATTCACAATAAAACTAGGAAAAACAAATTAGATTTTCTAGGATCGAAACTAGTTGATCCCATTTATGTAACTTATTTCACATTTAACAAATAGTTCTATTTCTATATTTTACAATTTTAACACATCATTTTTATACTCTATTTGGAGTTGATTAAGTTCATTACACAATTCCATTTTTTTGAGTTGGATTTACCATGTTGTTGACGAATATCTAATATTATTCTATAAAACCTATTTTTTCTATCTTTTCAAACATTTTAATTATTTCTCAATTTCCTAAACTTCATAGTTAGATGAATAATTACAAGTCCATCGGTTTACCCTTATGGTCTAATGAAAAATAAATACATAAATATACACCATTCAAGACTAGAGACTATTAAACTTAAATTTGTAAGTTCTATAGATGCATGCATGAAAAGATGGACAACTCACCTTGGCAGCTACTCGATGAATATAATTGGAAATTATTGAGGTAAGCTGTTTTAAAATTTGGGTATCGTACCATCATCATTATTATATGCGATTCAATTATATCTTATGGCATTTTCCCACATGCTGAGCGTAAGATCTTCTCAATTATATCAATGCATTTTTGCCTCCTCACATGTAGACATACTTATATCGAGGGGATATATCTTGAAGGCTTCCAACTGAAATAAATTCTTTTTAAAGTCTGCAAAATCGTGTTAAATCTTTTCCACCAACATAACTCTTTATGGTCCTCTCGCCCTCGTATTTTGATAAATATAAAGCAATGCGAGAAAAATTTATAATTTTGTTAAACTTTAAATTTTTTTATTTTATTTTATTACCTTGCGAAAGGCATGGATATTGTTTTCACCTTAGCAATTAGTTATTTGCATTTTGTTCAATCAGATTTTGCCATCTGTATTTAAATGGGCTGAACTAAAGTTTGATGCTTTAATTTTTGTGTTGTGGCAGGATTGTATTGGTGATCCCCTTTATTTGCACTGTAGAAGGGAAAAGTGGATGTCCTTGTGCCCATTGAATGCATTTACTGTTACTCATTTAATGCATTTTTAATCTGGATTTTGGTGCGGTGGAGATAACAAGTGCTAATCTCGGTCTCCAAGGTTGGTAGTGGCAATGGTTGTTTTGGGTGCTTGGAATGCTTGTGAGCTTTGGATTTGGACTTGGATTCAGGTACGAAGGGCGGCTCTGATCGATTGAAACCCCCATCTTTCGGCAAATTCTCGGACCATTGTCGACCTCGGGCCATACAGGAAGCCCACCTGCATCCCTTTTCTGAATGTCTTTCCATTTTAGCACTGTATTTCCCAGTTGGGCAATACAATGATTCTGCATCCGAGGATGAATACGACTAGTTGGAGGCATTGTCACTGGTCTCGGAGGAGCACGACGCCGCAGAGCAAATGGACCGAATCAACAATTGAAATGCTCGCTGCTGCTTGTTGATATTGTGCACCACAACATCTTCCTCTGCCGCTGCGTCAAGCCCCCTCCCACGGATTCGATCTCGCGACCGGAAAAACATTTCTTAGCGTCAAACACGCCGATCTTGCCGAGATCTCTGACGGGCAGGCTTTGCCGCAGTGGCATCCCCCATCCACCAGACCTCCTTCTTTGGTTTCCCCTGCTTTCATTTTTCTGTTCTTGCAGGACGTTTACAATTTGTAATCCTCGTTGCATTACCTTTTTAGGGCTGTAATTAATCCCTCCTTGTTCGTCTTCCGTGGATTTGCATATTGCGTCGAGAAGGGTCGAGGAAAACGACAGATTCTTGGACGATGATGATCATGGCGGCGCGAGTGCCCCATTTTCAGGCGCGAACTATGATCTGTCCCCTGCTAATCCCACTTTTCCATCAGGTCAACAAAATTCTCCGACAACGCCTTCCACTAGAAATCTTCTTGGAATACTGTCTAGCCACCCAACTGTATATATAGATCTAATTTGGCATCCTGGATCTCCTTCTCTGAAGCGTCCTGCAACCCAACAAGACTGTGCGATCAATTATTTTAAACACAGTCTGTTCCCTTACCACCATCCAAAAGCTGCAAGGTTCCAACACAAGCAATCAATAAACAAATAAAACAAATCCAAACACAGCCCCGATTCAGATACTCTGAGAAATTAGTTTATGAAGAATTTACCAGGGGAAGGGGCAACAGATCCACTTGTTCAAACATCATAGGAAAGGGCTGCTCGGCTGTTGTGTACAAAGCGGAGAAAAAACTGTGGCCATCCATAAAAGAGACTTGTTCGCAGTGGAGGTGAAGAGTCTGGGTTCGATCCGGCATAGAAACATAGAGAGACTATTGGGCTATTGCTCCAACCGAACAACTAAACTTCTCATGCCCAACGGAAGCCTAGGCGCATTGTTGCATGAAAAAAGAGGGATGCTGGAATGGGAAACATAATCCTGGGAGCCGCTGAGGGGCTTGCCTATCTGCACCACAACTGCATCACGACATTAAGCCCAATAACATACTCGTGGGTTCTCGTTACGAGCCTTACATTGCAGACTTTTTAAAGTTGGAATGTTGATTCTGTCGTATACTCTCATAAAGGAGGTAAGATGTCCATTTAAGTTGCAGGTTCTCCAAATCCTTATGTCAAGCGAGATTTCTTAAGGTTAGTATGTTATCCTGCATTATTTAGTGTAATCTGCCTTACTATTTTGATTTAAAATAAACAGCAATACAGGAAAATGCTTACACAACATTTCCTATGGGAAGGATTTTTTTATCTCGAAACAATATTGGTATTTTATTATCCTGCTGAAGGCAAGGATATTGTCTTCACATTAACAATTGGTCAATTGCATCATTACCAATTACATTCTGCCATGTGTATTTAAACATGATAGAACTAAAGTTTCATGCTTTAATTTTTGTATTTTGGCAAGATTCTATTGGTGAACCACTTTATTTGTTATTGTTGAACAAAAAGCTAATGTCCTCATTACATGCATTATGATGCAACCTTTGTCGCCTTTGTGTGGCTCAAGGCTAGTGTGTTTATTGGTTTAAGAATGAAGTTCCCTTTTCCATTTTTGTTAACTGATGGAAAACCCTAGACTCAAGTGAAGCAGGTGCGATTCTATGGCCCTGAGTTCTGCACATAAATTGTTGCAACTTTTCTGTTTACTCAGAAATTTGTTTACTTTCATTGGATTGTTTATAATGGGTTTTGTTTGTTTTCAGTGATTCTTCAACCTCCGTCTGGATATTGGGAAGTGAAAGAACAAAAGAAGGTGACTTTAAATAATGTTCTAAACTCCACAATAATCTTACAAAAATATAAAAACACATAAATTTAAATATTATCATACACAATCAAGAATTATAGAAACAATAAAAATTTTCTTACTCGTATTTGTAAATTGACTACAAAAAGGTGCCCCGTAAACCCTTCACTCATGCACTTTCAAACTGCATGTTACAAATATGTTTCAATAATCATCTGAACAACACAATGACCATTGCAATGTCAAATCCCAAGCAAACCAACCTGTCTTATCTTGTCCATGCATAGGTTCATAATAAATCCCTCCACGCCATAAACCTAAAGCTTCGGCAGGATTTGCCATATCATGGCCTTGTTTTATTTTTATTTTTATTTATTTTTAATTTTTTTTATTGTTATGGGATAATTGTATTTATAATTTAATATTACTTGATTATTATTTATTTTATTTTTTTAAATTTAGAAAATTCAATTAAAATATAGTAATATCTTTTCTATACGATAGAGTCTAGGGCCAAAAATTTATTTCTTTTTGCAAGACTAACACAATAATACAATTCGATTGATGTCATTTTTTAGCAATTAACGGAAATATGCCAAGAATGTATTAGAGAGCTATTAATCAAATATAGTATGAAAAAATAAATTTAAAAACTAAGACACTAATAATGAAATTGATATGTCAAACATATTTCAATAAATGTATTTATGATATATGTACTAGTAGTTAAGTGTTAAGAACACAACACAACTTTTCTAGATTAATATCAAAATTAAAGCTAGAGAGAACATCTTGAAAGCATGCTTGAACATTGATAGTAATGAAATAATTGTGCATGATAATGCAAAGATGAGAGAATCCCATTAACAAAAAGAGTTAATGAAAACATGTGCTACAAAATTATGTTTAGAGACCGCCATCATTACTCTATTACTATGAAGACAAGAAGACTTGCCATAATCAATTACATAAAAGGGAGTAGTATTGTAATACTTAATGATATCTATTAGATTATCCTAGATTAAAGGGTTAGGGTGGATAATCTCACCAAGGGATAAGCATACTAGAGCTCCTCAAGAGCAAGATGTAACATCCAATGTGAATAAATCACTTGAAGCTAGAAAAATGGTGATATGGATTAATTTCTTTTAGTCTTGAAAATGTCAGCTAAAAGAACTTGAAGGCTCTTATTGGCATTGAGACAAGGTAAAAGTACAATGCTTAATGTGTGAGTAAGTGGAATTTATTGTACTACTAAGTAAACAAATAAATTGGATTGATGGATGGGTCCTAATAGGGCATATAAATATTAAATGTTGTCAGATCATGAATCCAAAGGTGTCATGTGTTAGATCTAAATTTATAAATTTTCATCCAAAAAATTAATTTTTATGTCATCATAGTCCAGTCCATGTGGTGCAAATGTGGTGCAAATATGGAGACAAGACTCAAACCCACGAGTTCTAGATCCAATGCCTTAAGCACTTGTCGAAAGGCCAATCAACCTTTACTACGCACTTACTTCTAGGGGTTCTCACTTTGCACTTTGAATAAGAGTGATACCACTCTTGTGGATAAAGCATCATGTTGATAGGCGGTGCCTCTTATTAATGACCAAGGCTTGTAGGATTATTTTCTAGTGAGGTAAATGATATAATTTTTGGACATTCTAGCCTGCTTTGGGTCTCGTCTGGGAATAGTATTTTTAAAAACTCAAGTATGTGTTGAATACCCATTTCGGTTCAAACTTGAAAGTAATATGTCGTGACTTATGTTTTGTTTGAGAAGTCAATTCCAATTATTGTAAAATACAATTCAATGTTCCAAAATTATGATTATGGAATACTCTTACCCTTTAGCTCTTATTTTAGACATGGGTTGCATTTTATACACATTAATGGCCACCTCAATCACAATGATTCTAGTAAATTTTTGGCATGTATATTTTAATAAACACCCTTAAGTGGTTTTGTTACTAGTATATAATTGGTTCCTTCTACAAACATGGATTTTAATGCTAAAATTTACCCTTTTGTGTCGGTAGAGTATTCTTCATTCACATTCTTTAATACATCTCAGTATGGGTCAATGGATGGTGTTGTTCTTGTTATTATTTAATATACCATTTGAATTCACTAGGTACTCATGCTTAAGGGTATAAAGGGATACACCTCGATGGATGATCCGAGAAGGTGATCAACCAGCTTCTCAAGAATGTTATAAACTAGATTATGGATGGTTGTTATTCAATATTAACACTTGGCTTAGGATTGTTATACACTTCTATAAGTTAGAAGATCATTTGTTACTTGGTCACTTTTCATGTTTTTGCCTTGAACTGTAGTAAATATAGAAATATCATTAATAATAATACATGTAAGGTTAGAATATGTGAACTCTTCCTATTTAGACTTGGTCCTCCCCATCTATATATCAATATCTCGTCAAGGAGCCCTCCTCTCAAGGGCAAAGCCTATCGGTACAAAGAAGATGGGGGCCCATTGTTAGGGATGGCTTAGCCCCAATCTATCTAGGGAGGGCAAGGTCTTTGTCCCCATATTACTTTATGATCTAAGTATGCAATTAAAATAAATTGGGATTGATAATAATCATTTTGCACTAGATGGAAATATCTATATGGAAGTAGGTTGAATATTGTACATTGGTTGTATTATTTACTTTATTCTTCAATAGTATGAAATTTTAAAAATATCATAATGTATCTAATCTTGAGTGCCACTATTTATCATTGAAAAGTAAAATAAAGTCAATTTATATACATATATGAAACACTCATAAGGAATGGCTAAATGTTGTTTTATTGAGTATATTATGCTAGATTGTATTATGTTATTGGATTTTTGGTGACCTGTATGGGAGGTAGGAGTTATGAAGGGAACTCGCCTTTCGTGAGGCCTTTGTTTAATTCATTAGAATATGTGTATGGAGATAATTGTGTATGTAATGGAAGACCCATATAATGAGTTGGTGTAGACTATAAGAAGTTAGCTCCTTATGAATTTTGAAAAACTTTGGTTGAAGTAACGTATGTGTTGGATGCTTTATTTTTTCACTTCTCCTTCACTCTAGATGTAGTTAGAAATAATTAGATAATATGGATATTATAATCTTGTGATTGAGTTTCATATGGATGTGGATAGAAATATACACATGGTTCTCTTTACCATTCTTTGTTGATATTTGAATGTATTTTTCAACTTCCTTTGTTGAAGGGTAGGGCCACCACATGGTTAGGGAGGTGAAGGGGATCCTTCGAGGCCTGTGGCTAGAGGTATGTCACTCCAATCATGATATCCCTCCTTACTACGCCTATGCGAAATATACATAGACTTAAATTAATGATTATTTATGTTATTGAGCTATGAGGTAGGGACGTTGCCTTAACCGTAGTTTTTTTGCTATATTATGTTTTTGTTCATTGACCGTGGTACTTATTATTTTGTTAAAATAATAACATTTGATACTTGATTGGAAGGATTTATGTCTTGGACATGTCTATACTTCTTTTATTATTACTACGTAATTAAAAATATTTTGATGATTATTTAATAATCAGATATATATACTCTTTTTATGAGTAATCGCATTTAATTATGTATGTTCAAAATGAACAATGATGTTGATCATGTGTATATATTTTTAAAATTTACTTTTAGTTATTTTAGCAACGAGTTTGTTATAAGGCAAGAGTACATTCAAGTATTGGGGATAGTAATTTTAAAGAAGTTTCATTCCATATTTGGTTCAGCCATAGAAACATATGGATTTAATGATGAATGGACAATAGGATTTTTAGTGAATCAAGAAAGAAAAAGAATATTTTGAAGACATCAAGGCTACTTTAGGCCAAATCCTCTATTTTGGTATGCTCATACTTGAAAAATTATTTCATCATCCAAATTTATTCATCATAGCTTACCTTATCAATTATCTTGGTTCGAAAAAATGAGGAAGGAATTGAATACTTTATCATTCTAGTGAGATCTAAATAAAAATATCACGATTTTAAATATTTACCCATAAAAAACATAATTTTTAGTAGTGAAGGTTATCAAACACTTCAAGTATTATTTCCTCAACTCACATATAATAGTTTTTGTTCCATATTCATAGTTAAAGCTATTTTTACACAACAAGAGATGGGTTCTTGTATGTGCTAAAACATATAGGGTGGCCTTCCATATGTACTTAACTCCTTGTGAGTTACACCAAGGAAGATGATGCATGGATGATGTGATGTCATGGATGTGGATGTGAATAGAGGATGTTGTGAATGCGAATGGATAATGATCTAGGTGAGGTGGATAAGTGAACCATTTTTGATGTTTTTTTTTTTTTTATTTCAACTTGTTTGTTGAGGAAAATGAATATTCTAAGCACTTCTTCTTGAGAAATGTCAAAGTTGAGAATAACTATGTAAATAAAATCCTGATATATATTGATCAAATAAAATAGGATATGATCATGATAAAGGACCCTTGTGAAATGTCTATTCCTTTTGGGTTAATCTTCACTAGAAAAGGTCATGTTGGGGATGGAGAAAATTAAGAAGATGAGGCTAGAACCAAGGATAATATATGAATCAAAGCCCTGGGGGAACTATAGTATCCCAAAAAGTTAGAATGTGGAATTGCTAGTTGTGGTAGTGTAACTTGATCGTCAAGAACACATAAATGTTTGATAATAAGTGCGGGTGAAATTGTATTGCGGAATACATCATGTATTTTCTCAATGAGAATGTTGTCTTGAATGTTATTGGGATCTAAAAGAGTGGGGACATGCCATAATCATCCTACCCTACCAGAAACACTTTACTATTGAGTGTCCTCCAAATGCGTAAGGAAATATCCTTTCTACATGGCACTATCTAGTGTGGGAGAATTGTGTAGGAGATAGCTTATTTTGGGTTGTATGGATATTTTTATTGTATGAGATTCATATGAATGTAGGTTGGATAAAATTGGACCCATGTATATGGTTTAAAATAAAATTTTATGAATGTGACAAGTTGTTATTATATGGATCTGTAATTGGGTTTCAAAAAGTTAGTGTTGTTTTGGTTGTGTAATGGTGGTGCATTTGAATGGAAATGAGTAGTGTTTATGTGGGAATGAGTTGTGAGTTATTTTTCATAAGTGACAATGTTTTATTTTAGTTTTGGGTATGGTTTACAATAAAATATATGAAATCTAAGAAACTGCAAAAATTAAATCCTTTCATATGTCAAACTTCATGTTTATTGATGTATGCAAACAATTAAAAGACAATGATTATTCTATGTGTAGATGAAGATTTCATTTTTAGTATTTTCAATTATTGGGATAATGCAAATAGATGATACAAAATCAAATATAGTATTGTAATCAAGATGATTCTTTCATGTTCTAAAATTAAATAAAAATAAGGATGATTGCATCTCTTTTTCTAAATGTAGATGCAAGAATTTGGTGGATCTAATTTTATCTAATGCAATGATCAATGAAATAATTTTTTTATTTCTTCTCAAATGCTTTTGAATGAAAATTATTTTCTATGAAGATATACATTTCAAATCTTAAATGTTCATGATCTACTTATAAGTAAATGCAAATTTGAAAATAATCTCCTAATGTAAGATTTATTTTTAGAGAAAATTAATGGATCTATATCTAAATGCAGGTTGGAATCATAACCTAGTGTGATTTACTTTTATTTTTATGAAACTTTTCAAAATGAAACCACATAAATGATTTTGAGAAGAAAATAATTTAAAACAACATTAAAAAATTAGTAAGAAGCAAAAGAAGACAAAACCAACCTTTCTTTTTGAATAAGGAAGTTCCTAGGCTAATTTTTTATGCTTCTACCCTTAGAATAAATTCTTCTTTATGTGCTTAATTTACCATGATTGCAAAATTATTGTGGTGATAAAACACAAACAAAATAGATAGTAGATGATAGAAAATTATAACATGACAAAGGCTATCCCAAGGAGGTAAAAAGCATTGGTTTGATCCTCAATTTATTTCCTTTTTGTAATGGAAGTAAGAGAGAAAAAACATAGTAGTATTTTATTTTACCAAACATCCCAAGGTGCGTTGGCACATCACTCAATCAAAACTAAGTGCTCACCCGAAGTGGGCAAGGGTACCAGTCCCTCTTTTATGGAAGCTTTGTCAAGAAGTTAACATGATAACCACATACATAGATATAATCCAGATCCATAATAACAATGTAGTGATAACCCTAACAAAATCTAGATCGTAACCATATGTAGGAATAACTTATATGAGAATCAAGATTAGTTTTACCATACAAGAACTAGTCATAGATATGCCAACAACCAATATCCAACCACAAAGATCCATTGTATTAATTCTTTAAAACATAGAAGCTGAATACATACATAAGAGTATCATTATAGTCATGCATGCTCATAAACCAACAACATCACACTAGCAAAACATGGATCCCTAAATCGTGCAAATCAATACATATTTATAGGTAGTGGGGATTTGCCCTTCACTACTCATGTACTCTCTAAAATAGGCTACATGTTAAGAATATTCATGCGCCCTTACATGATAAATACAAAAGCATGTAAGCTTGCTAATAATAGACTATCTAATAATATCAACTACAGATCTAATCTTATTAATAGCTCAAAACTATGCATGTCACTTGATCTTCCACTTGCCTAAAATAGCCTTACTTCATCCTCAAGTCTTCATACTGATGCATGCTCTACATTCAATCTATCTTCAACCCATGGTAAACAAAAATGGCTAAGTCCTCAAGTCATATTTTCCCAGTGCACCCTTCTTCTTATATATTTCCGTGTGCAACTCCATGGCCTATGCCTATGTGCCCAATCCTTATGCACCTTCAATACTTAGGTCTGTAATTCATCAGCCCAACATTACCCCACACTTGCTTCATTGTCGTCCCCCAAAAATGGGTAACCATGATTTATTTTTCCATGAATAAAGAATAAGGAATGAAAGAATAACTATACACAAATAATGAAAGAATACTTGAGTGTTCTATCCCTCTGTAGGTAGAATTAACTCTGGATATTCACTCTTTATCTCTACTTCTAACTCGTTCCAATCATTGAGCACCTTATTAGTTTTATCAAGGATTTCTATAAGTACTCCATCCATCTCATCCAAAGTCATGTTCTCACCTTTATTATGCAATACTATGAGAACATTCGCCATGCTTGAAACCATACCATCCATTCTTCGCACTATGAGTTTTCCTATCTCTTTGATTCACTCCTTGTGAGGGTCACGGGTTATTACAAGCGCATCACACTTCTCTGCTACCAAGGTCAGCCTCTCCTCACGCCCAAGTGTATCATTCTTCACTACATTAAGGACCTCATCCTCCTTTGTTAGAGTCCTTATCTTTATTATATTTGTAGGATCTGCACACATATTTAGCGCCAATTCTTCCTTTTTTAATTCATCCTTCAATGTCTGCAGTATAGATTCATGCCTAGTTATCTTGCGCACAATTTTGGCCTTTTCTTTCTCTTCATGTGCCACAACATCCTTTGGTTTTAGCATGTGCACTAGACCTTCATCCATTACCATATGAACTAGAGTGTGTAAGTAATGCATTGTAGATGGAAACTTCTCTGACACTTTCTCTTCTAGATTTGACCTTGCCTTCAAATTTTCATCACCAATTTGTTCCTCCATACTCAACACCGTACATGCCTTCACCTCGACTGTCTCCTTTTCCTCTATCAAGTACTTGATCTCAGTGTCTTTATCTTTCCTATCTTCCAAAAAATCCTTGAATATTTTCCACTTTATCTATGTTTCGCATGTAACCTCTGTAGATACCTTTTTTAATGCATTACTCACCTACTCATCCGACATCCGATTCGGTTTAATCATCACACACAATGTGAATGTGGCACTTTCTTCATTCTCCATGAGACACATAATTCTTCGCACATGTCAAAATCTAGCTCATCCATATGAGTCTGCATACTCCATGATAATTACTTCCGTGTGCATGTGGTTTCCATTTTTGAATCCATTAACTCCCATCCATAAAGTTTCTTAGGCTTCAAATTACTTTATAACATAGCGCGTATGATTTTAGTTGGGTCATTAACATACCCAAATTTAGGAGTTTCATACACTCCTTCATCCTTTTTTGAGCACTTACCTTTGGGAATGTTTACACCCGTGTCAATAACTATCCCTCCATCAGTTTGTGTATTAATATGATCACCAAATGGCTCACCCTTATTTGCATCCATCTCTATATCAATGGCACCACTGTCTATCTCCCACTCTTTCAACTCCTTTGTATCATGTTTCAATTCTTCCTCCTAAGGTTCCTCTACATCCTCAGTGTTGACCGGAGTCTTCAATGTGTTGTCCTCTAATTTCTTTCCCGATCATCCTGAGTAGGGATGTACCTATGCCTTTTCTTTACTGGCTCTACCTTGATAGGAGAAGTCCTAGGTGACCTCCTTGGTGGCTATGATGGCCCCACGCCTTGAGTTCTAGTTCTTCTCAACACTCTCCTATATTGTTGGTCCCTAATGATCTCTCCTGAACCTATCTCTATTGCACCTATCTCCATTCCCACTTTCTCACATTCCTTATGCAATGGAGGGGTTATTTCACACACTCTTTTCTCCCTACAATGGGTTCTCTCCTAATGCCATGCTCCAAGATACCACTATCTTTCCCTAGTTCCTCTTCTCCTTCCTCCTCATCATGGGGAAAATTTTCCTCTTCATCTTATAGTGTGCCCACAATATGCTTTCCCTTGGGCAACTCAGGGAGCTTGAATTCATTCTCAACATATTTCCCATTCTCCAATTTGGGCTTAAGGTAGATATATACCTTAGCCGCTCCAACCTTCCCAATTGCTAGGCTCACAGAATTGATATGAATATCATCTGAAATCAACTTCTCAATATAAGAAGACTTACTTGGGTAAACATCTATCTTTCAAGTGTATGATAGTCGCAATCCACTTTGTTTGCATTGAAGAGAAACCTTCGTGTGTTTGAAAGTGTAATGATGCTTGAAAATAACACACAGTGAAGGCATATGGGAGCTTGCACTAAGGGCTCCACTTTCCATCCTTCATTCCAAAGTGCCCTATCAAAAATGTTGGTAAACAAAAAACTGAGCCTACTTGTCTAATATCAAAGGAAAATCCTTAGGTATTCTCCATTATTTTCAAACGCGTGCAAGCAGGAACTCATACCAGATTTTTTTCCTTTGCTTGTAGGGTCCACTCATGGATCCATCACATGTATACTTCACAAATATTTCCGCAAGGGATTTCTTTTCCTATGGGTATTGCCAAATCTTATCTTTTGGCCCGTCGAGCACTCCAATCTCCACAAACACAATAGACAAAAGGATCATGCCAAAACTTATCTTATCCCCCTGGTGTGCCTCTACAACAATAGTCTCAACAATGAAGTTGGCCAAATTATAGATGACCTTCTGTTTCATCTTCTTAGCAACATGCAACCAAGATTTGTTTACTTGTGACCAACACTCTTGATTGTTCAACTTGGTGAGGAGGTGTGTTGCCACCTGAATAACAGGGTATTTCTGTAACTTAAAGATATCCATTCCACACCCTCCCTTCATGTAACCCAACGATTTCTTGGTTTCTTTTATGCCCTCCTTATCAATGAGATCACTGCTGACTTTAGTGCCTAAGCTTCTTAACCCTATCAATCTTCCAATCACGAGTGTGGTGAGCCTCATTTGCCACCCAAAAAAGTAAAAAGAAGTCCTCATGGACTCACTCATCAACCACTAGATAAAGCTTCTTTGGTTTGCCAAAGTAGGGGAGTTCATAAAGCTGCAAAACTCCCATATTTGTCAACAATTTTTCTCCTGTGTCATCGTATATGGCCATATCATTCTCTGCTCACATGATTATTTTTACCACTAACAACTTGTCTAAATCATCTTTATTATCCTTAGTTATGTGGTTATAGTCACTTACTTTCCAACGTTAAACGTGTAACTCCTAATTACGACCCATGAATACCCCTTTTGGATACTACATCTCCAAAAATTGACTTACGAAGGTGTCTTCAACTTCTATTTCTACATCCTTATGCTTTTACCTCTTGTAGTTGCTCCAGTGCTCACTTAGGTGTCATAGGGACTATAAAAGTGTTTTCTTGCAATCGATTCAATCTCTCGCAACTCAAAACCCACGTGCCATAGCTTTAGAATTGAACCCTAACTATTGATTTTCCTCCCCGAATGCCTTTCTTCACTCAAACACTTTTTTAATGGAGCATTAACCAATCTTGTGCACAAATACGTCTAGTTTAGTTTCTTATCACAACTCTTCACATTTCTCACATAACTCGCTCTTAGCTATCCCTTCAACTCCTTGAACGCTTCTTACTCTCAATCACAATGTAAAAATGATTCCACAACACCACATTTTATAATGTTTGTAAACTTTTCCATATTTATTTCTCTCCACCTACCACCGTACTCAACATTGAATGATATTTTGTTCCACTTCCGCACCGATTTTTGAGTCCCAGGTCCAGAACCTTTTGCGTGCCCACTACTTCTCAGCCACAAACCTCCTTTCACGTGCCTTCATGCGCCAAAGTACCTATCCACTATACCTTTCACTAGTAGTTTCCCATGGCGCCTACCTCGTGTTACACTTGTGCACCCATTCATCCACAAGTCATCTTTGTTTAGGAGCAATTTTTCTGCTTCCGTACCTTTACTTCAAGAACCCGCATAATATCTCCCTATGCATATCCATATTTAAAATAACATTCAAACTCAATCCATTTATCTTTTATATGATCCACCCACACTAAAAGTATGCACAATCCTCTCGCGCATGAATTTAATAGATAGTAATCAACTTGTGGAGTGCTTGTGCGCTTATTATACAAAACAAAAAATAAATTGACAAAGGATAATAACGATACAAGGAAACATATATACAGGAAATGCATTAAAGGAAATCTAATCTAATGGTAATACTTTTGCCTTATTACAAACACCAAGAAGACTTATTTATGGTAGAGCTTCAACCTACTCTCATTAAAATAATGGGCAACCATGTCACATCCAATGCTTGTAATCGAAAAACACCTCAATCAAGCATATAAGTCACAAGATATGGTCCCAAACAATGCATTTTGAGCTTTCCAGGGTGGCGTAAGAACTTGGAATCATAAAGAAGAACCATCCATCAAACTTCAATCTTTTTATCCTTAATATGTCTATCATGCCAAGCCTTATGCCTGGCCTTTTCTATCTTCTAACTCCAACGAGAAATGGTGCACCTTTCATCCAACTAGATCAGTTTATCAATGCATTATTCTAATGCTTGCTCATCATCCAAACCTCTTGCGTGCGTAATACGCAAAGAAGGTAACATGAATTCCACTAGTAAAACAACCTCCACATAGAACACCAACTAAAAGGGTGTGGCCTTATTCAACCTCTTGTAGGTTTTCTTATATGCCCAAAGTACAACAGAGACTTTATCATCCTAGTATTTCCTTCCAACATCATAAATCTTTGTCAATGTATGTCCCAATATCTTGTTGAAATCCTTAGCAGTTCCATTTTCCTGTGGGTGATAGGGTGTTTTTTTATGGTGTGCCACCATAAATTTTGCCAATAGTATCCTAATAGTCTCATTAAGGAAATGAGTACCCCTATCACTTTTTAAAATCAATGGGCATCCATACCTACTGATAATGTTCTCCCACATAAACCTTGCATCTATAACTATTGTGCAATCCTTTAGAGCATTGCTTCGCCCACCTTATATGATAGTTTGTACAAGTTATAATGTAGTGTTGTCTAGTTTTGTGTGTGGATGGGGAGATAGGACTCACAAAGTCAAGTGCCCATTTTTCAAAAGGTTTTGCACTAGCAATAGGCCTCAAAGGCATTTCATCTCTATGCCTAGGATTTCAAGGGTGCTGAATGATCACACACCCTGGCATACTCTTTACAATCCTTATACAATGTTTCCCACCAAAAAATAGCCAAAAAATCTTACACACAAAGGTGGCATCTCTCTACATAATGTCCACCTGCAATCCCACCATGAGCTTCCTCCATAATAGCTTTGAGTTCATGCTCAAGTACACACCGCTCAAAACTTCATCATGACCTAGTTTGTATAAATCTCCACTAATCAACATGTAAGGCACAACACGTATAACAAGTTTTCTTATTTTCCAAACTCTTCATCCCTTTCGGTGCCACACCAGTATGTGAAAAGAAAACAATATCTTCTAAGTCAGAGGGCGCGCAGTTTAATCTAAAAGTTGTGCATCTATATTGTATCCTTAATGATTTACATGTCCTCGTGTGGATTAATCCTTGATAGATTATCTAGTCCATAATTACTCTTGGTGACTTTACTACCACTTTGTGAAGTCAAATCCTGAAACAACAAAATCCAATGGCATATGTGCTCTCGCAAAGTGGGCTTGTTTAGCAAGTACTTTAGTGTCATGTGATCTGTATAAAATATAAATGGGGTAGCCAAAAAGTATTGTCTAAACTTATGCAACGCGTAAATCATGACAAAGCCTCGCGCTCTGTAGTTGTATAATTCTTCTCAGTTGGTGTCAATTTCCTACTTGCAAAACAAATAGGATGATCAACAATACCTTCTCCAGGATGGGCTAATATTGTGCCAATGGCCATGCCAAAGGCATCCACATGCACATGGAATGGTTTGGTCCATGAAGGAAAGCACATAATAGGTGTTGTAGTAAGCCTTTCCTTCAATGTTTCAAACGTGCATTATTGCGCTTCACCCCAATGGAACTTTCCCTTACTCTTCAACAATTCCTCCAAGGGCATGAAAATCCTAGCATAACCTTTGATAAAATTCCTGTAATAACTTGTATTCCCTAAGAATCTATGCACCTCGCTCTAGTTAGTAGGTTCCTCTAAGCCCAAAATAACAACAACCTTAGCAGGGTCTACCAACAAGCCTTCACATGTATAATATGTCCCAACAAAGTCCAAAAGGGTGTAGAAAAACACACTTCTTAATGTTTAAGGAGATGTTCAATCACAACAACTCTCAAACATAAGTATTAAATTTTCACAATGATCTTTCACTAGCCCATAAACTTTCCAATCATCCAAGTAAACCTACAAAACTTTTGAATGAAATCTTGAAATGCTTGCACAACAATGCGTGAAAAGATTACAGGTACATTCTTCAATCCAAAATGCATAACTATGTATGCAAAACTTCCCCACTCAGTGGTGAATGTTTTCTTTTCCTAGTCTTCTTTGGCAATCCTCACCTGATGATATCTAGAAATTCCATCAGTAAAGGATTAGATCTTGCACCCTGCAACGCCTTCCATAATCTCTTCAATAAAAGGTGTGAAAGGTATCTATTACACATGTAACATTCAATTCCCTATAATCCACACAAATTCTTATCCTTCCATATTTCTTTTTATCACCATAGGGATAACCCACTCTGACTCCTCAATGGGCTCAATGATCCCATATTTCAACATCTTATCAATCTCTTCCTTTACCTTGATGCACATATTAGGATTCATCCTGTAAGGCCTCTTCCTAACTAGGTGTGCACCTTCCTTTAGCTTGATCCTCATCTCACCCAATGAGTGATGTACTCCTTTCAAATCATGATATCCTCTCGAAATAAGTCCTGAAAGTTACACAACAACTCAATTATCTTTGTGACCTCTAAGTCAGACCAATAATCACTGATGATGGCCTCCTTTAGTTTAGCATTTATTCCTATGTTAACCTTCTTGGTTTTCATAGGCTCATAATGTGCGTGCCTTCTCATCTACAAAGTGTCTAAGACCTCGCATGTACCCAAATTATGATCAACATTCGATTCTCAATTTCTTCATCATCAATCATGTAAACCATCTTACATTTTTCTTTTCTAGGCAAACGTGCCCAAGTTGTTCTTCATATGTCTCTTCTTCTTCAAATGCATCTCCAGATCTAACTCACCTAGTAACTCTTGAATAAGCTCCTCAGCCTTTACACTATCTCCCATAGTCAAGCGCTTCATAACCTGTAATGCCTCATTCACTAGAGGTTTAGTAGAAAAATAGTCAAAGGTCTAAATCATACATGTAGTTAGTTCTTGCCAATTCCTTGTTTCTCTATTCAACTCTACATAAACATACCATGTGCACGCGTAGCCTCGCAAGGTGAAGTAGAACTTATGCACCCATAGTGAAGGTGGTAAGGCCTACTATGCCTCTGTCCAAATTCTCTCACACTTTTGAATGTGATGTGAAGCAAAATCCTTCCCATGAAATTCACATGTCTTGGTAGGCACATTGCTCTAAAGAAATCTAGTAGAGAAGGGATTCTCACTTCTTGCCACTCTAAAATACCATCTTTGTGTACCATCCACCAATGTGTTTTTGTTCCATGCAAGGTAAACACTAGAATATTATTTCTTTCCACTTGGTCTGTCTATTGGGCCTCCATAACATGTAAAAATACTTCAGTGATTTCCCTCACTAGTGTACCTTGGTACCTGGTTACTGCCCAAATGCCTAACACAACGCGGCCTACTTACGCACATAATTGCACTCTTCATCTCATGCCCAATCATTTCATAAGTCCCATGTGCCCAATTGTCACAAGAAACACTTTGGTTTTATCACTCATAGATTGTGCATCATCCCATTAAATAACTCCTTCCTTTGATGGCTCAAGTACTTTAGGATCTCTAATGGTGTGCACATAAATTCTGTTCAAATCCTCTTCACTCAAAGGTTCCACATAAGGTGTAGATTTTCCGTTCATCAAAGGAATGATCACACGCTATGTTTTGTTCTCAAAACTGATGTAACCCTTATTGAAACACAAATCAAAATTATTTTCATAACACCCAGGGCACCCACACAATTATGGAAATTTATCTTCTTCGGCAAGTGCCAAGACTTCAAAATCCCTAGTAAACTTGGCCCCTTGTATAGTAATAGTGGCATCCTTCGAAATCCAATGGGTGTGGCTTTAGTTCTATTCACCATATACAACACATTCGAAGATGGTTGTAATGGTGGCCTCCCCATTTGGTTCCATGCGTCCAAGGTGAGTACATTCACTTCTGCACCTATATCAATCAAAATTTTACTCAACAGCCATCCATCAATGACTGCATTCAACATGATCTCTTTGTCATAATCAAGACTATAAGGAGGTAAATTAAAATGTAAAATTTGTCTCTCACACTCAACTCCATCAGTGTGTGGCATATTTCCCCTCAACCCTTCCCCCAAAAAAGGAATGATGTTTTCTCGTTGCAACATCTTACAAATCTCCTTCAAATCATCAACATATTTATGAGGAAGCTCAACTACTTTTTCCTGTTCTAGCTTTTGTGACTACTCCTTCAAGCATTTTATCTCACCCTACAAATTTTGAATGACCTCCATAGTCTCGTGATAGTATTCCTTTTAATGGGTACGATCTGGATAATTTACACGCAATATCTCTTGTTTTATAATAACATGTTTTTACTGTGGAGTCTCATGCACGCGCGCAACTCGGCGCATGTAGTAATCTTCATAGGTATTACCTCTGGGTCAGGAGCTAACTTTGGCATCCACTGATCTTCCACAATGCATTGTACTCTAACCATTCCCGCACCTTTATCCTTCATTACGATTATGATTAATTTGTCCCGCAACATCATCTAAATCCATATAATAATTAGTCAAGATTAATTATTATTAATTTCATCATTAATCCCTTTATTCTAATATTTCATCATTTATCTAAATATTCCATTTTATCATTTATCCCATTAAAAATCCCTTTTATCACATTTACCCTTTTATCATTTATCATTTATCTCATTTCATCCTTAATCCTTTTTATTTCATTATTATATCCTATTATAATCCCTATTAACATTTTATAGGAATTTAATATTCCTACATCTCACCTACCACCTACCCTACACATCCCTACACCTATCCTTTCCATCAAATCACATCCCTAATCATCATTAATCAACCTAATCTAATCCTAATCTAATCACATCCTCACACCTCTAAATCTAGAGGCTTCTAAATCTAGAAGCCTCTCTAACCTTCTCCTTCCATTGAATTTTTAATTCAATGGAAGCTTCTTCCCTCCATGAATTTTGAATTCAAAATCTAGAATTCTCTAATTCTAGATAATTCTCCATCCTCATGCACTCTCCACCATTGATTCAAATCCAACATGGCTTCATCTTAGCCATTCAATCCTCCACTCCTCAGCTATAAATTTAGCTCTCCTCCTCCATGAGAGCCAAGTTAGCAAGATCATAAAAACCTCTAATATTTTATTTACTCAATCAATCCATCATTCATCCTCAATCCAATCCAATCATCCAATCTCTCATCATCTTGATCAAGCAAATCATCATTCATCAAGGGGAGGTGTTGTCTAAGTGCATCCACAACAAAATCTGAAGCAACAATCAAGCATCCAACATCAAGAGCACATCCAAAAAATCAAAGAAGGAGAATCTCACTTGTGGGTAAGTACAAGTATATTATATTCTCCTCTCTTTCCATCCTACTCTATCTAAGGTAGTGTATTAGATTTGTTAGTTAGGAATCAACTCACTTTGGTTTCTTGTTTGCATTTGCACTAGCACATATTTTTACATCTACATTTTTGGCACCCACCATGGGGCTTACCCCCCAAAATTTTGATTGTTTTTAATAGAATTCCATACTAACAACAAACTGTCCAAATTTGGGAATTTTTGTTGAGATTTACCCCTTGAAATTTGAAATTTGAGGGAAAATATTCCATTTCAGCACGTTTGACCTGAAACAATGCTTTTGCAGACACCCTAGGTGTGTTTTTAGATACTTAAGTACATTTGTCCAACTTTGAATTCCTCAAAATTGCCATTTTAGACAAAATAGCATGTTTGCACACAAAGTAGCGTGTTTGTAAACACTTCAATGCTTTTGTTTAACCCTTAAAACTCCAAAATTGTCTTTTATATGCAAAACAACACGTTTGTGCATAGAACAACATGTTTTTGACCTAAAACAATGTGTTTGTGACCTGAAATGGCGCTTATGACTTGAAATGGCGCTTATGTCCTGAATCAATGCTTTTGTTTTGCTCTTTTGTTTCCTAACTTCCGAGAGCCATAACTTTTGACCCCAAACTTGAAACGACTCTGTTTTTTTGCCGAAAGGCATTGAAAAGATATATGCAATGAAAGTGTTACACTTTGTGTGCAGCTTCCTATGCTTACCAAAGATTAAAAATTAATCTAAAACTACTAATTCTTTTTGTTTTGCATCTCTTTTAGTCCAAGACATTGGGGTATTAAAACTACTAATCCTTTTTATTTTGCAGGCCTCCTCTTGAAGACCCCATTACATAATTTTCAATCATTTTATCTTGCATCCATTTTCTTGCATTTATCATCCTTTTATGTGTTCTTCCTTTGTTGCTTGTTCATCCCGAAGGTGAAACCATGTATGCTCTCCTCTCGCGTCCTAAGACAATCTTGAGGATCAAAAGTGGCTAGCCTTCCATTTTTCTTTTTTATAGGGGTAACATGACGTGGAAGTGATATCCATGCACTTACCATAGTCCTAGGGGTCTCGTGACTGTGGATTCATCTCCACACACGTAGACACACCTCATGTTCTAACGGGGTATATAAATTCTTAGAGAGCTGTCGTTATTGGATAAGAGCTTGATTTTTTTAACAACAACGTGAAGTGAGGGGATTCCACGTTTCAAAACCCATGCCTTAGACAACATCCTTGTAACACATACTTGGCCCCCACGCACGTCTGTAAGATATATTTTGGACTCCCTTAGTGAACTATACATCCTATACTAGGTAACCATTTGGCCGCATATTAAGCCATAGTGCAAGAAGACCAGACTCCCAAAGATCAATCGCTAGCCGAATGAAACAAATATGTTATTTTTTTCATCAATCATCCATTTTATCTTCAATCAATCCATTATTCATCCACAATCAATCATCATCCTTCATCAATCATCAAGGCAAATCAAAGGGGAGGTGTTGCTTGAATGACTCCATCAAAATATGAAGCATCCAAGATCAATCAAGAGAAAATCCAATCATCAAAGAAGGATAATTCCACTTGTAGGTAAGTACATGTATATTTCTTTCTCCCTCTTTCCATCTTGCTCAATCTGAGGTAGTTGAATTATTGTGTTGGATTTTGCATTGATTCGATTTCTTATTCATTTCATATTTGCATGCTAAAAAAATCATATACATTTTGGCACCCACCGTGGGGCTTACGCCCTAAATTTTTATTGGAATTAGTAGCATTTAGCACTAAGAACAAAATATCCAAATTTCATAATTTTTCGTTAAGATTTAACCTTGAAAATTTTTAATTTTTGTCGTTTTGTTTCGTTTCAACACGTACGACTTGAAATAGAATGTTCGTGACATGAAATAATGCGTTTATTATAAAATAGTGTTTTTTCCCACCTTTAAAACCCCAAAATTGAATATTTATCAAAGCAACGTATTTGTGCACAGAACAATGTGTTTGTGACTTGAAACAACACGTTTGTACCTGAAATGGCGCTTATGGCCGAAATGGTGCTTATGTCCTGAATCAACGCTTTTGTTTTGCTCTTTTGTTTCCTAACTTTTGAGAGCCATAAATTTTGACCCCGAACTTGAAACAACTCCATTTTTTCCTGGAAAGGTATTGAAAAGATCTATGCAATGAAAGTGTTAATTTAGTATTTTTAAAAGATAATTTATTCATGGTTTTCATTTTCCTAAATCTTGTTATTTTAACTACACATTAAGTTATCTTTTCTTGTTCCAAACTACTAACACTTTGTGTGCAGCTTCCTACACTTACCAAAGATTAAAAAATCAATCTAAAACTACTAATCCTTTTTGTTTTGCAGCTCTTTTAGTCCAAGACATTGGGGTATAAAACAAACTACTAATCCTTTTGTTTTGCAGGCCTCCTCTTGAAGACCCCATTACATAATTTTCAATCATTTTATCTTACATCCATTTTCTTGCATTTATCATCCTTTTATGTGTCTTCCTTTGTTGCTTATTCATCCCAAGGTGAAACCATGTATGCTCTCCTCTCACATCCTAAGACGATATTGAGGATCAAAAGTGGCTAGTTTTCCATTTTTCTTTTATAGGGGTAACGTGACGTGGAAGTGATATCCACACACTTACCATAGTCCTAGGGGTCTCATGATCGTGGGATTCATCTCCATGCACATAGACACACCTCGTGTTCCTGGTGGGGTATATAAATTCTTGGAGAGCTTTTGTTATTAGCTAAACGCTTTCTTGTTTTAAGAGAAACGTGAAGTAAGGGGCTTCCATGTCCCAAAACTAGGCCTTAGACAACATCCTTGCAACACGGACTTGGGCCCCACGTACCGTAAGGTATATCAAGGACTCCCTAGTGAACCTATACATCCTAGACTAGGAAACTATTTGGCCACATATTAAGCTATAGTTCAAGGAGGTCATACTCCCCAAGATCACTTGCTATCCAATCACACATTGGCACATAGGTGGAGAGCCATTTTGTGGCACCTCCATTAGTATGTGGTATTGAAATCAGGTTATATCTTGATTGTAATTCCATTTCACTAGTTAGGTGTGTATTGCATGTTTGTTGTTTGTTTGTAAACACCCTTAACCATCCTATCATTTTAAAATTTTAATTAATCAAACATAATCATCCTTAATCACATGAACCCAATCCTAATCCCATCACCATCCTTAATCAACAATCCTAATTCAAATCTAATTCCCCACACATCCTATCAAACCATGGCTTTTGATCCTAAATCCCCATCCTCTCCAAACCAACATCTAAACCCCTACCTCTTCCCTAAATCCATCAACCAAGTTATCCCATCATCCCCCACCCATCAAATTCAACCATCTCACTTTATCCCACACACTATCCAACACCTTAATAAAAAATCTCAAACTTAACATCCTACCTTAACCAATCCTCTCCCCACCATCCAAACCAACCATCCCATGTCGATCCTAACATCCTAAAAACAATTCAACAACTTAATCAAAAATATTCAATCTTCAATCTTCAATCAACCAATCACCTCCTAAACCATCACCTCCTAACCAAACCCATCCACAATTTTCCCTTCCTAAGATCTCAAATTCTCACCCCATTGACTTCCTCCTTAACAAAACCGAATCATCCCAATCCACACCACTACCTAATCAACATAAACCACTATCTCCACAATCCAATTATATTGACTTTGACGACCTCCCTAACTTTGACCTAGACCAAGAGGACGTCCTTTATATCCTTTCCAATTCAGCCACCAATCCCAAAACCACAACCATCGCAAACCCCAATCTCCAAATCCCTATCATCATCATGATCTACACCTTCCTACCATCAAAAATCATGTGAATAATCCACCATCATTCAAAACCTCAACTCCTAAATCCAATCATTATAAAACCTATCATCGAGTCCCATTCACATATCCACAATAATCAAAAAACTTAATCCTAAATCAATATCACCTACATCTCATCTTAGTCCTCCATCCTCATCATCTTCATCACCCCAATCCAATCCTATAAAATTTCTCCTAGATTATCCCACAATCCCTAATCCACCATCAAATTTAGCCCCTAAGCTTATTTCATCCCCTCCACCACCTAAGCCTAATTCTATCCAAACTATCTTACCCACCATGACTCCTAAGTCACCCTCATCCCCTTCTACCCCTAATCCTAAACCATCAAATGTGGATCTTATTCCCCCTCATAATCTGCATCCACATCTAATCCTAATTCATCACCTAAACCTAATACTATCCTATCCACTCATCCTATTTCATCTCCTCCATCCCCCAAACCTAAAACATCTAAAGTGACTCCTAAGTCACTAACTCCCAAACCTAAAAATCCAATCCCAATCCTCTTTCCACCCCATCTCCCACCCATCATCTACTTTATCCTCTAAATCAACCAAATCCAATGTGGTTCCTACACCACACCCATCCTTTCCAACATCACCCAAATCTAATGTGACCCCCATATCATACCCATCCCTCTCATCTAAATATACCCCATCCCCTTCATCCATATCTTCTAATCCCAAACAATCTAATCCTAAACCAAAACCATTTACATCAAAACCACCTACTCAAACCAATCCAAAATCAACTAAATCTACTTCGGCCTCCAAGCCCAAAACATCCACTTTACCCCCCAAGCCTAATTCATCTCCTTCATCTTCTAAGCCACCACAATCTAATCCAACTCATAAATCCAAATCAACCAACACATCTCATCAACCACCTAATCCTACACCATTACTTCCTAATCCCTCCAAACCATTACTTCCTACTCCATCCAAACCATTACTTCCTACTCCATCCAAACCATTTAACCTAAACCACTTCACTCCTTTAGGAGAATCCTTGACCACCATCTTCCATCGTCTAAAAACTTCAACATGATCATCCATCCCCCAGTAAAATCATGCAATCAAAACCTTCCCAAACCATCTTGGTATCAGAACATTACTATTGTGACTTCCATTGCACCCATGGACATTCGACCAATCATTGCATGCAATTTAGGTCTTATGTCCAAAACCTCATTAACCAAGGAATTCTTGTCCTTATACCTCTTTATCCACCACCTTTCTATCCCAATCATATCCCTAACCATCATCCACCATCCAAATCCCACTCAACATCCAAACATCTTCAACCATCCAAATCTCATCGTATGTCCAAAAATCTCTCACCAAGAAAAACCCAAAACAAAACTCACCCCCCATCCTTTATTAAGTCTTGCCTCTATGAAAAAAACTACCCCCAGCGGATGAAAAAACTACAACCCCCAATCTCATGATGACCACATGGAATCATATTCCCCATCCAATTCATATCCTATAGCCAAAAATATGTTCACTAATATGAAACATCAAGGAAAAGGCTTAGGCATCCATGAATAAGGCATTCACAAACCCATCTCCCCTCATCAAAATCCAAGTCGTTTAGGCTTAGGTTATAAACCTAACTCTAAAAAATTACCTCCCACTACACCATTACAACCAATATCTACCACTCAACCAAAACACCAATCCTTTAATTCCCCCACAAATACCAAACACCTAAAAATGGATTGAACACCTAATTCATCGCTTTCACACGAATGTTCTTTCCTTCCCACTCATCTTCCTTACATCAAACATCCTAATCTCTTTGCATCTAATCCATTCTTATCATTACAATGATTAATATCCCCTTCCACTTCATTCATCTGGACACTTTATCATCTTGTTCACACATGTTGTATTCCAATAGTACCTACTACAATTGTGTGACCTTGGTCTATCATTACCTCCATCATTTGAGCATTATTGTCCTCCTAGAGATCCATGAAATTTAACACACTTAATGAAATTGTGGTGAATAGCCTTGGGTGTATCTTTTTACACTCTATCTAATGTCATCACTAAACTCATTTCCATCCCCCCATCAAGCCACTGAGTGATTCTTAACCCCTTGAGATTTCTCAAGAGAGTGGATCCTCTTTATGCAAAAAATTCCAAATATAAAAAAATCAAAAATCATATCAAAATTAAAAATATCAAATAAAATCCACATCAAGACTCTCTCTAGGGGTGTTTCTAACAACTCTACTGGGGATATGGACACCTAGATGGTAGTAGAGCAATGTTGTGACAAGAATCGATGTGTTATCTCCTCCAACATCCTAAAATCTAACATCTTCAAACCAATATCATCAAATTCAACATCCTATAATCCAAAATCCTCAACATCTCAACCCCTTGATCGGGCATCTCAAATCTAAATCCAAAATCTAAAATATTCTCCCCGCCTAACCCCTTAAGGGGGCATCATATCACCGTCACCTTTTTTTTTTTTTAAAAGGTCATTCTATCAATAACCCTTCAAAGAGGGGAAAAATGTAGACATCTAAAATGTCGACATGATCAATTACGATTAATTTGTCCCGCAACATCATCTAAATCCATATAATAATTAATCGCAAGATTAATTATTATTAATTTCATCATTAATCCCTTTATTCTAATATTTCATCATTTATCTAAATATTCCATTTTATCATTTATCCCATTAAAAATCCCTTTTATCACATTTACCCTTTCATCATTTATCATTTATCTCATTTCATCCTTAATCCCTTTTATTTCATTATAATATCATATTATCATTATAATCCTTCATTAACATTTTATAGGAATTTACTATTCCTACATCTCACCTACCTTTTACCCTACACATCCCTACATCTAACCTTTCCATCAAATCACATACTTAATCATCATTAAGTAACCTAATCTAATCCTAATCTAATCACATCCTCACACCTTTAAATCTAGAGGCTTCTAAATCTAGAATCCTCTCTAACCTTCTCCTTCCATTGAATTTTTAATTCAATGGAAGATTCTTCCTCCATGAACTTTGAACTCAAAGTCTATAATTATTTAATTCTAGAGAATTCTCTATCCTCATGCACTCTTCACCATTGATTCAAATATAACATGGCTTCATCTTATCTATTCAATCCTCCACTCCTCAGCTATAAATTTAGCTCTCCTCCTCCATGAGAGATAAGTTAGCAAGATCATAATAAATGTATGATATTTTATTTACTCAATCAATCCATCATTCATCCTCAATCCAATACAATCATCCAATCTCTCATTATCTCGATCAAGTAAATCATCATTCATCAAGGGGAGGTGTTGTCCAAGTGCATCCATAAAAAAAAGCAACAATCAAGCATCCAACATCAAGAGCACATCTAACCAATCAAAGAAGGATAATTTCACTTGTGGGTAAGTACATGTATATTATATTTTCCTCTCTTTCCATCCTACTCTATCTAAGGTAGTGTATTAGATTTTTAGTTAGGAATCAACTCACTTTGGTTTCTTGTTTGCATTTTCACTAGAACATCTTTTATATCTACACAAGACATGTTATTCCTTATTTCGTATATACCTACTTGAATCATGATCTAAGTGACAGATCTCGTAGTCCAACAACATGGCACACACTAATTTATGAGGGAAACTATCCTTAGTATTTCCTTCTACTTCACAATATGTGCACCAAATACCACTGACGTGTCTCATGAGTTGAATTAGATGAAATTTTTCCAACTATTTTTCCATAGATACAATCTGAGCTTCCAAAAATGGGCTAACTCTAGTGTCTATACTCCCAACTACCTTAACGCAAAGCTGCCTCAAGTGCCTCGCACGGGTCTATATAATTCTTGTGTGAGAGTGCCCTTCTAAAAGGTGTGATCAAACCTCCAATGAACCATTGAGCATGCTAACTCGGGTGAATTTCATAAGACAACTTTGATAATAAAGTTTTAAAGTGGGCATCATACTCCCTTACACTCTCAGTCATGCCCTGCTTGATGTCCTTTAGTGTGTTGATGCTTTTCTACTCAAACTCAAGTATATGGAATTCTGCCAAGAAAACATCACGCAATGTGGTATAGTCTACACAAGTTTGGTTTGGATCATATTTCATGTACCAACTATGTGTGTGCCCTTGCAAAGTAGTAGAAAATTGACTTGCCTTACACTCAAGAGCTATAATACCCTTAGTGTGCCATAATATCTCACACCTCACACATATGCACGTGCTCAGTTGCATCTTCAATTCCTCTATACTTTGGTAGGTGAAGGGACATCTCAAAATATACTTGTTGGGGTTGGTATGATGTGCCCACCATATCCATAACATGTGTTACCTCATGTGTTCCCTCCTTTGCTGTAACCACCAAAGCCACTAGATCTTGAGCCACCTAATCCTCTTGATCCTCCCCTATAGTGGGCAACATACCAGAGGATGTACTACCTTATGTTCCAACAGTTGTGCTAAACTAAACTCCCACGGTCTGTGAAGTTGTACTATTTCTAGATGTAATGCCATTGTTATGCGTCCCACATTCCGTACTAATGACATGCCATAAAATATACCTCCAAATAACATAGATGTCGATTACACCACCATAGATGAATTTGATATCTGATTAACTCTTGAACTTAATGGAAAATGAAATCTATCTATCACTACTCTACCACCCAAACTAGCTTGTTTATCAATGACTATCACAGAAACTGGAAAACCAAGTGTAAGGGCTAGGTCATTAGGAGGTATCAAAGGCACACCCATAGTCCTTGTAGTTTCAACCAACGCACCTTCATCCAAATCCAAGAGGGTTCTCTGACATGCTTACCCAAATGGTGGAGTTCTAGATGGTCTGGCTCCATGTCTTCCACGTGAGCTCCAAATATTTCACGAGCCATATCTCTTTGCAACACCATTTGTTCCACAACATCACAACGCTTCACTAAATCCCTCTCGCATGCTTCATTAAACTTAACCCACATTTTTCTCTTTGTCTCTCCACCGAAAATTCCATGATCTTTCACCACACCTACTCCTACCCTTACACGTTGTGGGGTTTAGCTAGCCATAGGACGTTGTTCCAAATCTAGGGTCACGATCAAGATCTTAATTGCTAAAGGGATATCATAGAAATAAGATCCTCTGGGTTCACGCAGGAACTGAAACTCAACAACCTCTAGACATGAATAAGTAAAAATTGCATACTCCAAAGTATAGCTATTAAAAACACCACTCCACTAATGATCTACAACACATGTCCAAGTCAGATTAACATCATGCAAATCCTAGAATTCTTCATGTGTCCAAACAAGTGCTCCATACCTCCATTTTCTATTTGATGCATATGTTACCAGCCACTCATACAACTCTATAGGTAAGTAGGAATATAACATCTCATAGATCTCATGATACATATTTTATTCAACCCACGCACGTGCATCAAATTCAAGTCCATTGTTAAATCTGTGAGAAAACTCTTCCTCTAAATTTTCTAACCAATCCTCAATGTTGGCCAAATTCAACCAATACATCTTCATCATGCAACATCCTTGTAAATATCTTGAAAAGAGGTCCTAACAACATAACCAAAATGTAGTCTTTTATTTTACCAAACAATCCAAGGTGTCTTTGGCACATCACTCGATTAGAACCGAGCGCTTACTTGAAGCACGTAAGGGTACCAGTCCCTCTTTTATGGAAGATTTTTCAAGAAGTTAACATGATAAACACATACATAGATATATTCCTATCCATAATAACAATGCAAGATAACCCTAACTAGATCTAGATCATAACCATATGTAAGAATAACTTATACAAGAATCAAGATTAGGTTTACCATACAAGAACCAATCATAGATATGTCAACAACTAATATCCAACCACAAAGATCCATTGTATTAATTATTGTAAAACATAGAACTTGGATACATACATAAGAGTATTATTATAGTCACGTGCACTCATAAACTAACAACATCACACTAACAAAACATGGATCCCTAAACTATGCAAATCAATACATATTTATAGGTAGTGGGGACTTTCCCTTCACTACTTATGTAATCTCCAAAATAGGCTACATGCTAAGAATATCCATGCGCCCTTACATGATAAATACAAAAGCATGCAAGATTGCTAATAATAGACTATCTAATAATATCAATTACAGATTGAATCCTATTAATAGCTCAAACTATGTATGTTGCTTGATCATCCATATACCCAAAATAGCCTTGCTTTCGTCCTCAAGTCTTTATATGGATGTGTGCTCCGCACTCAATTTATCTTTAGCCCATGGTAAACAAAAATAGCTAAGTCTTGATGTCATATTTTCATGTGTGTGCCCTCCGTCTTATATATTTCCACACGTAACTTTGTGCTTTATGCTCGCACGCCCAATCCTTATATACCTTCAAGATTTTAGGTTGTAATTCATCACCCAACAAAATACATGGAAGTGATTAGGGCTGGAAAAAATCTTCTTTGGCTTGGCTTGATATATCTTAGCTCTAAAACTCAATTCTATTAAATTAAAGTCTAGTTGTAAGAATTTAAGCTCTAGAAATATAAAGAATCGGAGGTTGGGCAAGAAATGGACACTTCTTATTTCCTTAATAAAGAGCTTATTTCTCACAAAATCTAAAATTTTGATAAAATGTTGATCAAAGGTGAGGATTAAATCCTAATAAAAGATGAATTGGAGTCAAGGACGGTTGGATGAAATAAAATTGGGGTTTAAAAAATAAAAAATTATGTGAGATTATAAGTTAAGGCCAAAAATCATATTCGTGAGACAAGAGGAGAAACACATGCAATGGTGGTAGAACTATTGTTGTATATAGGACTTGGTTGTACAAACATTGGAGTGGATTTCATGAACTATAAAAATTTTGTGCGACTATTATGGAGGCTTCCACAAGTGTTGTGGTAGTTTTTAAAATCACCACAAAAACTACACAAACTGTCATGATGAGGTTGTGGTGTGAAAATATGAAATTCTAAGAATATAAATTATAAATAAAAATCTTCCATCTTGGTAGTCGAAGAAAGATAGGAAGAGAAAGAATGAGTAGAAGAGGTAAAAATAGGCGAGTTCATATTTAGGAGAGTGTTATGAGCATGGTAGAAACATATTATTTATTATTTCGAGGTCCTAGTATCATAATTGGGTATTTCATAATTTTGCATCATGCACAATGGGTGTGTACATATTTCCTTAGAGAAATGTGTTACCATGAATTAGATAGGGTATGATGCCCAAGAAGTGTATATAAAATAAAAAAGGGAAAAGGGGAGATACACCTACCTTACTTACCTTTCTTACATCTTGCGTAATGAATCCACCCGAGATATCTCGCCACCAACAATCAAAGACATATGAATCACATGTAGTGTAATATAACGTTAGAGGAAAAATTATGTAATCAAAAATCAAAATATATGACTTACCATTCGTTGAGGGTGATGAAAATCACTTATTGTGTGTGATATGAAGTTTTTTCCCCTATTAAACAAAGAGAAAGTATACCATATGTAGTTGGGTGCTCCGACCCCAATTATTGTAGTTGAGCACCCCGACCCCAACTACACTCCTCCTACCCTGTCATCCCCTCCTCTTCCCTTCTCCCATTTCCCATTCATCTCTTGTATTCTCCATGGTCACCGCCCTACTCACCCTACCACAAACAAAACACACAAAAACAAACAAAAATCCATGTGTATGGCGTAATAGATAATAGGCATAAGTTTTAGGGTTGAGATAATTTTTTTGGGTTAGGAGTATATGCTAGGATTAATTTAACATATAATATATGATTTGGCTTTAATTATTATATTATGATACATAATAAAGTGTTTGATATATAATATTTTATATAACCCCAATGGACATTATTTTACCCCTAAACGGATTTTAGGCAATCCCAACTTTAAATATGCAAAATACAGACAAATTGCAGCCAAACAAAAATCTGATTTTTGCAGAAAATTAAATCTAGGGCAGCGAACAAAAAATAATGGATAACTCCAAAAATACTTGCTCAAATCTCTTGAAATTTTAAATGGAGCTTGCTAATACAATAACAGATATTATAGAATTGTTTTTGGAATTTTTCGAATAACAGAATGCTGCCAGAAATTTACAGCGTGCCCTAAACAGCTGAAAACTTCTAAAATTAATATCTTTTGCTAGAGAAGTCCAAATGAGCTGAAACTTTGGATCTTGGGCCACAAAAATATGAAGAATAATATTCCAAAAATAGTTTTCGCACAGCAAACACGAAACCCTAATTTTTCCCTAAAAAGTAGGTCGCCCAACACATTTAGGGCATCAATTCAGCTCCAAACTTGACAAGCTAGGGTAGATCTCTCACTACCGAAGAATGCCCTGCTAGCTAGGGATGGATCTCTCACCACCGAAGCTAGGGTTCCTGTGGGATCTTACTCCACAAGCTAGATATTTGCAAACAAAATGAGCACAGACATGAAAGAATATGCATAAGCTACAAGCTTAAGACACAAATTAGAAAATATCAAATGGTATGGAATGTCTTTCCCTTCAAGTCGACTTCTCCTTATAAAGGAAGAAGAGACCCAAAACAACCTCTACAATATCCAATTAGTTCCCAAGGATTTTCCCTATGCAAGCATTTAATATTTTCCCATATTAAATGCTTTTCCCAACAACTTTTTCCCTCCTAATGCAAGTCACATTTTTCTAGGGGAAATACATAGTAAAATGGGCATTTATCCTTTCTATGTTCCCATTCCCCTTTTTAAGGCAAGTCACCTTTTCACCTAGGATGGATAACAATTTATATTTGGGCCTTTTCCATCCTTGATTTAATAATTATTAAGTCATATAAATTATTATAAGTGCTCTATATATATTTTTTTTTTATTAATGGCACTTTATAATAATTAAATATAACTTAAGCCACCCTTATATTTTTCCTTTGGCCGTCGGGTTGACAAAATAGGCCAAAGGTCTTCGAATGGGAAGGGGATATTACAATCCTCCCTTCCCAAAATTGCTTGCCCTCAAGCAATTGCATCTTTGTTTTGTCCAAGAGCCATGCACAAGAGACAAAACATGTTGAAGTGTTCTACCATTCGGGCCCCTGTACCTGTTAAGTGAGCTAAAACATGACACCATATATCATCCACAAGATGCTCATATACACCTAGTTGGAGCAATGGTTCAACAACCTCCATAATGAAGACTTCATCATCTACCATATCATGAATCTCATGATGGAAATAAATTGGAATAGGCAGCAATAAATAAGACATGTCCACTTCATACCTTGGAGTATCCTCATCAAGCTTGGTCTCCAAAATGACTTGACTTTTTAGCCACAAATCCTGAGTATTCTGGTCTACAATGGGCTGAAATTCTTCATAAATCAGCTTATCATGAGCTGCTAGTTTGGAAATTGCAGCAGCGTGCAATTCTACACAAGTGTCCATGTGAGGTTCCTCTTCATGTGCCAGCTGCTCCGTAGAGTCTTCTTTCATAGGTGAAGACTTCCTTGCATCATTCGCCCACATCTTTTCCTTGAACTCTTGTAGGTGTTGTCTTGCTTGAGCAGCTATCAATTTAGCAGCTCTAGCTCTGCTATTCCACTCCTCACACCTTTTTAGAGTTTCCATTACATCCTCCTTACTTGCATATACAAATTTCTTCTCTTGAGCTGGAATAATTTCTCTAACAAGCAAAGTTTCATTAATGCAATTATTTTTCTCAATGGAAATCATACCTTTTTCTCTAGAAGCTTCTTCTTCTTCAAATGAGTTCTTTTGTAATTCAGTAATAACTTCAAAGGCATATGATGACCTCGCTTGGGCTTGCTACCAATCTTCATCATGCAATAATCTGGAAATGGCATATTATCTCTGAAACCCTTACTCAAAGATTGGTATTTCCTCCAACAAGAATCCTCATCAATCACCTCTATTGGATGCCCTTTATTATTGTTCTCGCATTTTTCCTTATTGTCCCAAGACCTGCTTTGATTTAAATTCTGAGTGAGCTGACTCAAATAAAGGTTAGTGGTTTCCTGTTGTTTCACCATGTTGGTGAACATTTCCTTCATAAAACCCATATTGAAATCTTTCCAATTCGCCATATTTAACCCACACATGCCCGGAGGAACATCAACATCTCTCGATACTATCTGTCCATTTGTAATGTCCCCAATGGACATTATTTTACCCCTAAATGGATTTTAGGCAATCCCAACTTTAAATATGCAAAATTCGAGACAAATTGCAAATCAAACAAATACTGAATTTTGCAGAAAAAATTTAAATCTAGGGCAATAACAAAAAAATATGGATAACTCCAAAAATATGCTCAAATCTCTTGAAATTTTAAATGGAGCTTGCTAATACAATAACAAATATATAAAAAAGCTGTGTTTTGGAATTTTTTTTCGAATAAAAATGCTGCCAAATTTACAAAGCGTGCCCTAAACAATCCATGAAAACTTCTAAAATTAATATCTTTTGCTAGAGAAGTCCAAATGAGCTGAAACTTTGGATCTTGGGCCACAAAAATATGAAGAATAATATTCCAAAAATAGTTTTCACACAACAAAAAATACAAACCCTAATTTTTCCCTAAAAAGTAGGTCGCCCAACACATTTAGGGCATCAATTCAACTCCAAACTTGACAAGCTAGGGTAGATCTCTCAAGTGAAATATGAGATATTTATCTATAGAAGAAATGCCTCCTAGTAATGCTCAGTGGATCATGATGGATCTCTCACCACCAAAGCTAGGGTTCTTATGGGATCTTACTCTACAAAATAGCTAGATATTTGCAAACAACGACACCTTGGGTGAAAGAATATGCATAAAATACTTAAATTTGTTAAGACACAAATTAGAAAATATCAAATGGTATGGAATATGTTTCCTTCAAGTCGACTTCTCCTTATAAAGGAAGAAGAGATTCCAAAACAACCTCTAAATATCCAATTAGTTCCCAAGGATTTTCCCTATGCAAGCATTTAATATTTTCCCATATTAAATGCTTTTAACAACTTTTTCCCTCCTAATGCAAGTCACATTTTTCTAGGGAAATACATAGTAAAATGGGCATTTATTAATTTTTATGTTCCCATTCCCTTTTTAAGGCAAGTCACCTTTTCACCTAGGATGGATAACAATTTATATTTGGGCCTTTTCCATCCTTGATTTAATAATTATTAAGTCATATAAATTATTATAAGTGCTCTATATATTTTTTTCTTTTATTAATGGCACTTTATAATAATTAAATATAACTTAAGCCACCTTTATATTTTTCCTTTGGCTCGTCGGGTTGAAAAATAGGCCAAAAGGTCTTTAAAATGAATAAAATATTACAAATTTGAAAGATGTTGATTCTTTGTCTGCCAAATGGACATTATTTTACCCTAAATGGATTTTAGGCAATCCCAACTTTAAATATGCAAAATTTTAAATTAATGTTTAATAGAAAATCTTGGTGCAGATTTTACAAAATTAAATTAGGGAAAGCAATCGGTAAAATAATGAATAACTCCCAAAATATCTTGCTCAAATCTCTTGAAATTTTAAATAGAGCTTGCTAATACAATAATATATATTAAAATCTATTTTTGGAATTTTTCAATAATGAAATGCTGCCAGAAATTTACAAATAATTAATAAACAATTGAAAACTTCTAAAATTAATATCTTTTGCTAGAGAAGTCCAAATGAGCTGAAACTTTGGATCTTGGGCCACAAAAATATGAAGAATAATATTCCAAAATAGTTTTCACACAACAAACATGAAACCCTAATTTTTCCTAAAAAGTAGGTCACCCAACACATTTAGGGCATCAATTCATTCCAAAATTGACAAGCTAGGGTAGATCTCTCACTACCGAAGAATGAATGCCACTAGCTAGGGATGGATCTCTCACCACCGAAGCTAGGGTTCTTATGGGATCTTACTCCACAAGCTTATATATTTGCAAACAAAAGATTGACATGAAAGAATATGCATAAGCTACAAGCTTAAGACACAAATTAGAAAATATCAAATGGTATGGAATATCTTTCCCTTCAAGTCGACTTCTCCTTATAAAGGAAGAAGAGACCCAAAACAACCTCTACAATATCCAATTAGTTCCCAAGGATTTTCCCTATCTGATATGCATTTAATATGGCATTTAATATTTTCCCATATTAAATGCTTTTTCCCAACAACTTTTTCCTCCTAATGCAAGTCACATTTTTCTAGGGGAAATACATAGTAAAATGGGCATTTATCCTTTCTATGTTCCCATTCCCCTTTTTAAGGCAAGTCGCCTTTTCACCTAGGATGGATAACAATTTATATTTGGGCCTTTTCCATCCTTGATTTAATAATTATTAAGTCATATAAATTATTATAAGTGCTCTATATATTTTTTTTCTTTTATTAATGGCACTTTATAATAATTAAATATAACTTAAGCCACCCTTATATTTTTCCTTTGGCCGTCGACAAAATAGGCCAAAGGTCTTCGAATGGGAAGGGGATATTACAATCCTCCCTTCCCAAAATTGCTTGCCCTCAAGCAATTCTGATCTTGTTTTGTCCAAGTGTCATGCACAAGAGACAAAACATGTTGAAGTGATCCACAAGCCTGGCACCTGTTCCTGTCAAGTGAACTAAAACTTGCCACCATATATCATCCACAAGATGCTCACATACATATACTTGGAGCAATGGTTCATCAAACTCCATAATGAAACTTTCAGTTCATGCATCTCATGATCTCATGAAAATAAATAAATAGGCAATAATAAATAAGACACATTTAGAATGTCTTTATACCTTGGAATATCACCAACATCAGCCAATCTTGGTCTTGAAAATGTCTTGACTTTCTGCCCCAAAATCCGAGTATTCGTGTCTCTAATGGGCTGAAATTCTTCATAAATCAGTTTCTTCTATGTGCATGAATGGCATAATTTCTTCCACACACATCTTTAATCATTCTACATCAGCCCTCCTTTGAGGGTCCTTTCCATGCTCCTCTCTTAAAGTAGAGCCTTCTTTCATAGGTGAAGACTTCCTTCATCCCATCATTCACTAAGTGAAGACATCTTTTCCTTGAACTCTTGTAGGTGTTGTCTTGCTTGAGCAGCTATCAATTTAGCAGCTCTAGCTTTGTTATTCCACTCCTCACACCTTTTTAGAGTTTCCATTACATCCTCCTTACTTGCATATACAAATTTCTTCTCTTGAGCTGGAATAATTTCTCTAACAAGCAAAGTTTCATTAATGCAATTATTTTTCTCAATGGAAATCATACCTTTTTCTCTATAAGCTTCTTCTTCTTCAAATGAGTTCTTTTGTAATTCAGGTACCGGCATATGATGACCTCGCTTGGGCTTGCTACCAATCTTCATCATGCAATAATCTGGAAATGGCATATTATCTCTGAAACCCTTACTCAAAGATTGGTATTTCCTCCAACAAGAATCCTCATCAATCACCTCTATTGGATGCCCTTTATTATTGTTCTCACATTTTTCCTTATTGTCCCAAGACCTGCTTTGATTTAAATTCTGAGTGAGCTGGCTCAAATAAAGGTTAGTGGTTTCCTGTTGTTTCACCATGTTGGTGAACATTTCCTTCATAAAACCCATATTGAAATCTTTCCAATTTGCCATATTTAACCCACACAGGCTGGAGGAACAACAACTCTGATACCATTTGTAATGTCCCCAATGGACATTATTTTACCCCTAAACGGATTTTAGGCAATCCCAACTTTAAATATGCAAAATACAGACAAATTGCAGCCAAACAAAAATCTGATTTTTGCAGAAAATTAAATCTAGGGCAGCGAACAAAAAATAATGGATAACTCCAAAAATACTTGCTCAAATCTCTTGAAATTTTAAATGGAGCTTGCTAATACAATAACAAATATTATAGAACTATTTTTGGAATTTTTCAATAACAAAATGCTGCCAGAAATTTACAACGTGCCCTAAACAATTGAAAACTTCTAAAATTAATATCTTTTGCTAGAGAAGTCCAAATGAGCTGAAACTTTGGATCTTGGGCCACAAAAATATGAAGAATAATATTCCAAAAATAGTTTTCACACAACAAACACGAAACCCTAATTTTTCCCTAAAAAGTAGGTCACCCAACACATTTAGGGCATCAATTCAGCTCCAAAATTGACAAGCTAGGGTAGATCTCTCACTACCGAAGAATGCCCTGCTAGCTAGGGATGGATCTCTCACCACCGAAGCTAGGGTTCCTGTGGGATCTTACTCCACAAGCTGGATATTTGCAAACAACAGTTGCACATGAAAGAATATGCATAAGCTACAAGCTTAAGACACAAATTAGAAAATATCAAATGGTATGGAATGTGTTTCCCTTCAAGTCGACTTCTCCTTATAAAGGAAGAAGAGACCCAAAACAACCTCTACAATATCCAATTAGTTCCCAAGGATTTTCCCTATGCAAGCATTTAATATTTTCCCATATTAAATGCTTTTCCCAACAACTTTTTCCCTCCTAATGCAAGTCACATTTTTCTAGGGGAAATACATAGTAAAATGGGCATTTATCCTTTCTATGTTCCCATTCCCCTTTTAAGGCAAGTCGCCTTTTCACCTAGGATGGATAACAATTTATATTTGGGCCTTTTCCATCCTTGATTTAATAATTATTAAGTCATATAAATTATTATAAGTGCTCTATATATATTTTTTTTTTTATTAATGGCACTTTATAATAATTAAATATAACTTAAGCCACCTTTATATTTTTCCTTTGGTAAGTCGGGTTGACAAAATAGGCCAAAGGTCTTGAATCGGAAGGGGATATTACAATTTTATAATGTAATTATTATGTGTGTAGGGTTATATCATTGTTTATACACACACACACACATATTGGTATATAGTACTATACATAAGGTGCAAAATAATTATTATTATGAGGATGTCTAGTGTAGTTGTCTCTTCGGAGACATCTAATAAAATTAGAACAATACTTTAGCATGACCCCTACGTAAGGATGACACGCATGACTTAGATGGATCGCTTAGCACCATGATAACGTTCAAGGGCACACAAAAATGCACTTTTTTGGGTGAAAATTATAAGTGTGACACCAACCAATTCTCTCTCAATATTATTAATCATTTTAACTTCATATCTATATTCCCAATAAATTAACAAATGGTTTAGTCTTGAGAAATGAAAATATGAAAACACACAAGGTAAAAGAAGTGACAAAATCAAGCTTTAAAAAACTTGATCCTACATCATATTTAATGACATTTCTAGATGTAATTTCAAAGGGAACATCTCCCTTTACAACAAAGGTTCTAGAGGAGTTGTTGTCAAGCCAATGTTTGTATTGATTCCTACATAGGAACACAAATATTGGAGCTTAACATGATACCAAAAAATTAAGCAATTATTGTGAGAAAAAAAAGATGTTACAACCAAGTTAGAAGCAAGTATTCAATTGTAATGTTAGCACATTATAATGCTAGAATCCACTCTCTTACCAATTGACCCGATACAAATTCAACTTTATCATTGCTATTTATGATTCCCTCTAATTAAAAGAGTCACACCTTAGAAACGACAAAAGAAAATGCTAGAATATTCTCACTCAAATATGTGTTGAACATTTTGACTTAAATATTTATTGTGACAATCTATCTAAAAATATCATATATGCTAAGATGACACAAATGTAAACGATGTAGATTAAAACTATCCTCAAAACATGTGCCATAAACTGAAACGGTGTAGATTAAAATTGTCCCCCAAATCCAAGATCAACTCCTTTACATTTAATGATGTGAAATATTCAATGTAGCCATTCTCCAAAACCAAAATCCACAAGCACATAATTTATCACACTAAACCACCATTTCAAATTTGTTTAAAAGATATTAAAATTTTCAAAACCACTCATAAAAATTATGTGGCTTACAACAACATTTAAACATCCCACTTAGATAATAACTCTTGATCACTTATAAAACACAAATTGTCATGATCATTACTTTTTATAAAATGCAAAGCTGATTCGTAAAATAGGTGACAAGGGAAACATGTTCTATGAAAACCTATAGTAAAATTTACCAAAGGTACTACATAATTATATATTTCCATGTGACCTCATTGAAGACATAGATTGTCCAAATGAGACACAATGGTCATTGAACTATTCAATTATCTATCCCTTTTAAAGTTCTTGATCTTCCACTCAATTTAAGCATGATATTTTCAACAATGTCCACATATTAACCATACTACATAAAACACTATGATACATCAATATGGAAACTATATTAGACAAGATGTCATAAATAAATTAAGTAAACAAATGAATACATAGTGTGTGCCTTAATATAAATATGAATTAAATAGTTTCAACTTTTAAACACGCCATTTTAGCTTTAGTTCAAAATACAAAGTTTTACTTGAAATAGTTCATAATCCTAGTTGTTAGGAGGTTGATATTATAAAATGTTAGTCTCTTATGCATGTTAAATGACAAGCGAAATAAGGGGATTCCATGTACAAGAAATTGGAAAAAATGGAATTTTTAAACCAAAATGATTGCCACATTTAAATGTACTGGACCTTTTTCAAGAACATATTATCAACCTCATATTATTGTTTCCAATGATACATTAAAAACAAAGTAGTTTGGAGCATTAGATTCCATTCAATTGATACTACAATATTTATATATTTTTATGTACAAAGTTTGAAATATTTAAAATGACAATTTGATTAATACAAAGGAAAAAATACATACATAGGCTAGAGAGGTGGTTACACAACAACTAATAGATTGTTGTGAACCCCTCAAATATGGAATTTGACTATATTTGTGCAATCCAAACAATGTGTACACAAAATAATGTTTTATCACAACAATATTAAAAAAATCCCAAAATAAGCTTAACTCATGAGTTAGTGTGAACACACATAATACTAGTTCGGATACAAAATAGCTAGATACACGGGCCTAGTGTGAGCACACAATTCTAATACCCTTCCTTAAGCATAAAATTGAGAATGAGAAAAGAGAAAATCTAGGAGACATCCAAATATGGGTTCCATCAACTAGGCCTAATAAGTTACCATTTACAATAAATTGGGGAAAAGAGTTACAACGGATGAAAAAGTTCATTGCAAGGTACCCAAAAACAAGTTAAAAAAGTGGAGAGAACAATATCCTACTACAAGGCATCCCAAGAAACATGGCTCAAAACTCATACACTTTGTTGAAGATAATGTTTGGTTTGCAATGTGGTGGATCCACTACTCAATCACAAACTCAAAAAATTTACACTACTGAATACAATAAATTATCTTCACTTTAGAATGATGGAATTCTCAAACACTAAGTGAAATAGAGTATTAAAAGTGGTGTCGATAGTGTAAATAATCACCAAACTTAATTTGATATACTACCAAAAATATGGTGTGCCGCGAACTAAGAACAACAACTAAGGTAAGGACATGAGACCCAAAAGCAAGATATGCACCACACCCCTCATACTGCTAAATGGGTGGAGTGAAGCAAACAATCTATACAAGTGGTCAAAACCAACTTCTTGAACACTCACAAGCTGACACTAGGATTCACAAAAATATCTCCAAAATAAAAGAGACTGTCAATATGCCTAAAAAGTGTGAACAAGGAAAAGTTACAAAAGCTATGAAAATGGGGTAAGAACACTTAAGAAACCCCAAAGCTTTAAACAAACAAATCAATGGACCATCATGATAAGAAATAAGCAAGGATTCATTACTTTGCATGCATTAATCTTGAAGTAAACAAGAAAACCTAACATGTCTAGTTATCCTCTATTCTTGAAAGCTTTGTAAATGAACCTAATAAAGATTCTAAGCAATCAGTTTGTGATTATGAGAATGGGAGCTCACCATTAATGGCTACAAAGCCACATGGTTCTTCCCATTTACTCAAAGCTTGAGTGTGTAGTGCAATAGCAAAGAAAATAGCTCAATAAACAAATGAAAAGAAGCTCTTAATCCTAAACAAAATACTATAGTTTATGCTAGAAAGGAGGAAGTGTTCTTAGAAATGGTCTAGGGGTAGTGGGGTATTTATAGGTTTCTAATTCCAAAAATGAAATGATTTGGGTGCATGTGGGACAAATGAATAAGCCAAAAGCACTTTTAGTGAGTCAAAGTAAGATTTGACTAGGCTTAGAAGAGGTTAAACATGGTCACAAATGAAAAGTCGTGACACATAAGGCAAAATAAATTGAGGCCTTGGAGTGAAGAAGAGAAGTTAGTAAATTCACAGCACACAAGGAGGAACCATGGAAGTCAAAAACCACACAATATTGAAAGGAGAAAGTTGTGTAAAAAAGGAAAATGACATTTTTCCGTAGGGAGACTAAAATTGCCATATCTTTCAATCTAATGGTATGATTTTTACAAACCTTAAATTGATGGAAGGGTTTCAACATCCTCTATGCAATGGAAATTATATTTATTAATTTTATTGAGGATAAATATGCATAAAGATGGAAGGCTTCTCCAACACCAAAATATATTGTCCCGGTGGCGCAACCACCAAAATTTAATGCAAAATGGGTGCCTAACAAGGAAAAAGGCATGTGGAAGTGGATAATCAGAGGCACCTAGATATTTCAGAGCATTCAATGATAGTTTTTGGTGGTTGGATTTAAAAATTTGTTTTCCCTCTTCTTTCTCCCCTTCTTTTCTCCTTCTTCTTCTATAAATTGTAGAGCTCTGCTCATAAAAGGGATCCCTCTTTGTTGTAATGGCACCATGCAAAAATGGTGGCCAACTTCCCACGGTTTCAAACCTTGACTTTGTCTCTGTAATGTATTTTCACTTTCCACCATGAATGTAAACAACTGTGTATCCCTTAAGCAATAAAATCATAATTTTGTGGCTATCTCTCTACCCTGGTCTCATGTTTTATTTATCCTTACCTCTTTGTTTGTAATTTCTTGATATGTTGTGTGTTATCCTTGCTTGTAGGATCCATTTCATGTGTTTTTCACGCACGGGAATGCATGGTCTACATGGTTCTTAAATGTGGCACACTTTTCTGCCCTCTCTCCCACATTTTCCTTCCTTCTTTTTCACCTTCGTGGAGAGTGATCGACCCTTTTCCCTAGTGTTATCGCCCCCTCTTAGCTTAGGATTCCCCTTTTCTACATCTCCTTCTATCCCTAGTCCCTTTACATGTTTAGGTTAGGATTTGCTTTCAGCATTAGGAGTAGTGTTAGCATTAGGATAGGTAGAGGAATCTCCTTCTCCAGGTCTGTCTCATTTCACGGGTCCCACAACTGAGAGATAGACCTATGTTGTCTCATAATTCTTGGTCATTCATGATCATATCTAAGGTGCAATTTTGAGCTCCAATAGTTTTGGCACACCTGAATGATGTAGCTCAACCCCCCGATGGAAACTCCCATATAGAGGGGGGCATCTAGAATCATTAGGGTCGAGGAAGCCGAGCCCTATATATCTCACTTGTTCAGTCCGACCTATATACTACAAAGATATGTGGGTTGCCCCCTCCATATAGATAATTTTATTGTCTTATTATTCAAGCATTTTCCCCCTCATCTATATACCAAGAATCGAGGGTGCATAAATGTCCTCGTCCTCTCCCAATCAATAGGTAGGTGCCCCCCCCCCCTCTCTCTCTATATCTTCTATGGGCGCCCTATCTATATCTGGGGGCCAGATCTATATATATGGCCGGTGGCCGCGAGAACTGGGCCCCCCTATAGATAGTTCAAAGTTCAAAGTGATATAGAGAGAGAGATAGAGAGAGAGAGAGACTTCAGAGTGAGATATTTAAGATATAGAGAGAAAGAGAATATATATATATATATATATAGTGCATATATATATATATATAGAGAGAGAGAGATATATATATATTTCAGATAGTCTCATTCAGATAGAGATATGGGGACCCCCTATATAGATAATACCACATTGGCATTATCTATATAGGCCCAAGCAAGGCATGGGATAAGATTAAATAGCTTTACATCTTCATTTCATCAAGTTTGTTGTGCTCTTGGTGGAAATTTATCCTTTTGAGGTATGTTCAAGCACAACTAGTGACTCCACTGATTCAAGAAGCCCACTATCTTGGTTACAAACCTTTCCATTTGTTCTTCCATTCATTTTAATGTTTCCATTTCAGTCATGGCTCTCCAAGGATATTTTCCATTCCCTCATTTCACTTCCAGTCCACTCCATTTGTAGCAATGGGATGTTATCCCCAAAATATCCTTGAAAAATCTACCCTTTTCTATGGAAATGGAGATCAATCCCCTATTGATCACATTCAAGATATTGCCAACCATTGTGCCATTCATGATGTCATAGAGAGATAATGTTTGCCTTAGACTTCTGGTTTCATCTTTCAAAGGCAAAACAAGAGATTGGTACAATAATTTGGCTCCACAATCCATTTCCACATGGAATCAGCTAGGAGAACAATTACACAACTAGTTTAAGGAGGATGTAGATGTTATTTGCCTCATGGAACATCTCAACAAAATATAGCGGGCTCCAATGGAGTTTATTCCTGATTTTAACATCATATTCACCAGGACCTGACACAGATTCCTCAAAAATATAGAACCCCTCAAGGTATGGCATTCTTGTATTATTTGAGGTCATTTGATGTTGATTTAGATGTATTGATTCAATCCTTAGGGGGCAACATTCTTCCTCAAGATTTTTCCATTGCATCCCAAGCTAAGAAGATCCTCATTTAGGTTATAAAGTGAAAACCCACCCCTATTATTGCAATTATTCCTTCACCACCTCAAATTCTTCCTTCTCCATGTGCAAAAAATGAAAAATCCATCATTCCTTTCCAAAATCAAGAAGCTCATTTGCTTCCTTCTCCTTCATTTTTGTTTCACACTTTTTCATGCCCAAAGCATTCCCTAAACTTTGCAAAAATCCCTCCCATCTCCACCTAGGGCACTACCCAACTTCACCAAACCTTGCACTAATGTTTCCAAAGTTGTGGTATCTCAAATGTTGTCCCTAGCTTCTACCCAACCCTTACTAGACAAATTTATCCTATGATGTTGGTGGAAAGGGATTTTTATGCTTTTGGAGAGAGGGAACAATCCATACAACACTCTAAACAACAAGGCTTTATGAAAAATCATGCACATGTTTTGGAGAATGTAAATCAGCAAGGTAGGGAGTATGTTTTGGAGGATCGTTTGGGCTTCTCCAATTGATCAAATCAGGTCTTGTGAGCATCAAACATATTTTCCCAAACATGTTACAAATCAATTTCAAAAGTCCCTTATTTATACCTCCTCTCCAACCAATTCAAATAATTTTGTATTTGTTGAAGATTGGTATGATTCAAATTGGGAGGATGAGATAGTTCAAATTGTGCAAGAAAAGGAGTTGAACACCAAAATAGAGTAGGCAGATTTGAAGGAAAATCATATTGGAAAGGTTGGGGGAGAAAAGAAAGTGTTTTTGAACACTATTGGTATCCAAGACCTTGAGGAATAATATCTACAAAGTGAGCAAGGTGTTTCCATGCAATGCAATGATCCTCATTGTTCTACATGTCTAGAGCTTGCTGTAATTTTTATGGAGGATCAAGATGGAATAGAGAATGAGGAAAGATGTAACAAAAAAAATCGGCAGCCATCAAAGTGGAAACAGATTTGTTTGTAGAGGAGTTAATACCAATTCCAAATCATCATACAAGTAACCACATTCAGAATAAAGTCTTCATGAAGATCCCTAATCTGGGGTTGAGCTTCAAAGAAATGGGAAAATCAAAAGGATCAATCCTTGCCCAATCAGTATTTGGCTTATTTGGGGATAAATATAAAGTTACCACCGATCATGTTCAGTTCATAGCATGAGGATGAGCTTTAGTGTACCAAAGGTCAACTTCAATGCCTCTAACCAAATACAAAGTAACTAGAGGAGGTAATATTTTATTGGTTGCTTGATACTTTGAGGACTTAAGTGGAGAATTTGTCCCAACTCAGTTTTTCACTCTTATTTTTGGCCATGTTCATTGCCAAATTAATTACATGGCTGCACTTTGTAAAGAAGGGAAGCTACTTCTCCCTACCTATTGTAGGCTTTGTTTAGCTTCTCTTTGTATCCGGTTAGAATAGAGTAGGGGTAGGTTTCCTTTTAGTAGAAGAAGTTCCTATGCACACTTTTCATGCTCCACTTGGGGTATGTATGACTTTCTCCTTTGTACATAGTTTTTGGCTTCATTGTTGTACACAATGCATTTTGAAGTGGTAGTGTTTATGATGGAAATTAGATTAGGGGATGGTTCTAGATGTGTTCATTAAGCCCCAACAAATCATATGCAAAGTAAAGAGAAAATTTTCAGGTCCAAAAATTCTTCAAGTTGATTTAGGGGTGTGTTCTTCAAGTTTTTGATTAGTTTCATGATTATCGTGAAATCCATGCTTAATGGATGATTCAAGGCCACCGATCATATCATCTAGCAGGTAAATGGCCCCCGTGAGTTGCCACAAATGTTTTCCATTTTTTCACCGTTACAAAAATTGAACTTGGATTTTCCAAACTTGGAACATTGGCCACAAAGAGTTGGATTATACCATGGGTAAGAAGAAAAGGCCACGGCCAAAGGGAGAAAATCCACCGAAGTCCGAATTGTGCCACGAAAGGATAGAAAATTTTTGAGGATGTTTTTAGCAAGTCACGCTACACAAGAGAAATCCACGGATAAAATCAAAATAGGAGAAGGTCGCAGATTTAAGAAAAGGATTCCATGGGTGTTTGAAAGAGGTTGTGTTATATCTTGGATGAAGCCACGATTGGAGAAAACAAATGTCAAAGCCACATAAATCCTAATAAAACCATGGTCAAAAATGAAAATATGTGGCACATAAGGAAAAACAAATGGAGGCGATGGAGTGAAGCAGAGAAGTTAGTCAAGCCTCAACAGACAAGGAGGAACCATGGAAGTCAAAAATAACTCAATACTGAAAGGAGAAATTTGCATATCAAAGGAAAATGATAGTTTTCCATGGAGACTAAAATCGCCATATCTTTCAATCTAATGATTTGATTTTTGCAAACCTTATATCAATAGATAGGTCTCAATGTCCTCTATGCTATGGAAATTAGATTTATTAATTTTATAAAATATGAATATTTGTAAATATGGAAGGATTATCCAACATGTAAAATATATTGTCTCAGGTTGCGCAACCACCAAAATTTAATGTAACATGGGCGCTTAACAAGGTAAAATGCGTGTGGCAGTGGATAATCAAAGGTGCCCAGATATTTCAGAGCATTCAATGAAATTTATTGGTTTTTGGATTTAAAAAAATCCCTCTTCTTTCTCCCCTTCTTCTCTCCTCTTCTATAAATTGTAGAGCTCCACTCATAAAAGGTACCCCTCTTTGTTGTAATGGCACCACGCCAAAATGGTGGCATACTTCCCTTGGGTTTCAAACGTTGACTTGGTCTCTATAATTATTTTCACCATCTGCCATGAATGTAAACAATTGTGCATCCCTTAAGCAATAAAATCAAAATTTTGTGGTTATCTCTCTGCCCTGGTCTCACATTTTATTTCTCCTTGCCTCTCTATTTGTATTTCTTGGCATGTTGTGTGTTCTCCTTACTTGCAGGGCTCCATTTCATGTGTTGTTCACAAAAAGTAATGCATGTTCTTCATGGTTCTTGAATGTGGAAACTTTGTCTACCCTCTCTCCCATGTTTTTCTTCCTTATTTCACCTTCATGGGAGAGTGATCGATCCTTTTCCCTGGTGTTATCATAGCCCCTCTTAGCTTAGGATTTCCCATTTCTGCATCTCTTTCTATCCCTGGTCCCTTCACAAGTTTAGGTTAGGATTTTCTTTCAGCATTAGGAGTAAGTGTTAGAATTAGATAGGTAGAGGAATCTAGCCTTCTCTAGAAAGGTCCCATGTATCGATAATCACCTCGGGTCCTATTCATATTCAAGTGTAATTTTGAGCTTGATAGGGGGATGGGGTGCATTTTTCTGCCTCTTTCATCCTTTTATGAAAGGTTCAAAGGGAACATGAAATTCCACTTCATCCCAAGCTTGACATTTTTCATATTTTTATTCGTTGAGCAACTTAAGCGGGGTGTTGGGTTTGAGCACACGGGAGTTAGTTTGCGATGTATGGAGAACCGTAAGGCACAATAGGGGTAGGGAAAATTTTCCTATCATTTTAGTCCCTTTGAAAAAGGTATAAAGGGGACATGAAATTCCCATTCATCTTGGGAATGACATGTGGCTTACATGTAGCAAAGTAGGTGGATTAATGGTCAAACTAGTCAACAAGGGCTGAATTGGGTAAGTACATGGTCATATGGGTGAAAAAAGGGTTCTTAGGGGTGAAGCACAATTTTTTGCACCTCATTTCCCTATTTTCAAAGGTTTAAAGGGGACATGAAATTTCACCTTCACCTCAAGATGCCACGTGTCCCATCAAAATTTGACTAAGTGTTGGAAAGCATACCTTGGGAGCCAACTTACAAAGGCGATATCTCGAGCTCTCGAATGAATTTTTGGGTGAAATTTTATATGATTAATCCTCTCAATAACTAAATGAATCCCATGGAGATTTTTCCAAGGTCCAATTCAAATTGAATATCCTCCAAATTTCTAATTCTTTCTCAGGATCACTTTTGTGTGCCGAAAGAGTGAGTTTCCCAGAACAATGTATGAAGTTTCAAGAGGTCCCATTTTTTCCACCATGTAGAGAATTGAAAATTATTTCCATATGTACTTTTTTTGGATTTAAAATCATTATAGATATCCCATAATATTTATTGGAATTTCAGATCCTATTTTTTGGTGCATGCTCCTTTAGGCCCAAAACCTATTTTTGTTGAATCAACTCCAAAATCTCCAAAACTTCCCTTAATATTCCAAAATAAGATCTCTTGGTGTTCCTAGAACTTTAATACTCCTTTGTGATTATTTTTTTCCTCTCGATCTACTCTGGGGATGGTGCACTAGTCTTAGGAAGTCGATGGTAGCCCTTCCCAAAACTGTTTGAATGCTTGAATGTTCCAGAAGATCCTAAATCACCTAGGGGCTGATTTTATTTTCCTAAATCATCTAGAGGGACACTTGACATTCACATAGGGATAATTTTACTGATGAGATAGGACTGGTGATTGGGATAGACTAACCTAGGGGTGTCTTGGGAAGGTATGACTTTGAAAAGTTTCACATTGTGGTATTGTCTTGCTTGATAGTGAATTTTTCCTCTTGTACAATTTCAGGACAACACGATCACTATGGTATGGTCTATAATACATGGTTTTGAGTGAGTTAAAACTAGTAACTAATTAAGTTTTATGATTGAGTAGATAGTGATGTAATTTAAGGTTATGAAATATAAGGTGCAACATAACTTCTCAACTTTGGTATGATGGGTTTCATATTTATGGAGAGTACGACTTATGTAAAAAATGGATTATTCATGGCCTTGCTCATCTCAATGAGAAACATGGCATCCAAGGCGTGGTTTGTAAGTGGAGATATAAAGATATAATGGTTCCCCCTCATGAGGAGGTGTGAGCACGGAAGGTGATAAGAGATATCGTTTGAGATCATCGAAAGATTTTTGGCAATTAATATCCCATCTAAATTCCACATCTTTACGAAGAAGATGGGGAAAAGGTTTACAACTATCTAGGAATTGTGATATGAACTAATGGATAGAATGAAGTTTACCTTTGAGGTTGTGTAGTTACTTGAGATTCGACGGAGGTGGAATTTCAATTATAGATTTATTTTTAGCGGGATCGACTTCAATGCCCTAGATAGATACGATAAACCCTAGAGTTTTCTAGAGAAAACATCAAACACACATTTATTAAGGTTATTAAATGAGATAGAATAATGATTCCAAAATAGCAAGATGATCTTTACGTCACTTGGATTTTCCTATAAGATCATCTATGTAGTCTTCTACTATTTTTGGATAAGATCATGAAAAATATATGTCATAGTGCGTTGGTAAGTGGCTCTGACATTTTTAAGTCTAAAGGGCATTATGTGGTAGAAAAAGGTTCCCTAAGGGGTAATGAAGGATGTTTTTTGTTTATCATCAATGGCGATGAGGATTTGATTATAACTAGAGAAGCCATCCATTAAAGAGAGCATCTCATGGCTAGCTATTAGATCGAAAAGTTGGTATATATTCGGAAGGGGGAAGTCATGTTCAAAATAAGCAAGATTAAGATCGTGGAATTCGATGCAAATGCATAACTTTCCTAAGGCTTTATTTATGGGTATAATGTTAGAAACCCATTATGGATAGTCAATGGATATGATGAATTTGGTGGAGAGAAAACGTTGTAACTCCTCTTTGATAAGAAGAGCTATGCATGGGTGCATTATACGTAACTTAAGTTTGAATGGTATAATGTTAGGATATGTGAAAATTTGTGTATGAAGATGTTTAGATCGATACCTGACATATCACTATATGACCAAACAAAGGCTTGATTATACTTAGATATGAATGTGGTGAAGTTGTTTCACTCTTAGGGATTCAAGGATTGACCAAACTTAACTATATGTGGTTCTTACATAGCTCCTATGTTAATGTTGATGGGGGATTCCTTAAGGAGTGTTGATGTGTCCATGGTAGGGATTTCTGAAGGAAATGGTCCTCTACTCCCATGTAAGAGAGGATTTCTTGATCATGTTTACATTTACATAGGGACATTAATGATGGGTGAATCCTCTTCAATAATTTATGGCCGATGAGCGAAGTGTTTTACTATTTTTATTGGTTTGATAAGTCAAAGGTCCTAATGAAAAATTATTGACTAAAAAAGAGTGAGGGGAAATGGAAATGGTATCATCGGTTTCCATAAGGTCATCTTGTGTGGATGAGGAGGATGGTTTTGTTTGTTCAATAGTCAAGAGTGCAGCCTATGCAGATGATTCAAATGTGGGAGGTTCATCTCCCAATATGTATTTTTTGTATGATTTGAGAGTTGAAAGATAAGATCATGGATACCATGTTCATAATTCCCAAGCGCAAAACCTTTCTAGGAACAGTAGTGAAGGTATATTCATGTGAAGACTTGGTTGTATAAGAACTTAAGGTCAGAAACAAATAGTATGGGAAGATGTTGATAGGTAGTTTGTTAAGAGGGACAATCAATCCCCTCATAAATAAGATTTGTTTTTAAATGAGGAGGACTATACGAGATGACATCTCCGATATTGGATTCATACATAGTTATTTATATGTTCATCCGTATGTATTAGGTTTGGGAATTGAGATAAGCGTAAGGAGGTGATACTCCCCAGGTGATAGATGTTGTTGTAGAATGATTTATACATTTTAGGGCTCTTCTATTACCGATATCTTTTTCGCCGTGGCCCCTTTTCCTTTTGGTGTTCTTTTGTAGTTTTGTGGGACTAATTTTTTCCTAAGTATGGAACTAGATGCATAGAGGGTATCCACATGTCCCTTTGGTGCATTTTGGAGAAAGCACAAAGAATCGGGATCCCTCAAGCAATGAGAATTGACAATGTGGCTAAAGTGTAATAATGAAGCCCAAGTGGGCTGAAAATTCAAGACAAATGAGAAGAATGCATAGGCCTCCACATGGTGACTAGGCGCAGCTTTCAAAAAGAGATAGAAAAGGAGAATCCCCAAAACCACGCAGGGCTCCAAGTGTCAAACAAGGCAGCTACCACCGTAAAAGGACCAACTAAAGAAGAAGTGGACTCGGATTTGGTGAATTGAATAGGATCTTGGGGCCCAAAGTATATAGTCGATATTTGATCTAAGGTCGAAAGATCACATGGGTAGAAACTAACTACGAATGGTGGGGTTCTTGATTGAGGGCATGTTGGAGCAAGATTCATTGGGATATATAAGAGAATGTTCTTGTGCCAGAAGAAAATGGAAAATAAGTTCCGAGCTCCAGTGGGAGAATTTTAGGTTCATTCTATTGTGTTCATTGGCCTTAACAAGGCTCTATTGTAAGGAAATGTTGTAATCTGTGTCATTCTAGCCTTATGTATTGTTTTCTCTATAAATAAGAGTTCTTGTTCTATGCACTGAAAAGTTCACAATACTTTGTGTCCTTTATTTCTTCCTATTTTCTTTTAATTTAGTTCTTGATGAATGTTTAAATATCTATCGTGTTGCATGCCCTTAGATCTTTTACATAAATCTGTTCATTGTGCACGTAATTATGTTTTAGTTTCATCTTGCCTTAGATGGTATGAAATATCTTTGAAATAGTTGATCATGTTTGATGCTCTTTGACTAATCTAGTAGTTATTTTGATATTGATCTTTGTGATTTTTTAGCAAAGATTTGGTGCATTGCGTTAGATAAGATTTACAAATTTGTTTGTTTTCTCTCTAACCCTTATCTCAATCCAAATTAGAGAAGATCCAACTTCTATAAAACCTAGAGGTTATCTTAGGGGTCAAGTCCCACATCCCTAAGATTTCCCACAACTTTATGGTTCGTCTGTAAAAAAATCATTAATAGTTTTCCTGGCACACCCAAAGTGGGACCTGAAATCAATATTTCCAATTTTATCATGTTTTGATGTGTGTCTTAATGAAAATCTATCCTTATGAGGCTCTCGCAACAACACATCCTGGCGACTCCATTTGGCATATAAACTAGTTCTAGTAGTATTGGTGATCCATATGTGTCCCTAATTCATGAGAAGAATCCAAACACGGTCTAGAACAAGACAAGAAGATGTATTTGAATACTTGTAGTTATCCACAAACATAGGAAGATAGATTCAAATATCTCCATCTCCTCTAAACCAACTCTTTCAAAACCTCCACCTAGTAGGCCCTTCTTGTAATCAACTAGAGTTCTCATATCCATTACATTGGCTCATTAACCTCCTCTGAGATAGTTCATCTCATGGAATCAAGGAAGTCTGCTCATCTTTGCAGTATGTTATGTTACACCTTGGTTATTCTTTCTTCGATACCCAAATGAGTTATGACTTGCTAAATTACTTAAGCGAGGAAAGAGGTCATGTGTATGTGATGTTGTGTAGTTATACATTTGCACATATTTTCGTAGGGAAGTATGTATGATTGTTTAGGTGCACATCTAGTGCTACACCAGCACACTTCACCTTGCGTCGTTGTTAAATTAATGAGTCATAACCCATTTTTACTTTGTTGTAAATATGACTGACCTTTATCTCTATGCCTACAAGTGATTGTATCTTTGTTGTACTCGTGGTTACATTATTTGATGTAAATCTTAGGATTTATTTCACTTGCCACAAATTGGTAATTACACAGATATTCTAATATTAACCATCTTGGATGGCCATATAGATATATTAGATGACTATACTTGTTCTCTATGGAAATGATTTCACAATGAGTTATAAATTTATTGCATGGATTAATATTGCATATACTAAGACTATAGGAAATTAGTGATTAATATCTTGTTCGAAGGCTAACCTTTATGTTTTCAACTACTATAAATGTCACTTTGCGATGATAAGATGACACGGGTTTATTAAAATGCCCAAACCATTACTAAGATAGGCTCTAACCTTGTGGTTGAGTCTTAGTGCTTCAGTTGAGATTCTTAAGACCACATCATGTCAAATTTTGAAAAGAATGGCATTTTATGTGTTTCATAGCCTTCTTGTTATAATTGGAAATTGAAATTGGTAATTACTTTGAATAGTGGACCTCACCATGTTGATTCGAAAGGCGGATTATTCAATAATATGGATAAATATTGTATAGGAAAGGTTGACTATCTTATAACAATAAGGGACTTAGACCATGTTAAGGTTTGGTATTGCCGAATGATTGGGAAATAACGTTTTATTTAAATGATTATTAGCAGGGTCTAAGTAACCCATCCAACAATAAGGTAAACATGTCAAATGGATTTAATTATTTTATTAAGGCATGAAGTGGTCAATCGGCCATTCACAAGCTTGGGTTTACCACTTGATGGATTAATCATAAACAAAGTCAAAGTATTCAAAACATGCAAAAAGGTAAACTTTGGTAGCGATTGAACTCGAGTTAGTTCGAGTTATTATATTTTTGAATAACTCTTTGTTAGCATGAAATGATGGTTATCTAAATGCCACCACCACCATTCTTGAGAGGGAATTTAATGGAATTTATTAAAAGCCCATAAGTGGCAGTTGCAGGAATTAAATTGGCATTTATGAATCTCGGGGAGATAACCGTCAATTCATTTTGATCTAACCCTAGTTCTTGTTGTTCCCATTTTCCATTAAGCTCTGCATGTTAAATCATGGTGAACCAATTACGGGAAACTCTACTTATGCATAACATGGAAGTTTTATGAGAGACTTGAGAATTGTGTGGTATAAATTGTGGGAATCTTGTGAATCGGTTGGGAGAAGGAGGTTTCTTTTGTATGGTTTAATGAACTCAAAAAATTGCAGACCGTGAGGAAATAGTAGAAGGATGAGGCTTCTGAGGAAGGGTCTGTTTCATGCAAGGAGATCTCATTTTCCCCAACCATGGACAAAGTGAGAGAAGATCTTCCTAATTTCAGGCATTAACAATTCTTATCCTCCCTTTACAATTTAATCCATATCATTTTTTTGTGAAGTATATTACAGAATTTTCTCTTTTTGATCTCTGAGCTGAGTTGTGAAAGATATATTACTAGAAATGGTTGTATCTAGAATTTGTTTGAGCATGTTTGTTTGGTTTGCTCTGATTGGGGAAGTCGATTTATTTTTATAATTAGATTATATGTCTGTAAATCCCTGTTGGGGCCTCTGTGAGTAATATCGATTGATACCCACATGAAATCTGAGTTTTATATAACTATATAAATAGGGCGAACCATAGGTTTGAAGTAATTGTTTTCACCGTGTATTCAAACCCATAATATTTTTTCAATAAAAATACATTGAAGTTTTCTCCTTTTAAGAGATTCAGGGATTTATCATTACTCTGTGTTTATAAGTTGTTCATATAAATGGTAATCTAATATTGGTAATGTGATTTTTCTTAATATGATTGAATCTGGTAAGATGGGTTTTGGATGTTCATCTTAAATCCAAACTTACCTTCGCATTCTTGGAATTGAACAATCCTAAGATTTATTTATATGAATTCTGAAAATAAAGATTTAGTTTTGACATCCATTCCAGGCTTAGATGTAAATGGGAAATCAAGGGATATACATTAATAAAGTTTAATTGTGGTTATGCAAATGTTGGTAATGACATGAATAACTTTGGATTATTTTCGAATGGGATGAATTAATTTTTTTGGCTAACACTAATGGGAATAATAACCCCACCATTATTTGGGTATTCGTTGTGGGTTATAAATAAATATAAAACCACTTGTTTTGGGTTCTTCATCTTGAGCTTTAAATAGTGGATATTAGCCCTTTGACAGATTGGCTCATAGTAATAGTTTTCTACTCCTTAAATGGTAGGTTGGAGGCTAGAATCTAGTTGAAATAAATAATGTTTTACCTATTGGATTCATGCTAGATTTCAGGCACATATATGATGAGATCTTATAAATATTTGCTATTTAGAATCTCTCTGTTGTTTAACATGGATTATATCCACTAAGTTGAATGTAAAAGACTTATTGGAGAATATCTAACATAACCTTATAGTCTGTTGAAATATTGTTGTTGGTAAGGCCTATGTAGATATAAAAGTAACTTTGTTACTTGTCACTTTGTAAGACTTAAGCTAAGAAAATTTTCTCATTTTTCTACAAAACTGCAGACCTCTTGCTTGAGGATAGGTAAGTTGAACATTTTTACTCATGTGCAAGTCAATGTTTTTATGAGATCTTTTATAAACTTTGTTGATGGATCTTTATGTTTGGGCAGCCAAGTCAACTAAGATCTTTTATCAAATGGAATTTATGAGTAAAATGTATAAAATATGTCAAAATGATATATAGTTGTTATATGAAATATTAAGTTATAATCGATTAACAATGCATGTTTGACTGTATCTTGAATGATGATTAAAGACTGTGAAGCCTTTACCTATAACAAGGGAGTATTGACAGATTTGTCACATTTGAAATGTTACTTAAGGTTCAGTTGATCCTTTTAGACCGTGTGACCGTAGTGTAGTCACTTAGTCACTTGATCTTCGTATTCAAATGCATGGATGAAATCATAACTTTGTTATGAGGTGATTGTTTGGCTATATGGTGTATCTCTGATTGATAATATAGCTAAGTATCTCTTAATATCAACATGATTTCTTAGTAATTGTTGTTTTGAAAACTAAGGAAGTATGGACTTTTATATACTTTATTGATCAAGATTCGGTTGAGGCCTTACTTGATTTTGGATCTTTATACGAATGAATGTACTAGGAAATAACTCAAATTGATGTGTTGTATTAAAGATTATACAAAACAATATATTGAGTTATGAGGTATATTTTCTGTAATTCTTACAAGTTATAGTTATATATAACTTAGAGATGTAAGTAGGGAAGGTCTATACCTTGTTAAGGTATTATTGGACTAATAAGAAATATACAAGAAGTTATGTGATGGACTCCTGTGGACTGGATATAATGTTACAACAATATAAGTATGGGCTTACATGGCCGTAATATTATTATTCCAGCTATGACTCTTCATGAGTGGATTGTAATTGGTAACGTTGATTGGATTAAATTGTGTTTTAGACTTCATGGACTAGAATAATATTAATACAATGATATAAGTATGGGCTTATATGACGGTATTAATATTATTCCAGCTTAGGCATATTTGAGTAGATACTTATGTAAAAGTTTTTAATCAGCAAAGTTTGATATTTGTAGATATTTTTATGGATAAGATTGAATACTTTCATGTGCACCTTACTTGTATGCAATGACTCGGTGTGAATAAGTGCATCTATGTTAATATATTTTATGTGTTGGTTGATCACTATTGTATGGTTTTAATGTTTCGATTTGGTGGGTTGTAGTGGCAGACCATTGTGTAATATTATTACCCAAGCAAATGAAATATGTAAATGTAACCTAAAGGCATTTTTTCCTTTAATGAAATACTAAATGGTTTAAGGTGTAAATTGAGGGTAAGGATTATTCATGCCAGTTTGTATCAAACTGACCGTGATTCCATCATGCAAGTTAAGAGGATCATCGAGTTGGTAAGAAATAATTAGTTGGTTGTACTATCATCATTAATGAAAGGATGTATTCCTAATTATCTATGTGAAAGACATAAATTGAACTTATGATTAGTTCAGAAATATGAAAGTGAAGTGTTGGCTAGAAGACTGCAGTGATAAAAAAATGAATGTAACCTATTTGGAATGGCACCTTGGACTTTAATAGTGAATGGTTGTTGATATATTAAAAATGTATGACTTGTTCGGTTATTTACGAATATGAATTTAATTTAATGACTTGTTCTATATGAATAAGTATTGAGATACTTTTGTTGTGTAACCAATAATGTATTATTGATTAACTCGAAATCATTGAGATTGCTATTATTATTTATGACTGTGAAGTATTTACCATGGGTGTAATTTAAGTCAAAAAATTTTTGTATATTTATGCATATGATAATGATTCAAAATAGAAATAACTATTATAACGTTGATCTATTTAGTAGTTACCAAAGAGCTTATTATAATCATATAAAGGGAACATGAATATGTATATGAATGATCATAAGTTGTCATAACTAAGTAATGTTGAATTGCTTAAATAAACTTCAATTCAATTCTTGTAAGCTTATAAGGTACCTTGATGGAAGTAAGAAACGTGAACTTAAGGAGTGTTCACTTGTAAACAATTACATTATTGTTTACAAAAATTAAGGACACTATATAACAAGAGAATATAGTACCTTAATATGGAAGTTAGAGGGATCAGGAATCAATGTTATGAACAAAATATGGAATTTTAAATTAAATATGTACCACATTTATTTAAAGTCATAAGGGGACTCTCTTAAAGGATATAAAGCCTATAATCCATTATGTGAACTACCAACTGATAGGTGGGTAACGTGTTGCTAGGAAATTGTTAGTATCCATTAAATACTAAGTACATTGTAATGTCCTAGCAAATGTGTTAATGAGTAAGGTACCTGAATGTTATTCAGGATTATTTCCTTAATTTGCACGGTGATAGATTTATTTTCATCCTTAACAACATTATATAAAACAAGATGATGTCAATATGGTGGAATACTTGGTTCCTCTTTAGCAAAAAATAGTGCATTGATACAAAGTAAGTTGTTGGTATATTAATAGAGCAAATATGATTACTTTCATGATAATAAAATGATACATATGCATGTATGTTAGACCCTAACTAACATAAAGGTGCAAGAGTACACCTGGATAACCTGATTCGGTAGAACAGGTCAAGTGATGTAAAAAAAGGGGGCTAATGAAAGTAATACAAGGTATCATAATTACTAAGTAATTATGTAGCCTTGCATGATTACACAAAAGGGTAAAGTACATATTTGATAGTTTTTAATTCCCTTGATAATGTGAGACCATCATTTTTATAGATTGGACATGAATCATTAATAAGTAAGAGTAAAATATTGGAATGCAGATCTAAGACAGTGAGCTAACTTATATCTAAAACTGATAGGTAGAAAAGAATGTAAGGTACTACAAGGAACTACATTCGACCTATCGGGATACAATGGTGTAGGTCCCTAGGTATGAGACTTATAGCTAATTATAGCACCATTGTTGAATGCTAATCCATATAACTGAACAAGTGATTAAGGTGAGATGAAAAGTTCCCAATGACGAGTGTGTCGTCACAGAACCGAGCATGGCATACATGACTCTGAAACTTTGTGCAAAGTAGTGTAAGTTGTTGATTACACTTTGTCATGATTTCACCAAGATCTAAGTTATGAGATGCCTGGGGGTTTCCTTGGTGGAACCCAGGTAGAAACTTAGATATATTCACTTAATTATCATTTCCTAGAAAAGGAAATACCAAAGGATACATTTGATGTATTGGCTCATAAAGAGTGTTGAGGGGGATCAGTAGGATCTGTATACTCTCATATAGCTGCACATGGTCTATGATAGTTATCGGAAATGGATTACATTAAGGTTTATGTTGGATTTAAATATATGGGTATTTAAATCGAGAAGCATAAAGTAAGAATAATAAATTAAAAAAAAAATCCTGGATATGAAGTGACAAAAAGTGGATGTTACATTTTGGTATCAGAGCTGAAGGTTGTAGCTCTTGGACCTATTGAGTCCTTACGCTTAGTAAATTCTGATTTTATTAATAAAATAAAATGGATGAAGGGTGTACCATGGATAGCAAACCAGATCAAACTAAGCTTTGGGTTTGGGGGTAAATGAGTTAGATAATACTCTAACATTCCTTCATGACACACTAAACTAGATAGATGTGTGGAGCAACTGGTAAGTGTGAATATGATCATCCAAGGCAAACAACTCAAGCTGAATGATGATGATTAGCAGAGGGTAACTCGATTAATCGAACTGTCTTATGACATATTTGGAACTTAAAGTCCAAAATAAAATGAAAGACCCACATAGGGTAGATGGAGTAGATAGGACATAACTAGCTGCTAGAATAAAATCTGTAATAAATGTTGACTCAAAAAGAGTAAAAGAAAAATAATAGCATTGGTTTGTCTTCACCACTAACCTTCAGGAACAAGGGCATTCACAAAAGTACCTAAAATAATGGCTGAAACTACAACATTATGATGAGTTTGGGTAATGTAGGATAAAAAAATGCGGGGTAGATCTCCACTAGCAAGTAAGACCAATGCAGGAATAATAAGAGAAACCCCAAAGGAATCTAAACTCAGATTTGAAGGAAGTTGTAATAATAGCCGAATTCCAATCCAGCTATGTGATTTGTTATTATTTATGATTATAATTGGACATCAGTAACATTTCGAGTTTGAACAATGTATTTGTTTGAAGTTTGATCAATGAATATCATGACAAAATGCATTGAATTATTAATATGTTATTTGGCTATTTCACTTATTTAATAATTTGTTTACTCTATGCATGTATAAGGCTGAATTTTTGCTTATTTGGCTATATTTTTTAATATTTTATATATGTATATATCAGTATGCGGCTGTATTTGTACCAAGTTCTGCACCTCCAGTGCCCCCAAAAAATTTCATACCAATGTACTGATCCATGTACCCATACCCGTACTCCTACCCCGCACTCACACGTAGGGTTTCATGTATGTAAACAGATTGAAAATTACAAAGCATAGATAAGTTGTAAGCTATACTTAAAAGTTAAGACCAATAATAAAGAAGTGATCTTGATTACATTAAGTTATGTTGTAAGGTGCTCATGATTAATTTGTTACAAACTAAAGAATCCTAGTAAGTTATGAACTTGTACTATCAAAAACATTGAGTAGTTGAATTTCAACTAGGATATAAATTGAGATGAATTATACCATTGAAATATTACAGAACTTATTCTTGAATGAACTTAGATGCATTCGTATGAGACTTAGTCAAAGATTGTTTAAACCTAAAGCAAAGTTTAGAAAACATGCTAAGACTTGAGGAAATTTGAATTAAAAGAGATTGATTCCTCAATAGGTTAAATCGTAATAATAGCCTACTATGCAATGGTCGTAATGAACTTGAAGTTGGATTCAAGGTACACCACATAAAATTGTTGAAGGCATCTAGTAAACATTAAGAATTCAGATCTTAGACTTCGAAAGGAGTAACAAATCACAATCAATAATGATGATTGGTCTAAACTTAGACATTTATATATAGTGTCATTGAAACATGCACATAAGTGGACTCGCTATGATTTGATGCAACTCGATTTGAATAAACATAAACTTTAGATATTAAGAATTTGGGAAACTTTGAGAAATACAACAAAAAAATTGAGGTTTAGTTTTTGGTGCATTACAAATCTATTTTTTTGATATTTTTGAAGAGGATCAAGGTAATTAATGTAACACATTAGATTCCTTTATAGTTGTATACAAAGAGTCGCACAATTTATAAGTGTCTTTATTTGTAGGTCCTCCTCTATAAGGGCAAAGGTCGAAGCTCTCTAGTGATGTCATCTTACATATCCATTGTCAAATTTTTGAATCCATATGGAGGAACATAGGAACGACCCAAAAATCAAAACTCAAAACCAAAAGACCAACTTCAAAAATCAAAAGGAAAAAATTCAGAAGAAAATCACAAACAAAAAATGCAATTAACTCATCAGCATGCCCCCTATCCTTTTTGAAATCACAAACTCCATAATTGCCCTCGTAGTAGAGTCAGGGGTCCATTGGAGTGTGGTAGGTCAATAGACTAGAATAGGAGGCCTTATATCAATCATATATGTTGCATGCCTTTTCACGCAAGTACCTAAGCCTCGTAGTTGATCGATGGCGAGGTGTGGTCCTGGGAACACGTCATAAGAAGGAAGGCATATTTGCACATTAATCTAGGTTTAGGCTAATTAATCCTGATTAGTGAGGAATTAGGAGTTTGAGAGAGTTGTGAGAGGACTACTCAATCCAATGAAATGGATTGATAACCTAGGAAGCTAGTAGAAGCGGTTTAGAAGGAGATTTAGAAGGGGATTCAACTAATAAGAGGCTATATTAGCCTAGTTAGTTGATTACAAGAGGAATACAACCAAAAGGATGTTGTAAAAGGAGAGTTAGATAGGCCTAATTGACGAGGTGTCATCAATTTGCAAGGAGGAGGATAGTTAGTGCAATATTAAGAATAATAGTGCTTTGATCAAACTATAGGTGTCTATAAAAAGTGTTGAAAATATAAATGAAATATACCTCTCAAGAAGATGGCCCTAGTGGCGATGGGAAATTCATGCAACTAAAGGAGAGAAAAGTGCTAAAAATGGAGCACAACCACATGAAAAACTCCATGGCTCTATAGACTCAGTGCAACTAAAAAAATCCCATACAAACAATAACACCAAGTGACACATAGAAACTCCATAATGTTGTCAATCTCTAAAGGACACCATCTGAAACATGAGAGTAACTCTACAACTACTAAATAAAATATCTCAAATAAAAAGGATCATTACAACGTTGTAGGAGAGACGAGAAGATCAAGAAATTGATTAGTGGAGGAGCCACACTTGTAGTGCCCTCTCAATGAATGCTTATGTTTTTGCCACAAGTGATCAGAGATCCATCCCAAATGAACATGGATAGCTGAAGAAGATGCTTGCATAGAATTTGGTGCAAAGTGCATGCCTAGAACATGCAATGAAACATCAAAATGTGTGCCAAGTTGATCATATATGAGAGCTGAAATCTCAAGTTTTGGTAGATCTCATGTGTAGCTCATGATCTTCACAAAGAGTCAAGTGAACAAAAATAGGACCTTTGTTAACAACTGATCCCGGTGAATTATTTTCATCAAAACCAATTCCATGGCGAAAATGCCACTTAACAATCCGAATATGCAAAACAATACCACGTGAATGTTTGCCAAGACCTCCACTAGAAAATCTCATAGAATGGAGCATGCAAGAACCAAATTTAGTAGTATTCTTCTCAAACGAGCCAAGCATGTGAGTGGAAGGAGCTGAAGTGGGATACACAACGTGTGTAATCGTAATGGGTAAAAATGTAGAAGCATAATATGTAGTAGCAAGTTCAACAAGCTTAATAGAAAATTTTTCAATAGGATCATTAGAAGAAGGAGCAATATCTACATGAGTTTGAGATGCAAAGAGTTGGATTAGTGCCAAGGATGATAACACAATATTGAGTTACTTCCAAACAAAGCCCCGATCTAGATCAAGGCCAAGAAAAGTCAAGCATAATTGTGCATAATAGAGCCAATCAAGGAGATAAGATCACACACCAAACCACCAATAAATAGAGATGGAGTGCATCATGGTCTGCGGAAGGGGACAAGTCAAATAGGAGGGTTTAAAGTCTTAACTAAGCCACCAAGATCCGAAGATAATGCAATGAAATTTTCCAATATGGCAAGTTAAGTAGCATGCACTACCTATAATGTTAATGAGTGGGGAGTTGAGATGAGTCGTAGAACACAAAGCCAAGCAAGACAAAATAAGAGCTTATTTGGGCGAGAGATGCCAAATAGGAAAAATCTCGAGAACAAAAAGGCACAAACACAAGCTAAGGTAATTGAATAGTTACAGAGCTTGCCAATATGCTCGAGTTACCTTCTAAAAACACACCTACCGAGAGAAATGTAGATCTTATCCAACAATACATGAAACTTCCATAGAAAATAAAAGTATCATAAACTTCTTAGATCAAATTTGAAGAACATGTATAAATTAGATTAGGAAAAGTACATAGAAAAGTCTGGATGAGTAATGGTCATGGAGATAGCTCGATACTATATAGGAGTGGACTACACTCTCTCACCATGATCAATCCAACAACATAACCATTACCACAATCATGAAATTTGCACACAAACACAAATATACAACTAGCTACAACATAGAAAATGGATCAAATAATGTCTCAAATGAACAATATAAACAAACTCCCACAAATAATCTTAACTCGTGAGTTATCAGTGAACACACATAATAGTAGGTTGGATACAAAATAACTAGATACACGGGCCTACTCGAACACAACTCCAACATACATGCTCTTATTACCGCGTTAAATTTGCAAGTCAAATATGTGAAGTTTCTAAAATTGAATCTTCCACCTTGACTTCGACACGACAACACCTCTAATAAATATCAAAATTTAACATTGTTTTTATTATAAACTACATATTGAGATAGATGGAAATGTGCTTGGGCATTATAAATATTCATAAATCTATAGCCAATTATTTTACAATCGAATATTTGAACACTTATAATTAAAATTCAAATGGAAACCTATTACCTTAAAAATGATTAACTATTATCTCATAATGCAAATATAATGGAGCTTGATCCTTCTAGTAATCACATAGTCCTCTTCATAATGAACATAAGGTGGAAACTTACAAAATATTTGAGCAAGTATTGATTCCTCCATGTTCAATATTATTCAAACAACATGAAGCCGAGATGCCATCTCATAAGCCATTTGGAGGACCTTAGATAGATCCACGAGATATTGTGAATGTGGAAGCTAGTGGAAAAGATGCAATAGTCTAGACACCCAAAATGGAATACTTGAGAGGCCAAGAGCTTTCCCAATGCAAACCGGAGGAGTCACATTATAGGGGACAAGACTCAAGTTGTTTCCCCGATATCCACATTCTCCCCACTAAAGGCTTCGTGGAGTCTCCTTCACCACCGCCCAGTAGAGAGGAAGTTTGCAGATGTCGAATACCTAACACTTTTGTGCTTGCCCACCATCCCCTCCTTGTCAAGCACCTTCCTCTAGCCTTCAAGACCATTTCAACAAGAGTGTTGTGTCATGTTGGTTCCTCGAAATATCATCGCATGCCTATCATCAAAAATTAAAGCGACCATGCAAGCGAATGTATTCACAACCAAGAGAAATAAAAGTAGAAAATTAGAGAAAAATTAAAGAATTTTTCTATTATACACATACATCAAAGAGCACGTGATCATCATCTAACTTGCCCTCTCCATTTTTGTGTTCAGGGGCAGACATGACAACGAAGGAGGCAAAGGGGGAGAAGTACACACCATGCAACACTTAGGTCAACCCTTTGGCAAAGTGGCAACCACGTTATCTCAACATCTCAAGCCCTCACTCAACCAACCCAACTTGACCCACTCAACATCTAAGTGACCATCTCGACGTCTAGTGTTGCCCCATCTCAATCTAGCATTGATCAATGTGTAATGAGTTTACACCCTACTCCCTATCCGATGACGACTTCTATGAACTCGACATCTACACGAGCTCTGTACAATGGTAGAATCTTGGCTCCCTTTCCAACCTCCAACTTTGTTGCATCACATCCAAGCCCTCGGACCCTACGAAAGATCTAGACCAAATGTAGGCCCAAATGTCGAGCACAACAATGCTCGAATGTTGCCTCTACAAACACTTCTCAACACCAAAAACAACTCTTAGGGATAAGGTTGTTGTTGTGGGGTTTCATATTAGGACACAATGGACGACCACGATGATTACGTTGGTCGACAACCCCAATCACCAAATGTCTACCATCTAATCATCGACACTTATCGACATGACCGCGATATTTCGTCCCATTTGGCAATGCCTATTGCCATAATTATAACCATTAAAAGAATAAAGAAGAAAATTGGCAAATCAAAAAATGTCAACCAATCAAAAAAGATAAATCGAGAATTTTCTAATTTTTAAATTAGAAAAATAAGAGATATAATAAATGAACTTTAAAATTCAAAAATATCAAAAACATAGAAAGTTTTATTAATCATAAGCACTTACCCTCGAGCCTCGTCCCTAAAAGAAAACGAAAGTTAAGAATGATTGGTGACGTAAGCGGTGAGATTATAGCCGTTCACTCATTTTTGGACGCGCAATGAAACTTCGAATTTATGAACGTATGGTCAAAATATACAGTGCTATTCTGCCTTTTTCTGACTCCCATCACGGGCTTTATCTCACATAAAAGTGGCAGCCTGGCACGCACTTTTTCAAAATTTAGAACCAAGAATACTTTACCTTTTTTAAAAAAAAGTGAATCTTTTTATTAATTTTTTTAAAAATGTTAGTCTATTTAATTTTAAAAAAAAAAACTGAAATATAGGGAATCGTGACGGTAATAAATAATTAAACAAAACAAGATAAATTATAATAGAACTCTATAATTTTAAGAAGTATCCAAATGAAATGTACAACTTAGACTTACTATTTAAGATTATAAATAAAATTTAATATAAATTACATCTTATGTAAAATAAAATAAAATATAAATTAAATCTTATGTAAAATAAAATATATAATAACACAAAATAAATTAATTAAGTAGAGTTTTTATGTTTTCATAATTTATGAGACCACAAATTGCTTTATCAATAAAATGTGCAAGATTTTTTTTTGATCTCGGTGTGTTTTGAATCATAATTATGTAAAAAATTGACCATGCAAACATACTTGATGCTTATGCACAATTAAATATACATATTAGATTTCAAATAAATTAGGATTGTAGTACATTAGTATAAATATTTTGAATACATCTATCTGAAATACGAGGGATAACAATTTAGAAGTGTTTATTTCAATGTTTTCGCATACCACATTGATTAATAACTCTAATACCTTCTCTACCGATTTCTCATTGACATGAAAGAAATGACAACCATCTTGCTACACCATTGCGAATGGAATCAAAATAACTTTTTCCTAAATAAAGGGTACCAAACTCCATCATATGGAAAAAAAGATTAACAATTTTTATTGAAATCTCTAAGTGAAAAAAACTAAACTAAGTGATGAATAAATGGACGTAAAATTTAACACCGAATTTTCTTGTGATTGTCAAATTGACGTCGAATTTCAAGTCAAATATAAAAGTGAGAAAATTACTTCATTACACTACACTCCGCTACCATTGTAGAATGCCTCTCAACATAATTATTTATAAAAATGAAACGTGCAATCAAACATTCATTTATTTCAATGCTCTCCCTCTCTCTCTCTCCTCCCTATCTCTTTGTGTAGGGACAATGTGTATATATAGGGACAACGTTCTAGTACAACAAAAATACATGAAAATCGGTGGATTGTTAACTCAAAAGGCTCAAAATTCCCACAAATTATGGGCATATTATCATGCTAGAGCAAGAAGAAAGAAGAGAGAAGGGAAGTCAAGGAGGATTCAACCACCCCATGTTATTAGCCTTTTTATTCATTAAAACCAACTAGTGTTTCAAAATAATCAACTCATACTAAAATTTGAAGGATATTGGTGGAGCTTTAATCCAAATAACAACATGCTAACTTTAGGTGCACTTGTGTCTATGATTGTGACTTGGTACAAATGTGCGATTGTGATTGAATGCATTTGAAAACATAGTGTTGTTATATGTTGAAGCCGAGACTTATTGCTCTTTAAAAAGAGAACTAACGATGTGGAGAACCTAATAAAACCGCTAAAAAGAAGCCCTAAAAAGGGTATAATAAATAAAACTGTGTGGGGGAGTGACCATAATGTAAGTATCTTACCAACCCACATAAATATGGCACTTTTGTATGTGGGTAAATGTCATTTACTATCTTTTTAGTGATATTGAATGAGAAAATATGATTTTGACCACATAAATATGGGAAACAAGACCATATTGTGCTTATGGAGCATGAGCCTAGACTACATGAGAGAGAGTCATCAAGATAAGATATTTCCAAAATGAGCCTCATGCCTCATTTTGAGAAACTAAGCTAAATTTCCCCTGTTTTCTCATCCTTTCACATGCTTTTTCATGGTTTCTTATGTTTGTGTGTGTCATTTTCCACATCACATGGTGAGTCATCTCACTTAGGTGAGGTCATAAGTCTTAGGTGTCGTAGGGGTATGACAATTTTCTTCATATGCGCGTCGGTGTGTGTCAAGGTCGTCATACAGAGTTACTTTCCATTTCAGAATGTAACTCCTCTTCTCCACTTGAGGAGGTATGATTACCATACATTGGGGTTACACATCACCCCTATTTGTACCCCATTTTCTTCGATCTATGTGTGAATGAGGTGATAGAGACCTTTTCTTTGCATGCAAATTTCATGGTTGAATGCTTGATTCCTCATAGAACTTCGTCACACATTGTCGTTTGAGTGCAAGTTGGTTAATGTGAGTGTTATCCCGCATGATCCTCGTTCTCACTTTTTCCGTCATAGTATCTCGAGCACGTTGTTGGGATCCGCACTACTCTTCATTTTTTGTCATGCGTACTTACTCTTGATTCGTGATCTTCATGGTTTCGTGTGCAAGATTCTTAATGGTTATTCCATCTGTGTATTATATGCATTGATTCAGATTTATTCGACTTCATCTTATTCGAGTTTGCTTGGTTTGTGGTTTTTTTTCGGTGGTTTGTAGGATTTACATGAAAGTTTAGGAGTTTCATTCGGTGTTTAAAGTGTAGGTTTTGGAGTATTTTAAAGTGGTGGTGTGTTGTTTGAGGCCTAACTCATCCCCAGCTCACTGAGATGGGCACCAAGTTGGCTATTCCCAGCTTGCTTGTCTGCAGCTTGGCTCGCCTATGCAAAATCCTCCTTTCAACTTTGTACATATGTATAGGTTATTCCCTATGTTGGAGTTCTCGCCTTGACCTGTGTTATGCGTTGGATTTAGTCGTTGGCTTGCTTCTACCTCTTTGCTATGAGCTTGTGCTTGATTGCTCACAGCGAGCCCTTGGTCTTGTGTTTTCTCCCCGTATGTTGCATTTCATGCATCTAACTCTCAATGGATTCGTTGCATTCGTTGTTTTTGTTCGAAGCTTTGTATTTCCTTGCTTGTCTGGTGCCCTTCCCCGCTAGCATTTGGTGTTGATTATTTTTTCGTGTTCACCTTTGGCTCCATCGACCCTACATGCACAAGGCTTTCCGAGCTTGCTTCGCATCGTGCTCACCCCCTTTGCATTTACCGTGTCGTTGACCTCCGCTGGCCTCGCACTCTACGCGCTTGGATTTTGCCCCGCTAAGCTTGTTACTTTGTTGATTGGTTTAGCGCTCTGTGTCTCGCTCTCTCTAGTATCCCCGCCTTAGGCCTTCCACCTCACCGGATCCCTCGTGTGTTACGCTAACTCTCAAAGTGATATAACACCCATCCCGTAGTGCATAATTCGATGGTTACACGTCCATTTCTTGGACCCACAACGATCAACTCACCATTTGGCTCGTCGCCCAACTCCATGACATGTGGACCCACTCCGCTTACTTTCCAACTTAGTGCTTGCCGCGTGAGTGTAGACCTCCCACGTTCACTCCACCAAATCACTCATCGCCGACACCCAATCAACTTGGCGCGCCTCCACCCTTCACGCACATCTCACCTACAAAACCGTTGGCCCATCTCATGTAACTCATTGAGCAACTCGGCTTCCACTTGCCCCTTCAACTCGGCTCGCTTCTACTCACCATCCAACTCGCCGAGCTGAGTTGGCTTTCCTCGAGCTAGGACACCTCTCTCACCCCTCTTTGGATTTTTATCAATTTTTCCCTTTTAATCTTGTTTTTATCAAATAAGGGAAAATTTATCAAATTCATCATTAAGGGGGAGTATTTTGTTTGGATTCATTATAGAGTTATTGGGCTTTTCCGGGCCACTTTTCTGGCTTGTCATCATTGTAGTGCTCTTCTTTGCTTGTGGCTAATGATCACATCCGCCACAGCCTTGCGCAAGAGAGCCCCTCTTTTGCGATGTGAGATACCTTCTCTCAAATTGAACATTGTTTTGTCCCCTTGTTCTTACCTACGCCCTTTTGTGCTTTTTTACGTTTCATTCCTCTGCTTCCGATCCGAGACTTATTGTGGCCTTCACTCTTGCGTGATTCATCGCCTACTTCAAGGTGAGTTCTTAATCATCTCACGTCACACAAACACACCCTATTGTAATCAACACTCTATTTATAAATTGTCACAAACATGGGGGTTATCATTGTTCTTGAGTGTTGTATTACATGTAGATGCATTCTCGTCTAAGTCTGATGTCTTGATGTCTGAACCTTGTGTGTATTCTTGCACCCTTCTTTTCATGCATTCTGCACTTCTTTCGGATGCACCATGGAGGATGCTCTTTCCAGACTTGAGCTTCATAGGATCGCTTCTCATCCTCCACCACTTCTTCTTGGTAGAGAGAACTATACATCATGGTGTGCTTCTATGGAACATTAATTTGCTCATGAGGGCCTTTATCCCTTTTATATGGGAAAGTTTCTACACCCATGATCCTTCTTGCCTTGAATATTACCTCGACATGTGTGACCATGTTGTTGGTCACTTAATGTTGCATGTCTACATAGATCCTCTCCGCCTTCATGTGGCAGACTCAAATCCTCCTCACACTATATGGAACATCTTTGATTACTTATTTGGAGACCCTTCGAGATTTATGCTACTACATCTCCTACTGATACAGTTGTCTCCTCTTCCTCTTCATGTGATGATAGTTCTAGTGAAACAAAATAACTTATTTCTATCCCTGATGATGAGGATTTTTCTTCTAGTTCTAATGACGAGAGTACTACTGAGGACTCCTATCCTCCTCTCGACCACTTTCTAGATAATTTTGACACTCCTACCTTCCCATCGACATCGGTAAGTCTTATTCTTAGCCTCATATCGTCATTACATCAACATCCTTTCCACTTCTAGTGTGTGAGGCCCTTTCCACCCCTCCTCCTTCATGTATTGATGATTCATATCTATGTCGACATCGCTCTTTTGTTTATCGAGCCCCATTTTTGGGATGAGTATCTTTCATACCTTCATTGTCTCTTCACAGTGTCTATTTTTGATGTAGTACAGGGAGTTTCTCATCCTTTTACGGTGTTTCAGAGGATTCCTTCATCTCTATTGTTGGGAGTTTCCCTTAGGATTCTTATCACTTCCACGTTTTAGTATACCATCATTGATCCACCCTTGCTTGTGGATCCTCTTTCTACTGTTGTGGGGGTTTTGCTACTTTTCCTTCACTTCACTTGGGCATCCTTTCAATGGATGTTCCTCTCTCACACTCTGATAGTTCTACACTTGTGGAATTACCTTCGGTTCTTATGCACTTATTTACTAGACCTATGTCACATTTCAGTGGACTAGATTTAGATTTTTTTGTACTGATACCTTCGGTTTCCTTTGTGTAGTAAGTGGAATTCTAGTACTTCATTCTTGTCCTTCCTAAGGGAAAGAAAATTGTTTGATGCGGTTGGATATTTTTTAGTCTACAAGCTGAGGACCACATCATCGACAATATTCTTGGATACTTCCTAGAGTTGAGGGTTTCGAGATCCGGCCATGGCTTCACATATTTTGTGGTTGATCTTGTCTCCTTCCTCTCTTATCTTCTTCTTCTTCCAGAGAGATTGCATTTTTACATGGGTACCTCATTAGGCCCTTAGTTTCTAGGACCCATTTGACGCATATTTATTAGATTGTTAGAGGAGTCTTCCATCTCTTGTTGTGGATGTTTTTCCCACTAGGTTTTACTTTTACTTGAGATCCTTTTTTCATGGGTGCCTCATCAGGCTTAGTTTCTAGGACCCATTTCTCTCATTTCTAACTTACCACCTCATCCTAAGTTACAATGAAGGGGGGTGTTGGTGTGTGTCATTTTCCACATCATGTGGTGAGTCATCTCACTTAGGTGAGGTCATAGGTCTTATGTTTCATAGGGGATATGATCAGATTACTCATAGATTTCATCATACGTGTTAGTTTTTAGTGTGTAATATAAGATTTACTTTCCATTTCAGAATGTAACTCCTCTTCTCCACTTGAGGAGGTATGATTACATGCATTGGGGTTACACAACACCCCTATTTGTACCCCCTTTTCTTTAGATATATGTGTGAATGAGGTGAGAGATACCTTTTCTCTGCATGCACATTTCATGGTTGATGCTTTCTTCATCATTGAACGCCGTCATGCTTCCGTTCAATGCAACTCGGTTGATGTGCACATTATCCCACATGATCCTTGTTCTCCCTTTCTCCATCATCTTTCAAGTGTTTTCATTTTAAAGAGGCTTATAAAACTATGAAGGGATCAAAAATTCTAAAAAATGGTTGTGATGAAGTGGCTAGACCAAGGTAGATTTCCAAATATTCCAAGCACATTCAAAATTTGCATGCATATTATGTTCCAAACTCCAAATCCCGCTTTAGTCTAATGCCTTTGTAAACTGGACTTTTAGAGACAGGAAGAAATCTTGCAATTTACATGAAAGTTACTGGATCATGAAATGGTCACGATCTAATACTTTAGAGACATTCAGAACTGTCGATAACTTTTACATGTAAATTACTCATGGAGTTTTGGATCTTTTCGAACTTTAGAGATAGTTGGCATATTGTAGGAAAAAACCCCACTTAATACTCCAGAGAAATCATGTATGCATACAACCCAAAATCATGTGTATATTAAGGTGGAGAAATCACATTCTAGAGCGGTATAAAATCCCATCAAATACTATGTTGGAAATTTCAAGTACACGATTAATCCAAAATCCCTCCCAATTCTAAGGTAAATATTTCACGTGCAAATAAAACCCAAAGGCCTGTGATATACTATAGTGGAGAATCCAAGTGTACAAGAAACTCAAAATTCCACCAAGGTCTAAGATAGAGAATCCAAGTGCATAAACAACTAAAAATCCCACCAAAGACTTTGGCAGTAATTTCACATACAAATGCAAGTCAAAACACGATAGTACACTGTGGTGAAGAATTCAAATTCAAATGTGACACAAAATTATTTAGAGGTCTAACATGGGAAATAATACAATCACATCCTTCCACATGGCCTTGTGAGGAAAAAAGGGGGAGGACTATAGTTTAAAATCAAAATTTTCCCCAAGTTTTATTGGTGTGGGTGGGTAGCAAAGCTCTAGTTTTGGAACATATCTTCTAATCAAGAAAAATGTGTTACATTATAAATATCTCAAGGGTAAATTTTTAATGGAATATATCTTGAACCTTGAGCCATAGTGCTTTGAGAACAATAAGAAATTAAATCTCTTGCCGCTAATTTCTCATTCAATGCAAAGTTAGAGCGAATTTCGAGCTCGACCGAGGCTAGTTATTGGCCTAACACCTTGATTAAGCATGCATACATATCCTCCATGAATTCACAATCCATTTTTAACACGATTGAGGTCATACATTCTTTCACATAGGAATTTATAGTTTATAGTTATATTTGGGTGATTTAGTATGTAACCACATTTTCAAATGAGCTTTTGACTTCCATGCTTCATTTTCCCCTCTCTCATCTTCTTCTTCTCTTATTTTCTACTATAAATGTAAGGATATTCATTTTATAAAATAGTTCCTCTCCCTTGAATGCATAATTACTCTAATTATTTGAGTAACTTGCATTCCTAAGTTTCCTAACCCTCTATATTGGACTTTTGTAATGTGTTTGGTGCATCTTTCTCATTTCTTAATATATTGTGTATCTCTATTTAATAATATAGTTTTTTATTGTGGTTTATATATTCCCTTCACATTTGTGTTATTCTCCCCTTTCCTTTTATTATGTCGATGTAGTGAGTGTGGGCTATATGTGTATGGTCCTGCATTATGTCTATTTAAGAAAGAGATAAAGTGATCCCCTTATTCATCGAGTTTAATTTACAAATTTTTTCAATTAATATATCTCCCTCATTTCCCTTTACATGTGTTAGCTTAGAATTAGTTTATTGGTTATCATTAGAGTAGATAGGATCAAAGTCATTTATCTCTGCAGAGGTCCGCCTCAAGGGATATAAGGCTGGAAGATGGCCACATGGCCTCTTCCTACCGATGATGTGAGACCATTCAAATTATTATGCAACTAACCTAAACTAGCCCCCTTAGGGACTTACATTTGAAATGTCTTTTTAGAAGAGGTTGAACATATACCAAAGGTGTGGGGCTAAGCATCTCTAGTCTTCATAAACCATGAATGCCCGTAGATATATCTAAGACTATATTTTAAGAGATAAAATAATTGTCCCCTTATCTCATAATAAGGAGAATGTATGAAACAAAATGGTCCTCATACTTTGACTCTAAAGAGAAATATATATGATGCACCTGAGGGATATGGTTTTATCCTAATGTGAAGTCAATGGGAGAAAAATCTAAAGTAAGTGGAACCCTCAAACTAGAAGGTAAATGAAGTTCTATTTACTTTGGGGGTTTGATTAACTCATCACTAAAGTGAATATATATAAATTTGAGTAATGTTGAAGTTTTGAGGTGAGAAACTTTGTAGGATGAGACCACATGGACTAGAGGTAAGATTTATAAATATCATTATGAGTGTCATTATTTATTTTTATTAGAGATATGTGGGTGTTTCTTGTAAATTTTAAGATCATTGAGGTGAAGAAAATAAGAGGATATTTTATATAACCATGAATCTGCTTGTGTGCTCCATACATGATCTAAAAACTAGGTATGGATACCCAAGGAAAATAATTTGGAATATGCCAAACTATTTGAGTGTGTGAATCATTATCACCACATGTAAAATAATTAAAGCAACTAGTAGGGTTGTGCCAATTTTTTTAAGGATATGGTATGAGGTATTGATCTCTTAGTATTTATTGGTATTTATATATTTGGATGGAATTATGAAAATCAATATTTCTATTTAGTTTTGGTCCTCAATTCAAATCTATGTTTTCTAATACTTACAACCATATAAGTGTGTAGGTGTGATAAGTGAATGACAGAGGTGGATTTTTGTTTGAATGCACTAAAGATAAAGCTGAAAATAATGCTTTTCAAGGGTGGTAATATTTTCACATCCATTATTCAATATGGGCTCTATACATGAAATTAAGCTAAAGTGTGATATAGAGAATATGACCCTCAAAGATATATATGAAGAGACTACCTCAACCCTCTCATTATTATAAGTAAGAATCATATGGTTTTATGTATTTATATAGATGTTGAAATATGTGACTTTGTTTTATATAAATTACCTTGAAGATCATGATTATCATGTTGATGTGAGTTTTATACACACAAAATACCCTTAAGTATGGAGACACTCCACTCATTTTAGAACTAATGAACTAATTCAATGCACAATTTATTGGGTATGCAATTTAATAAATAATTAAGAGGTGAAATAGTTTGCATGTGACATTGTAATTCCACAAGGTGATTCAAAACCATAAATTTCCTAAATTTTAACCTACTTTAATATGTTTCCAAAAATAACAAAAATGGAAAGGGTAAGGCGAAAATAAATTCTTAGATCAATGTAGACACTCTATTTCAAACTTCACAATGTCAAAGGAATCATATAATTATATTTTTCATGGTCTTGTAAATTCAAATAATCAAACAAGTTTTGAGCTAACACCTAGGTCGGGAGGTGTGAAAGGACGAATTTATTAAAGCTACACATATATGTCTAGTTAACTAGAATATTTCTATTGAACATCCAATATTAATATTCAAGCACATATTGAACCTTCTAATACAACTAGTTTTAACCTAAATTAGTAAAGTAAAATTTAGACTCCATAATTGGTTCCAATTCCTAAGACATGATATCATTAAAAAAACACACATCTTTCACAAGATATTTCCAAATGCTATATGAATGGTATACTCTTTCAATAAAATAAAAATTATATTTTTAAAAATTATAGAGGCCAAACCACCTCATTTCAAAATCTAATTTGAGCTCTATGTAAATATAAACCACTTTGTTGAATATAACTTCAACCAAAAATTACACATGAGGATTACTCTTAGTTTTATAAAATAACTCATTTTCAAATCAAGCTCATCTAATATAGATTTATATAAATAGTTGGGTACACCCTAATATAGTTGTAGCTTGACCCTCTAAAAAAATGATTGGTGATCATACAATCACTTGTTTTCCATTTCTATGGGTTAGCATGCAGAGATGATAACTTAGGTATAATGTTGTGGTATTTATGATTATAAGATGTCATGACTCTTCATTATCCATTATTTTGTGAATATACTCTAAAAACATCTCATCTAAAAATAGTTTGATACTTTTAGCTCTTTCAATCGTTTTAGTAGTATCAATCACAAAAGTATGCTCTGGGTGTGTTGCTAAGATTCTCTATTGTTTCCACATATTGGTCAAATGTTCGATAAACTGAAGTGTATTTGTATCAAAATATTCCAATACATAAAATTTTTGTTCTCGTTTATGAGCTTTATGATTACCACTTTACAAATAAATAAATAATGTTGTACTAAAGAAAATTCATATGTTTTAGCATGACCAAAAGGGATGAGGATATTTCTTTAAAATAAATTTAATCCTTGGAAAAGTTATTCTCTATAGTTATGAAATCATCAATAGTCATGAGTGGTGTGTTTGGAATTAGATTCTCTCTAACAATACTAGCTAAAATAAATAAATAATCTTTTGATTCATTCAACTCTTAAGATATCTTTAAGATTTGTCATTAGTATATCAACTTTCTCCTTGAAATTTGAAATTTATATGAAGTTGATAAAAATCTTTGAGATCTTGATACACTTTTGAGTGCAAGGTAGGAGGTATATATATTTTAGCATCAACAATAATTGCCTCTTCCTTAAGCACTTCCACAACACCTTTTTCATTTTTAGAGAAGCTTTTATCATAGTAAATGGATCACAAGTTGGCTAATCGAATCGAATCATAATCATATTGGAAATGGATTTGTTCTTGGATGAATTTGAAGGATTTAAAACATTATATGCAATCTAGTTCACCACGTTGGGTAGTGTTGTGTTCTCTATATAAATTTGGAAGGGAAAATTCCACTAGGTTGATATTAGTTAGTTAGTTGGTGTGTTTTCAATATTATTACCATAACAATTGAACATTTAATAATTATTATTTCTATCATTAGTATTTGTATTTTAATGTCCAATTTGTTTTGCAGATTCAAGAATTCATCAACCAATTTTGGACCATCTTTTGTACAGATTCATATTCTCTTTTCGTAGTGTCTTGGGGTTTTGTATATAAATCACTAGCATTCACAGGAACTAAAGTTGTTTTAGTTTGGTCCACACGTTGGTTGATATTTTTGAAATAGATAATTATTTATTGGGAGGTATACTGAAATAGTGGGATGGTATTCAACACTAGGATTCTATTTCCTTGATGGTCTAAGTACATGTCAATATTAATGGCCTCTAAATAATCTTGGGGTAATGCAAAGGTAATGGATGGGTTTATTACAACAAAGGCAATAATAACTAAATCTAAATCATTTGTTTACATTTATAAGGCTAGAGAAGAAACAAACTTATAGGTTGTATCAATCATGCTATAAAGATTTTGGAATCTAGCATTAAAAGTATGAATTAGTTCATTTATTTATTTATTCATGCTTGAAAAATATTAGTTCAAGACACTAGGGTTAGTAACTTTTCCAAATCGAGTAATAAAGTCATATTGAAACTTAGTCAATGAAGTGATTCAATTTTTAGGTAGATTTAAATTCCAATCATAAGATGAATCTTACAATAAAAGGAAACACATCTACATTCCATGTCTTCATGTTGTACATATAGGAGTCTAAGAGCAATTTTGAAACATATTACATGTTCTTATGTTTCCTACTTATTGTGGATAAGTACAATGGCAAATATTTTACGGGTTTCGTACCCGATTGGTGATTTCCCCAAGGAATTATATAGTATTATGTCCTAACCAATATGCAGCCATGTTTTGGAAAGTGATGAGACATTTTGTGGGAGAAGTTGGTTTGGATTGAGCTCCTCTAGGTCTTCCTCTATTAGATCTATGTTTTGTATGAATCTTCAAAGATTGAAGCAATTGTAACCCAAACTATGATGAGGATCATTGTAAGTTTTATATGTTTTCCAAATCAATTTATTTTATAAATTCTGAATTTTAAATGGAATGTACTCCTTCTAGCGCTAATCAAGGTTAATATTAATGTGGGATGTGTATCAAAGAACCATATGGAAAGAATCCACTCATTTTAAAACCAATGAACTAATTTATTGCATGAGTTAAAGGGTGTGTGGTTTTATAAATAACCAAGTGGTGAAATATATGACACGTGATGTTGTAATTCTATGAGGTGATTCAAAACCATAAATTTCCTAAATTTTAACCTAATCTAAGATGTTTCCAAAAACTAAAAAAATTTGGGAAGGGTAATGTAGAAATAAATTATAATTAATGCACATATTTTGTTTCAAACTTCACAATGTCAAAGGAATCATATAATTAGATTTTACATGATCTTGGAATATCTAAATTACTCAAAAATGAGTTATCACCTAGATGAGGAGGTGTGAAAGGTTGAAGATTACCGAAGCTACATATATATCTTGTTAACTAAATTTTATATATTAACCTCCAAGATTAATATTCAAAAACATACATTCAATTTACTATAAAATCAATTTTAACCTAAATTAACAAAGCACAATTCAAACTTCATAATTAATTCCAATTCTTTATATAATTGATATCATTCACACAACACACACATCTATCTAAATTTTAGAGAGGAAAGAAACAAAAATCATAATAACTCACAAAACATCCCAATATATTTCCAATTCTTATGAATCGTATACTCCTTTGATAAAGTAATAATGAGAGTTTTAAAAATATATATAGAAAGCACAGAGGCCAAAGCGCCTCGAATTCAAAATTTAATTTTAATTATATTTAAATTTAAAGTATTGTAACTATAACTTCAACCAAAAAATACACACGAGGATTACTCACAATTAACAATAGCATATATGTTCCCTTATTGGATCATCTAAATACAAAGTTACATAAATGATGGGGTATGCTCTAATTTAGTTGTAGCTTGGTTCTCTAAACATAGTGATGATTGGTCATACAATCAATTATTTTCATTTGACTTATGATATCATACAAATATGGACACTTTGATCTATTATCATGGTTTTTAGTATTAGAGGCGTGTATGCCTCTTCATTCTCAATTCTTTCATGATTAAATTCCAACAACATCCCATCTAAAAATAGTTTGATACTTTTGGCTTTTTAAAGCATTTTGGTAGTATCAATCACAAAGTTTTGTGCCTAGGTACTCTTAAGCCTCTCTATTGTTACCACTCATTTATTAATTTCTCCCATAAATTGAAGCATATATGAATCAAAATTTTCCACACAATAAACTCTATTATGCTCATTTATGAGCTCTATGATTCCCACATATGTAAATAAAGAGATAATATTATAATAAAACAAGTTCATATGATTTACTATGAACAAAAGAGATGAGGATGTCCCTCCAAATAGATTTTAGCCTTTGCCAAGGAATATTATGTAGTTAAAACCATCAATAGTTATGAAGTGTTAAAAAGTAGATTATCTCTAACAATACTAGCCACAACAACTAATTTTTCTTTGATTCATTTACTTTTGAAAAAATATCTATAAGATTTTTCATCATTATATCAAATCTCTCATTGAATTCTAAAATGTCTCTGAAGTTGATAAACAAATCTCTAAGAGCTTGATACACTTCTAAGTGTAGGATAGGAGGTGTAGATATTTTAGAATCAACAATAGTTTCCTCTTCGCATCCAATTCCATATCATATTTCACCGTTTTCGGAAAACCTTTATCACACTAAATGGGTCACAAGATATCTCAAAGTGCTTATACCTCTTTTATTTATCAAATCCATGATCTCTTCTTCTATTCTAACTAACATATCCTTTCCACACCGAGTCACTCTATTGGTATTATCTTTTGTAATTTTTCTCTTTCTTATTGTAGTCTATTGTTACTTATGGAGGCTGATCTTATCAATTATCTTTATGTCCATTTTTTGTTTTTATTGCCCCACATTCTAATGTGTATCAATTACTTGAGTAGGGGAAGTAAAAATATTTAAAATAACAACAATAGTTGTTCGCTATGGTAACTTCTAACTACTTTGAATGAATAGGTAATAAGGTGTAATAATTGTAACTAAGGAGATATAAGGGTTAGGGAATGAGTAGAGGAAGAAGAAAAATAATAGGATGAAATGTCCAAAACGAAAGTGGATAAACACTTGGGAATGTACATAGGAAGAGTTTGAGAGGGAAGGGTCCATGGTGAATTAATAGGTGTAAAAACACATACAATCCATATGAGGTTAGAATCTCCATGAAAAATATAGGCTATTTTAGGGCCTTTCTTGGTCTATGTCTAGAGATGGAAGGACTGGAGAAAATGGATGGGGTGATGAATTGCTATGGAATTAATGGAGAAGTAAAAGGAGTAATGTATAAAATAGTAAACGATAATGAGTTTGGAAGAGTAATGGAATGGATGGATGAGATGGAAGGAACAACTCCAACTAAGACACTAGGATTTTAATCCATTGATATGACTATCATGGGACTAGATTTGTAGGGGGTAAAAGCATATAATTGTGTCCCACTTTTTGTTCCACTAAAAAACTATGTGTCCCACTTTTTGTTCCACTAAAAACTATGTTCTATAACCAAAAATTTACCAAACATGTATTTTTAAGAGATTAAATATACCAACGCATAGTGCATCCACAATTTACTTATTTTTGTTAAGTTTTAAAGATTTATTTATAAATAAAATTTTAAAATATTTTTGGCCACAAAAATGGGACACAATAAATAATAGGAACATGGAATTATATGATACTTGTTAGGAATATTCCTTGTATTAGTGCTCACATTATTATTTTTAATAGTTAACTGTAATATTCATATATTACATTAGAAAGTTAGTGTGTTAGTAAGATATTAATATTGTTATATTAATATCATATTTGTGTGAGAAAAATAAAAGATTGTAATATTATTATTATGAGTCATAAAACAATTCATTATTAATAATATAGGATATTGTATTAGTTGTGAGTTTGTTGAATAAACAACTCACGTAGATTATTGTGTGTGGAGATATTGGTGGGATATATGAGAGAATAGTGGTGAGTGATCATAGGAGAGATTAGTGGGATGATATTGGTAAGCCTCATCTCCTTGTTTATAGGAAATGAAAAGGCTATATATTGTAAGCTCTCTCACCATGTAATGCACTCCAAATTATTCAATCAATAATATAGTGTGTGTTGATCAAAGAATACTTGTCAAAGATCACACAAGGAGTCCGCGCAGGATAGAAGGCTCAGAACTAAGGGCGCGGAAGGAAAGTTCAGATTTCAAGACTTAGCTAATTTTTTAGCATGAAGACCTATTTTTAGAATATGACTGTGTGGAACACATCAATGATGCGAGAGATGTGCACGTCATGCATTATCTATCTTTGGAGAAGCGATCAAAGCGTTTATGCATGGAGATAAGCTGAGAATAGAATTGACACTTTAGTTAACTGCAAGAGGACTATAGATAACACACTTGCATGTGTGGCTATGCTTGTAAATGACGTGTGGCTATTAATAGCATTCAGCCTATTTCTGGAATAGATGAGTGGTGAAGGGAAAGTCCCCACCCTATATATATGATGTTAGGTGCATATATATATATATATATATATATATAGAGATAAGAGAGAGAGAGAGACTGGATGTATGGAAGGAGATGTATGTATGTGTGTAACATAGAATATACACATATGATTGAACTACTATATCAGTTCCATATGAGCATTGGTATAGATTAACAATATTGTAAGGAGCTTCTAATTTACTAATAGATGGGAGATATTGGATGAATCTAAGTGTCATTCTATGTGTAGTTGAGTAGTGCATGTTATTAATTCAATCATGATTACTATTTAAGCTTGTTCTTTCATAGATCTGAGTGTAGCATGCATTGTGGAATGATGGATTAGTTATGAATCTATATGTTACTTCCTTCATCATGTTAACATCATGTTACAACAACCCTAAAGAGGGACCTGGTACCTTTGTGCACTTCGAGTGAGCGCTCAATCTAGGCTGAGTGATGTGCCAATGCGACTAGGGTGTTATCTGGTAAATTCTAGGCTACATCATTGGTTCCGTTGTCGAGACCTCTTTTTTAGTTTTTTTTAGGATGGTTCGCGATGAAGACGTACTAGTTAACTCTAGAAAGTATTGAGGAATGGATACATGATCTGGAGGAAGAATATGCATGGCGGTTCAATAGTGGATCTAAGTTTAATGCACGCACTTGGGTAGAATAGAACCTGTATGACAACTTATATGAGAGCTTTTTCACTATCTTTCCAGTAGAACTATATGAGTGGCTTACTGCTTATGCATCTCAGCGGAATTGGAGGTATCGTGCACTTATCTGGAGACACAAGAAGAATTTTAGGCCCTCTATGATGCTGATCTAATCTGGACTCATGCGGTGGATATGTGGTTTCACAGTGTTCTAAACAGTTATATTCTAGAATATTCAATTTAGACGCACTCTTTCCCAGAGGTAGCTGAGTTTCAGTTTTTACGGTATCTAAGAGGATCATATTTGTATTGTATTCCACTAGCGATCAAGATCTTAATGGTAACTTTGAACTTGGAGATTAAATTGATGGCTAACTATACTTCGCCATGCGCGGGCGGAAACAGTTTGGTTTAAGATGGCCGACCTAGCGGTAGAGAAATAGAGAGAGGAAAGGAGGTTTAAGTATAATGAGGTGCAGAGGGAGATAGAGAAGTAGCGTTTCATTGCAGAGAGTATGGCATAGAGGAAAGAGATGGCTCGTGTAGGATTTACTGACTCACGTAGAAGACGTGGAGCCAAAGCATCGAACTCCCCATCTTGGAAAGCGTGATAGAGATCCCCCTCGGCCTCACATGGAAGTGTGCCAAAAAGACTACCTAGAACGTGGGCATGTATTTAATCCACCTAGTGACCTAGCCCTTGCGCTTGGTTTTCAAGATCTAGTACAAGTAATTAGCAAACTAACTTGGGAAGTAGGAGAGCGGGAGTAAGTCGGGGATCAAAAACATCAATGGCAAGGACAGATGACTTCAATGTCATTTAGAGGAGCATTCTTAGGCACATCATCCACATTGAATGTGAGTGTACAAAATGTTGGATTCACCTCTATAAGTGGAACTACCTCACATCCGTAGAGGTACAGGTATAGTACTAGGTACTCTTTGTCGGAGCATAAGGGATTACGTCTATAGGCCCTATTCCAACTACGGTGGTGGATCGGGGGTCTAGGTGGTTCTAGTTTAGGTGGATATGGTGGTTCTAGAGGCAAAGGGGACATAGGAGGTTACTGGATTAGGTGGGTAAGGCCTTGCAACAACCACAAAATATATATATGGAGATGTCTCTTCATCTCCTGGAGTATAGAGGTATAGAGGATGCTTTCCGAACATGTGCATATGTGTGAAATATTGTGGTGCGCTAAAGGGATCATGGCTATTGAGTGAAAGGAAAGTCAATTCACCACTACATTATAGGCGTGCACATAGCTAGTATAGGAAATTTGACCTTGATCAAACTTGTGTGGATTATGTAGCATTGAGAGATGCTTTCTTGAAAGAGTTCCATATACTTGAGTTTGAGCAGAAGAGTATAAGTGCTCAAGGATATCAAGCAAGGCACTACTGAGAGTGTACGTGAGTATGATGCTCATTTTAAGACACTTCTATCTAAGCTATCTTATGATATTCATGATTTCCAACATGCACAGTGGTTCGTTGGAGGATTGATTACCCCTTTTAGAAGGGCGCTATCACATAAGACATATACTGATCCGCATGAAGCAATGGAAGAAACTTTACGTGCTGAGGAATTTGGGAGCATTGACACTGGTGTTAGTCCATTCCTAGAGGCATAGATTGCAGCTATGGCAAAGTAGTTAGTGAAGCTATCAACAAATTCAGCCCATGAAACACGCTCAAGAATCTAGTGTATAAATTGTGAAGTGGAACGTCACACCAAGGATAGTTTCCCTCTCAGATCTATATGCTCACTACTATTGGAATGTAAAATTTGTCATTTGAATCATGATGCTAGTCATTATCCTTTGTTATAATGCGCGATAAGGAATAATGTATCTTGCTTTTGCAAAATTTATAGGTCCACGACCCATGATACTGAGGATTGTCGATGATTGGTTAGATCCAAGATGCCATAGACCTTGGGGTACGATAGACAAGTATAATAGATAGTTCTAAGGGTAAGAATGAGCACTAGGATTGGGATCATAATCAAACATGCTATGACAGGAATGAGGGGCACTTTGAAGTAGGTCATGGAAAGGGACGTGGATATCATGGTGGACATGGAGGACAAGGCCATGGTGGAGGAAGAGGTGAGTTCCCTTATGGAACATGTTATACATGCGGATCTCCTGACCACTATAGGCATGAATGTCCTCATAATATTACATGTTCTTTCTGTGGAAAGAACCATAGCTATGAAGAGTTCTGAACTTATATGAGCATCTGAGTAAGCAACATAAGCAAGAGAACAAAGGCATTGAGATGGTTAGAATCTAGCACATGGTAGAGGATCAGTGGATGCCCAAGATAACAAAAGGACCTGAGGCATTGACAGTGAAGATTACTACACGCACCAAGCAATACGCGCAAGAGAGGCATTGCACCAGAAGCCTACGATCACCAAGGAGGAGGTTTTGCATGCAAGGTACCCAAATCCTGCTCATCAAAAGGAAGTTTACTAGGATACCATGGAAGTGCTAAGGAATCTTCAGGGTGAGATACAATACCTAAAGGAGCAAAAAGAAAGCATCAGAGATAGTCCAAACTAATATTGATGATTTGTGAGAGTGTGCAAGATGTTGCGCCAAGAGAACATTATTCTACTATTAGGAAGTTGGTTAAAAGGGAACACTCCGCGTGCAAGTTTTGAGTCCGGATGAAAAATTCTACATGCAAATATTCCCCTAATAGCATTGACTATGACAAAGAAATTACTCTAAATGCTTGTTGTGGATGGGTGGCTATTGAGAAACATATTGATTGATACAAGTGCGGAAGTAAATGTGCTTACATTAGATGCATGGGTACAAATGGGGAGGCCTCCATTGTAGCCATCATCTAATGTGTTGTTTATGGCAAACTAGACTAAGGCCACTCCCATAGGAGTTTTGAAAGATGCATCTATAACTATACAAGGGGCCAAGTTCACTGGGGATTTTGAGGTATTAGCACTTGCAGAAGCAGACAATTTTCTAGCCTTGCTTGGATGCCCTTGGTGTTATGCGAATAATGTTGACTTGAGATTCAATAAGGGGTATATCAGATTTGAAAACAAGGAGGAAAGGGTTGTGATACCTTTGACAGATGGAAAGTCTACACCATATGTTGAACCTCTAAGTGAGGAGGATTTAAACAGAGTCTATGTACGCACTATTCAAGACCTAAAGGTCAATGAGCCATCAAAAGAAGGCATCCTACAGTGGGAGGATTCTCATTCTATTAGTGATACTATAAGTATTTCTTGTGACAATTGGGCTCATGATACATATGAATTAGTAGGATGCGAGGTGAAAAGCATGGTTGTGCATAAGAATGGAATTTGTTCAATTCAATGGATAGGTAGCACAATATCTTGGTATACAAGGACATAAGATCTTCTTGCCTTTCTGAGGGCCATGGAAACACAGTGGATAGATCAAGTTAAAAGGAGAGATATGTTAGTATATACACTATGCGGGATAACACGCATGCGTTGGTGGGTAGTCCACAGAGATAATCTTATAAATTGGGAAGAGATTGGAGTCACTTTGTCTACTAGGTTTATAAGGAACAATGCACCTACACAAATATGCACTTATCATGGTGATCAACCTATTCGGCATCTCATTCAACAGTGTGAGAGACTCTTGAAAATAGGATAGAAAGAATTACCACCTTCACTCTAGGTGTATAGATTGTATTTACACTACAAGGATGTGCACGCACTTTGGTATGTATATGCGTAACTACATCGAGAAACTGGAACTCGGCATGATTTGATTGCATGAATGATCCAGACTTTCGACTACTTCTTGAATAAACCTCCTATAGCAGAGGCATTAAATTTTTCAAGTGCTTAACTATATGAGATAGTGCAAAATCTAAGGAGCATATACAAGAATTATTTGGTGAGGCGAGTCCGAGCATGTTTTGAAAAGGAAGAAGAAATGGACTCCATACTACTTGAACACGCTTTCCTTGAGAAAGAGAAAGGAAAGATGGTTTACATAATGGATGATGAGGATGTTGAGAATATGGATACTAAACATTCACACGGGGTGCACGAGGTCTTGAAAAGTGTAGAAAGGATGCGTGCACCACCATGAACCCATTAAGACAAAGAAGGTGAATATAGGTTCGGAGGCTGAGCTTAAGGAGGCCATAATTGGAGATTATTGGTTAGACTCGGAGGTAACAAAGATCATCGAGTTACTCAGGGGATTATCGGAATTATTCCCTCGATGATATCATGAACTTAAAGGCATGCATGAAATACTTGGGGAAATGAAGATCAAACTTAAGGGCGGTGCATGTCCAGTTAGAAAGATACCTTACATAATGAATCCTAATTTGCATGAAAAGGTAAAAGAAGAAATTGATAAAATGTTGAAATATGGAATTATCAAGCCCCTTGATGAGTTAGAATGGGTTAGCCCAATGGTGATCAGTATCAAGAAGGATGGATGATTAGGATATGTGTGGACTACAAGCAATGATTCAATGAGGAAATATTAGAAGGAGTTGCGGGCACGTGAAATATATTCCTTCACATACGGATTTTCCGGTTTCATCAGTTAGGATTGCTCAGGAGGATCAAGAAAAGATAACATTTACTACTAAATGGGGTAGTTTTGCCTATACTGTGATGCCCTTTGTATTGAAAAAATGCCTGCTATATTCTCATGCATAGTTGTTCAGGCATTTAAAGGATTTTATTCACAACTTCTTACAGGTATACCTAGATGATTGGATAGTATATGGGATTGTGAAAGATCATTGTGACAATTTGCGCTTAATGTTTGAATGATGCAGAAAATTGAGTATCTCTTTGAACATCAAGAAGTGCATATTTTCTACGCCATTTGGGATACTATTAGGACATATAATCTGCAAGGAAGGTTTTCTAGTTGATCCAGCCAAGGTTGCATAGTCATTTTAGGCCCTGGAAGCACCTACCCGGTTAGAGTGAGGTGTGCGGATTTTTAGGTCATACAGATATTATAGAAAATTCATAAAAGGGTATGCCAAAATTGCTACACCCTTGGAAGAATTGCTAAAGGGGAAAGGTACATTTTATTGGGAGAACTATAGCAGCGCACATTTGAGATATTAAAATAGAGACTTACTACCATGCCCCATTCCACGATTTCCCTCATGGGATAAACCATTTCATGTGCATGTGGACACTTCTGGCATGGCCATTGCCACTGTGTTAGCTCAACCTAGAAAGGTATTATAGATCATCCAATATGTTTTGCTAGTAGGAAGTTGACTCTTGCGGAATGGATATATACAACTACAGAGCGCAAGCATTGTTAATGATCTATGCATTGTACAAGTTTCGACAATACTTATTAGCAACACCATTTGTGTTTTATACAAATCACATGGCATTGAAGTACTTGGTAAACAATCTGCTTTTATAGGTGCATATGCAGATGGGTGCTCTTATTTCAAGAATTTGACTTCACAGTTGTGGTGAAGCCAGGGAAAAGCAATTTTGGACCAGATCATTTATCTAGAATCAATTCAGGAGAGGATGCACAGAAAATTGAAGAAACAATGTCGGATGCATAGTTATATAGGTTACAACACGCGCCCATAGAATTAGAAGACATTGTTGTCTTTCTATGAACATGTATGGCACCAGAAGGAATGAAAGCATTAGAAAAGAAGCAACTTGCTATACACGCGACACCGTTTATGTTAATCAGTGGTGACCTCTACAAGCTAGGTAGAGATGAAGTATTACGTCGTTGTGTATTAAAACATGAGCATAAAGATATTATGGAAGAAGCTCATGGTGGTATTGCAAGAGGCCATTATGCAGGTGATGCGACTACCTGGAAGATCCTACTTGCTAGATTATGGTGGGAGACATTGTATAAGGATTGTAAAGAATATTGTAAGGCATGTGATCATTGTCAACGCCTAGGAAAACTAGGGCAAAGAGATGAGATGCCTTTAAGACCAATTACTAGTTCGAACCATTTGAGAAATGGGCCATTGATTTTGTAGGACCTATTTCACTAACCACGCGTGAGGACTAGATTGCACTATATCATTACTTATAGATTATCTCACATGGTGGGCAGAAGCAACACCTACTAAGGATTGTACGGCAGCTACAACAACTAGGTTTATGTGGGAGAATGTTCTTGCGAGATATGGGTGTCCCTTAAGATTGACAAGTGATCGAGGTACACACTTTTTAAATGAGACAATCAGGATACTATTAGATGAGTTTATGGTTGCACACCATAAAACTATGCCTTATCATCCTCGGAAAACGGAACTCACGAGGCCTTGAACAAGATTTTGAGCCGGATTTGAAGAAAAATTGATTTTGGAAGAAAGGATTGGGATGAAAAGTGTCACCTGTTTCTTTGGGCATATAGAACAACTTACAAGAGATTGAATAAAGCCACACCATTTCGAGTTGGTGTTTGGCGCAAATTGTTCTCCTATAGAATTTATGTTACCTTCTTTGTGCATTACATGCCTTTGGATGTCTAGGCGATGAATAGACTTTATAAGAGCATATCAAAAAGATGATTCAATTGGATGAGCGTCGAGCCATAACAAGATGGAGTTAGAAGTAGGAAAAGGCCAAGCAAAAGGCATGGCATGACAGAACATAAGGGATAAGAAATTTGAGATTGGACAAATGGTACTTCTTTATGACTCAAAGTACATTGGTTGGGGCCATATGTTATCACTTCTATACTTGAATCAAGTGCTTTCCAGTTATAAGTACTTGATGGAACACGGCTGCTACGATTGTTTTAACGGGAGTAGGCTGAATCCCTACTATAAATAAGTCTTCTTGGTGTTTGTAATAAGGTAGTATTGCCATTTAGTTTAGGTTTTCAATTATGTATTTCCTTATGTGTTTCCTTCATTGTCGTTATGATTAGTTAATTTCATTGTTGTTCTTGTGTAATAAGCATGCTTGTGAGCATGAAGCTAATTACTTTAAGTATCAAGATTATTTATGCACAAGAGGAATTCACATCTTTTTAGTGTGGGGTGGTTGTAGTTATCCAAGAAAAGACCGTGGAATTGAAAGGTGAAAGGAATAAGTACTACTGGTGTGCTTTAAGTCAAAAGAGATTGCTTCAAAAGTGACCAAGGATGGAGATGAATAAAAGAACATTATAACGTGAGGTAAGTGAAGGCCATGATAGCTACTTGGGAGAAGGTACATTGATGAGGTACTCGGGTGTAGGAGCATGCTGTTGAGAATTCTATGATCGGAGGGGTAGGAAGGCGCTAGAAGGTTATAACTAGGCACGAAGATGTACCGCAGAATGAATGGATTTGGTCAATGAATGAGGGGATATTTGGTAGGTGAAGGAGCAATAAATGCATCAAAATTTGAAAAATTTATATAAGGATGGGATGTAGATTCATTTTTACCATTGCGACTAAGAGTATTTGAGAAAAGAGCCAAGTGCGAAGAGCCGAGTGATGAAGTTAAGGTGTGAAGGGTGTGAAACCAAGTGTGACAACCAGATATGTATGATAAGAAGCTTACGTCCCGGTGGTGAAGGGTTTAAGAAAATCAGGGAGACAGAAAAGGGTTAGGTTACGAAGTTTCCACCTAGGGCATGATTGAATCGAGCTAGGGTTTGATTCAAAAGTTATAGAGTTGAAGAGGAGACATTTGCAAGGTAAAAATGGCACCGAAGAAGGCATCTGCAATAGTAGTAAAAGGAAAGAAGAAGGTAGTCGTTGAGGAGGAAGAAATGGCACTCAAAGCCATTTTTCAGAGATGCAATATCCAGAAGGAGTCATCATTGGGAAAGAATGGGATTCACCCATCAGAAAGAGAAAAGTGAGTGAATATAATCATAGGACTTCAGAGAACAAGAAGGAGCTTGATTCCTTGCTCACTGCTAGAATGAACAAACCTGACGGATGACATGCCAATGTATGATGATTCGGGTGAAAATCTTTTGAAGAGAATTGGGGTCTACCAGTTGTATGAATTTCCATATTTTTGGAAGTATGAGCCCTTATATCAGTGGCTCATGAGCAAGGTGCATGAAGACTTCTTCTACTTTGCAAGACACAAAGTTAGAATCTCATTTGCACTTGTCTCATCAGTTATAGGTCTGAAGGCCACAAGAGAAGATATAAAAGGTGATCTTGTAGATAAAGCCGTGATTGTAAATACCAAACTAGAGTTGGGATACTTGAAGGGTTCGCACAGAATGGACATAGATAATTGAAGAGCTATCCAGAAGTTGTAGGCCACCTTGTTACCAAGTTGAATGATTAGGAGAGTGGTGGTCTCAGGTAAATACTATGTGGTTACATGTGGCACGTAAGATGTCAGAAGGGACAATCTACAACATTGCAGGCTATATTGCAGAGCAAATAGTTGAAGAAGCACACACAAGAGGGAAGATCAACTTTGGGGCTGTTCTATTATCACTGGTATTTATGGAGATCAGAGTACTAGATGGACTGAAGGAGAACATATGGGAATACCCCATGGAGAACAAGTCCCAGGTGAAAAGATTCAACAAGTACCTATGCAAGGGGGCCATGACAGATGATGTAAAGCAAAGGGCAGAGAAGTGGTATGACAGGCTCTGCGTGGCATTTGGGGAAGAGTGGCACATCCCAAAGGACCTACCAGCAGTGGTAGGAAAAAAGTTTAGTTTGTTGTATATCAACATTTCTGCATCACACGCTTCCCAATGAAAGATGGATTCTGGAGCCCTTGGTGCAAGTTTCCTTACGCATTCACTTGCAAGGTATTTTCAAGCATCTGTTCATAGATTTATAGACACGTGCTAACTAGTCTTCAATGTAGATAAGGTAGACTGTGATTACCATACACTGAGGAAGAAGTATGTGTACCCAGCATAAGCACTTATACAGAAAGGATCATTTCAGAAGTATTGAATATCAAGCCAATAAGCTTGGTTGTAGTAGATGTGGGGGAAACATTGGTGTATCTCTAGTTGAAGCTGAAAATGGAGAATAAAAATATGTGGAAGGTGAGTTCACACTTCCAGCACCACCAAAGGGAAAGCATATAATGGAGAACATCCCAACGCTTAAGCCCACATAACCATTTGAAGTGTAGGATGAGGAGGAGCACGAAGATAGTGGTGGTTTGGAGCATAGGGGTAGAAACATCCTACAAGTAAAGGTGAAGTTGAGCGCGCCATTATACCACCTTAGCCATAAGGGGGATGATGAGGATGTGAATGCAGTCCAAGGGGAGCACATGTTTAAAAGGGTATTTAGGAGAACAAGGACCCAAGGTGCTACTCCAACCACTATGCATAAATCACCTAGAATCTCCCCACAAAAGGAGGCTACCGTGCAGAGGAGGAAACTAAAGTTGAATGAGGAGGTGGAAGAGTCAAAGGAAAGCATGCCTAATTCTCCTACACTTCTAGAGGACATAGAAGAATAGGGTGAGGCATCAAAGGAAAAAGAAGAGGATGAGAAAATACCGTGAGGAGATAGGCTGCAAAGGATGTTCGGACACATGGAGACACAAGTCCCTAATTTGGAGGCTAAAGTTCCTAAGTAGTAAAGGTCTAGAAGAACAAGTGGAGAGCACATTCCACCGGCCATGGGGTATGTAGAGGATGTAGGAAAAATTGTCCGCACCCACTTCTAGAGCATGATAGCGCAAAAGGATTTATTCGGCTGGGAGTTAATGGATGAAGATATGGTGATGATGCACACTCAAAGCAACTATCTTGGTCAATGCATACCCACATGGATGAGCTCGACTTTGATGTGTGTGAAGAGTCATTCATTTTGAGAAGACTAAAGCAGGCATCTCAAGCATACGAATGACAAGAAAGCTTCAGCCTCTTTGTCATGTCGATGAGCAAGTCAAGTCAACAATGCATTGGTGAAAGTTTCTGAGGTGGCTAGAAGAAATATGGACAAAGCTGCCACAATCGATCAATTGTGGGCAAAGGAGTTGAAGACAAAGGATGTAGAGATAGCACACATAACACATGAGAGGTACTTTCGTAGAAGAAGAATGAGGTGTTTATACGTACTTAAAATTGTAGGGTCACCGCACCGCCGAACAATGCTACACGTGCCCCAATGATGATATAGGTCTCCTCGCAAGGTGTTTAGGATCTAGAAAATCTCTCCAAGTATACGTTAACATCCCGCATGCCCCACTTAGCCCCTATGTGCTTTAATTTTTCCTTCCCCTCTTTTCTTTGCTTTTCGGTCTTTAGTGACAAAGCGCGCCCTGCTGGGGCGGTCTCGTGACCGCCGCCTGGCAAGGTGGTGGTCCTGTAACCACCACCCTGCTCAGGGCGGCGCTCCTTCACGCATTTTCCAAAATTCTCTTTTTAACGCGACTCGTGTAAATTTTCAATGTTTATAAGCTTTTTCACCGCCTTTGCTTGTATTTATGATTCGGTTCCACTGGAATAATGTTTTGGCATTGTTTATAGTTTAAGATATCAATTTGGTTTTCACCTTTGGGTAAATGGGATTCTATAAATAACTGTCTTGTGCTCAAGCAAATGGCCCCTCAAAATTTGCCTCTGAATTTCTCATTTCAATATCTTAGCCTTTCAATTTTGCTTAGGATTCATAGTTTCATTTGTTATATGCATGGTTAGTATTGTTTAGCTGTTAGAAAGCCACATATTCTCCTTGTGTAAGTGTTTTTATTATTTCATCCAACCAATCGAGTAGGATAGTTTGATTTTAGTAGGAAGCATTAAAGTTAGTTCTTCGCTTGTCACGTAGGATAGTTTCAAGTTCTGGACATTTTATGTTGCATGACTTGTAATAAATCCCGCTAGGAATTGCATAAGCCAAGCTCTATTCTCTTGCGCTATCCCTCTCCTACTCACATTGTATTCAGTCTACATCCTAAGCTACCATTATCTCATATCTACTTCTACTTGATGCTAGCATTACACACTTTTACGGATCCACGTGAGCACGAAGAACAGGAAATCACACTGAGGGGACAAGGCCACACACCATCGGATTCACCACTGTTATGCAAAATCCAGTTCAAGCTTTCAAATTTCTAGTTAAAAGCATATCAAGTAGAGTAGTCAATCATTTCATTTCAGTTAATTTTACTTTCGATATTGCCAGGGAAGCTGTGGGGATTGATAGTTTTAAAAACTATGATTCACTCCTCACTTCTGAGGTAGGATCGAGAGTCTTTCAAATAGATTAGATCAGTTATCTGGTTACTTAGAATAGATTCACAACTAGCACAGACAAGTAGCTATACTCGGCTACTTTGTTTTAATTTCGTTACTAGTTTAGTTTTCAATTTCTAGATATATTAGATAATTGCTCTTTTTTAGTTTATCAAAATATCAGATTTAGGAATATACATAGATATATCTTGCATAGTCGATTTATTCTGTCATTAATTAGCTTTATATCACTTCCTTTTGCATGACAATCATGGGACCTAGGGAGCCCAGAGAATACATATTTGAGCCTATCGTGCCTCAACCCAATCTTGTCGCAGCAATAACCGATATAGACCAGAATCTTAGAATCCAAGTCTTCCAAACAACAACAGACTTACAATAGATCAGCTCACAGTTAAGAGGGTTAAACATAGAAGACGACCAAGCACACATATTCTGGTCAAACCAACCAAACTACAGGTTACCCTAGATAAACATCCGCATGACTGTAGAAGGGCTTGAAAGAGAGCAAACATTCGGTTGTGATCCTTTGGTCCCACAGCCAGACGTAGGAGATATTCTCACTGATATAGACACTAACTTAAGAATTTAGGTTGCAAGAACACCTATAAGATACTCTGAAAATATTGCACAACTGTTAATTCTGAACATAGAGGCCAAAAAGGCATACAACTATTAGATACTAGGGATTAGAGACTGATTCCGCACATGACCATAGTAGGTCCACAACAACCACAAATCTACGGTTGTGATTCACAAATCCCACAACCCAACGAGTCCACAGGTCAATCCAACGTTGACGCTGGTTTACACACATTAGTATTCAGATCCACTCCACTTCCACCTATTATCATCACACAATTATCCCTATTGGATATAGTAGCTAACAAAGCTAAGGATTTCTGACTAGGTGGAGAATCACCCATAGAATCCACCATATCCATCATCCATCCTATGACCCTATCTGGAGATATACACGAAACAATCCCAGGTCATTTTCCCGTATCCCACAACCTATAGATCGAATCATGCCAGAGCTCGATATTGATTGGAGCCTTCGAGCAGTCATCCTCACCAACCGATCTATCACGCCAAGTTCGGTTAGGAGGGCCTTCTTTGCCTTAGATTCGTAGATTCCATTAGTGCGTGTCGAAGATATAAGATTTCCTAACTAGTTTACCCATACCCCACGTATAGTCCATCCCCACCGGCTGTCTCGGCATGACCTCGGGAGGTCGGGTGCGAGGAAGAGTTACTTGTAGATTCCCATGCTCGCTTGTCACTTTTCCATCGTACAAAATTGGTGAACCCGACGTGAAACACACAGTGCTTCCCCTTTTCTTTATTACCTCTTTCTTCCACCTTCGCTCTTTCCCATTATTCTGCGGGTATTCATATACCCCCCGAATATGTCGGGATTCGATGCATATGGCAGACCTCTCCTAGGTCTTGAGGCATACTACACTCAACTAAATAGACAGTCATCACCCTCGCTCTCAGTATGGGGTGACAACTATTCAAATAACCAATTATCAACACAAGCTCCACCTCCAAGGACTAGATATAGTTCATCTTTCCAAATAGAGGAGTTGGATCAACTCACGTGCGTAAACACAACAAATAGAGCCTTCAGGCTCGAACAATATGACATTCATAGGAGAATCTGGTTCGTCTCCTCAGGTGCTGCTTAGACCACAAATTAGTAGACAATCAGATCCATACCTGGTTTTAGATGATGATCATTCAGTACGTTACGCCAGGAATGAACAACGCTCTGGAAGTATGTACCCACCTATAGGAAGTTTACAAACATGACCCGAGGTCTCTTTTCAAGAAAACACCTCCATACCATTACCTATAGGAAATGCCCTCGGTGAAACTTGGCAGGGCAACGATCAATTCATAGCGGGTATCACATGACTATACAACCTCAGAATATACAACAAATGCCACCAAGGCAAAATACTGGGACTTCACCAAATGAAGTCATTTCGACTTTAGTAGAAAGAATTAGAGGGTTAGAACTTGCTCAAGCAAGTCAAACATCTCAATTCATGCAGGCAGGAAATTCCAATCCTCCACATCATCCTAGCCAAGTAGACCTCCTCACAGGAATAGGCACGTTGGGCATGCCTCCTCAGTATTCACAACAAACACCAACTAGAACCGCCGCCTCCAACACCATTCGGGTGGAGAATATGATACCTCCCGGTCTTGTACAACACAATCCACTCTTGGGGAATACTCCTTCATACTTAAACATGTACTCCAAGTCGCCACAAGAAGATATGTTCTCCTCTCCCGGCATGCTTGCTCAACCACAGGGGCTTCCTTATGCCCCTGCAAAACATACACTACACCGTATCAACAACCCATTCCACCTCCTCCCCCTCAATAGGCACCATCAATGGTCAAAACCTATGCGATAGGGACTTACTCAGAGTATTTGAAAGAGCCCTTAGACTTCACCATATGAAGCATCATGCTTCCGAGACCTCTTCCCGATTTTCCCAAATACAAAGGGGAGGGAGACCCGAATACACACATTAAGGCCTATGCTACAACCATTCGAGAACTGCTTCCTTGGGATGGGGTTGTTGCCAAAATATTCCCAAAACCTTGGAGGGCATCGCCCTCGATTGGTATTACAGAATACCTAAAGCTTCCATCCATTCATTTAAACAACTAGTTTCAGAGTTCATTAAGGCATTTGACATGAACAAACTGTTAAGAACAGGAATCAGGGAATTCTTGCACATTAAACAAGAGCACAATGAATATGTTGCTCATTTCATCCAGAGATGGCATACAGTCCTTTATTCTTCCAGTGCTCCAAACATGGACCAAATGGAGCTATGTAATTTATTCCTTCATTCTCTCAGTAGAGAGGTGAAGGAAGAAGTCCAGAAGTTCCCACTAAGGACTTACGATGAAGTACTTGAGAGCGCTCTCCAAATAGATCAAGCAGCAATAGATAGCGGTCGCATGAGGCATATGAAGAAAATGGGAGGTTAACCACCCCCAACTAGAATACTACGACTTACCCTACTACCACAAACATCAATCAAGGACCTAAAATCCTTAATAAAAATGACGGTGCAATAACCGATGGGGTAACTGACCAAGCTAAAAAGGTCAATGTTCTAAATACTCCACCACTGGTTAACAATCAATGAAACAACAACTTTACCCCAATAATCAATTCGGTGGATTTTAATCATCCACAACAACAACAACAACAACAACGGATCCAAAATCAAGGTCCAAGCCAAAACTCAACCTGGATATCAAAATCGGAACCAAAATAAAAAACAACAAATACAAAACCTTAATCCTAATGACAACAGCGGTTTGATTAGAGTTTTGGGCCACATATACGCCAAACCAAAGAACCTAGAAATTACAATCCTAACTCGTATTGTGGGTTTCACAAGATTTGAGGCCACGACACTAGAATGTGCCGTGACTACAATAAATTCATGCAACGTTTGCCAGAGGAGCAAAGAAAACTTTTCATAGATATGTTCTTGGTAGATCCTGCGTCACCAGTGCCAAATACTTTTACAGGGGTAGTTTCCCCTCAAAATGCTCCCCTCAAGATCTTCAACGATCCACTCCCAAATCACAATAACAACAAATTAAATCCGAATGGGATGAACAAAGGTGTAATGGTAGGAAACAATGATCATGAAGCCTCGACTTCACTAAATCCATCTATTGCACCATAGTTAGGGAGTCAGCCACGACCCAAGATAGTCGGCTTAGTGGAGTTAGACACTGAGTTACCCATGGAAGCCGTAACAAGGACACGAGAGTATTCCTCTCAGCCAAGTCCAAGTTACCCGCTAGAGGCAGATAACATCCAACAAATATTAGTAAAACCTGTAGGTGCCTATGATTTAATTAATGACCTAACAAAAACCTTCTCTCACATCTCCTTTTTGGATTTGCTGAGGAACTCTCCGACCCACAGGGCTGCTCTTTTAGAGGCATTAGGGTTAGGACATTCAATTAACATCACTCTACCTCTCGAAACACAGGTAAACCATATAGACTTTGATATCTACCCTCCGGGGCAGCCGGATAGGGATACTGAGTTTATATTCGAAATAAACAAAATGCCAACAGACACTGAGATTACACGTAGAGGTGATCCGGCCTTACATTTGCAAGTGTGGGTTTATAACAATTACGTTAAATGCATAATGGTTGTGATGGGGCAGCAGTGGTTAACATAGTCCCCTTCTCTTTCCTTCAAAAGCTAGGGCATGGAGAAACAAACTATTTCATGACTTGGAATACGCTAAGAGGCTATGATAGCCTTAAGGCCACTTTGATTGGAACTATAACACTACCAGTTACCTTAGGACCCAAAACAATCCTGATTGAGTTTTATATTATAGATCGGGAAACCAATTATAATATGATCCTCGGCTGACCATGGATACACCGTATGAAGGCAATCCCTTCTATGTTATTTCAAGAAGTAAGGTTCTTGCACTTAGGAAAGGTATTCGTAGCCAAAGGTGATCCAAAACCATTCGATATACACCTAGCTGACTTAAAGAAAAGACCGGGCATTCACTCTGAGTTTGAACTCCCAACAAACCAACTTAATAAACCAACCGACGCGAAACCAGAAGAAAAGTTGGTACCTACAATAAATCTTGAGACTATGAGCCTAGTCAAGACTATCCAGCCCTCAAGAATGAGACTAACATTGTAGAAACAGTATCATTAGGAACTACTACGAAGATTGTTGACTTACTAAAATAGGATCTACCAATTTTCCTATCATTTGATTCTATAGGTATGGGATATACCCTAGGTGTTGGTGCTCTTCCAGTAGAGGATCTCTGCATGGTAGAAGTAACCGAGGTAGAAAAAATTGACGTAGCAAATGTCCCAACATCCATCTTCCCAACTAAATATTGGACTCTCCATTTCGATGGAGCAAGATGTCATTATGGGGCTTTTGAGGGCAGTGTGATATTTACTTCTCAGGGGAAAGATCCTACCATTCGCCTTTAAACTAAATTTCGAATGTACAAATAATGGCGCGGAGTATGAAGCCCTCCTTCTTGGCCTCATCATAGCTAAAATGCTCGGTGTTAACAACATCAGGGTGTTAGGAGACTCTCAATTAGTAGCGAACCAAGTCTCTGAGGTGTATGAAACCAGAGCTGAACACTTACAGCTCTACAAAACAATGATATTAACTTTGAGCAAAGAATTTTACTTCATATCCATTGAAGCAATCTCGTGAGAACAAAATCTTCTTGTGGATTCTATAAAGAACCTTAGCGCCATCACTCTTCACCCCAAACAGTGACTTAGAAGATACCCGTTTCATGGTATCCCTTCGTACTGAACCATTAGTGAAAATAATGTCAAACCCTCTTTTAACAAACATAGCTGAGAACAACTCTATTATCCTAGACCATGTTGATAGTGATAGAGCCACTCTGGATTACTTAAATGCCTATGCAATGTTACATCTCACCCATCATGAGGTAAATTCATCCTTAATCCCACATTCATCTTCCTACTTCGGAAATCCCATGATAGAGCTTCCCCCACAAAAAGAACTCAGCATGTACACAGTAGAGAATGGAGATGATCTGGAATTACCTCCAGCCCCGCCTGAGTTTGAAGAAGGTAATGCTTCTTTAATCAAAGAAACAATTGATATTAACATTGGAACGGAGGAAGACCCAAAGATCTTGAAACTAGGATCTTCGTTAACTCCAGAAGAAATAGAAATACACACTCGAATCCTCAAAGAACATCAAAAGGCTTTCACATTTAATTATAAAGAAATGACAGGGGTTGCACCACACATCGCGGTACATAACCTCGTCACCAAATCAGATGCAAAGCTAGTTAAACAAAAATTGAGACCAATGAAACCCAAGGTAGCTCTCATGGTAAAGGAAGAAGTAATGAAACTCCTCCAAGTAGGATTCATCAAACCAGTCGATTATTCTCAATGGATATCTAATATCGTTCCCGTTCTAAAAAAGAATGGGAAGATATGCATTTGCATAGATTTCCGAGACATTAACAAAGTGTGCCCCAAGGATGACTTCCCATTACCATCCATTGATGTCATCGTTGATGCAATAACTAGCTTTGAGCTTTTGTCTCTCATGGATGGATTCTTAGGATACAATCAAATTAGAATATCCAAACAAGACCAAGCCAAAACCACGTTTATAACTCCTTGGGAACCTATTGCTATGCTGTTATGCCATTCGGTCTCAAGAACATTTGGCGCCACATACCAGCGGAAATGACATACATATTTCACGATCTTATTCACAAGATCATGGAATCCTACATAGATGACTTGTTGGCCAAGGCTAGGAAGCATTGTGATCACCCGGAAGTGCTCTGTATCATTCTTTCATGTTTGATAGAATACGGAGTCACACTAAACCCAAAAAAATGCATATTTGGTGTGACAGGAGGGAAGCTCCTAGGTTACATTATATCATCACGAGGGATCGACGTAGACCCAGTTAAAATCTGCATTGTTCTTGAAATGATCCCACCGTCGGATGAATCTGGAATCAGGTCGTTTCTTGGGAAACTCGGTGCAATCCGAAGATTCATCCCAGACTTAAGCTTTGCCATTAATCCAATCAACAATCTACTCAAGAAAGAGTATAGTATTGATTGGACCAAAGACTACAAGGAGGCTTTCAAAGCAGTTAAGCATTTCCTATTGTCACCACCCACGCTAATGCCACCTAAACTAGATCACCCTTTAATCTTATATTCACGAGCTACCAATGTCTCGCTAGCATTGTATCTTTGGCTTCAAAAGATGATGATAAGAGAGAACGCGTGATTTATTTTATAAGCCGCACGTTACTCGATTATGAAACATGATATACGAAGGCGAGAATGAGAGTGCCTTGCCATAGTCTTATGAACCAAACGCTTAAGACATTACATGCTAAATCAAGAAACGAGGGTCATTGTAAAAACAAACCATTTACGAACCTTTCTCACGCAAGGGTCCTTGTCTAAGAAGGTTGGATGCTTTATGACCTTAATGGGTGAATTTGAATTAACTTTTGTAAATCAAAAGTCCGTTAAGGGACAAATCATAGCAGATTGGTTAGCTGACAACCCATTAGATGGAGGCAATCTAGTCGATTTGGACTTTCCCGATGAATGCATATATTACGTTGAAACTAGACCTCCCATCTTTGAATGTCCTTGGTATACTGATATTATTAATTATATCATGAGCCATACATATCCAGAAAGTGCTACGCCACAACAAAGAAGGCGGTTACGCATTATCGTAGCTAAATATGTTATTATAGAACAAGTGCTCTATCATAAGGCTTTCGATGGAATGCTTCTAAGGTGTGTTGACACAGAAGAATCCAAGAAGATTCTCCACGAATCTCACAGTGGAATATGTGGAGGCCACTTCGGTGGTCATGCCACCACTCGCAAAAATACATCGGATGGGCTATTTCTAGCCCACTCTAGAACATGACGCAATAGAGTTTGTACGCAGTGTCATAAATGCCAAGAATTCTCCCACGAGATTCACATGCCGGCACAAGCTCTCTGACCAATCGCTACTCCATGGCCCTTTTCTACGTGGGGCTAGATTTGATAGGAAATTCTCTCCCTCATCTACAGATGGCCATAACTTCATAATCACGGCCACCGAGTATTTTACCAAATGGGTAGAGGCTATGCCTCTCACCATGCACTGTTTCGTGATCGCCAAGTTCATTTTGAACCAGATCATTTGCAAGTACGGTGTCCCACAAACCGTTATCACAGATAATGGGACTTCTTTTAAGAATGATGAGGTTCGTGAGCTATGCAATAAATTTAAAATAAACCATCATCTGACCTCCTGTATTACCCTCAAGCCAACGACAGGATGAAGCAAAAAAAAACATTGAAAGCCATTCTCCTTAAAACGGTGAAAGAAAACAAAAAATATTGGCATTTAAAGTTATACCCAGCCTTGTGGGCCCACCGAACCTCAATAAGAACACCAACAGGAGCAACTCCTTTCTCATTGGTATTCGGAGCGGAAGCAGTTCTCCCACTTGAGGTTGAAATACCCATTCTCCGCATCTCATTACAAGGATTTCTGGATGAAGAAGCTTATAGAGAAGCGCGTCTCTCTCAACTAGAAAGCCTAGATGAGGCCAGGCTAGATATTTGAGCAGTGGCACAAAGTCTCTGCTTTGACCAATGTGTACGGAAGATATAACAAGAAGGTCTATGAATGAGACATATATGAAGGTGATCTAGTTCTAAGACTAGACAACCTGGATCGATAAAAAGACCGGCGAAGGGAGGAAATTCTGGCCCAAATGGTTGGGCCCATACCGAGTCACAAAAGACTATGGAAATGGTGCATATCTCTTATGTACACTGGAAGGTGAGGAATTTGGTGAAACTGTCAATTCCCTGCACCTTAAATGATTCTATGCATAAGTGACCAGCACTATCTATATAATTATATCTACATTGCATTTTCATGTAGTTAGGTTCATTTTGTCCACTTGTTTTGTACAATTTTGTGATCAAGGAACTTATTCTTCAAAGCAATTCATTACAAACTTCTGATGGTATTGACATTAGCTTTCAAATCATACTTCTTCACTTTCATAACATCATCACCATTTCAAAATCCTTTCATCCATACAAAGCTAGATATGACAAAGTCTTAACGGTAACCATACCAAGGTCTACATGCTTGTTCTCTCTTTTAGTTTCTCCCTAGGATAGGTGTCTTGCCTATGGTCTGTTCTAGAAGCTTCATGGTGTCACATCTACCCCATATATAGATCTCTTTGGAAATAAGAACATACTAACATTTTTCTCAAATAAACAAGTCAAATATAGATCAAATAGAAAATTTTATTTTTACACATTTCCTTGCCCTACCAACCTTCGGTGATAAGCTTGCATCTCTTACTACCCCAGCGTAGGGTTGGGAAAGGATGGGAATGCCCTTACTCGCTTTATACCTTCCATGGTGATAAGCCCACGCTTCTAACTAGTAGCATGGGGCGGGGTATGGGGGTCCTCTTAACAATAAACATTGAAGGTAGTCAAAAAAACTCAAATGAACCTTTGAAATCTTGAGTCGAAATGAATGAATCAGATGTCCAAAATTCCAAGAGAGTTCCAAACCCTAAAAACCAGATTTTGTCAATCATGTGGCCATCTACGGATCTAAGTCTAGATAAACTGCAAAGCAAGTAGCATTCTAAACTATGGAGTCACTTGAGTAGAGTAGGTTTGTAGCATCCTAATTTGGTTCCACCAAATCTTTGTCTATCTCTCATCACTACCATTCAACAAATTTCACAACTTGTGCCCTTTCTAGCTCTCGGTGATGAGCCCTCGCATCTTACTAGTTGCGTGGAGATAGGAATGGGGCAAGTTCATCTGCTCATCATACTGGTTTATCATCTCATTTTGTCAAAACAAAAATGAAGTACCAAAAATTGCTTATAGAAACTAAAGTTCAAAATCACATTGTGTCTACATTATCATACATCAGCATCACGAAATACAAAAAGAAAGAAAACATTTGTATCATTTGTTCTCCATTGCATACATTCTGAAAGGCATATAAAAACAACATTGTAGTTTACATACAAAAGCAAATCACAAGAACATTGATACCAAGAGTCTAATCCAAACAAGAATGTCTATATATATATAATCAAAGTTTCTGTCAATGATACATCATCATGCTAAGCATTGTCAAAAACACGTCAAAGAGCCCAGAAAATACAAAAACATCATACAAGCGGCCTCTCAACCCTATGAGATCCCTCACGAGTGCGCATGCCCACATCTAGGACTCAGCTATCAGCGGTGCTCTGAGTGCACGGAGGGCTCACGATCCCGAGGAGTAGTGCGGCCTTGCCATGGAGTGACTCCTCATCGGGTGCTCTACTGTCACTGTGCCCACCCCAGGCTCGGTGCGGGAGGGGTCACCATCCAGGCCACATGCCGAGGGATAGGGGCAAAAACATCAGGTATGCCTACCCAGGTTCTTTGAGGCTCCCTCGCATCCATGGATAGCTCCGCATGGGTCTTCTCCATAGGGATCATTAGGGTATCATTGCATACACGGTGAATCGAGTCTCACCACTCATCGGTAGTCTCTGCAAGAAAGGAGAACAACCCATTAGAAATAATCAAGAGATAGAAACAAACATTAAAAGGAAGGATGATAACTTGCACTCGGAACTTTAGGCCTCAAGATGGATCTCTAGGGTCGCCACTGCCACAGATGCACTGCTCATCTTGGTGTGTGCTCCTCCCGTGCTGGGGCCACATAATGTCCTACTACGGACTCATCCTCTCCACCCAAGCCTTGAGAAAGTGGCTCCTCTGAAGCTAGGGTCACCCTCTCTGCACTCTGCTCCCCCTCTCCACCTAAAATATCCACGAGTGTCATGCCACTCAAGACCTTGTCCTCCTCTCCACCCGACTCATTGACCTCAGCCTCGGTCTCCTCCTCCGTCTCCCCCTATGAACTCCTCAGACTCAGAGTCTATGTCAATGGGGTCGTCAGCTTATGGGTGGGACCGGCGTGTCTGAAGCAAGGGTGCACGAGGAGCATCGGCTCTCCCTCGAGCTCGTCTTACCATCCCTAGTTGCAGTGGGGACACCAGGAGTAACAATTGTCCAACCCTGACCTCTAGGACCTCCTCTAGTCTCCTGGACTGATCTATATACCAGTACCACTGGGGAAACACACCCACGTATGGAAGGCCAAACTCATTGGGCACTCAACCAAATGGATGTATCTCCACCCTCCCCATCCACATCAGCAAGTTACCTGTGGTGGAGCAAGAAATCAAAGTAAGAGCCTCCTCGCCCCATAAACCTGCCATGGCCTAATAAGGTGTGGCCTCCATGTCATCGGTGGTCAAGGAGGCGACGGTTGGTGAGGTGCTCGATCACCAACATGTTTGTCCATCATTTACCCTCACGGCTCCTGGATCTTCCACCTCTACACCTCTCTCATAGGGGATGAAATGCTCATAGACCCAGCTCATAACTAGGGTCGGATGGCTCAATGATATTGCCCATAAATGGACCACCCAGTACAAATCATGATAGGTGGTCCCAAGAATGTCGGCTCCCCAGGCATAAATCCGGCCATGCCCTCAATCTATGTAATGATGGGAGACCAAAAATATAGTAAGGTGTCTCCTCCCTTATCCCGATCAATCTTGAGGCGAGGATCCCCATAATGGCCTTACGAATCAAGGGGATAGGTAGACTAGGAATAGATCGGAACCCTCACCCCCTTCTTTGAACTAGTGGAGATAACTGCATCTCCCATATATGAGGCCCACTGTCTTGGCCGAAGGCCCGTGACCCTACTATCTCAAGGGTGAGTCGTCTCCCATAATCGAGACCCCAAGATATGGTAAACGTCCTCCAAAGTAATGGTCCACTCACCCCGGACCCCTGGTAATCGGAAAGTGTTCCGATCTGCATCCCAATATGAAAATAAGTCACAAAGTATGTGACTAGATGGTGCAACATGTGGGACCCATGAAATACATAGTATACCAGCCCTCTGAAGAGTGTCCTGCTCATCCTGAGAAAGGGCATCCAATACTGCCGGAAGCCAATCACACTCCCTCTCCGACTCCATCGGATATACTCCTCCTTCACCTGCATACACCCAAAAACACACAAAATAGAGTAAGTTAGTATCCAAGTGACATTAGAAAAATCATGAAAGTAGGAAAGGATGCTAAAAATGCAAAAACAAATTCAAATAAGTATTATTTATACATTACATGCATGCGAACCGCCGCCCAGCGGGCGGCGGTTTAATCACCACCTTAAAGCGCAGTGGTCTTGTAATGACCACCACCCGATCGGGGCGGTGGTCTCGTGGCCGCCCTGCTTTCAGGTGGCGGTCGTGTCCCGAAAACCCACGCGGGTCATGTGCCCTAAAAGTGGCTAAAAACGCAAAATAAAGACCGTTTTGACTCAAACAAAGCCTACCCAGTAGGCCCCCCTAGTTGACTCTATTAAAACTAACATTTTCAAAATAATCCCCCCATGACAAAGATTCCACCATTTTAACATTTTGGGGGCAAAAATGGTAAATCGAGAAAAACTAACATGTGATCTCACAGTCGGTGTTCCGCTTCATGGAGGCATGATCACGATCTCGTCCCAAATGTTTTGACTATACTCACGTGAGAAACCATCACCATGGGTCCCAGAGCTCAAAATCAACCAAATCAACACGCGCAAATGAATAGGAAAATGGGCCCACATTTACATATATAGCAACTTGACTTGTTTTGAATGCCCTTTTCGTAGGTTTGGAGCACCGACGGAGGTAAGTTCTTATCCCCGCACAAATGGTACGTCCTCATTTCATATTATTTTAGTATTTATTTTCCGATCTATTTTGTCTATCTGCACTTGAGTCCTCTTTTCATTTTACAGGTAGCGAATTTTGGACGGCGTCATTCCGACACATGGGCGTATTAGGTATAACTTTTAACTTCCCATTTCAGGACCGCCATACTCGGACCCACCGTTTTACGCCTCTTCATGGCTAAAATGCTTCTCCGAGGGGGCAATATGTACATACCCAAAATTGTAAGGTACTGCACCGCTGGAATAATGTTACATGTGCCCCAATGATGATATAGGTCTCCTCGCAAGGTGTTAAGGATCCAAAAACACTTAGCCCCTGCGTGCTTTGCTTTTTCCTTCCCCCTCTTTTCTTTTCTTTTTGGTCTTGATGACGAAATCGCTTTGCCAGCAAACCGCAACGGTCTCGTGATCGCCACTCGAGGCAGGGCGGAGGTCCTATAACCGCCGCTGCCACCTTTGCTCGGTGTGCGGTCCTTCACGCATTTTCCAGAATGCTCTTTTTAACGCGACTCGTGTAAATTTTCAACGTTTACCATCTTTTTTCACCGCCTTTGCTTGTATTTATGATTCTAGTTCCCTGGAATAGTGTTTTGGCATTGTTTATAGTTTAAGAGATCAATTTGGTTTTCACCTTTGGGTAAATGGGATTCTATAAATAACTGGCTTGTGCTCAAGCAAATGGCCCCTCAAAATTTTCCTCTGAATTTCTCATTTCAATAGCTTAGCCTTTCAATTTTGCTTAGGATTCATAGTTTCATTTGTTATATGCATGGTTAGTATTGTTTAGCTATTAGAAAGCCACATATTCTCCTTGTGCAAGTGTTGTTATTATTTCATCCAACCAATCGGAGTAGGATAGTTTGATTTTCAGTAGGAAGCCATTAAAGTTGCAGGTTTTGCTTGTCAAGTAGGATAGTTTCAGGTTCTGGACGTTTTATGTTGCATGACTCGCAATAAATCCCGCTAGGAATTACATAAGCCAAGCTCTGTTCTCTTGCGCTATCCCTCTCCTACTCGCATTGTATTCAGTCTGCATCCTAAGCTGCCATTGTCTCATATCTACTTCTACCTCCGATGCTAGCATTACACACTTTTCTAGATCCACATGAGCACGAAAGAGCAGGAAATCACACTTTGAGGGGACAATGCCACACACCATCCGGATTCGCCAATGTTATGCAAAATCCAAGTTCTAAGTTAAAATCATATCAAGTAGAGTAGTCAATCATTTCATTTCAGTTAATTTTACTTTCGATATTCCCGGGAAGTTTGTGGGGATTGATAGTTTCTTAGAAACTATGATTCACTCCTCACTTCGAGGTAGGATCGAGAGTCTTTCAAATAGATTATATCGAGTTATATCAGTTACTTAGAATAGATTCACAACTGCACAGACAAGTAGCTATACTCGGCTGCTTTGTTTGTTTTAATTTCGTTACTAGTTTAGTTGTCAATTTCTAGATATATTGGATAATTGCTCTTTTTTAGTTTATCAAAATATTAGATTTAGGAATATACATAGATATATCTTGCGTAGTCGATTTATTCTGTCATTAATTAGCTTTATATCACTTCCTTTTGCATGAAAATCACGGGACCTAGGGAGCCCAGAGAATACATATTCGAGCCTATCATGCCTCAACCCAATCTTGTCATAGCAATAACCGATATAGACCGAGAATCTTAGAATCCAAGTCTTTTGAACAACAACAGATTACAACATATCAACTCACAATTAAGATGGTTAAACATAGAAGGCGACCAAGCACACATATTCAGTCAAGCCGGCCAAACTACGAGGTTACCCTAGATAAACATCCCAATGACCTAGAAAGGGCTTGAAAGAGAGCAAACATTCGGTTGTGATCCTTTGGTCCCATGACTAGACGTAGGAGATATTCTCACTGATATAGACACTAACTTAAGAATTCGGTTGCAGAAGCACGCTTGTAAGATACTCTGAAAAGATTACACAAGCTGTTAATTCTTAACATAGAGGCCGAAAAGGTATACAACTATTGGATACTAGGGATTAGAGACTGATTCCGCACATGACCATAGCAAGTCCACAACAACCACAAATCTACGGTTGTGATTCACAAATCCCACAACCCAATGAGTCCACAGGTCAATCCGACGTTGACGTTGGTTTACGCACATTAGTATTCAGATCCACTCCACTTCTGCCTATTATCATCACACAGTTATCCCTGTTGGATATAGAAGCTAACGAAGCTAAGGATTTCTGGACTAGGCCAGAGAATCGCCCGTAGAATCCACCATATCCATCATCCATCCTATGACCCTATCTGGAGATATACACGAAAGAATCTCGAGTCATTTTCCCCGTATCCTGACAACTATAGATCGAATCATGCCGAGCTCGATATTGATTGGAGCCTTCGAGAAGTCATCCTCACCCACCGATCTATCACGCCGATTCGGGTAGGAGGGCCTTCTTTGCCTTAGATTTGCAGATTCCATTAGTGCGTGTCGAAGATATAAGATTTCCTAACTAGTTTACCCATACCCCACGTATAGTCCATCCCCACTTTGTTTTGTTTTGGCACGACCTCGGGAGGTCGGGTGCGAAGGAAGAGTTACTTGTAGATTCCCATATTACATGTTTCCATATTACATACAAATTATATTCTATCAATTTTCCAAAATTTGGTTACTTATCTCCAATTATCATTCCTAGTAGAGGGACCCAAGTTTGGTTGGTATGGTAATCCTTCTCTACATGATATAGTATGTTTAACAACATCATTCCTACCCTTATTCCATCTCTAAATAATGCAATTGGAAGTTTCAACTCGTGTTTTCTTTTAAACCTTTGGGTTCTAATGCCCAATATTTCAAGTCATCAATAACATTACTCTCATTTGTGTGTTCTTTAGTAATATATTAATTATAATAATATATGGGGGGCATGTGATATATGCCATTGAATTATTCTCTAGATGCACGGTTGTAATGATTGCCTTTGAAACCATGGAAATAATCCTACCATTTTCTAATGTACATGTTGTGAATATGTAATCAAATAGGTCTTCACATGGAAAAACTTTTGCTTTGGAAGAAATTTGGTATAAATCAGAATCTCTAATTAATTTTATGTCCTATAGTAAATTTTATCTACTTCCTTGAATTCATTTCCTAAAAAAACGAATCACAACTCTCTATCTCCCACAATAACTCATTATATATTTTAATGTGAGCTCTTAAAATCCTTTTGTGGTAGAGTATCTATGAATACTTGGGGATTAGGACCAAAAGGCAATTCTCCTCTTAGGTGCTATCTCTCATGATTTTAATTTATCTTTCTTATGATAAACTTTCATATATCTATAATCTCTTGTGATTTTGTATTTGAATCCACTCAAAATAGTAAGCTCTACCCCTTTATTTGACTTTATAACTCAATTGAAAACCTTTGCAGCTCTAACCTCAAACAATAGCTCTTGTGAATATGAAGTGTTAAATGTTAAACCATTTAAAGCTCTTAATTGAGAGCCACTTATAGTATCTTCACCATTAATTCTCATTTCATTCCAGAAATCTTGATCCACCTTTAGTGAATTGATTAATCATAAACTTTGATGATGAAATTTCAAATTTGGTGACTCAACAACTTATGTGGACCAATCGAATCATCTTGGGCTCTACATGGTTTCATTATTTCCTTTAATTTTCATTTTTAAACTCGTGAGAGGATCAAGTGTGCTAGATCATAACCACATGGCTTCAATCCAAAGATTTTCTCTTTGTATGGCTTGAACTTTAAGCCTCGGAAATATTTATATTCCTCGTGCATAGAATGTCAATTAATGAAACGTTTTATTCATTAATGTTTCTAGGTTCTACATAACTTATCTGCTTAATAATCTTCTTCATGATCCCTTTTTTCTTCCTTTTTATCAGGGGACCAATCAATGACACTTGGAAACCATTAGTACAAGCTCTATATGGCAATCTTATGATTTTATTTCAATCCTCTAAGTTAATGCATAACACCAATTGTAAACGTGTGTCTTCCATTGGTACCTTCATTCTTCACACAATCTATAACCTTAAGGCCTTTTACACATCAATTGTTCCTTTAGTGTAGAGTGTCGATGAAGGCCATGTGGCGAGTCGAGTGTATTTGTATAACTTCATTACCTTAGTGCTTTGTGTAGGCTTTTCAAACTATTGAAAGTTGATCATGAACAAGTCACACCATCAAGAACATATCCTTCCTCAATCTAACCTCTATATCTTCAATTTTTAAATATAGTCTTAAATGCGGTGACAAAGGATGTTGACATGCATTTGCCATCAAAGAAGCCATGATTCGTATTGTTTTATTCATTTGTTTCTCAATGCTTAAATTATTTTCCAAGAGAGGCTATGCCGATAGATGCCAAATTTTGCCATCAGTTGAAGGTGAATGCCTTAATCTCATTTCCCTCTAGAAAATTAATTTAATGGCCCAAAATGATGAACTTAACAATAATTTGGACCATTAAATGATTGAAAGAGAGTTTTCCATTTTAAATCACTGTAATTCTTATAAGTTCTTCCTTGGTTGAACCCTACCCATACTAAAAACACTTTCAAACATGTGCGCGGAAGATCTTTTATGAATAAAAACCAATTATTAAATGAAGAATCCAATGTTATTTATGATTTCTCAACAAAATATCAATTCAACAAGTCGGGCTCAAAGTTTTTAGTGGATCTCCATTTCTTATGTTCCATGATAGTGGTGTGTCGATCCTGACAATATATGTCCAAAAACACTAAAATATATTAAAAAAATAGAGATCTCTTACCAAATGAGACATCAAAACAAGAGTATCGTATCATCTAGTTCTTGCCCTAATAATTTACAAGTAATAGTGAATAAAAATGTTGAGACTAAAAGGGTTTATATATCTTATGTGGGAATATTCTACACTTTTTGATGTTTATATTTATTTGAGCATAAAATAATTTTGTGTAATAAGTTACTCGGGTATGTAAAAGGAACCTATCAAATTGTTAATGGATGTTATTACACCGATAGGTATTTTATAATGATAACAAGGGTGGCTACACCAATAGACATTCTGATGACAACTAAGGGTGAGATTTAATGGTGTAACAATATGTACTTTTGTTTTCTACATTTAATTTGACGTCCATTTGACTTTTATATGGTAAACTTGACCATAAATTTGATGTCCATTTAACTTTCACTTTAAAGTTTTTCTTTTAACTTTGAGAGGAATATCTTAGCCATATAAATATATTTAAAGTATTTATATTAATTTAAAAATAATTACAATTGCCAAATTTTGACATTAGTTACAATCAATAAAGTTTGACACTATTATTTATCAACTATTGCACATAAATATACCATTCGAAAGAATTTGGCAATCAACATTGGTAGGTCTAAGAGGAAATAACATATTTATAATTATTTCCAAATTTAATAGTAATTAATAATTATACAACTTGAATTGGGTTTTACCTTGTGCTTCTAAATAAGTCGAGGAGGAAATGCAAATGAAAACAAAACTCATATTAAAAACTGTTAATAATTTTTTTATTTTAAAAATATTAAATTAAATTTTAAAATATTAAAAATATGAAAACTGAGGAAAAAATCAGATTAGTGAACGGATGGAATAAAGTTATTAACTGAACATGCTGAAATGTACACGGAACTAATGATAATAATAAAAATAAACTAATTATTAACAATTTTACAGAAAGGAATATTCTTATTTAGATATTATCACTTGACACTATATTAACTCAGCATGACATCATCCATTCTCAAAAGGTGGTCATCCGAAATACTTTTTGTGCATTATAAAAATGCAATGGATAAAATTACGTACAAAGAAGGGTAATATCATCATTGATTTAAAAACAAATATCATCTTCGTCTCCCAATTATCCCCCATTTATATAAAACAATAATGGAGAATGGAATCTAAGAAAAATGAAATGATTTGATTCTTGGCAAATGGTAATGCATAGCACTAATTGTAAACGTGTCCACCATTGTTAGTTTTGTTCTTCACACAATCTATAACATTAAGGTCTTTTGCATATTAATTGTTCATTTGGTGTAGAGTGTCGATGAAGGCCACGTGGTGATTATCGGTGTTTTTGTATAACTTCAATACCTTATTGTTTTGTGCAAGCTTTTAAATTATCTCAAACCGATCACGAATAAGTGGCAACCATCGGGAACCTCTCCTTCCTCAATCTAACCTTTATATATTCAATCTCCAAATATAGTCCCGAATGTGATGACAAAGGATGTTGACACGTACCTTTATTAGAGAGCCATGATTTTTAGTGTCTGTTTTGTTTCACAATGTCACATTATTTTCCAATAGAAATTAGAGATGCCATGATTTTTAGAAAGTCTTTAGTCATTTCCTTTTAATATAATGGCCCAATGTTCACATTATTTTCGAATAGAAAGTATGAGTATTTTATCCTCAAATGTCAAAACTCAAACATAAACGCGAAATATATTTTATGGATGAAAAACCAATTATTGAATGAAGAATCCAATGTTACTTTTGATTTCTCAACAAAAGATCAATCCTAACAACTTGGGCTCAAAGTTTTTAATGGGTCTCCATTTCTTCTATTCAAAATAGGGGTGAGTTAGTCACAACATATGTCCAAAACAAACTAAATTATATAAAAAAAGAGATATCTTACAAATGAGACATCAAAACAACAAGAGTAGCATATCATCTAGTTCCTATCTTAATAATTTACAAGTAATAGTGAATAAAAATGTTGAGACTACAAGTGTTTATATATCTTATGTGTGAATATTCTGCACTTTTTATGCTTATATTTATTTGAGCATAAAATAATTCTTTAATGATGACTCAAACATGCGAAAAGAAACCTATCAAATTGTAAATGGATGTTATTACATCGATAAGTATTTTATAATGATAGCATGGGATGGCTACACCAATAGGCATTCTACAATGGGAAGTAGGGGTGTGATCTAATGGTATAACAATGTCCACTTTTGTTTTATATATTTAATTTGACATCCATTTGACTTTCATACAATAAACTTGACCATAATTTTTATGTCCATTTAACCTTTATTTTGAAGTTTTTCTTTTAACTTTGAGAAGTCAATCAAAAAATAATAATATCTAAGCCATCTTTGTAGAGTTTGGGCCCATTTTTGTTGGAAATATTTTTTGTTCCCAATTAATAGTTAATATAAACAAAATGGAATTATTAATTAATGTGGTGTGCATAAAATCCAATATAAAAACCTTGAAATTGACATTGATTGACATTTTTGAATAAACATAGTTAAGTTATTTCTATTAATTTAAAGAGTAATTATGTAATTACTAAAATTTGACACTAGTTGAAGCACATGTTAATTTCACATTTTATTGAATGAAATTCAAAAGAATGATGTACTAGAATAAGACTCAAAAGTATTTAATCAATAAAATACAAGCAATAAAAATCTTAATAAATTATTTTTACAATTTTTAATTTTATAAATTGTTAAATTAATGTATTAGAATATTAAAAATACGAAGATTGTGAAAAATCGAACATGTTGAAATGTGTTACTGATAAAGACTATAATCATGTGAATAATTTCACCTAAAGGAATATTCTTATGTTGCTTATTGTCACTTGACGAATATTTATTCGACATGACATCATCCATTCTCAAAAGTTAGTCACCCAAAATACTTTTATGTGCATTATAACTAAGCGATTTCTCCTCCATGGGAGCAAGGGTATGCCATTAATAGAACAACAACAGTCACCGCAATAGTAGACAATCAAACATGTCAAGCGTAAAATCAATCTATATTGAGAACAACCATCACAATAGTAGCCAAGTAAGCGCAAGTCACCAAAGCAGAATGTGACATGACCAATCAAACGGGAAAACCGTGAAAGCAATCTCTGATAAAAACTAACCACTATATGACATCACCCATCAAACACAAAACACACTGCTTATGACCACTTGCTTGCAGTGAAATCCAACACCATCTGTTGGCAAGAAAATGGCAAAAACACCACAAAAATGACCAATCAAACACCCATAACAAGAATGAGACTATAAATGAGCACGACACAAATACAAATGCTTCCCTACTATAAAACAACTTCGGTGTAATAAAAAAACACTATTTATGTAGATGCACAATACTTCTGTTGTTCTCAATGAAGAGACAAAGACATATAAGGCACAATTATCTACACATAGGGATGGCCATCTCTTCATATATTCATTGTGTTAATGGCTTATAATGAACATATAATTTTCAAGTCGCATAACATAAGGCTTGTTTGCATTATGTTCGGGGTTTCCTTGTGTAAAAAGGTTTTGTATCTGATAACATTAGGAAAGTAGATTTTTCTTGAGGGTTTATCAAATTTAAACATTTATGAACACTTTTTAATAAAAAAAGATACGTTACATACATGTAGTATAACTAACAATCATAAAAAAGTGTGCTATATAGTAATTTGGTTTACACTACCAAAGCGGGGAATTTGGGTGTTCATTTTGGTTCGCATGTATAATGTTAGGAAACAAGGCATTTTGTGAAGGCATGTTTTTATTTTAAAAATCAATAAATATGGTTACCCCTACACTTTAGTACAAGGTAATATTGTTGCTCACCCCATCAAATTGTACAACGACAACGTGTGTAAGAAATGTAAATTGTAGATATATTGGGAAAATAAGTTGGCGAGTTTATAATTTCCGAGTAAATAGATCGTTTGTTAACCTCTGATATCGATTGAATGCATTGGATGTCTCGAACACTACCTTTGAACAACTTCATGCAATTTTACGATAATCCTTTTGGCCCACATACTCTGATGGTAGTAAATTAATTTGACATTATTTTAAATATAATAGGTATACCTGCTTTATTAAAGGGTGTTTTAAGCAATTAGAAAAGCAAAAGTTGTTTGTCATTTTTTTCTTTTTTAAAATAATGGTATTATTAATATGTATATTAATAGTTCCAAGATGTGCAAAGTTTGGATTGGTACTTGAGATCTCTATCATTTCAAAATTAGAAATTGGACCATGCAAGTTAAGTTTGTAAATTCAATGCCCATCACTAGAAGAGAGGGTTTGACAACATCTTTTTGTTTTTACGATAAAACCATATTTTACATTCTCCCACGCTTGATGCATCAAAAGAACACTCTCTTTATCATCAAAAAGGTCAATCATATTAAAGTCACTATAGACAAGCCAATAAACATTATGATTGGGCATATTTTTAAAAATCTCAACCTAATTACTAAAATACCCCATACCATCCATGTTTTGTACAATCAAAAATTATATATTGAGTATGATTAATTGAAATGTAAACACACTTTTCAATCCCCGTCCTCCATCCAAAAAGGAAAAGAAAAAGAAAAAGAGATGAATAATGAGTGTATGTTGATTTATAGACAAGTCTTTGTAACTTTTAAACTTGTTGTACCCTATAGAAAGGTTATACATTATTATTAAGGTACATATTGTAGTCATCAAATGTTTTACTGCTGGTGAGTCTAGAGGTCAAATCTTTGCCTTGGTTGGAGATGAGAAATAAATGATATGTATCCTTTGCGAGATAACACGAGCTTCATAAATTAATCATAAATATATATGAAGGGAATGCTAAAACAATGGTGCTACTATTGCAATGAGAAAATAGAAGCCTACAAATATAATTTTTGGTTTTCTCCAATACCTCTGTTCTAAGATTCCCTGGAAGTAGAAATGAGCTCCTCCAAGGCTGCTTATTATGCAGTCCTAATCAACAAAAAACTCCCCCAATGCATATATAATATATACAAACATTTAAGCTAAATTAATAAGGTTTTTCCCCAATATAATTCTAGGGAGGGTCATAATGGTAAGAAGACATCTCCATTGTCACAAACCACACTAACTTCATGAAGTTTAAAGCTTATGGGACACGACATGCCAAGTGTGTGGATTCCCATTTCCACACATCAAATATTGAAGATGCGTGTTTTTGAATCTGTGTATAATGGCTGCACATCTTCCACGCTTTGAAACTATTGGTTTCCTGGAATAATATTGCACTTCGTCCACCCAAAAGAGAACGACATCAAGAGGAGTCTAGGCTTGGCCACTTCCCCAAAAAATATTCTCGACATAGGCCCCATGCGAATACCTTTCCTCTTCTCCACCCACCACTTGGAATAGCTTCCCACCTTCGATCCAATACTAACGAAGCTCACCTACACAAGTGAATCGCGTGTAGTTTTGGGAAACATAAATTATAGGGATTCCACGAATCGCCCCAATGAGACGGGCACCCCGCATTGTAACATATAGTCATGGATAACATAACAAACATGAATCCTTCACCCTTCATTTTTGTCATGAAACGGCTAGCTAGTAGGGACGGTGTCGCCACCCATGCATTACCCACACCTCATCTTTGACATGTGAGGACCAATCATAGCAAAAAATGAAGCTGGTTACCCTTGCATTTACGATGGTTGGGAGGACTTGCCTTGCATTAGCGCGCCTCATGAAGTGTGGGTCATTAACTCTGTGATATTAAAAGAAATAACAAAAAGAAATGAAAAAGCGCACATGGAACAAGAAACATAATATTAACGGAAAAAACACGACAAAAGCGGGAGCACTTTGCCATGCTTTATGAAATACGACTTTCTACAATTAATTAGCAAAAGCATCCATAGGTGCTTGTGAGACGTCGATAGCCATATAGAAGGATTTATTATAAGTATTACATTGTAATATTTGTACTTTATTAAACGAAAATCTAAATTATGTTTTATTGTAAAAAAATAATATTAGTTACTATGGATTGATTCATTCATTTGTGATGATGATGGATTTACATGTAATAAATAATTGACTTGTTGTCGCGAACAAACTATCAGACTTATTCATAAATGCAACATCCTTGAGTGTTCATGGTAGGTGAATAATAAAAATACTTATTAGTCTAAAATAAATAATTCACAAAAAAATAACACACTTACTAATAGTGACATGTGATGCATGTTTTTCCCATCAAAAAACTTTGAGATGTGATGCATGTTTTGCCCATCCAAAATAATATCCATTAATAATATGGTTATCTTGTCAATATAATAACTCCTCGAAATCAAATGATGCACTATGAAAAATAAACAATAAACAAGGCCCATTCAGTCACGAAAGAGTAACCTGCCTAACTCAACAAAAGAAGCAGCCTTCTACGGTTATTACACGTGCCAAGAACTAACAATAATATAAAATCAAGAAAGAGCAGAATAAAACATATTTATGTATGGGCCAAGATAACACCCACATACGCTTAGTTGAAGGCCCTTCGAATCCACCTCCAAGGACACCCCTAACAGAGATAACATATATGGATGCATGATTATTACACAAGGCACTCCATAAAGAAGTTCATCCTTTAGGCATATGCCCGAGGGCTACTAGGCGAAATAAAATTGTGAAAGACTACCATGTATAAATATAGCGCCCTACCACCAAATTCCCCCTCAAGCATCATCAACACCAAGTGTGGATGGATATCTATACCAAAGTTACATGTATACAATAAATAAATCGATTCACAAAACATTTCCTATACATGTTACGGCCAACCAACTAATAGAGCATCACGTGAAAAAAAATTATGACACACTAGCTAATGCACTCTCTCCCCATTCGGAAGGGATGAGCACACCTACACCAAGTACCAGGTGGGTCATGTGTTTCCAGTGCCACATAATAATCTCATTTTCCCAACCCCACCATGTCATCATAAACATCAAATTTTTAAAGATTATAACAAATTCACCCGACCCCTTACATTCACAAGACTCCCAGGTCTATAATCAATTTATACATGAGTATTTGGCCTCTGATACTGGTAAATACTTTGAAAGAGCTTTGTGTCCAAAAGAAATACATGATTATGTCTTTGATTATACTTTGAACATTCTTGGACGAGCCTATATATCATGCAAGCTTACATATTACAAATTTTGTTATCGGATGGTGATACTTAAGAAAACAAAAATGTGAAAACTAAGCTACAAATTATGGGTTTGAGACCAGGCGGAGACAAGCGATGATGTAATTTTTGTCGATAAAATAAAAACATACATGATAGATAGGCACCACATGTTTTCTTCATTGTAACAAATCATAGATGGAATCCCAAACATCAATTAACAAATACTTCATATCATAACAAATCATGGATGGGATCCCAAACATTTAAAAAAAATCATACAATGTTCCAAAAACCTCTTAACACACAAAAAAATGTTCTCGCAAGTGATTTTGGGTTCCCATGACTTACTGATTGAGGGTTTTCTCACAGCTGCTTCCTGGTCATATGAGGAGAGACCATTTCCATTCTTTATATATTATGAGCAATTCACAATATATATAGTCATGCTAAAATAAATATTCAATGTTAAATGTATGTGAACATACAAGGGACAAGATTGCGATGAGCAGAAAACATAGACAAACAAATTTCTTCGTGTTGTGCCTGTGATGAAGAACATTGCATGCAAATGAGGAAATTTTGTTGAATGTATGATTTATAAAAGAAGTGGGAGACAGTCGAGAGGTTTCTAAGAATCTAAAGTGTGCCTAGTGCAACTGTTGTGGGGTGGGGTCATTTCTGTCCAAGGAAAAATAAAAAGTGGCTCTCTTTTATTTCAGTATTTTGTCACACACTTCAGGATTATGTTGCTCCTATATACATATTAAGCATTCTTAATCAATTATAGACTTTAGAGAGAACTATGCTAAATGGAGTTGTCGCTAATAGCCATCCTAAAATCAGTACCATTATTTGTTAAAATATCTAGGTTTAAGGGTAGAGGTAATCCCTTAATCCTTGGCTCCTCCATGCATTTGTGACACCATGATAAGGGTGGATCCTTTTCCAATGTTGTATGATGACAGAGAACTAATATTTTATAGTTTTTTCCCTCTCATAGAAAATGTTAATGTTCTATCACGGTCCCTAGTTTGTGCTCCATTTTCCATTTAAGATCAATCAACCGATCTATCATCTGAGACAGATGGTATTCCCATAGATAGAACATATCATAAGTCAGTACTCTATCCTCTATACCCTGATATCTTAACTATAATAATTTTGTCATACATTTTGCATGCAGTCATTTTGTCAAATAATTGACAGACTTCCTCGGTCATATGGCACTGGATCTGTAAGGAATCGACATAAAAATAGGATCCACACACACCCTTTCCCTCTTTAACCATAGACTCCCCAATACTTGCGCACATAAAGATACTTCTACTATTACTCACAAACCTTTCCCTGAAAGGAGGATGACAACATGCCTCGATGATTTCATTACGAAAGTTGTATTTGTGAACATATTTAACATGCCCAATACAAGTGTCATTAGAGTCGTGGGATCCCCTATACCCTGGAAGATGGATTAGCATTCAAAAGTTGCAGAGATATTTGCTGTGTGATCAACATCCCATGTTATTTGAGTAATCTCCCACCTCAAAGATGTCAAGCCTCATTTTACTATATACAAATTGATCGATATGCATCTGTATCTGTATCCAAAGCGGGTTCAATAGAATCAATTATCTCTAAGAGGAAACTAATACCTACTCTTTCTTGCTATCCCACCTATGTCTCTGTAAGCTTTGTATCTTTTACTATTCCTCTGCATGAAACCCTCTTTTTATCCATTCTTAAATCAGACACAGAAAACATATGGTATCTCAACCAAAAAATTACAACCGACAGATAAAATATACCTTCCGCTACATTGGCTCAATAAAACAAAACAAATAGTGGGGCTTCCTGAGAAGTGTAGAAAAGGAAGGGAAGGAAAATGGGGTACAAACAAACAACATTTTTGTAAAGATAGGTTAGGAAGAGCAGGGCGCGTGTCACTAGAGGTAGCAGGGAAAATTGGAGGTGCTAACAACAACAATGGGAAACTAAGGAGAATAGCGGTGTGATAGGTAGGCAGTCAGTGCAGAATGAAACCCGTTTGTAAGGACGAAGAAATAACGAGAAAAGCTTCACTATGAAAGACACCTATGACATAAAAATATAATGGATAAAATTCCATACAAATATGGGTAAAGTCATCATTGATTATAAAACCAAATATCATCTTAGTCTATCGAATTATTCTTTGATTATATAAAATAGTAATGGAGAAGGAAATATACAAAAAAATGAAATGTTTTGATTCTTGGTATATGTTTTGTGTAGTGGTGTTTACCTAATGTTTGGGATATGCTTAGTCTTGTTCATGATTTATTATTTGTAGCAATATATAATCCATGTAGTTTTTAACGAGTAATGATTTACTGGTACATTTAATATCTATACATGTGTCGAGGATTTTAACCCTTTGTAATTATGTTCTTGTGCCATGTAGTATGTATGTAGTAGTTGTGGATGTATATTATATATGATGGGCCAAGAATGTGTCTCAATAATTTTCCTCCCAAGTCTCCCATTCTAAAAAGGTATCAATGCAATGAGTAAGAGACACACATGAACCGACATTCGATGGATAGATTTAACAAGGATACAACGAGAACTAGGGTCACATTTCTAGAGGGTAGTAATCCCTACACAAGGTCAACCTAGGGTTTCCAATGCCGTGTCGGATGGAGGAGAGTAGCCTCCTAGGATATCGGTAAATGGGTGAGAAGAGGTATGGATCGATGGTGGATAAGACAAACATATATAATATGAGTGAAATGTAAATAAAGGAAAGCTAAAAGTTGGTCAAATAAGAGCACTATGCTAACTAGTATCAATGTGCATGTAACACTAAGCTAACATAGAGCAATGGGGAAGGGAAGTGAACTAATCTATGCAAAATGAAAAAGAGAGTTAGATACTTACTTGTAGGGTGGTCATTGATGCATCTATCTCTCTAGAGAAGAAGCACACTGAGAGATAATTGCTATTAGGTGGAGAAGGGGGACATTGTTCATGTCCTAGAATCACTATAGATGACCCAATATTGTAATAAATCCAATAAGAAGAAGAGTGTCCAATCCACCCAATCCAATCCAAGTGCAAGATGAACCAAGAGCTAAGCGAGAGAATATGCAAAGTTGGCACAAAGAGAAGAGCGATGGTTGCTCCTAAGATTCATGCTTCCTTCGTTTATAAATGTCCAGATGTGGCATGTATATATACGATGTCATCACTCGTGGGTGATGGCATTAGCTAGGAAAAACCTAACACCAACACCATCACCCATGGGGGATGACGTCGACCAAGGATGATAATATGAGGTAATGTGTCATGCAAAGTAAAAATAGGTATCGTGGATCAAGAAAGTGGATGAACAAGGTTCCAAATGGTGAGATGCAAGAAAGGTGTCGGGAGTGCAATGTGTATGAGACATAAAGGGACAAGGATGACTAATGCAAGGACAAATAAGGCTAGGACCACTTAGTGATACTCTCTTTGTGTACTATCTCTAATCCATAATGATTATGTGAATAATCATCACCCATTATTGGAAGCCCCCTTAAGGCACCCGCTCAAGAAATAGATGCATAAATGACCCTTATCTGAACAAAGAAGAATGTTAGTAGCATGTATGAAAGATGAAAAGTGAAAAATTAGGTGTATACATTTTCCCCGGTTGTTGATCACTAAGTGTCGTAATAGTGAAACATGAGGTTGTCAACGGAAAGAAATAATTCGTAACATTGAAATTGAAAGTAGATACTGAAAGTAAGAAAGGAAAAGCTAAAATGAAATATCCCCACCAATGTGTACCTTATAGTGTCATGCATCCTGCCATGCACAAACATAATTAATCTTTGCAAAAACCACAGAAGAAGAAAAATTGAAAAGAAACACTAGAGGATCGTCAAACACACACACACACACACACACACACACACACACACACACACACACACACATCACCTAGCTAGGGGCTCATTGAATGGATGTCGTGTTATAGTGTCGAGATTTCATAATGTCATAGATATCATACGGTGATATGGTGTCAAAAATAGGTGAAAAATGAAGATCGTTGAAAGAATGCGTGTAATAAGTGAAATAAATGGTGTTAGAAAACAATCGACATTCAAAATGATGCATTTTGTGGATTTCGGAGAGAAAATGACTGTCATAAGAAGAATTAAGTTTATTGTGACCAATTTTGAATAGAAAATTTTGGTTTTATATAGTCATTTTTTTTATTTGCTTATTATTATTTTTGGAATTGAGAGAACTAAGCTCTGGAATTTTAAATTCGAGTGTAGTTTGACGACATGACATGAGTAGGTAAATCATTTGCATTTGATTTTGTTGGGTGGAGTAGGTACTATTTGGTATGTTTTCTTTTTAGAGTTGTTAATGTGTCACTCTTGTCCAAACTTGCATCACGAGGTAGGTTAGGATAAAATACAAGTGGGTTTGGGAGGGTTTTAAACTTCATTTTTTTGTTTTGTCAACTTTTTGTGAGTTAAGCTTGGGAAAGTTTGAGGCCATGTTTTGGCTGACACCATTTTCCCCTTTGAACCAAGAGGGTCGATGGCGTCGAGATGGGGGAAAATTTAGTTGGGGATCAATGACATTTTCCGTAGCGTTGATGATGTAGGGAATAACAGAGATGTAAGTTACATATTTTAAATTTTTGTTATCAATTGATTTTGTAAGTTTATAATGCTCGTTTTTGTCATTTTGTGTGTGCAGGAAGAGAGTAAGATCTACTTATGGTGGAGTGTAGATGTATAATGAATTATTGGTATGATTTTCGGTGTGACTCAAGAATATGTGACCCAATTACGGGGTTGGGGATTTTGGGGCATCATGCGATTACCTAGGATACCATTGGATTTATATCTATCACAAATGTTCTTAGTTATATAGGAGACTAGATCCAACACCTTTTGGTGGTGGATGGGACAAGAGACCATGGAGATGGATCTTACCATTAGAGGAACCCATATGTATTGTGACTTTATGCCGATGTTACGAGCAGAGAGAGCCTTGGTTATATGGTTCATCGGGAGCGGGACATACAATGAGAGTATGTTATGTGTTTGACTCGGCATAGTGCAGTGCCGAGGGATTCCCGTTATCCGAGTAAAGTAGTGATGAGGATCATTGTGTCACGAGATAGTGTGCCACAAAGAAGATGGAGCCATCCCATTATTTTTGATAGCAATATGTAGAGATGTTGTAGATCATGGGGTGTTGTTCAGTTGGGGCACCACCATATGGGTACAGTTGGTGCATGATTTTTTCAAGGTCAAGCACATAGGTTAGAGGGTCATGAGACCCTTCATTTTATTACCGCATGAATATATGAGAGTTTCTCGATGTATAGGCTGAAAATGACACCACATGAAGTAGTGGAAAATTCCCTGAGAGTGCTTTAGTGGGCACATGGTGGTAGTAAGATAACTCATAACATTCCGTCCACTAGCACATACAAGTTCGAATGATGTAAAATGATAGCCCTACATAGGGAATGTGGATCAGTGGCCTTGTCCTAGAGTAGAGTGTTTAGAGGCTATTACGAGCGCAACAAGGCACTATATTTATTGAGTGGAGACCCATGCGGTGAGCAAGGTATCTAAGTAGTTTGGGAGACTAGTACTAGTAGTGATATCATCATTGTCATCCTCCCAACGTTGTTATGATAAAGAGGTTATAGGAGCAAAGACGAGGGTACCAACATTACAAACCCATAAGATATGGGAAAAGGGCACATGGTCGGAGACATCGTCGGTGTAGTCGGGGATGTTCAGGGCCCGCCAAAAATCATAGTCATGAGTGGTTCAGAGGAGGGATCCGATGGAGGATCCACCGACATAGCTTCACAGGTCGGGGGTGCATGAGGAGCTAGTCCTAGCACTAGTGGGGAAGTAACATGGCAAAAACAACATAGATAAGGGAGAATAAGATTTGGCAACCAGGGGAGGTTATCGACATTGATTAGGATCTAGGCGGTTACGAACATGATGCGAGACACAAACCACAACACAAAGGGGACATGATATTGGTGTCCCAAGATAGGTGGGCACATTATGTAGCAGATTATACCTTGTCATGATGACGAGGAGGTGGAGGCATTATGCAACTATGGAGATGGTGAGACTTTCTTGGAAATGCATGGGTAGAAAAGTATGTGTGATATGATGTTATTAAGATGATTTCTTCATGTTATATGGATCTTGTAAGTAACATGTGTTGTTTGGTTTGGTTTTTATAGTGAATGATGGAGGAGTGGTAGCCCCAGGATATAGAGTGGCCACCATGATATCCTAGATCCAATGTTATATTTCTAGGATATTATAGTGATGGTGGATCTAGCAGCACTATTGGCACAAAATTTTGTGAGCTCGTTTCATCTAGTTATAGAGGCATCCCAAACACTACGAATATATAGGGATAAATAAGTGTTGGTAGTTATTGGAGACATATATGTAATGTTATAGAGTCTATTACAAGGTAGGTGGCCCTAGTTCGGGAATAGGCATCCCACCTATTGGATTCCTAGAGAGTCATGAGAGGATTACTTCATTAGAGACACAACTAGCATGAGCTCAAAGAGAGGTCTCGAAGCTTGATCTAGAGTGGAGTCCTGTCCCATGCATCCAAAGCTACCTACACACCCCATCATCCCAAATCATTAAGAGAACCCGATATGGGCTAAGGGTGCACAGCCATTTTGTAGATGGGCCAAAGCCATGTATGGATTTTGAATGATTTTTTCGATTGTATAAAAAATGAGTCAAGATATATAGATGATGATTTTGGCGTTATTTTGATGTTTTATGTTTGTTGTATGTTGATTTTTTTATCATTTTACTACTTTCTAAATGTATGTATGTGATAATACCCATGGTACTTAAGAATAATGATAATGTGGGTAGATAGGTAAATACGGTGAGAAGGGGATCAATAAGATAGCCCAACCCAAATGATGTGAAGAATCCAAGAGGCGAGAATAAGGCCAAGACATCCAATGGTAAGATTCATGGCACAATTGGGTAGATAAATCTAAGAAAGGCCATAAGCCTAAGTGAGGATGTACAAAAATACCACGGTGATCTAATATGAAATCTTGGGGCATATAAAAGACAAAATAAGAGAAATAGGGACCGAGACGCTCCAACTATTGGAGAAACTAGGGTGTATATGGTGATAAATCCAAGAGGAGAAAACAACCCAAGAAAGGATGTAATGAGATATTAGAAATTATGTGAAAACCACGTGGGGAGTCGAGATCCCAAACGAAGGCGAGAGGTAGTGTGTAAGAACCCAAGTGGGGGTTGAGAGCCCAAGAGAAAGTGAGGGTTCATGCCAAAGGAGGAAAATAAGATGTAATCAATGTATTATAGATAACTAGCCACGAGGGGAAAAAGATCACAATGTATCAGTGATGATATCATCAAATTGATTTAAGATGTGACTTCTAGCATGATTTATGAGGTATTCAATGGTGTGTTGTGTAATAGCAAATTGTAGATGAACTTAGATCTCATGGTGAATAAAGTTTCATCAATATGATCCTCTAGCCATGTGAGAATGTAACACTAAATGTTATTCATAATGGGACGAGGATTAGGGAAAGGTGGTGGTCCATAAGTAGTTTTGGTCTAGTCAATCATGAGGAAGGTGGTCTAATCCTAGAAGAATCAGCCCCATGCTTCCGATTGCAGGAATAAGTTTTAGGAATGGGATGCTTGCTACGTAGAACATGACAGTCGGTGTCGGTGTGTGCACAATACCCATGATAAGAGAAAAAGAATGGAGATTATTGGGTTGGACAAATTTCTAAAGTATTGAGAGGGCATGTAAAGGGGGTGTGTAGGCACACACAAGTTTCGGTTGAAGTAGAGCGCATCCAAGAAGATCAATTTTAAAACTTAACTGATTTTGCATGTCACAAGATAAAAATAGGAAAAGCGGTTGGAGTGCAGCCCAAGTAAAGATAAAATTAAGAAGACTTCGTAGCTAATAAAGATCTATTTTGGGACTAAGATGGAATATCAAAGCTCATGCATGGATTGTGCTAATAAAAGGATTAGAGTAGAGTTTGTTTATAGATTAATCTATTATTATCCTTCCTGTAAAATCATGCAGTTGCTAGCATATGGCTATTTTGAGCATGCAGTCTATTTTGATATGCATGGGTGATGAAGGCGAGTCCCCACCCCTATATATATTAGTTAATTTGCATATTTTTGGACACCATGTATTTGAGATTATACTGTAAAAGACTTATGCTACTTTGATGTTTTAGCGCACATGAATCTCTCATGACTATTGTGATGTATTCAACTTCTTTATGTAATCTTTTGAGTATTAATGGAAGATTGTGGATGGATTACGTAATTGATGTGAGTATGGTGAACACATAGTGTAATTGATCTTAGTAATGGATTGATTTTTTATGGTTCCTTATTACATGTGTAGACACCCCAATTTCACATCTATCCTAAATCAATTAATTCCCCTTCCTCATTTCCCACAAAAATACACTTTGAATTAATCAAATATAATTTGATTAATTATCCATTTCAAAATCTAAAAAATAATCCAATCCTCACCACATGTCATTATTCTCCATGTTTTCCACTATTGAATTAAAAATTCAAATTCAAATCCTCACCCACCATTCGTGGTCCCCACTCACCTAAAATCCTCCACTTATGAATTAAAAATATAATTCAAATCCTCACCCATTCTTCATGGTCCCCACTCACCTAATCTTGCCCACATTTTCAAACCACTCACTTAATCTTGCCCACATTTTCAAACCATGATTACTTAAATTAATCTAAGTTAATCACTCCCTCAGGCTATAAATACAACCTTACCCCTCCCCTCTAAAGACACGGAGAATAAGCTTTCATGCCATATCTAAGTTCTTGCATCCTTTGAGAAAAGAACATCCTTTTGCCTAGTCTTAATGCCAAAATAGCCTCATAAATCTTCTTCCCATCTAGTGCAAAGTAAGAGGGTCGTTGTTCGGGGAAGGTCTTGCTCCGTCTTGAAGAAAAGAACCTACATATCACAAAATCAGGGCTCAATCCAAGTTTCCTAGCCCATTTCGAGGTTTGCTTTTTACGGAACGCGAAGGAGGAGGTATGATTATTGGTATTTTACTTCCTTGTTAGTAGTGTATTTTCCTAGCTTACATTAGCACGCTTAAGGTGGGACTTTCGATATATTACCATTAATTTCTCAATTAGTGGTTTTATCTGTTCTTTATTTATTATTGTTGATTATTATTTCATTTTCTGTTCCTTATGGTCTTCTTTGGTTAACCTTCATGCTTTGGGTAGTGTTTTTGTTGTGTGGTGTCTTGTGGTGTATCTGCAGGTTATAGCAACAATGAAACTCTGAAGCTCATTTTGTCTTTGATCTCCTCGGTGCTTGGTGTTTAGTTCCTAGTTTTGATTTTGCTATTTACTCATCATCTGTAGAAACACATGAACTAGCCATTAGTTTATCATCTTACTGTCATGGGACAACCAATCCGGAAAATGCATTTATTTATTTACTTTTGCTAAAATAACTGCTTTGTAGGAAGTTAATCATTTTTATTTTCTTTTATTTTAATCAATCATTTTGTGATCTAACTCTTTCTTTCTGTTTATTTTTCTTTTTTAACCTTGCTGTCAAAATTTTAGCTTCTCAGGTGAAGTATAGAAGTCAAAAATTAAAAAACAGACTCCCGGACGTTTTCTCACGTTTAAAATTTTCATTCAGAGCGTTCTCGTAGCCCATCTTCCGGAAGCCATAACTTTTGCTCCCGAACTCGGAATGACTTCATTTTTTTTAATGGAAAGGTATTGAAAAGATCTATGCAATGAAAAAATAATTTTTAGATTTAGACTTACAGAAAATTTTTGGTTTCATTTCTTCTAACACCTATCTTTTTAACAAAAAAACAACAAAATTATAGTTTTTTTTTTTTTAAATTTATTTATTTCACGTAACAACCTCACACGTATGCTCTTTCCTCGCACTTCAAAAGTGATCTTGGAAATTAGAAACATGAGGCCACTCGGACTCTACACAACAATTTTTTAATTTTTAATTTTTTGCCTTACATTTCAATTTTCCACGACAACACTTCTAAGTAACGTTTTCACCCTCTTCTTTCATCGTTTTTCTTTTTTGTGAAAATAATCATTATCGCTATTTTTCAATCATGATTAATTGCAATAATTATTAACATTTAAAAAAAAACTATTCCAATTGTATATCCGTGTATGCTCTTTTCTTGCGCCTTCAAGCGATCTGGAAAATCAGAAACGGTCACAATTTTTTAGTTTCTTGTTCTAACATTGCAGATCCTCTAGCTTTGTTTTCCAACTGTCATTTTAATAATTATTTTCCTTTGTCATATTCTTAATATTTGTTTGGTCGTTGGTTGTGTATGCTCTTTTCCTACGCCTTTGAGCGATCTGGAAAATCAAAAACAACCACGATCACTTTTCTAACATTTCATTTGCAAGATAACTACTAATTTGTTTTCTGTAGAACAGCGTTCTTTGGAATATTTTCAAAAAAAAAAAAAACAAAACAAAAACAACAAAAATCCCATAAAATACCACCATTCAAAGAAAATTGCTGAAACCAAAAAAAGTACGCTCAAGTACGCAATTATTTTCTGCTAGTGATTTATTTCAAGTTGGAAAGAACCCTGCGTTTAATCACTTTATCATATTGTTTTTACACGTAGACGAGGTGGATTTCATCACCACCAAAGCTACACCGGTGATGTGGACTTGACTACCACACACCAACAACATTTGCATCTGCATTGCACTTTGAGACCTAGTCTCATCACAGCATTTGGTATTTACCTCGCCGCTTGCTCTTCACTTACAGGTAATGTTGTCGTGCAGCGCATGCAAGTCACGCCTAAATAGCTGTAACAACGAAGCCTGGGCATCGTCCCTATAAATCTTCGAGGGAGTTATAAGGACACCATACACATTCATCCCTCCATCACCTTCCACCTTTTCACAAAACCCGCTTTGTTATGGACGTGGTGATTCACTCCGAAATAGGCAATTAAGAATTGGTGAGTCTCCTCCAGTGCTCTAAGGGTTCTGTCATCACCAATCCGGCACTATGATAATTCTTCACCGGAACTCCTCGTCTTGATTATTTACTAATGCACAGCCTTTAGTTTGGTGGATGTAATATGGAAACAAAACAACAACATAACACAAGAATACCATCGACTATGATAAGATGGAATGATGACAAATCTGAAATATCAAAGTAAATTATAATATTAACATGAAATTGTTACAATCTCACCCATGAGGTACTTCAAGTGTTATTGACTTCACTTGCCTTTCACCAAGACTATGGGAGAAACTTTACAATTACACCTCTTAATGGCTTCTTCAACACACCTTTAAACTGATGGCTTCCTTCGCACACTTTCTACGATATTTCTCACTACTTCCTTCTATGCTAAATGAGGGGGTGGCCTCTCTATTTATAGAACTTCCGAGGCTTATCCATCTTATCTCTAAGATAGGATAAGAAATCCACTCACGACTAATCATATTCCATACTTTAACTCTTATACATACATGTAAGCTTATCTTTTAAGATAAGATAAACCTTATCATGTTACATGGGTTCCACATTTTTAGAATTTTTACAAATAAAATACACAAAATATTTATGACTTCACTCCTTGTCCTTATTACCAATATAATATTTCTAATTCCTAATCATGTAGACCTTACTTCTCTAATTACCCAAACTTTGACATTTTAACATTACCGGGACCACTTACGACAAATATTTACTTTTCACAACATTCCTATTGTACTTGACTTCTACCGTACTCCACATTATTGGCGGCACCGTACTGACGGCACCGTTATCTTCTATCAGACGCTACTACTAATTATACTTAACAACATCCTATTCCTAATACATACATTAATGAAATAGAAATTATGGAGGAAAATTTTAGTGTCGACATCTTCCCCCTTCCTAGCTTCTACTCTGTCCTCGGAGTAGACTATTATGGTGCTTGGAAAATCTTCAACTTGTCGTGGTTGACCCATTTCGTAATGGGAGTGCCATCCAATTCCTCCAGGTCAGTGCGTACCATTTTCATGCCACATTTGCTATTTTGTAGGGCCCCATCCATTTTGGAAGAAATTTTCTCTCATCTTCTTTTTTTTGTATCTGAATCATATACTAGAACCAAGTCATTCACATGAAATGGAGACCAACGGATCTTTTGATCAAAGTATTCCTTCTGCTTCATTTTCTTCTTATGGCTTGTATCCTTTGCTATTTCCCTCGTTTCCTCTGCAAATGAAGATGTACCAACCTTTCTTTTCTTGAATCACTTTCATCCATCATTTCATTTTTCATAACTCTCACAAAGGTGGGAATATCAAACTCAATAGGAAGAATGGAACAATGCCATAGGCCAACCGAAATGGGGAGTATCCTTCTGGCCGACTTTGATGTTGCCCTATATGCCCACAATCTTTGCATGAATCATTTTATCCCACTTATGTACCGCACTGGCTGCATCTTTTGCTAGAATTTGACACAACACAAAATTTATTCGTTCCACTGTCCATTTGTATTTGGCTTGTATGTTGTTGCCTTCTATACTTAATAGAAAATTTATTGACTAGGGTTTCTACTACCTCATTAATGAAGTGGCTTCCTTGATCTGTTATAATTTCTAATGGACAACCAAATCTGGTGACAATGCATTCATATATGAACCTTGCCACCTCATCCATGGAAGTTGTTTTCAATGGCCTAGCTTCAACCCACTTGGTTAAATAATCTGTGGCAACTACAATATACTTATTTTGGCATGAGGTAGTTGGAAGTGGACCTACAATGTCTATTCCCCACTTTTCAAAGGGACCAAGTGGAAGAATAAGGCATAATGGAGCTGATGAAGTCTTACGGTTACCATGTGTTTGACAAATATCACATGTCTTACAATAATTATAACAATCTTTAAAAAGAGTGGGCCAGTGATAACCTGCATCCAAGATCCTTCTTGCTGTAAGTTGTCCAGAGAAGTGCCCTCCACATGTACCATTGTGGAATTCTTCTAGCAGTTCCTTCCCTTGATCACGTTAACCGCTCTTCAGATTGTCCATCAGGTCCTATTCGAAATAATACTCCATGCAGAATAGAATATGGACGACTGGCTTGAGTAATCTTTCTCTTAGTCTTTGCATTGGCACCATCAGGAAACTTGAATTCATTCAGATAATTCCAAATATCTATGTATTCACTAGGGATTGTGTCAAGGATAACAAAGGCTGCATCAGGAAATCATCATCATCACAAGATGATCCGAAACCATCATAGGCTCGAGAGAGTGCATCTGCATTGACATGCTTCTTTCTGGCCTATCTATAATATCAAATTCAAATTCTTGTAACAAAATTATCCATCTTGTTATCCTCCTTGATGGGTTATGCTTATTTATAATATATTTTAGAGCTCGATGATCTGTTACAACTAGAAATTTTTCCCTAAAGCAAGTAATTTCTAAACTTCTTTCTACAAAGAAAATGATAGCCAGAGCCTCTTTTCGATTCATGAGATAATTTACCTCTCAAGACCTTTTGCTCATTTGTCTATTCCCAAAGTAAATTGGATGTTCATTCCCATTTTCATCCTTTTGGCTCAAAGTACTTCCTAGTGCTTTTGCATCTCGAGGCATCGAGTGTACACAATGAATGGCTTGCTCCAATCTGGATTCTTCAAAACAGGTGAAGACACCATGGCTTCCTTCGATTGTTCAAAAGCTTCATGCGCCTTATTTCTGGTTCATAAGTAACATCGTTCTTCGAGAAGCTGGGTTAGTGGGTCATGTAATCTTTGAGAAATTCTTGATGAACCTTCTATAGTAACCCACATGGCCTAAAAATGATCTCAACTTACTTCTATTAATAGGAAATGGTAAATCTTTGATTTTTGAAACTTTATCGGATCGCACAATACTATCTTTGGATGCAACATGCCCTAACAAAACGCCTTTAGAACATCCAAAGACACACTTTGTAGGGTTTAGTGAGGCTTGTGCTTCATCTAACCTTTGAAATGTTGTCTCCATCTCAGTGCAGGTGGTCTAACTTGCTCCCATAGATGTAAAAATCATCCGAAATACTCGATGAAGGTCCCAATGTAGGGTTCGAACACCATATTCATCAAATGCTAGAATGTTGCTTTGGAGCATTACACAACCAAAAAGGCATAACTCTATAAGCAAACATTCCCAAGGAGTGGTGAACATGGTCTTGGTGATCTTTCTCTGCTATACGAACTTGGTTGTAAGGCTGCTTATATCCATCAAAGAAACTATAGCACTCTGACCACCTACTTCGTCCAAGATCTGATCTAAGAATGGAAGAGGGTAATGATCCTTCTTTGTTGCCTTATTGAGCTTCCTGTAATCAACACAAATGCGTAGCTTCCCATTCTTTTTTATTGAGATCACAATGGGAGAAACCCATTTTGAATTCTCCACAGCAAATATGAATCCTGCATCAAGCAACTTATCTATTTCTTCTTTTACAGTCTTGGAAAAATTAGGATTCATTCTATATGGCATTTGCTTTATAGGCTTAGCACCATCTACCAACTCAATAGAATGTTCTACCCAACTTACTTGACAGAGTTCCTTGTAATCAAAAGTGAATATGTGTATATACCTTCGAAAGAGCTGGAGGTAGGATTCCTTCTCACTCTCCATCACAGCATCACCAATCTTTATTTGTTGGAGACGATCATCAACTTCTTCTTCAGATAATTTTATGGGGTCATGAGTCGGTGTGACAGAAGGATATCCATGACCAAACATCAACCTCACTTTCTTCATCTTCGAGTGTCCACTTCACTTTGGTACTAGAGTAATCGAGAGGATGTCCAATCATCGGTTTCATCACTTGAATCCACAGTTACGCCTTATGATGTCGAGGATCATGTTTATCTTCACCCTCTCTCTACCACGTCCAAGTGTCATGAAGCCTTCATTCCAAAGTAGTTTCTTGCATGAAATCTCCTTAGCCATGGTCTTCCTAAGCAACATTGAGTGCGCATGTGATACCATTTTCATCACTGAAAGTCTACCACACATACAACACCCATATGAGATATTGCCACATTTGAAACTACACCTTCTCGGTTTATTTTTTCCCTTATTTAATGACCTTAACATAAGTGTTGAAGGGCGATCAATTTTAAACCCAACATATTCATTACAGACTTGGTCATTACATTAATCGCAGCACCTCCATCAACTAAGACATCATGAATTGAAATACCATTACATAATACCTCAGGCTTATGGAGCATAGGGATCCGCATCTGCCTCCAAAGGACCTCAACCTTCTTCCTTCGTCGAGCATTGAGTCCTCTTCGCAACTCCTGCCTCTTCTCGAAGACATAGCCAAGAGTTGACCATATGTAATATTTGCGAGCCTTTTGGACAGATCTTCCAAGATGGAGTATGGTCCTTGCCCTCGTGAAATCGGAAAATCCTGCACACCCAACTTTCTTCTCCTATGTTTCTTACTATTTTCTCTTTTCATCTTGTTAGGATCATTTCCATCTTGATTATCTTTTTATTTATTTCTTTTTGTTACAAACACATCTACTTCATTATTTCTGCTCTTATCTACTACATCAAAAGAATTCACAGGTGTTTTTCCTTTATCATTATCTCCTTTACCAGATGTAGAAGCTCTATCTGGACAATTATACTTATAATGACCCTTTTTATAACAACCATAACATACAACTTTAGAAATATTTCTTTTTGGACCTCTATCTCCTCCTTAAAAACTAAATTCTTTTCCTTGAAGAAGATTAATGGTTAACCGACCCATATTTTTGAGCAGATCTTCATACTCGGTAGATGTACTAGGAGAAATATTTGTAGTCACCGGAAGTGGTTGTGGATTACGGACCAAAGGTGCTTGTGTAGGCTCTACTTTAGCAACAATTTCTTTGGGCTCCTCTTCCATGCTTTCTTCTTGCCTTCTTGCATCTCCTTTGCTTATTCATGGTAGGCAGGCGGTCATACTTCACTCGTTGTCTGATCTCTGGCTTCATCCCAAGAATGAAGTGCTTATAGAGGAGATTATCCACGCCATTCATCAACCCATCCACTAATCCTTCCTTCCGGATCTGGGCATCGAGCTTCCTCCTTAGCTCTAGAACACAAGCATGATAATCCCTTATCTTCTCCTTCTCTCCTTGGGATAGTTTTGTGATCTCGATCATGAGATCTGCATATTTCTGTTGTTCACCAAATTCTTCAAGAAAACTTTCAGTTAATAAATCCCATGAATTTTTCACATTATCACCTAGTGTTTCAAACCACCTAAGTGCTTTGAACCATCCAAAAAGGTAGAAATAATTCAGGTCCATTGTTCCCTTCTTATAAGGCCATTACAAATACAACATCGTTTAAACTCTTGAATGAAAGAAGAAGCATCTTCATTAGATTGAGCTGAAAAAATGGGAATCTTTCCCATTTTCAAAAGTAACCACCGTGAAATACCAACCCACAAGTGAATCAACAAGACTTATGTGCACAAATAATTGGAATCACTATCTTTGGAAAGTGACTTTACACCTTTCTATGGTAAAATAGAAATGACCACGGTAAACTATGGTAAAACTTGACTTACTGCTATAAAAACTGACTTTCTTGTGGTAAACACTATTCACAATAAAAGTGAAGTTCTTTGCGGTAAATACTATTCACGGTAAAAGTGAAGTTCTTTGCGGTAAATACTATTCCCATCAAAATGACTTTACCCATGGGTAACTACTATTCATGGCAAAAATGACTTTACCATGGTAACTACTATGCACAAGTAAAAACAAGGTTACCCTCCATTGATTTTTGACTAAGTGGGAATATCTCTCCGGAAAATCCACCAACGAAGAATGGTCCCGAACAGAACCAAAATGTCATCACCAATCCGCCTATGATAATTCTTCACGCAGGAACTCCTCATGCTATGATTATTTACTAATGCATGACCTTTAGTTTGGTGGATGTAATCTGGAAACAAAACAACATAACACAAGAATACCATCGACTATGATAAGACGGAATGATGACAAATCTGAAATATAAAAGTAAATTATAATATTAACATGAAATTGTTACAATCTCACCCATGAGGTACTTCAAGTGTTATTGACTTCACTTGCCTTTCACCAAGACTATGGGAGAAACTTTACAATTACACCTCTTAATGGCTTCCTTTGCACACTTCCTACAATATTTCTCACTACTTCCTTCTATGCTAAATGAGGGGGGTGGCCTCTCTATTTATAGAACTTCCAGGCTTATCCATCTTATCTCTAAGATAGGATAAGAAATCCACTCTGACGAATCATATTCCATACCTTAACTCTTATATGTACATGTAAGCTTATCTTTTAAGATAAGATAAACCTTATCATTTTACATGGGTTCCACATTTTTAGACTTTTTACAAATAAAATACACAAAATATTTATGACCTCACTCCTTGTCCTTATTACCAATATAATATTTCTAATTCCTAATCATGTAGACCCTACTTCTCTAATTACCCAAACTTTGACATTTTAACATTACCGGATCACTTACGACAAATATTTATTTTTACAACATTCCTATTGTACTTTGGTATTACCGTACTCCACATTATTGGCGACACTGTCATGCGATGGTGCCGTTATCTTCTATCAGACGCTACTACTAATTATACTTAACAACATCCTATTCCTAATACATACATTAATGAAATAGAAATTATGGAGGAAAATTTTAGTGTCGATGCAGTTCCCCGTACCAATTCTGTCCCCGTATAGAATTAGGTATATCAGGACTAGGGTATATCGGAGGATGCATCTTCTTGGAGTAATAAGAGCCTGCATCCACCATTTCACAGCATACTTGTATGATTGCATGAAACAATGATCATTCCTGAAGAAGTTACCTCATAAGCCAAAACAATCGAATCCACATGATTGCTTGTTGTTTGAAAACAAAATAGTTTAGCATTGTTTTTATCATAAAACTTGGCTAATATCAATGTGTTTATTGTAAAATTCAAATCCTAATTGTGTTCCACAACACCATTTCTCGACCGATTCAATACCAAGCAAAACATTCAAGCAATCCCACAATGAAGATCAAAATGTCACACTGATTTCATTAGCCTACTTCAGCCAACAACAACTCCACTATAGCTTGTTTTCAGCTATATCCAATAGATATTGAGTGACTTACGTTCACTCCTTATCTCATCAATTGTCAGAACATCCTTTATAGCTTGTTTCAAGCTATATCAAAATGACATTGGGTGACTTGTTTGAGTTCACTCATTATTTCATCAGCTGTCAAGTTTAACAAAATCCCATCCGACACAAATCCCTTCAAATCTCATTTTGAGTTCGCAACTGTGTTGAGTCACTTGTTTGAGTTACTCTTCCTATCAAAAATCCAGAGCTTATTTACGTCAAACCAATCAACATATTCATCATAGCTTGTTTGAGCTATATCTCACTTGTATTGAGTACCTTGTTTGAGTGTACTCCTTACATTTTCGTCTGCTAAGCTTGTTTAATCCAAACCAATCAAGATATTCATCATAACTTGTTTGAGTTATATCCCACTTGTATCCCGAGTAGCTTTTTAAGCTTTCTCCTTATAGCCTTACTTGTTAAAACTCGATTGAGCCAAAATAAAAATCACAATCAATAGGTTGATTTCTTCATCGCACCTTTCTTCGTTCTCCCTCTCTTTCAAACATGAAGAATTCACGAAAAACATCACACAATGAGCTATTAGAACAAATTAATAAGATGACAACACAACTCTCTCATATGGCTACCCAAATCAGTGAGCGATCACCCAAAAAGCCGATCATACAACCTCACGAAGAAATCAGTTCACGTAAAGTCCAACGTCAGTTTACCCCCCTTGGAGAAAGTCTCTCTAGTGTTTTTCATCAGCTAAAAGAGGCTAAATTGATAAGATATCCAATTACAAAACCCTTTGTCAAAGGGGAAGCTAAGCCATGTTGGTACAAACCTAACACATACTGTGACTTTCATCGCATTGATGGTCATCACATAGATAAATGTGTGCGATTTAAGAATTATGTCCAAGACTTAATTGACAATGATGTCATCTCTGTAGAACTTGATGACAATACTCTTGCAACCAATGACACATCCAATACCACAACTTTCCATGAAGAGCTGACTACTGTCAAAACTCCTATATATACTAAAATTCCACAAGATCATGATGACAACAGTCAAGCCTCTCTAATTCCAAACCAATCCATATCTTCTTCAAATTTCCTTCCATTAGTTCAAACATACATTGAACCTGTTTTGGACAACAAACATTCTTCCAACATCTACTGAGCACTTGAACTTATTTCGAGACTCTCTTTCAACCCAAACATACATTGAACCTGTTTTGGACAACAACATTCTTCCAACATCTACTGAGCACTTGAACTTATTTCAAGACACTCTTTCAACAGAAACATACATTGAACTTGTTTTGGACAACAACATTCTTCCAACATCTACTGAGCACTTGAACTTATTTCAAGACACTCTTTCAACAGAAACATACATTGAACCTATTTTGGACAACAACATTCTTCCCACATCTACTGAGCACTTGAACTTATTTCAAGACTCTCTTTCAGCCCAAACATATATTGAACCTGTTTTGGGCGACAACATTCTTCCAACATCTAACGAGACCTTGATCTCATTTCAAGACTCCCTTTCAAACCTTGATATTACTTTAGACACTACAGACGAGGTTCCATCAACAGGTACCATTAAGTTTGATTCTATTATTCCAATATTGGCTCTTATGCCTAACATCTCTAGCCTTTTGTCAAAACACAACCACATCGAGTTTGGACACTTGCGACAATGCAACCCGTCATGTCCATCATGCTTTCAACTATCAATCTTGCAGGCATCTCATCACTAATTAGTCTCACCTATCAAGAATTCTATGTGCATCCATTCTACGAGGTACTTATACCTAGGAATATCTTTACACAACCTTTTCCATCTTTAATTGTGAATCTATCCTCAAAACAATCAATTAATGGACAAATAGAAGCAAAAAACCTAAATAACACAAACCATCATTGTCAACACACATGGAAGCTATTGGCTTAACCAAATCTACCCCACTCTTTGGGCTTACCGCACATCTTATCACACACCTACTAGAGCCACTCCCTTCTCCTTTTTTATGGTTGGGAAGCTATTTTACATGTCAAGGTTGAATTTCCATCCTTCAGAATATCCCTCAAAGATGTAATCAATCAAGATTATTATCAACACTCACGCCTTAGTGAACTCGAGCTTCTTGATGAAAAACAACTTAATGCCCTAGATCATCTTCAAGTATATCAAAATCGGTTATGGCATAGCTACCATAAAAAATTCAAACCTAGAAAATTTCAGGTCAATCATTTCATTCTCAAAGAAAATCGAAAGAACACACCCAAAGAACGAGACAAACAAGACAAATTTGAGCCCAATGAAATCATAGATAATTTTGGGTTTGGAGCTTATAAATTGGCCATTGACACAGGCCAAGTCCTTGAAAAACCCATGAATGCATTCCATTCAAAGAAATTTTATTCTTGAAAGCACTCTCTATTCCGGGAAACAACAACGTGTACATTGTTCATTCTGTCTTGCTTATCTCTGAATAAATTTATTCATTTCCATTGGCAAATATTTTCTTTATCAAAATCACATCTTCATATTTATCATCATGAGACAAGTGCTAGTATAAATCCTATTAAGTTTGTGAGCGTCATACTTCTTCTATTTTCAGTCGCTTTCCTCTATGGTCATACCTAGAAGCTTACTGATGGTAATATATCCCCTTCTAATACATTCTCTCTTTCATAACAAAGCTCTAAACTTCGTTACCCAGTTCGTTTGGTCGTCCATCTCAGTCTTCGGTGTTGAACCCTCGCGTCCTACTAGTCGTGTGGGGAGTTGAGATTGGGGCAGATGTTTCTTTCCAAATACAAAGCACTATTGTAAAAATCCATCAATTCAATAACTTATGAATAATTCATTGACACATCTTTCGTCCTTCATAGTCTTTGGTGTTGAGCCCACACTTCTTACTGGTAGTGTGAGACTAGGAATAGAGGAAGGTGCCCTTACTCATCTACGTCTTGTCTTCGGTGATAAACCCTTACCTCTTACAAGTGGCATGGGGCAAAGCGTAGAGGGTCATTCTCATAAAAGCATAAAACCTTGCAAAATATTCAAAAAAAAAAAAAAAAACCAAACAAAACAAAACAAAAAAAAAGACAAAAAGGAATTCACTCGCCTATACTTTGCCTTCGGTGATGAGCCCTTGCTTCTCACTAGTAGCATGGGGCAAGGCATAGGGAGTCATTTCAAAAATACAAAATCTTATAGTGCTTACAAATTATAGAATCCCCAAACACGTAATTTAGATGCCTAAGTGAAGAGAGAACTATCCCTTAACCTCATATCTTATCAATCAGGAGGCTACATAACTGTCTAAGTCTAACATGTGACTCATAAAGTGAAAGCCATTTTTGAAACCGGTTCAGTACTATTATGAAGAATGGAGTCACAATTTCCCAAAGGGATTGTTGTTAGCATTTGTCTCTATATTCATTATCCACCTCCTGCGTCCTTCTTGATTCTCGGTGATGAGCCCACACATCTTACTAGTTGTGTGGAGTCAAAATGGAGCTGAATTATTTTCATCATATCATCACCACCATATCCTGCCGATGGAAAGAGAATTTGTGTTATTCGAGCATAAGTTACCACACTTGAACACGCTACATACGATAATATCACGGTTTATCGCCTCTCTCAAAATAAGTCTTCTGGGCCATAAATTGCCACTCACGGTGTAAAAAAATCTAGAAACAATGTAAAATCTCAAAATCCAAAAACATTTGAAAATCATTAAAAATCTAAAAACATTTGAAAATCGTTAAAAATCTAAAAAGCAGTGTAAAAATTTAAAATCCAAAAACATTTGAAAATTGTCAAAAATCTACCAACATTTGAAAATCGTCAAAAATCTAAAAACATTTGTAAAATCTCAAAAAATCCAAAAACATTTGAAAATCGTCAATTCCTAAGTATAAAATCCAAAAAAAAAAACATTAAAAATCTCAAAAAAATCTAAAAAAATTATAAAATTCAAAAATAAACAATAGAAAATCTAAAAATCCAAAAACAAAAACATTAGAAAATATCCAAAATACAAAAACATTTGCAAAATTTTCAAAAGACTAAAAACATCCACAAAATCGTAAAAACTCAATAAGCAACACAATTCATCCTTTGAACTATTATCCCAAACAAATGGTCCAACCACCTTATGACTACCAATTTCAAATCACTTCTCCTTGCGTGAATCCTCGCAGGAAAATCCGACTCTCATTGTTTCCTTGTTTGAGGAGACCCACGACCCGATCCTTGTACCCCTTACTTGGGGGCACATCTAATCAATCATCACTGTGGAACACGTTAGGGACATGTTTATTGGTTCTTGTGTTGCATTATTAGTGGCAAATTATTAATTACTTTCTTGTATCTTGATATATTACGGGGGCATCTTGATTTTATGTATCCCGGTGTTCTCTCTCGTAATGTTCTTATGTTATCTGATTGCATGTCGTACTGGGGCATCATACTTTCTTGATGGCCTCTGTCTATGCTCTCTTCCATTTGCATATCGTACTGGGGCATCAAACCTTTTTGATGGCCCCTGTCTATGCTATCACGCATATTACAGTCTAGTCATCATGATCTTTTATATCACGATGCATCCTGTTATGTGCTATATTAAAATTAAGATGCTTTTCGTCACGTGAGTATCTTCCTGCATGATCAACATCTTACTTTGCACCCCATCCATTCACCCATACTAATGCATTCTCCAGTTTGCGAATCCTACTTGATCACCGTTGCAGTTTGCGAATCCTACTTGACGATCTTTCTCAAGTAGCATTCACTATCCAAAGCAACTCCTCTCCCCCACCATGATCACCATGTATTTGATCCATTCATTCTCACTCCTCATTTTTACTCCTCCACCGCTTATACCCATATTACCCTTCTCACCATTCCTGTCCCCTCTCACCCATTGGTATTCTTTCCTTTCACACTTTTGCTTCCCGCTTGACAATCTTACTTACTAACCCCTTCTATATGGAATCCTCAGTGGAGGTTTACCCTCTCCCTAAGATCTTCCCGCTGTAGAAGCTTCTTCACCACCTGCCCTCTCATCAAACAACCATCACCACCAAACATATCTTCCCACTCCACCTCTTCTACTTCTCATTCTCGCATCATTACTCTCACCACGCGGGCATCCCAATTAAGGATTCCCCTCACACTCTCTGCCCTCCACTACATATATTCCTTCATCCATTCATGTTACACTCCTTTGTGTCCTTTCTTTCTTATTATCACCTCATCTCATATCATATACCACTTAGGCATACCTCACTCACTCTTTTCTCATCCTTCCCCAAATCCACCTTATGCCTGGTCATCCTACTTACATGCTCTCGTAGTATGGAAAATTCACTTGAGGGTTCCCCTTCAGTCCATTTTGTCATACCCTATTCCCACCAACTCTAACATCATCCTTCTTCTTCCTCAGCTTGGCGATCTTACTTAACCATTCCAGCCGCATGGCAATCTTACTTAATACTTCCACTTAAGGTTGATCTACCCTATGGCCTTCCCCCATCCCATCATATTTCCCCATCTTATTTCTCCCACCTCTCATCGCGATCATCTTCTTCACCCTACCATTCCACCCCTATCCCCAATATCATTTTGTCTTTCTCTTTGCATATCATCCCTGTCGGTTGGGTGACCCTACGAAACCTCTCCAGCAGTATGACGATCTTACTTAAGAGATTCTCTTAAGCATGACATGTCATCTTACACTCGCCCATCACTCTCCAATCTCACCATCCATATTTCCTCTTCATTCCCCATCATCACATCTTTTTCCCACCACTATCACCCTCCTCTGCTTGGCAATCTTACTTAACCACTCACCCAGCATGGCGATCTCACTTAAGAGTCCCTCTTAAGGATGATCTGTCTCCTTGCCTTTCCCCATCACTACACACCCTTCACCCTTCATTTTTTCTCGGCATTCCCCATTATCACATCCTTTCACCTCCTTTTCGATTCTACATGAAACACCACTTCTCGCTTGACCATTTGTCATCTCCGGTTTACTCACATGGCAATCTTACTTAACCACTTCCGTCACATGACAATCTTATGTCAGGGTCCTCCCTACACTTAACTTGTCATCGTGAACTTCTCCCCCGCCTCATTCTTCGTTCACTTTGTTGATCGCTTCTTCCACCTGGTATCTCCTATTACCCACTTTTTCCTCCTACTATTATCCTTTCTCCACATATCCTCTTACAACATACAACTCATCTCTTCCACCTACAATCACATTCTTTTCCCCCATTTTCCCCTTCTTGATCCATCACCCTTCATACCGTTTCTTCCCATTATTTTCATGTCTTCGTTCTTCATCCTCACCTCGTTCATCCTCATCACCCACATCCTCTCCTCGCTTTCACTTAGTCCCAACTCATCCCTCCCATATTCTTCACTCTTTCCACTTCATCTTCTCAAATTCCCCACATTTCTCCCCACACACACATTCGCCATTATTGTTAACACTCCTATATCATTCTTTCATCATCATCTTCTCTTCTGCGCTAATAATTGTCAACGGGTTTTCCCTAAAAATTATCAATCCTCATTCTGCATGACCTCATTCACTCCCTTGGACCTTCTAGAGTTTCCCTTCATTCCTTCCCTCCTCTAATCCCACCATTCATTGTCAAAGGGTTTTCCCTAACGTCCCTTTGTTGGCGTTACCCTTTCCAGTCCTCATTAGTTTTCTCATTTTCTTCATTTTTTCTCTCACCCTTCCCCACCACTCATTGTCAAGGGGATTTCCCTAACGTCCCCTCATTGGCATTGCCTCTTCTATCCCCCATTCTCTTTTCTCTCCTATTCTTTTCCCTCACTCCTACCCTTTCTTGTCGCTTCTTACCCATCTCTCCATCTCCTCTTTTCCCTCTTCAATATCTTTACTGTCTTCATCATACATCCTTTTCCTATTTTCTCATCATCCTAGTATCCTCATTTCATGCATCTCCACATCTTTTCCAATCGATGTCATTCCTCCCCTCTTTCTTCTTTGAACATTCCTTATACCGTTCCCTTTCCACTTATTACCCCTTTTCTGTATTCCCTTCCTTCTACATCATTTTCTTTGTTATCCTCTTCTCTCTCCCACCCCTCGTCTTATTTCCCTTCCTTGTATCATCTTCTTCCCCTTTTTCCATCACGTTTCCTCCTTACTTCCCCATCGATAACCTGGTCTTCAGCGTTGTCCTATCTTTTTTATCATACCACCCTCCACATGCATCTCCATACGATCTGTTCCATATTCTTGGCCTTGGTCTTCCTCGCAATGACACGATTCCTTCAATCTTCTCCTTGTATTCGTTCTATCTTCCTTTCCTCTCCCCTAATTTTCATGTTTCTTCTGACCACTTCTCCTTTTCTCTACCACCCCTACCTTTTCGTTCATTCTATATCTGTTTCTCTTCCTTTCTCTCCTCTTTTTCACACTTTCCTCGCCCCTCATAGTTTCTTTTTTTTCTCCATTCTACTTCTTCTTTTGTCCTCTTTCCATTTCCCTCCATTTCACCCCCTACTCCCACCTCGTTTTCTCCTTATTTATCCTTTCCCATTTCTGCTTTTCTTCGCTCTCTCATTTATTTCACTTCCACGTATCCCTCTTTACTATCTCTGTTGCTTCCTTCATTTTGCACATCTCTCTATTTCATCCCTTCACCCTCTACTCTGTCATTTTCCTCTTTTTGCCTTGTTTTCCTTCATCATTCCCTTCTTCCCCTATCATCCCCCTCTCTTATTTCTACCTCTTTCATTCCTTTTTTTTTTCCCCTCCCCTATCTCCCTTACTCTTCTCATAATCAACCCCCATCCTATCCATTCCCTTTTCTCTTTCCCACACACCCTCACACCTAGCATTCAAGGTCGATTGAATCCTTTCTCCATTTGCATCGTGCGGTCATTCCAGTCCCTTCCACTCCATTATCATCCTCTTCTCCGTCAAATCCATTTCCTTTCTTTTTGAGAGTTACTGCATATATTTCATTCTCGTCGGTCCTCTCGAGGGGCATCACCACATCTATCCATAATCACATCTTCTCATGACATTTCTATCTTGGAGGATACTTATAACATCCGTCACTCATCACTTTCCATTCTCCCCAACAAACATTCGCTCTACCTTTTAAAAAGTAGATTGAATTCTTCCCCCATACCATCTACTTTCTTTGAAAGGACACTACTTTCATAGTACCCTTCCAAAGAGGGGCAAATGTAGACACCCCAATTTCACATCTATCCTAAATCAATTAATTCCCCTTCCTCATTTCCCACAAAAATACACTTCGAATTAATCAAATATAATTTGATTAATTATCCATTTCAAAATCTAAAAAATAATCCAATCCTCATCACATGTCATTATTCTCCATGTTTTTCCACTATTGAATTAAAAATTCAAATTCAAATCCTCACCCACCATTCGTGGTCCCCACTCACCTAAAATCCTCCACTTATGAATTAAAAATATAATTCAAATCCTCACCCATTCTTCGTGGTCCCCACTCACCTAATCTTGCCCACATTTTCAAACCACTCACTTAATCTTGCCCACATTTTCAAACCATGATTACTTTTCAAACCACCCACTTAATCTAAATTAATCTAAGCTAATCACTTCCTCAGGTATAAATACAACCTTACCCCTCCCCTCTAAACACACGGAGAATAAGCTTTCATGCCATATCTAAGTTCTTGCATCCTTTGAGCAAAAGAACATCCTTTTGCCTCGTCCTAATGCCAAAATAGCCTCATAATCCTTTTTCCCATCTAGTGCAAAGTAAGAGGATCGTTGTTGCAGGAAGGTCTTGCTCCGTCTTGAAGAAAAGCACCTACATATCACAAAATCAGGGCTCAATCCAAGTTTCCTAGCCCATTCCGAGGTTTTCTACGGAACGCGAAGGAGGAGGTATGATTATTGGTATTTTACTTCCTTGTTAGTAGTGTATTTTTCCTAGCTTACAACATGTGTTTCTTTGTGATGATTGTAATGATATGCATCTAAGTGAATGTTTTGTTAATTTAATATGAACATGAATGCTAAAATCTTTTCATGCTTTAAAAAAGAGGGACATCACTAGCTTTACATGCTTCAGGTGAGCATTCGTGGTCTATCTAGATGAATTTCTAGTGCACTTAGGCATTCAAGTGGAAATAAAATACTACATGTTGGTTCCATTGTTGGGACCTCTTTTCAAAATGTCTATGAGGATACTAACATGTAAATGGTGTAATCTCGATTAACTCTTGAGAGCATAGAAAGTTTTTGAAGACAAAAACTCACTAGTTTACACGGAGATATGGTTGAAACCTGATTTCAATGCGTGTAAAGAACACATGGTAGATCATCTAATATCATGAGCTCTATGAGAAATTTTCAGCCATTTTCCATAGAATTCATCTTGGGGAATGACCATACCTGGTTGTCGATTACACATCAAAGTGAATCATTGGGGATTTTAAAAGATTTGGACACAAAAGATTACCATTTTCAACTTATTTGATGTGGAGGAATCTTGATGTAGTGCCCACTTCCCTCGACACACTTTTGATTACTAATCATGATATCATAGACTATATGATGGACATCTTTTATAGTTTTGATTTAGTATGATGATAGATGTGAGACCATTGATTATTGTTGACTTTGATTATATATGAGGCATGATGATCATTAGAGACACTTTATACATTGATGTTAGAATACTATTTGACATGGTTATATTATAAATGTTGTTCGGACATGTGATATTTGATATTTGAGTAATCCTAGAAAATTGAATTTAAAATTGATGATTATATAGTTCTTGATGGAATTGTAAGTGATATTGTTGATTGTCTGGATGTTGTTGTGATTCATATATATATATATATTAATGATTTTGAAACTATATTAATATTATTTTAGATGTTTTAATATATGCCATGAGGTCAAGGAGATATTTGTGTTTTGCAGGGTTAAAATATCACAACAAACATGGGGGATTGGAGACCAACCACATTGGAATTCTAGATGAATTCAACAAGGTCACCATGGCAATTTGTTTTTGTGTGTGTGTTTGTTTGATTGTTAGGGATTCCCATGGGGGTAAATTACTTTTGAATGTGACCAAGGGTTTGTGTATTTTCTTTTAATGTGTTTCCTTTTTATTTTGTTTGTATGTATTTTATTAGTGATGTGTCCCTTTCTTTTATTTAATTAAATTGTGGTAGATTAATGTGAGTAATCATTTTGTTAAAATAAATAAATCAAATTGGGATATGAGAAATTAATTATAGAAGTTGTTGTCTTTTGTATTAAATATGTAAGAGTTGATGTAAAATTATTTTGGAGTATGAAACACTCCACCTTCTTAGAAACTCAATTTGTCCTTGGGGCTATTTTTGGAGGCTTGTAGGACAAGTAAAACTTGTCATATACCTCTTAAAGTTATTTACCAATCGTACATATGGTTGGAGGGTTGATTTTAGCCCTTTTTAATGCATTTTTATAAATCATGTTGTATGTTTTTATTGCACTCTTCTTACAGTTTATTTAATTCAATCCTTTGGGGTGTGGGCTTTTTGGAGTGTAACTAACTTTATTTGTCATATTTTCACCCACCTCTTTATTGTGCTTTGGAGAATGAAATTTGACTTTTGTGTTGGAGTTGAGGATGTGTGAAGTGGAATCCTACATGGATCCACCTCATCCTCTTCCTTTCCCTCTTCTATAAAATTTGAACTCTTTGCCTTGTTTTGGGTTGTTAAACTTTTGCATACTTCCTTTTGGGGATTTTTACTTTTTGGGAGCTCTTGTTGATTTGGAGGAGATTGGAGAGCATTCCATACTTAGAGATTTCTGATTTTGGGATTGTATTTGACATTAAAAGCTTGTTGTGTTGGAACAAAAGCTACCATGGAGAGGTAGGAGCTTAGCTCTTCTTTTATGTTGTTATTTTCTTTTTGTGTTTGTGTGAATGGTGTATGTTTTGTGTATTTGTTGGCTTTTTGGGTAGACTGCCATAGGGATGGTGTAGAAGAAGGCTATGGGGAATTCATGTGGGGAGCATAAGGGAATGTTTTAAGGCATCGAGATTTCTTGTGGAGGGAGTTTGGGTTTGGGATCCACCATGGAAAAGAAATAGCTTGCATTTCTTACTTTGTATCCTGGGGGCATAAGGAAATCGTGGGGGGGCATAAGGAGAGGAATTGTGGGGGAATAAGGAAATGTATGGTGAATTTTATTGCGCGTTTGTTCTCAGTGGATACCCAATTCCCATTGGGAGGCACAAGTAACTTCCCCCATAGTCCTTGCTTCCTTTGGCTTGCAGAAAATGAAGAAGCTGAGTTTTTTTAATTTAGTTTTAATGCATTTGTAAATTGTTGTTTTGTTTTGAATGTGTTTTATTTTGAAATGTGCATGTTAAAAGAATGTTATGTGTATGTTTTGTGGAAGCTTGTTGTTGCCATGAGTTGAATCACATCTTCTATTGCATTGTGGTTGGGGCTCGGGGGCCAATGAAGAAGGATGGATTCTCCTTTCATTGGATGTCTTGGTTGGGTGGAGAGTGTTGCCTTTCCCCACTTTTGTTTTGATCAAATTTAGAGAAAAAAAAGGAAACTTGTATGTTGTTGTTTGTAGAGAGAGGAAAATACGGTTTTGTACATAACTTGACCTTGTGAAATAAATTCTTTTGTAACCTTTCCCACTTTGAAGTGGATGAAATTGTAATATTTTTTGTGAAGGAAAGATGTTTGTATTTGGATATGAAAGTTGTAATTCGAATTGTGAAAGAGATATACTTTGTTTTTGGGTTTTGAAAGAAAGACATGAAATTTGTAAAGTGAAGTGAAAAGAGACAGACTCTATTTTGCTTTGAAAGAATGTGAAAGAGAATGCAATATTTTGCTATGTAATTAATAAATGATTTTGGAAGGAATAAAGAAAGAAGTTGTAAAAATTGTCTTTGGAAATCAATGAATGAATGAAATGTTCTTTCCAAATTGTATTGTAAATTTAATTTTGATCATGTCAATGTTTTGGGAATCTCTGTTTGAAAGGAAAAAAAAGTATGTGAGGAAAATACAGTGTTTTGCCTCTTTTGGAAATGTGTAAAATTGAAATCAGAGTTGCATTTTGGGTTTATAATAGTTTGATTTAAATCATTTGAATGTTTTAGACTAGAAAGGAAATGAAATTTTCAATATGGAAGATGAAATTGTTAAATAGATCCCTGAAGATTAGATCCTTGTTATTGCAAATTTAAAAATGGAAAATAATTTAATTAAAATGCACAGATTCGAACTGCACATGTATAATCAACATGGAAACATTAAAATTTAGTATGTTGTGATATCAATGGACTCAATTTGAAAAAAAAAAACATTTTAAGGAAATAATTTAAAACATTGTAAAATTAGGCCCAAACTTTTCATGATCATTTTTTTTCAGTCAATTGTTGGAAAAATTAAAATTATAATCAATCAAGAAAAATCACCTTCCAAAACCATCCTAAATCCTTCTTAGAACAATTCTCCATAACATGTTTGAATTTTGAGTGAGGATAAGATCAAATTGAACCAAATTTATAAGTTAAAATTTACCATGTTTGCTTTTAAAAATCTGTCATCTGAGGAATTTTTTTATAAAATTGACCCCTTAAATTTTATCAAAATCTAAAATTTATGATTCTTGTGCAAAGAGGGTGTCATATCTTTCCAGAAAGTCCTAGTTTTCCCAAAACTCAGATCTCTTGCAAAATTTATGGCCTTATGAAGTTTTCCTTACTTAGTGGGAAAATTTGGGAGAATTTTCCACTAAATTGGTTAAATGAATAAGCCCGACCCGAAATTTTCCCTAAAACCTTAGAAAAATTTTAGAATTTTTTTGAAATTTTACAAATCTTCCCCACCAACCATAGCCAATTAGAGGCTGCCATGTGGCATGATGGAGGGGCGGAACCACAAACTTTTTCCTTTTTGAAATTCTTTTATTTGGAAATTTTTCTTAAACCCCGTGCCCCGCACTCCATTTGCCTTGGGAAAATCTCTTCTTGGATGAACAGGCCTACACGTCAAACTATCCCTTTTCCCCTCCCCTTTGGAAAATTTCTCCATCTTTCTCCACCACCACCCCTGAGACCTTCCCTCATTCTTTCCCTGCTTTGGCTTGTTGAGCACCACATGCCCCCATAAGAGGATGTGAGGAGAGTGCGGGCACAAATGGAATTTTCTCCCCGCGCAGAAAATTTTTGAAACATCTCCCATGACCTTCCAACTTGAAAAGTAATTTTCTCCCCACTCGACATGTGTCCCTTTTGGGAAATTTTTCATCCCTAGGCCTGCGGGCCCGCCTTGGGGAAAATTTTCACCCCAAGGCTTCAAGACCCATAACTTGAGTTTTTAAGGAGTTAGGAGGACTTATTTATATCATTGGAAAGGTGAGAAAATTTCCTATCCAATAGAAATTATTTAGGTAAATTTTGAGTGTGTTATGTGTGATTAAAAATTAAGTTGAAACTCTGATCCTGTTAGAGAGTGGGTATGGTGATAAATTACCCCCTGAACCTAACTGAAACTTCTAACCCTAGATTTTGGACCTTGTGACCTCTAATAATTATTAATAAGAGAAAATTATGTTCTAGTGAACTAGAATTGTTCTGGAACCTGTTAGTGACAACTGTTGTCTCGTAACCTGGTTATAGACACTCTTAACCGAGTTCTGGGAGTGGGTAAGTAAGACTTTACTCTGATGATTTTAAATATGTTTTCCTTTCCCCACTGTAATTAAACCTTGCTCTTGATTTAGATCTTATGGAATTAAATACCTTGGGTATTTAATTGTTTTGGTCCCTTAACCCTAAAATTTTAATCAGAGGATATTTAATTGAAATGTCATCATAGTCGGTGATCAAATTAATTCCTAAGGAGTTTTGAGCTAGGTGTAGGCTTATTACACTTATTACTTTATATTGTGGAATTAGTAATTATTATAATGGAAAAATTTATCGAGTTGAATTTAATTGTCCTTAAGACTTTGGTCGTTAACACTTAAAAAAATTATTCATAATTTTCTAACTAAACCTAGGTTGTTCATGGGTCTCAAGTGGGTTGTTTTAACGGGCATCACACTTGGACTCATGTTGTAGATCATTGGTAGGCTAGTGTAGTGCTGCGAGTTATAATTTGGAGTATGTTATTTA